>CM045761.1:116994762-117594762 GCA_025200525.1 Camellia lanceoleosa
CCTTTATGCTAAGGAGATGATTTATGACTTTTTCGACTTCTCGGGATGCTCACCGCACGGAGTAGGGGTGATCCAATTCCCTTTGACATCGAGAGAGTGGGATGAGTGGGACGCCATTTAAATGTTCTTGTTTCTAGGCACACAATTTCTCCGCGCGCTGTGATTCGCCGTGGAGGTACTCTTTTGGTTCAAGCGACCACTTGCAGGGTTGCCGCCTTTACCACATCCCCGAGATGGAGGAGGAGTAGTACGCCCGAGGCTTCATCATGTTCTCTTGCTTGGAACCACCTCTTCACGCACCGAAAGCGCGAACACTATCGCCTTTACTTGCAGAAAGCACATTGGTGGACGTGACACGGATCCTACCGCTATGACCGGGGTGTATGAGACTTGGCCATACTCTAAGTGGATATATATGAGCTCATCTTCCCACCGCAGCAGCATACACTCTGCTTCGAGGCTATTAAGTAGCCCGGGAGGCACATTTTCCTTTCTCGCTTTCACCTCGGCCATATTATCTCAGTGACAATTACACACACTGCACACGCAATTTGCTTAATAATCCCGGGTTCTACATCGCATACACTACACCAATACACTTCTCACATGTCAGTAGTAATACACCGCACACACCGCACATGATTCTAATTTCGCTTTTATCCGTGATTCTCGCTTTATCCGATAAAACACACTCCATATTTGCCCTATTACACTCTCGTAGTTGTGGGTGTAGCTTACTTCTCCAAGGCTTGCCCCAATACCAAATGTGCGGAGATCTCCTCATGCTCCATACTCTCATCGCTATGACGTGAGTGCAAGCAGCGGAGACCACTTGAAAGTCCTTCCTTTTTCCAGCCAGCATACTGCACACCATATCACCGCCAGAGAGGTATTTCTAAACTTTACGCTCATTTAAGATTTTGCTTTACATTGTACTTTCAACAAGAGATAACAAATCAGAGTATCTCAAGTTATTTGCAGATCAATTGGCACTTCGGCACTGGCCCATTGTTCGATGGCAAAGAGGAGGGGAGCAAGACGCAGTGTTTCCTCGTGAGACCTCAGGGCCAGATTTTTTATTAGAGGGTCCAGCTTTTGTCATTGAAGTTTATACTCAAGTGCTGCTTTCAAGGCTACCAAACCCTGGCACACGGAGCAGATAGTTCCGAAGTCCACCTCTTCCTATACGAGGCATACCTCGAGAGGTACACCTTGTAGGAGATGATGGATTACACGATCTGGCTGAGATTTCTAACTTCTTTCAGACATGAGGGTGACTACACCGATTTCATCCAGACTTATGGTCATGCGGCCGACCCAGGTTTCTCTGCCGAGTCGAGAGTGAGAGGTCCACAGCACAAGGCTGCAGAGTAGGAGCAGGAGCACCGAGGCGACCTGTGCCTATGACAGAGTGGGTCCCGGAGGATCGGGAGTTGAGGCCACCGCCCACTACCATGACATGCCGAGGACAGGTGGAGAGACTTATCAGATACCCACCGGCCTCCTCCTGCTAATCACGTAGCTCGCTTGAGTTCAGAGTTCACCTTTTGTGATGTACTATACTTTGCATTTTGTATAGTCATTTTATTTTATTTGATATTCCACAAAATACTAATGACTTCAAACACTTTTTGTAGGCTTGCTGAGTACATAATCGGGTAGGCCGGAGGTGATAGCCTCATGATGGGAATGCTTTAGAGGAGTATTGACCGCTTGACCATCTACAAGATCCTGAGTTCTTTCAACCTTGGCCTCAAGATTCTCGATAATATGTTCCATACCGACCGGTACATCACATTATCAATACAAAGACTTGATATACCGTGATTCACATACCACTCACGACAATCGATACATCAGAACTCACATATTGCTCATAGTATTGCTTCACTAGATTCATACATTGCTCACAAAGATTCATACGCCGCCACTAGATTCATACAATCGCACTCATACATCGTAGTTGGTATTCATATTTGACTTCGATAGCATAACCTATGTGTTTGCTAATTGTTCTTTTCTGCCCCATTCCGTGATACCACCACAGGGGTGTTCCAGCAGGACCATCTATACCTACCAGGGCAGCAGGAGGAGCCAGATGGGGGATGACAATCCACCGCCGAGGCAGACATAGACGTACTCGCGCCGAGGGTAGTTCACGGGAGCCTTCTCCCGATTATGACGAGTCTGATGAGGAGGCAATTTCGTCTCAGGATGAGGCCGGGAATGGGTCAGATTCAGACTCGACAAGGAGATCCCGACCTTCGCTAGGAAGAGGACCGTGATTGACTCCGTGACTTGAGGCTACCGGTGACGATCCAGACATTTTGCTGCTTTTTTTCTTTTTTGCTTTATTTTTCTTTTTACTGGTAGTTTAAGCACATTGTACTGCGTCAGGCAGATTTCATTTTCTTCAAAACTATGTACTTTTGCAAAAGAAATATGATGGAATGAAACAGCTATTTTGTTGAACAAGTGTTACATTTGCACATTCTATGCATCGTATCACATCGCATCACATTTCATAACAATGAGATCGAATGGAAATTGAACATGCATGTATTGCCAAGTTAGGTAGTGAACCAACGTAGCAAACAAAACAAATTAACTGAATAAGCAACAATAACACTTTGACAAGTTTACAACTCGATAAGCAAAGAGCAACAACTCGATAAACGAATGAGCAACAACTCGATAGACAAATGAGCAACAACTCGATAAACGAATGAGCAACGACTCGATAGACAAATGAGCAACAACTCGATAAGCAAATACATGTTTTTATGCATGAGACAAGAAAAGCATATTCTATGCAAAATTGAAAGCAAGCACATTTTACACAATAGACAGGCATATTATATGCAACATTGAAAGCATATTCTATGCATGAATCATAATGATGCGCGGCATGCATGCAATGTATGTAGATGAAAGTACATTCTATGCAGAGGGCATCAGACATGTACCGTGCCTCCAATTTATCTCTGAGGGCTTCTGCAACACACTCATCAAAAAGGGTACACCCTGCTTATATTTGCAAGAGATAACATCTCATGTGAAACCATAGGTGCCGCTGGACCGCTTATTCTCGACTTGAAGTGTGTTTACACCGGCCTAGATACACTCATACTCTCAAGAAAGGTGAGGCCTAAGAAGGTGCACCAAATGCATTCTAATTTGCTTTGAGTTGAAACATACCAAGGTGCTCCAAATTTTTCCTCTTTTCTTTTGCTTTGCGCTTGGAACCCATATAGCTTCAAATAGGTCCTCGTTTTATCGTTTCATATGACTGGGTTGAACCTCAGCTTATAAAGAACAAATTTATTTTATGCAAATGTAGAGAATGACATAGCACTGAGCACAAACGATTCATTTTTGAAATTGAAATGAGAAAAGGGTTCTCAACCCAGTATTAAGCCTATCTAATTACCACCAAAACGACTCAACAAAGAAAAACAAAAGGTAAACAACCTAAACACATCGAAAGTGACACTTCAAATAACTCAAACAAGAATCGAGACAAACAAAACAACAAACACGACACTCAGATGTGTTCCAATGATAAGAGACCTCTTAGTTCGCGAGGAGCGCTTTGTATTGTTTCCCACCCTTTCTCATTTGTGATTCTCACGCCACTCGCACCCAATCTCTTGTTTTCCTAAAAAGCCCTTTTCTCACTTTTTCTCTTAGCGACATCTTCTATTCTTCAATCTCTCATTTTTTAGTCCTCCCCGGTGGTCGAGGGATAAATGTGAAGTCATGGTTTTGCCCCCAGCATTCTCGCTAGATTCTTCTTCTTCGCCATAATAGTGAACTTTTCCCCAAAGGTTGTGCTACAACAGGTGTGTAGCCAATCTACGCTTGACATCGCTGACGATGCTCTACTAGGGAGTTTGGACGTGACTTATCCTTTTCGAATGAGGGAATGGAATACCGCTTTATTTTCAATTCGTGCTTCACACTTGACTTGATACCTCGGCCGCTGAGGATGGGAGAGTCGCCTCGTTAGCTTCTGCCAGTTCTTTTAAGGTAGAGTGCCTTTCCTGGCAAGTATGGTGCCCTTCCTGGCAAGTGTGTTGACAATGGGGAAAAGATGTAACACCGACTCAATTGTGCCCCTAGTTCATCATTTTGACCATTTTTGTTTCGCTTACTAAAACAATTTTGATCAAGATGAGAGTTAAATTAACATGCTTGTTCGATTTTCCGATTTAAAATCATGCAAGTCAAAGTTATGAGCATCGAAAATTTTCCTTTTTGGGTCCAAGAATGGTCCAATTTTGGAAAATGGAATCATTTTTAAGGAATTAGTCGACTCAAGAAAAATTCTCCAAAACTATTTCGCAAATGGCCAACGTCAATTAACATGGAATTTACTCTTGAGATGCATAACTCATATCCAAAACAATGGAAAATTGCCCTTGTTTGAGGATAATCGCACAACAACGGAAAGTTGCCCTTGTTTGAATAGCACCGAAGCACACCAGAACTCCGCTCTCATAATGAAGGTCACAACCTAACTCTCGATACGAGATGACAAAGATGACCTGCTCAATCTCATGGATAGGACAGTTGAATTTGAAGTGTTTATGGCGGACTGACTCGTGGATGAAGTTGCCTACGATCCCAAAGATGGGAATCAAGCCCCCGAAGTTCCTGATTGGGTACACCGTGTATTAACCTCCTTTTGCACTCTAACTTTTGCCAAGGTCGCTCTTTCTAGGTCTTCAACCTTTAGCTATGTTCTTTCTTTTCTTTTGAATTCTTTTATTTTTCTTTTTTTCTTCTTTTCTTTTTTTCATTTCTTTTCTTCTTTTTTTCATCTTTTCTTGCTACTTTTGTTTGGGTCGCCCTTCCGGGTTTTCTTTCCAACGAGCCTCTCAAGGGTAAAAGTGTAACAAGTCCATGTTGAATGGTTTTGAGATCTCGGCCATCCTAATCCATGAGAATGGCTAATGTTCAAGGATGATGTAAAAGTCCATCCAATAGGGGTTGAATTGGGATTTGGCATTCTTCGATCTTCGCTAGCTTGAGCAATGTCCCAATTTTTTGACTCTTCGAGCACATCTGACATTTTTGCCCCTAGTTCAAGGGTTATTTCATCCAAATTTTGCAAGCTTTTGATCATATCTGACCTTCTTGCCCCTAGTGCAAGGGTCGCTAAACCGCCACACGAGCCTCTCATCATGATTGGCCAATGAACATTCTCAATCCAAGTTCAAGGTTTGAAAACAAGGGGTCGAGTCTTGAGGCCGAGAGCAATCTTAAGCTACATAATCTCAAGAGCAATTCCACATGTCTTCGCTAGACCACGCAAAAACATTTTTGAAATCTTTAAGAAAGCGACTAATCGTCGCCAAAGACAATGTAGAACCAACTGATCAAGCCAGATCCTTCTCAAGACTACATTAACAAGAATGATTTCATTCATTAAGGGCTTAGCATGCCTCTCTTTCTCGCTTTGATCAAATTTTGCAAATCCCGAGGAATTTTTCTTTGTTTTCAGCACAGTGTTCAAAAAGTTTTGAAAAAATTAGGTCAATGCAATAATTTCAAGGCACAGAAGAGTAGATGGAATGCACTGCCGTTTCATTCTAAACTTGTTGGCACAACAGTCTCAAAGCAGAAATAAGCACAAAAACATGAAACCATCGTTGCTTATTCAGATCTTTCCGTGTAACTGCTCTACAGTAAACAGACTCAAAAGAAAGCGAAAAGACAAACACAAAATGAAATAGTGATATCTGAGGTAACACCCCCAGAATCACTCGACTCCTATACAACAGGACTGACTCGATACAACAAGATGCACTCTAACCGACTTAGTACGAAAAGACTAACTCAAAACAACGAGACAGACTCTAAGTAACATAACAAACCGACTCAATACCTAAGCCAAAACGCATAAAACTAGCATTCGCAAATGCTCAAAACAATATGTGCCATACGCCACATCCGAGTAAATCGAAAGCCACCCGTAGGTGGTTCATCCCCATCACATACTCGCATTATCCGCTCAAGTTCACCTAGTGACGATGCACTTTGCCGAGCTTGCGCGATGATGACCTCGTTGTCAATCAAACTCAGACTTCGTGGTGAAAACGAAGCAATTATCTGCCATGATCGGTTTGTTGATGGTACGACAAGATCGGGCAAGATCATGCTTAGCTGGAAGGGGATTCGAGAGAGGCCGAGGCTCAAGGGGTTCGAGATGGCCTTTTTCAACGAGGATTTGAAAAGCCTTAGACAAAGGCATGTAGAGGGCATAGAAGATCCTGCGACCCTGGTTGATACTTCGAGGTTTGTGGACTTTTGCTGGGTGCACTAGCAAAGGGGTCAACAGGTGCTGGCTTGGTTTGCCGATCTCTTCCGAGTGCAGGATTAGAGCTAAAAGGATCATTTTTGGTACGACCCTTCTCCCGATTTTCCCCTTGGTTCGAACTGCCCTCGTTTTGAGTGACGAAAGTATCATCCATAGTTTTTGCAGCAACTGCAAGCACTCGCTATTTTTTCAGTCCTCCGGCTTTCAAAGCCTCAACAGCCCACATGAGTTGTTCATAGGGATCAATATCTGCTTACCTTGTTCTTACCACTCACCTCAAAGATGGTCGCAGGTTTGGGTTGTTATGTTAGCGGTCTTGGGTTGTCGACACGCCATTGCTCAACTTGGGATGACTTCAGTTGGCCGAGTTCAATTACAAGTCGCCCAAGAGTGGGGCTCTTCCGCATGAAATTTCGCATATGATGTGGTCGATGGCGAGCCGATAGTCCAAAGGCTAGATCACCATACCCTCAAGATCACGATCATTCCCATCACCAAAAGTAGTGGGCTCACGGGTTTGAAATGATTGGGGTTCCAAGATCGATGTGTGGTAAGTGCCCCAGATGGGCAAGTATTTTAGCATCGGTCTCACCTCGCATGGCGATTCCCTAGTTTAACGCCATTGCCATGACCACAATTTCTTCAAATCAAGGCCATCATGAGTCTGGCTGAACAACAGAGGTGATGTAATTGGTGACTAATGGATCGATGAACCGGTGAGCCTTGATTGCCTTTTCTTCGCTTTCGCCTCAAGAAAGGAAAACACCGTCGCTCGAATCAATCTCCGATCTAAAAGTCTATCAAGACTAGTCCGTGTACCCAGGGATATTTGGAGCCTTCAAGCTATAGTTCCATGACTACCTAGCAAGAGAGAAAACAAAGATCTTAGCCCAAATTATCGAATGTATACGCAGCATAGCTAAATGACTATGTTTCTCATCAATTCGCCAAAATTTCGCTCAGAACCGACAATTTTAGGTAAACCGATTCTAAAATATCGATGTCGATGCGCAGTTCGATGCCTGCATTTGCAAACCGACACGCATACCAGAGGACAACTCTAAAAGCACATAGCAAGCAAGTGAGAGCCAAACACCCCTATGTTAGTAGGGTTTCGCCCTAGTTACGCCAAGAACTAGGGTTTCACTACGCACGAAGTGCTTTCAAACAACCTATAATCGTAAGCAACCCGCCCTAGCTTGGGATAGTCACCGGATTCCGATATGCACTAGGTCGAATGGTCAAAGAGGGTACCCTAAGAAACCGGTTTGTGTTCTGCCGTGGCAGAGCCCACAATCGTCGCCTCTTATGGTATGCTTCTCAAAGCATGCCTCGATAAACCGCTCAAGAATAGCATACGGTAAACACGGTGTCCTAGGCGCACTAATGCAAATGCAATGCAAAGAGACACATATGTAATCAAAACGAGATATCATGAGTTCGGAAGTCAAGTTCTCTAAATCCTCAATGAGTCACCAGAATCAGACGAACGTCTTAACTACCGCAGACGCCAAATTGTGCGAAAAAATCCATTTTGTCTATTATTACTACAGCCGGACTCAAAAGTCATGGTTCAATCTAGTCTCGCAAAGTGCAATGCAAGACCGATAAATCACCAAAGAGTCCAACCGACAAATCGCTTTGAAAACCGATTGTGAAAGAAGTGCCAAACATGGATCGCTTTGCGATACAGAGTCGCCACCTAAATATTTTTGTTATGGGAAATTTAGAAACCCGACTCGCGCTCTAAGGCCACGCGGTCTGGCTATCACCAAAGTTGCTCGCCGAACTTGGGTACGAGAGGAAGGTCGTGCAATGAGCACTTCACTCACCCGATCAAAGATCGCCTTTACTACCATGATATCTTGTTTTTGAAAACACATGCTTTATTCCTAAGAGTTAGCTAATCTTACTACGTGATGACAGTGATACAAGTATAGACTAGATCGCCTAAGTTGGAACAAAACATCTCATGTTTGTTTGAAAATGGTTTCAAGGTGCTACTCGCAAGTAGGCTAAGACATGGATTTGCCACCCTCGAGTGGCCTTAGAAAACATGATTTTGCCACTCTCAAGTGGGCTTAAAACACACATTTCAATGAATTGTTCCAATTCAAGTAATCCAACCTTCACCCATAGGCATTTAGGCAGTTATATCACATAAGTAGTTAGCCTCATGGTAAGCATGCAATCATGGCAACACTCACACACATGCAAGATGCTAAAGCATAAAAGCTTACCTAGTACTCCGAGCCAAAACGGTAGCTAGTTAGTAATCAATGCATGATCCTAGCTATGTTAAGATGGCTAATGCAAAGACATGCAAATGCAACTAGAAATAGCATCACTATTCTAAAAATGGCATGCTAGATGCAACTTGATAATCATGTATTCAAGTAGGAATTGAAATACAATGCAGTTAGTATGATGCGCCGAGCCCGGTGCATGCGATACAAATGAATGGATGCAAACATGCGAGCATAAGAATGCTAATTGAAATATTCCCTAAACTAACCATCAAAAGCTGGTAAATAAAAGGGAGAGAGACATGGGATTGCAAGACATTCACACACTCACGCACACTTATTACAAAATTCGCCCTCTCGACAGAGGGTCCGAATGAATACGCTAAGCCAACTAATTAATTAACTACCCTAGCTAATTAATTATTACAAAACCTTAACTAATTAAGAAAATTAATTAGGTTGCAAAACAGACTAAGTATGAAACTAAAGAGGTCAATGCCATTTCACCTCGATCGATTGAATGATGCATGCTCGATCGCCTCGCCTAAACCTGCTACTATGCCTCATGTTGCCTCTGCTTGCACTATTTTGTGCCTTTGAAAACTGCTTTTCGTTATGCCTCTAAACCACCCATGGACACTCGAGAATCCATCGATTAAATGGTATGGCCATCGCCAAGGTAAATGGGTTATCGACCACTTATGAGTCCATCGCCAAATATTGTTAGCCGATCGGCATCAAGATAGCCAATCGCCATCTCTTCCGCAGACCGCTCCTTTCACGCAAAGAGGACAAACAAGGGCATGGCAATACATTTGAAGAAAATGTTGTGCAACTACACCCCTCATCATGTTTGAGATTCAAAGGAGTGTAGTGTTCAACCCTCGGGCCATCAATCATGCATTTCGATGCATGATGGCCAAAGAGGCCGAATTGCACAAATCAATATGGAATGAATGCACAGAAACACATAAATGCCTCACACTCTATCATGATGGATCAAGAGTGACAATGAATGAGGATTGAGGCACATTTCACACTTCAAGTAATAAACATCCCTTGTCTTCATGTTTGGTTTGACACCCCAAACCAAACACAATGCAATGCATGCAACACGGAAAAGTTGTGTGATGTAACACAAACATGCCAAATGCAATATGACTCAAGCATGCACACAAGGCTAAGGTAACAAGCATGCCAAATGCAATGCAACCTAAACATGCAAACATACAATGTAATAGGCATGCAACAACAATACCAATAACAAGTATGCAACATCATGCAATACGATAAGCATGCAACAACACACAAAACCGCATGATCCATGGACTGATACTAAAAATGGATAGGCCTCAGCCATACCAAAAACAGTGGCGAAAGTGATGAATTAGAAGCATGAAAGCACATACAAACATGTACACACTTAGGTTCATAAACAAGGCAACAAGACACCAACTCTTAAGAGCACTTAAAGAGTGAAAAGTGTGGACATGTGACAAGTATTATAAGCTCTGAAATCATGCATGGAATGGTGCCAAACCATCCAACCTACACAAGTCAAGCATAGCATGCGAGAAAGCTCAAAGCTTGGAACTAACAAAAAGGATTACACCATGGCCATACAAAGCAAGCCTCGAAGGGCAAAGGGAAACCAAAACAGTTCCAAGGCAAAATAATACAAGACCAAAATCATGCTCAAACCTAGCCAACACTAGCTAGAACAAAAGACCAAAACATGAAGCATGCAAGGCTAACAAAGAGGTGTTACACTACACCTATTACAACCAAACATGACATGTCTTAACCAATGAAAAACAGAGTTGTGGCATGTCAAAATAAGCCCAAAACCCACTGATGGCATCCTAAAGACCTAAGCATGGAGGCATGCCCAATGGTCCATTCTGAGGCATAAAACACCAAACCTTCAAAGCATTGAAAAGATGACAAATGCAAGTGTATGGCTACACTACATGGACTGAAATCTCATATGAAATGATGCCAAAACATAAAAATGGTCATAATAATGCATGTTAATGACTTGGACACTCAAAGCCAACAAGCTAGATTGAACCAAGGCTATACAAAATAGTGCACGCATTATCAAAACAACACCAAACAGAGCTTAAACATGGTAAAACATGACTAAAAGTTCCTTTGAGTTGAGCCAAAATATACAAGCATGATGGTCTAAATGCATGATGCATGTTAAGGCAAATGAGGGCATTGCAAGGCAAGTGCATGATGCATGCAAGATGCTACTAAACCAACTTTGGACAAAGGTATAACATGGAAAAATAAGGCCTGAGACATGTCAAACGGCCAAAACATGCTAAGCAAACATGCTACCATTATGAGCCATAAATACAAGCAAATGAGACACAAGGAGAGGGGGTGTCCTCTCCTATTCAAGACTCCAAAACCACCTTCTCCACCACTGAAAATCCTCTGGATTTTAGTGGTGAGAAGGTCAAAGAGAGAAGGTTCCAAAGCTCAAAAGGAAAGGCACAAAACAAGGCCAAATAAGGTCTAAGAGGGGGAAGACAACCCCAACCAAAAAGTGACCTTAAACAATCATCTTAAGCATACAAAATCTGAACTTTTGTAGTTTAGAATTGCTTAAAACAATATGCAAGTAGGTCTAAAAGCTTAACCAAGAATGGGGAATTAAAAGGTAGTTACTCACCCTTGAAGAACACCTTCAAGAACACCACTCCAACACCTTTCTCGATCAAAACCAACCCAAGAACACTAAGACCAACTCCTAAGGACCTCACTACCAAAGGATGGTGTCCTACTAGGTGCTCTAGTGCAAAAGTGTGAAGAAAATACACTTTTAAGGCACAAACACGTACACAAATATAGAGAGAGGAGGAGATATAGAGAGAGAGGGATATATGAACTCTATATCAATTTTTAGAACCTCTCGAAAGGGAGGGAGACTCCTTCTTATAGATTTCATTTCTCAAGCTTGTTCAACAAGCTTGAGTCTTGAACAAATCCTCCATACACGATATGGAGGATGGGAATTGTGCCCACTAGTCGTCACACCGCGTAAAATATCTACAAAAGGCAAATGGAAAGGTCTCATTCAAAATATGGCCGATCGACCAAACAAAATGTTGATCGACCAAAAAGAGTTCTGATCGCCACCACTTTTGGCCGATAGCAAGAAAACAAGGCCGATGGCACAAGGCCTTAGCCGATGGATTGAGGGATGGCCAACAAGCCACCCTCTTCCTCGGTAAACCACAAGTCCTTGGTCCACAACCAAGCACAAACAACAAGTTGAGAGATCCTAAGGCAAGGCGGGCAACCGAGACCTTCGGGAACTCAAAACGAACACGAGCATGGATAACCATCGAGTATTCAAATGATGACATCCAAGTCTTGAGGACGGTCAAAAATGGGGTGTCTACAATAGTCCATCTTCAACTTGAAAGATTTCAATTCCAAGAAAATGATTCAACAAACCCATGTCACTCATTTCATATCTTCTCATCATGTCATTTCTAAAGTCTTCAATCATTATCTCATCATTACCAGAAAATAACAAATCATCAACATACAAGGCAACAATAAGAATTGGCATACCTGGATTTTTCACATATAAGTTTGCTCACTCTTGCTCTTCTTGAAACCCTTGCTGGTGAAATAGAAATCAATTTGGCTATACCATGCTCTTGGAGCTTGCTTTAGCCCATACAATGCTTTTTTCAATTTATACACCTTGTCTTCATCTCCTTTCATTAAAAATCCTTGGGTTTGTTCAACATACACTTCCTCTTTCAATTCTCAATTTAAAAGCACAAATTTAACATCAAGTTGATACAATGACCAACCTTTTGGGTCGCTAAAGCAATGAGAGCTCGAATGGTGTCAAGTCATGCAACCGTGCAAATTTTTCTTGAAAATTGATTCTAGGTTATGTGTACCTTTTGCATCAGCCTTGCCTTGTTTCTTTGGAATGAACCATCCGAATTCAACTTTACTTTATAAATCCACTTTACCCCAATGATTTCTTGCCTTGTGGTCTTTCAACCAATTCCCATGTGTTGTTCTTCTCAATGACTTCAATTTCTTTCTTCCATTGCTTTCTTCCAAGCTTCCTCTTTAATTGCTTCTTCAAAACTTTTAGGTTCCGCTACACAAAATTGCATCTAGCATACACATCACTCAAACTCCTCATTTTTTTTTAGAGATGAGCTAGGTGAGGATGAATTGAATTTGAGCTTGAACTTGGAGAAGAGTCGAGGATGATGATGAACCTACCCTTGGTGAGGATTGATGTGAATCTTCATTATTTTCATCTTCATGTGTTGAATTTTCTTGCTCCTCATCATCTAGCACAGTTTGCTTCTCAATTCTACCTTCTTTCCCATTCCATGAAGCCTTCTCATCAACTAATACATCCCAGCTCCTTACTATCTCATTTTTCTTCAAGCTATACAATCAATAACCCTTAGATTTGCTACTATATCCCACAAAGATATATTTCTCAATTGTTTCATCTAATTTGCTTATTCTTTCCTTTTGAATTTGACCATAGCAAACACATCAAAATACTTTGAGATGTTTTACTGATGGCTGTCTCCCACTCCAAGCTTCTATGGGAGTTTCATTCCAAACAGATTTGGTAGGACACCTATTTATCAAGTACACTGCTATGTAAATGCCTTCAAATTTCTTAAAAACTCTTTTGATAGCTAGTTTTCATGCATCATAGATTTTTTCATTTCCATCACCATTTGATTCTTTCTTTCAAATACTCCATTTTGTTATGGAGTATAACCAACTGTTAGTTGCCTTTCTACACATGGCTTCTATTTGATCAAAATTGTTAGAATACAAATCTTTGAAGATTGGAGTTCATACAAACTAAGGTAACCTTTTCAAATTCATGTTTATTTTTGTAATAGCATCGCACTCAAACTAAATTTGTGCTCGAGTTGGAAACCCAGAAGGCTCAATTTTTTATTCTTTTAGTAAATGATGACAAAAGTATGCAATTTTGTATTTATTCATTTGTTGCAAATCAAATTTAATTGCTATTGATTGAAAGAATTGAATTCTAAATCTATTTGGTTTATTGTTTCAATTCCTTTCCTTTTTCCCTTGACAAATTTTATTTCTATTTCGGAATGATAACATAACTTGTTGATTGAATGATTAGAACTTAAAATATTTTTTTATATGTGTTCATGTGTTTGTTTTCTACTATAATGCATGTGTTCATTTTTCATGTAATATTTGAAGAAGCCTAATGAATGTTTTGCTTTTCTTTTGATGCATTACACAAATTGTTTATTTATTATTTTAACCATTTATAGTTCAAATTAATTTTATTTCTATTATATTATAATGTTTTTGTATTTTTGTATTTTTTATTTTTAGTTGAATCTCAACGCTTCAAAGGATTTGGTGCCGTGATGCCCTTTTTGTTTTCTTTGATTTGTTGCACTCCTATTTTGTTGTCACTTGGTAATATTTGCACATTATTTATGGATATTATTATAGATGTCTTGAGAGAATATGTATGTTTTATTTAAACACATTGTATAAATTATTAATGGATGCTTTTAAATGCTTGCAAAATTATTATGTTGCTTGTAGGTTTTATTTGTTTGTTTTTAATTATGAACAATTTGATATTGTATGTGTATATGATTATTATATTAAAAGGTTGTTAATTGAAATGTAAAATGTGCAATTTGAAAAATAAACATTTTTTCTTTTAAAGAAAAATCATTCTCGCATTTTTATCTAAACATTAGGAAAAATCTTGTCGATGCTTGCGCATCTATGACTAGTCGCCCGAGTTTTGCAAACACTTGGAATGAAACTCGCATTATTCCCAAGATCTATAAAATGCCGAGAGTATTCCCGATAATCGTTGTTTAGATTTGAAAAAATCATCAGAAAAAGCGCAGGGAATGCTTTTGCCAATGTTTTTGAGACTTTTACTATGATTTAAAAAATGCCTAGAAAAAGTCTTTTTCTGGTTGTGTTGTGTGGCTTCTTCCTCTCTCTAAAATCCTAGGATGAAGTAAGTAAAGGATCTATTTCTCTATCTCCAAGTGTAACCCATGTCTTCCAAGTGAAGATTAATTGAATCTCTCATTAGACCTTAATCTAACTTTAAATCAATGGCCAAATTTGATCTTAGGTAGGACAAAACAATCTTAACCCCTTTATTTTGAATTCCATACAATTATACACACTTATACACATATAAGTACACTTGCACAAAAGCAAGCTAGTTTGCACAAGTATTAAGGTGGTCTTTTCTACTTTCATGAGTGTGTAAGCAAGATTCAGTTTGTGTAAGGAAAGGTCCCAAAAGGGGAAGAACATGAGCACATGAGAGCTTGCAAGAGATAGATTCATAGGATGCCAAAATGTATGAAAACAGTAATGATACATCCTTTTATTTTTGGACCCTTAAAAATCAATCCGTAATGACATGGCAACCTATTATTGGATAGATTTTATATTTTTGTGAGGTTTTCAAGTGATAAGTATCCAAAAATATGGGTCCAAAACATTTTTCGTGACGAAATGCACTATTTGGGGTTTTGGACTTCTCTCCAAAGTTGATATAGAAATTATACGCTTTTATGTATTAGAATTGCACGAATTCAGAGGACGACTAAAATAAATAAAATACACATAAATAATACAAAATTAATAATTATTAGGCCTAGAATATCCATCTCTTAGATCTCATCAATTTAGGCTCGAGTGCACTCAAATAAAGACAATTGTTGTATTGTCATACCCCAAATCTGCATGACCCCCTAAACACAAAAACCATAACCATATAGAATAAAAGCAATAGTAGTCCCTTGAGATAAATAAATCAAAACAAGATCTAATTACAAGTGTAAATCGGTAAACTTACCCTAATCAATGCCATCCGTATCCAAAGAAGACACAAACAAATGACATAACAAAATAACCCTAATAAGTCTCAACCAAAAGGTATGCACAAAATTGACATAACAATCTAAAACAATAAATGAATGTCCTAGAGGTCCATAAAATAGAGTCCATGTTGAGACATAAATCCACTATCGCTTTCTCACTTGAAAATGTTTAAAAACTAAGCTACCGCTAGCTCAATAAGTATAAGCATAGATAGTAAATATAGTTATGAAAATAGGTTCCATTCCAAAACAAGATGTATATAACATAAATTAGATTTGCATACGCTTGTTAAAGACAATCTGATTAAAAAAAATAAGGTTCCACAGTTTAAATAAAAATATCAATGTCCCCCAAGAATACAATAAATGAGATTCTCCATTTAAAACAGACAACAACATAATCATATTCATAAGTTGGGTGCCAAGAATAACAAGTAACATGCTAGTTCTCAAGGCAACTAGCCTGTTGGATCCAATATCGAACTAAGAGTCATCCTTAGGATGGCAATCCGGGCATTTTCTCTAAGACAATCTGATTGAAGGTCATCTATCCTAGCGTAGGTCTGTTCCTTACAATCATTAAGCACTAGAGTCATCACAGTCCAACCTGGATTTGTTCCCTAGTAGTCAGAGTCACCATACACAGTGGAATAAATTTCTTGGACTTTTACATATAGATGGTCCCTATAAGCAAGACAACTCAGTTTCGCTAAACATGGCAGTTCACCATTATAAACATGAGACCATAACAAATAGTTTACAAGATGCCAAGTTTACGTATTTAGAAATAGCTCGGCCCAATAATATAATAATAATTTAACCAATATCATTTGGCCAATTAAAAAATAATTTAGTTTTCAAATAGTTTTAGGAAAAGGAACATTTATAAAAATACGAGCATGCAACTACACATCCGAAAACAAAATAATATAATCCTTGAACCTAATACGAAGTCCTACTAGTGCCCTAAACCAAGTAATTAAAACTACACATCATTATTAACTCAAAAATACTAAAATGAATTATAAATTAAGTAACCCCAAGTTAAAGCGCACTAATACAAACCAACCCAACTCGCCACATTTCTTAAATAATACCTAAGTTCATGTTCTTCAAGGTCCAAAATTACGCATGACATGGGTTATAACAACCTCATTTTGCCTTTAGTCATATTCATGAGAATTTACATGATTTTGGTTTGTTGCTTGCATTTTGTAACCTTTGATATTTTGTCGAAGTGTGGGATCATGTCTTATTTTGATGCTATTGTGTTTTGCTTAAGTATAAGATCCATGTTTTGTTCCATGCTTTGTGTGTTGAACCTAGGCTATATACTTTTGCTATCTCACACCTAGGTCACACCTTTGAACCTCTTATGCCTAGGTCGTTGAGTGTTGTCAACACCTAGGACCATCTTGGAACCATCTTAGCTAACATCCACCTCCACCATCGCACCTAGGCCGAGGTGTGCATTACCTAGGCATTCGAGATCTTGATCCTTTAACCTGCGTACCATGTTGGATACATTCTTGCCGAGTTATGCACCTTAGCCAACACCTAGCAACCTTGTTCCATGTCATGTACAACCTAGGCCAAGGTATGTCACACCTAGGCCAAGTGTCACCCCTTCTAGCCAAGGTCAATGAGACCTTACATGTATGAAGCCTATGATTTGATCCAAGATCCTTGCCTTGTCAAAAGTACCCATGCCACCTTACTTGTTGTATACACTTTGACCTACTCTTGTCCTTTTATTCTAGTACCCTTTTTGAGGGGATTTAACTAGATGATGTTGCGTGTCCCAATAGTGGGTTTAAGTCAGTTAGTAGTTAAGAACCCATATCATTTGCCATATCTTGGTCTTGAAGAGAGAAAAAGGCTCTAGGAAGAAGAAGTTATTGGGGGGAAACTAGATTTTCCAAGCTTGATTATTAGACTTTGGACAATTTGATTTGTGTTTTGAGGTTAGATTCTTGATATACTTTTGTTGTTTTTTTATGTTAATCTAATCACATTGCATGATCTAGCATGATTCATGAGCCATCCATTGATTTAAGGTTTCATTTTAGAGAAAGAAAGTGATGTTCTTGTGTTCAAGAAAAAAAAACCTTGTTTTGATCTAAAAGTTTGTATCCAATTCTATGTTTTTTTGTGTTTGTTTTCATGAAATCTTCAAGTATGGGAACGGGTCCATATTTTCGAACTCATATCATGAAATCTAAGATTTTGAATAAGAAGTTATGATTTTTAGCATTCATGTTTTTCATGTTCTTCAAAGGGAAACCCAAATTTTCAGATTTCATTATCCCTTAAGTGTGGTCACCGACACCCACTCTTGTCCAGTTTCCACACCTTGGCCAAGCATTGCATCTCACCTTGGCCTACCTTGCACGATTAATACATCTTTGTTGACAACTTGTAACATCACAGATGGGAGACCACACACCTCGCCAAGAGATGTGGAACCTCGGCCATGACCTCCTTAGTTCACTCCAAATTAGGCCATTTCGGCCCAACTCATCTCTATGCATCCATTCCTAAACCTGATTTGTACCCAACATGCTTTTTCAAGAAGAAAAATATTGATTTAACTCCCAGCACATGTTTTGCTTTGTTTTGACTTGGTTTTGGGAAGAAATGTCGAGATCTAATTTTACTCATTTGAAGCTTCTTTTGAAAGTGCATTGCATAACCATCTTTGAGCATCTCTTCTTGTCTTCTTGAAGTCCATTCAATGAGATTTACCATGTATTTGTAGGTCTTGGATCTTTGCCTTAATTCTCCACAACTAAAGAGCTATTGTGAGTGGTATTTTTAATAAAGTTATATTATAATGTTTTGGATAAAAACGTTACTTTGTTTTGAAAAAATATTTGCTTAAGCATAAACAATTATCTCTTAGTTTTTATATCAAGTATTATGTTTGTTTTGATGACATTCTTGAAAGGTCCTTGTGCTAAGAGACTTTAATACAACTAGTACCTTTGTTTGAGATATCTCATTTGCCATCGATGGGTGGGCTTGTTTAATCAATTTCGAAGCCTGTTATTCCTTTGTTTTGTCAATGAATGTTCATCCTATGTATTCTCAGAGATGTTAGTAAACATCCTTGAGGCTTTGAAAGTTTTTGATTGATGAACTTGGTTCATCCTTTGATTCTATTACAAGTTATGATATGTATTGATTTGATAAAATCTCTGATCATTCATTCAAACTTTATTACTTATATCATTCAATCGAGTTTTCGCTTTATTACTTAAATAAGAAGGCTATGTCGCCTAAGCTTTGTGGAAGATATGTTTTGTTCATGTTTTCTATTCATCTTCAAGATTATGCTTCTTAGCTTTATAGATTATTTCTTTTGTATGTTTTTGGCTTGAGAAGCCTTTTTGACCAAAACGTAACATGTGGATGTTTATGTACAAGCTTACTATCTTTTGTATCCAAGTTGTAAAACCATGTTAATATGTATGTCACTTTATTTGAACTATGCACGTTCTTATGGACTAATTAGATTTGAATTTATTGCTTCCGACATATATGCCCCACATTTATACTGTATGTGTGAATATTTGTAATTGGCCGCTAATCTAAGATTATCGCCATCATGTCATCATTCTATTGGAGGCGGAATGGAGTAGTGACATCTGCGGTCAAAACTTAAGTAATCGTTGCTTTCAAATAAAACTGATTTTTAAATAGGTTTTCTCAATCTATTCACTAATCTTAAAAATTAAAACCCACTTTTACATCGCTCAATATTTTTTTTTTTTTGAAACCATCCAGATATCAACTACTATATCCTAAGTTTCAAACCCAATTGATTTGACTTGATTTGCTTATCAAAAGAATTATTTGCAATTAATTATATCCAAACAGGTCGATTTCTGAAGCACCTTAAAGAAATTAATCATCCTCTTAACATACATGAACAATCGATGCAAGGCCAAAAAAGTAAGAAACTAGACTCATAAATAGTTCTAGTGGCATTGATTTAATAATTTTTCTTAATTATATCCAAAGAAAACAACCCTTCTAAAGTTACTGTTTTGTACTAGTATTCGATGATTTGAATGCATCATTTATATGATTTTAGACCCTAAAAATTATGAGAAAATTCTAGTATGAAATTCAATATGTAATAAGTTACCGTAAAATTTCAGTTTAAATTCATCTGCTTGATATGGTTTCTTGATTTTTAAAGTTTGTGGTTATGTGCAGAATTTTTAGACTAAAAGTTACACCAATCATTTAAACATTAATTTAGCTTATCGGATTTTTTAGTAATATATATATATACAAAATGCACACACCTACAACCTCTCTATTAATGGATTAAATGATAATATAGTAAGGATAAAGAACAAAAGCAAAAGGAGGAAGAAAGCTAGAGACCTACCTCCTAGATGATGATCACAAACACAACCTTGTTCCAATCTATTTGTACATGATTGACCATATATGATCATATTAACACACCTCTACTAGGCCCGTGAGTGTCTATCCCTTAGTCCTCGAATGGCTTGAGAATCAATGCATTCAAACCAAGACAGTTGGCGCTTAAAAATTAACCTACAAAGGCCTAAATTGAAATAAATAGAAAACTTATGAGCTTAATTATAATTAATTAATCATAGTTAGGACTCAATTAAATTACATTAAAGTCACTATTGGAAACGGAGGTTTTGCATTGGCAGAATGTCGCTCAAAGTGCTTCATACCATCACAAAAGCTTTTAGTGTCGGCATGGCAAGGACTAGACTAATGGGGTCACTAATAGTTTTAGAGACGGCAAACCTACCGCCTCTAAATATTTATGATGGTAATGAATACTAAATTAGATGGATATTTACCAACTCAAATAAACATGAAAAAATTTACTTTAGCGCCCAAGACAAATGCCGCCACTAAAACTATCTTTTGCATCGATTTTATCATAAGTAATAATCATATTTCTCAACCAAAAAAAATATTCAAATTTAGCGATGCTTTTTTTCAAAAAATATATAATTTTTTTAAAAAAAAATTTATTTGCAAGTCTTTTTGACAAATATAAATAGATATTTATTTTTATAAATAAGATTTTAATTATTTAAATTTTTTCTGTATATTATTCATTCAAATTCAAATATTTTGCCAAGCAAAAATAAAAAAATAAACTTTTCAACACACATTCACTCACATTCAAGCCAAATATTAATATAAACATATTTAATCAATATAAATCCACCATTTGTTCAATTACATCAAAATATTAACAATAATTCGTTAATACAAACCATAAGATATCAGTAAGCTCTAAATATTAATTATAGAATTATCCAAAACTTAAGTCTAGATGGCAACCAAAAAACTATCCAAAAAAAAAATTAGCCCCAATGCCACACCATCAACATCTACCATCACTATTCTTTTTGCAAAACCTAAAAACAAAAATAGAAAAATGGCAGCAAAAACATAAAGATACATGTTAAAAAAAAAAAAAAAACCAATTAGCACCCATGCCACCATTAATCTCTACCTCGCCACTAAATCTTTTTGCAAAACCTGAAAACAAAAATAGAAAACGGTAGGCCCAAAACATAAAGATAGATGTTGAAAAAAACAATTAACCCCATGCCACCATTGATCTCTACCACCACTAATTTTTTGCATAACCTAAAAACAAAAACAAAAAACCAAACAGGCCAAGCAAACAATTAAATGAAGCATGTAATGAAGGTCAACAATACCACCAAGGCGGTGAACAATTAATCTTATAAAATATTTTTAGCAAGAGTGGCACCTGCAGTTTTCCATAAAAATAAAAAAAAAATCTGTACAGAAAATAAACTATGTTTTTGAGTCAAATGAAAATGTAAAAGAATAAATAAATGAAGCTCCACTTCATTCTGAAACAACTAGAATGAATAAAGACTATATTTTGGCTATAACTGCTCATATAATAATCATAACAATGACATTGAATATCTCTAAGACTGTAACATCAGTGTGTTTTAGTAAGTATTTGGCAGCGTATGAAATGAATGAAATATGAATAACCAGCCCATATGCAGAAGCAACATCTAGTTGAATGCATCCAGAGTGCTTTTGATTTGAAAAGTACAAATTTAATTTAAACACTATGCTTTCAGTAACCAAATTGCATGGACGACAGTAAGTTTGGGTTTCTAGAACCATTTCTGATGTGAAACAAAAATATTTTTATTATTTCCTCATTGACTATGTCACGCCTCAAATTTTAATTACTCGGAAACATTACCAAAACTTGTAATTTAGGTCCAATTTTTTTTAAAATTATTTTAACAAACATTCATTACCCTTGAGTAATAGAAACATAATCATACATGTTCCCTCTCTCAATGAATACAATAATAACAATAATTAATGCCAAGCTTCTACTACGGCTACAAATAAATAATTGCAAACAACAAGATACATTATTCACTCCTTTCACATCTATGATGAAATTATACATAAAAGGTACATAGACTCCATAACTCTTCAACTAATCAATCTGAATTTCTCTTCCTGAAAAGGAATAAAACAACGAGGAGTGAGCACTAATGCCCAGTAGGAATCTCATAGTCCTACAACAATAGCTAACACATAGATAGAAATGATCATGCAAGCAGGGTGATACCATATTGTAAGGTGACATTTTATAAGTTCAAAATATTGTACTTAAGAGTATCTTTTTCTTAAAATTTCATTTAAACCTTTAAGAAAACTCCATGTCATATATGTAGTCTCTCATCATTAGCAAACCATAAATTCTCTTTGAAAATAAGTACACTTAAGAAAGAACATCATCTTAAATGTATTAACCCGATTCCAAATTATTCCTCCTATAATTTCCATTTTAATATTTCTCATTTCATTTCCATGTTTCTATTATACTATTTCCAATTACTATACTCCACAAAATCAAAATCTAAAGGATTAGAGTTCAAAGATAACACAAGAATAACAAATCCTTTTTAATTCAACTTCTAAATTATTTACAAAACAAACTAACAATCTTCCCTTATAGTCATAAGCAATCCATTGAGTTCGTCACCACCAATCCTTAATCCAATTGCCATTTCAATTTCCATTCTTTCAATTAATTTTCATATCACATACCGGATCCAATAACAAGTCATCTCCATGAGTCAAACGCCACAGTCAAGGCCAAGCCGGAAGGAACGCCAAATCTCAACATACGACACGCTTTTACCGGTGCTACTCCGAAGGAAGGCGAACCTATCTCAAGCGCCTACACTTTGCCGCTCAAAATACAAAGAAAACGAACCCCAAGTAACACCACACAATCCATCATCTATTAAATTTCCATTTACCTAAGAAATACAAATATGTTCCACCACCTTTTTCATTATCCATCAAATCATTCATTGTTTCTAACAAAAGTACAACAACACATCCATAGAGGCATAAATATTCAACTATAAAGTTTTCACAATTCTTGAGTTCAAACTATTTCTTTTACTTTTCTATTATTATCAAGTCTTCAAATTCAATTTTTACAACACATTGATTATCACTTACTACCCAAGGTTATAAATTAAATCTCCAACATTTAATTTCTTTGAAACAACTCCTTCATATAACACCGCCATATTTCACAATCTCTCATTTATCATTGTTCGTGACTTATCTTAACCCAACATAGACTTAATTTCATAAATTACATGTTAATTGAAATATCCTCATTTTCCAAAAAATAAAACTTCATAGCTAGAGTTAAACATAAATTTGGGCTTTTTAGTTTTGAGGTATAAAATCACTTTCTAACTACACAATAAAATTCTTAAATCTACACTTCATCATCTTAACACAAATTCCATATTGTTAACAATTTCTTCCCCAAATTTTGTTTCATATTATCACATGATTTAAAATATCAATAATAAGTGTTCAATCACAGCTTTTACATAGATTTCCAAACACTTCCAAAAATTCAATTAAACGTGGATATGTTCAATTCAACACCTCAATTTCATGATACTACTTTCAATTTAAGCAAAACCATAATCTATCTTCATGTACCAAGCTAGGGTTTTAAGGGAAATTAGAGTTTTTTATCCAAACACTTTTTATTCCAGCTCTTCATTTAATTATACACCCAATTTCATAAACCCATAATCACAACTCCAAAAATTAAATCCCAAAGATTTCAAACCCTAAACCCCAATCTCATGATTTAAATACATTATGCTCAAAAATATAAGTTTTGTGTTTATATATAAAAAAATACCACAATTCTATCTATGAATGAGAGTATTGAGAAGAACTAGAAACCCGTGACTCTCCTTTTCGCAAATCCAAAATCCAATCGTTGAAAATGTTAAACTTCAAGTATTCTTCACTTTTTGGTAAGAGATCTTGGCCAAACTTTGGAGAATGGAAGGTATTTTTGGATCAAAAATCTAGGGTTTTCAACCTAGGATGAGAGAAAGGAAGAAGAAAAGAAAAGTGCCAAGAATGATCTAGAAAATCACTTTTAAGTTGCTGAATTTGCACAATCCGCTCAAGCGTATCTTTTTTCCCGAGCATAATTCGCTCCAACATAGATACTAAAACTTCAAATGGGCATAACTCTCTCATCCGTGATCTGCTTTTGACGCTTGTTCTTGTGTCCAAATCAAGCCTCGAAAACAAGATTTCTAATGGTTCTAGCCTCACACCCAAATTCAAAGTGTGGAAAAAGAAAAGGGCAAAAGAGTGATTGTTCATAGGAAAATTTCAATCAAAGTTTTGGTCCAATTTTACTTTACCATTATGTTACCACTTTGATCAACATCCCAAAATGGAACAAGGAGACTCTAAATAAACTAATAAAAATGTCAAGGGAAATCTCACTTTCTACGCTCGAGTGGCCCGCCTGCAAACACGCGAGATAATCGGGAGCAACACCACGCTGAGCGCCACTTCTTGTGCTCGAGTGGCTGCCTCGATAGATCGTGAAAGCATCGAGTTCACAAGTTCGCCGAGGGTCAACTCTTATTTCAACCAAAGGAAAAATTCAAGTGCTACATCTACCCATCTTAAGAAATTTCATCATCGAAATCTAGAGAAACCGAATAATAGCCAACGTACCTGATGAGCACAACTTCTACTTAACACTCTTGGAGTGTTTTCTCAAATTTAAAAGAAGAAGCGAAACGAAAACTACTCAAACCCAATGGTAAACATCACCACCAAACAAAAGCTAGGCTCCACTCAAGATAGATTCTCAAACTCTAGTTCAATACCTCCATGCCCCAAAGACAACTGAACAAGAAGAACCACAAGAGAAAGATCACAAATACCTTTCGATCAACACATACATCGGAATCCAACGAGCAAGGAGCGGCTAACTATTTCTAATCCCTCAAGGTCCACAATAACTCCCCTTAACCAACAATGACATGGACAATGACTATCAATGGCCAAACTCAATTTCAAAGAAATGGAAACCACTATTAGACCAAACACTATGTCAAAGACAAGCAAAACACAAGTACATTACATTGTACAATCCAATACCACAATTCTCAATTGCATCTCAGTTAGCAACATTATCAATTTTTTATTCAACGTAGCATTTAAAAGTAGAACAGTAAAAATTATTCATGAACATATCTTTATTAAGTTTTGACATTTAGTTCAACCGTGTTTTCCTGTGCTACGACAAGGAAAAAGAAATTTTCATTTTCCCCATCAGTCTCAACATTCTTTCGTGAATTCCAATCATCACCTAATAATTTTTGGCCACCGTATCCAAGTGACATCATAGCACCTTTACCATACACTTTCATAATAGCAACAACAAATGTAAATAATTTGGTACATCCAAGGAGTAATAAAACACATACGACTTCCCAAAAATTAGGAGTTCTAACTCATTACAAATGTCAACACAAATAATCATTAATACACACATTAACACTAGTGTACTCTACAATGTTTTACATTCAAACACTTTAACTTAATCTAGGTCATTTTATAGATTTACATCAACAACATACATACACAAGCAAAATCTGTTAGTCTTCATTACTACAAGACACAAATCTCACAATCCTTATAAACACTTCTACAATCTTCTAAGTGACTCTAAACCAACGATATCCCATCTTAAGATGCTATCTCATCTCTAATTATGCACTTTTTGAACTATACAATTCCCCACCTTCAATAAACACTTTAATTCAACTTTAAGGCTCATAAGTCAACACATATTTTATTCAATTGAAAACAAGTATCCAACAAATTGAGCTTACAATTCTTACATAATATTTTCCCATAATAGACAAATGTCAAAATTTCTACATGCCCCCACCGATGGGTTCCAAAGACTACCATATGCCTATATCATACATAACATCTCAGAGACACAAGGCCCTAAGCACAAAAGACATTACATCATAGTACCAAGTATCACGAAATTTCCATCAAAACACAATGTTATTTGTGTCCTTACCTAGACTTCTAAGACAAACCGATCCCATATAAAGGGCAATCGACGCTTCAACATGGCCCGGACTCACTTACACTTAGAGTAAATAGGCGCTCCTCTATTTCATATTGACCGACCATCGAAGAAATCCTAGGGTTTGGTCGGATCTCCTACCAATGAACTCAACCCAGGCAGAACTAGATTGTGGTTGTGGACTCGATTTTGATTGAGATTCACTTTTTCCTTTTGCTCTCTTACTAGATCCTCTTATGCTTCCTTGAAGCTTATGGGACTCCGCTTATTATGGCCCTCCTTCTTTCATCCTCGTCAATCTTGTAAGATTGGTATCGTTATATGAAAGCGGTAAATTGCTCCTACTCAATGTGTGATAATTTCTATTCATACACGCCTCTTGGCTACCTTCCCATTTGATCTCATCCCCGCACCTTTCCTCGAATTCTATACATAACGCCACTCCTCGGCTTGCTACCAACTCCGAAGCAAATCTAGCCAAACCTGTGAACTCTGTCAAATCGAGCTAAAGGTGTTATACCTGGCATAACTCCACAAATTGTTTCCTCAATCTTTCCAAGAGCGGAAGGAGGAAAATACTTGGCCCAAAAAGGCCTTAGTGAATGCAATCCCTAGGTGGTGCCTATGGTAGAACTTACATTATACTTCCAATTCAATAACCCCGCTTCTCCCTTTAGCAGAAAACCCGCTTAATGACACTCTTAACTCCTCTATCTGTCGGACTTTGAGCATATCGAGGAGTCTTAGTGACCTGCCGCCTTAAACCAACTCTCTCACCTCTAAGTTCTATTCATACTCCTCCTACTAATTTCGGTAAGGTTAAGAAGAAAGAACTCCTTAGTGATTCTTGAGGGCACAAGACCTCGCCTCCCTCATTATGAGTTAAAGCCTCCTCCATCGCTTCTTACTATCTCAAGCGTGGTAATCTCTTTCACAGACACAATCAAGGCCATGTGAATAATGGCCAATTATTGGAACTATTGTACCCCAGTCCCAACAGCGCCTCTAATGGCTTGCCCCGACATCCTATCAATGACAATATCAAGCATAAGTCAACAAAAATTCTATCTCGCTTCTCGGTACATTTACACCCCCTTTACTAAAACAACATGAAACCAACATAACACATAATCAAGGTTATAGCCATCCTGGTTTTCCCTTCATTGTTTAATTTCAATCTGGGACTCCGGCCCCGGGTGGATGTGTTGTTATCTTATTCCAAGCTTTCCGCCCTTTACTCTTTGTATATGAGTCTTGGGGTCGTATTGGGCGGTGTTTGAAAACAAAGTTGGTTGTGCTTGGAAACCAAGGTTGATGTCCATTTAATTCCAACTAGTGTCTATTAAATTCTCATAATGGTTCATTATTCCAATTCCAATTAGTGTCCATTCATATTCCATTAGTGGATTTTATGACAAACTTGTCCATTCATATTTCCAACTAGTGTCTATTTAAT
This sequence comes from Camellia lanceoleosa, assembly GCA_025200525.1. NCBI lineage: Eukaryota > Viridiplantae > Streptophyta > Magnoliopsida > Ericales > Theaceae > Camellia > Camellia lanceoleosa. The sequence continues at coordinate 117,022,184 of CM045761.1, forward strand.
TTCAATTAGTGTCTATTTAATCTCTAACTTGTCCTTTCATTTTCCAATTAATGGCTTTAATAACAACAACTTCAATACCAACTACATCAAGGTTGCCTATAAATTGAGCTCATCTCTCAACTTCTATGATTATTTCCATATCTCCATTTGTTTTTTTTTAGATTTTGAGTTTAGATTAAGAGTGATTAGAGTGGAGAGTAAGCATTTTGCATAAGAGAGGAAAGAGGAAGATGGCTTGCTCTTCATTTTGATTAAAAAAATTGGTTGGGTTTTGGAGCACCTTCAAAATCCTTTCATCTTCTCCATTTGGTCTCTCCATTTGAGGTAGGGATTTCCTTGTTCTTTTTCAATGCCCCGTTTATAGATAGACATGTGGTAGTTTTGTATTGCATGAAAAATCATATCCATGTTGGATTTGTTTGAAAATCCCCATGAAGGAAACCCTAGGGGTTGGTTAGTTTGAGAATGAATTTGTTATCATTGATTGTTATTTGGGGGCTATTTGAGAGTGTAATCTAGCATGATATTGTTGAAAGAAAAGAAAGACCTACATTATATTTTTTGATTTGAGTAAATTAAAGAGGAAGGATGTGATTGAACAATATTTGTAAATCACTATTGCTACAGCATTATGAGTTGTGTCAAAGTATTGATGACTCAAGGGACGAACTATGGCATCAAAGGTTTTGAAATGAACATATTCAACTAAGATGGGTTATGGCTTTTATTATCCATGAAATTGGTTTTATGAAATGAAAAAGAATGGATTTGGCTTTTGTGAAATGAGAAAAGTGTTTTTGGGAATAAGTAGTGGAACATGTCTACTTGGGAAATTATGAGGGTTGATCTTGAAAATGGGAAGTGCACGATGTTAACTCTTCATGTGTAGTTTCGAAAAATAAATTTGAGAATTGAACTATTGCATCATGAGTGTTAAATACTACACATTTACATTTGGGGTTTTATCTCACTTATCATACTAGTGTCAAGAGCAGTTTGTAAGGTTTAGGTTTAGCAAGGGAGTTGCTGAGTCTCTTTTATTAGGTGTACCCATTGGCTACTTGCATCTAGAGGTTTTGTCCTTGGTCATCAGTGGAGGATGACATTGTTGTGTTGAATTTGTGATGCATGCTATTACATTTGTGTTAGTTAAAACATTATTGAGATAGTTTAAGTGTAGCCTTGGTCACACTTGTTATTTATGCTTTGTTGTATTGAGTGTAATTGGTGCTATATACTCATTAAAATCAGAGGAGAAACCATGACACTTCAAATTTAGCTACCGGAGAACTTGGTTTCAAGGTACTATTACTCTCCAAATTTTGTGACTGGAGAATGTGGACGAGAATATCATTACCTTCCAAATTTCGTTCGAGAATTTGGCCTAGTCTCTTATCGCTTTTGGCATATCTCTTAGCTATCTTGTGCATATACTTGTCAGAGAGCGTAGGATTTTAATTGTTACTCTTCGGTACCATTCCACGAGTATGTTATGGGTTGCGATGGTTATAGTTTTGAAAGGCCGAGTCATGCTTGCTCATTTGTGGATTATATACATGTTGATGATTTGTTTTCCTTTTATTTAAGAGCATGCATGTATACGATATGAATGTATCAGGGAACAAACCAAATGCTATTTTGAAGATTTTGGGAAAGTGTATGAAGAATTTGCAGATGGTGAATTTGTGAACAAAGTTTTCAAAAAGGTCATTTTTGTTGTAAGTACGGAAAATGGGGAAGAGTAATGGGCTTGGTGAAAATTGCTTTTTTTCTAAAACTATTATAGTCATGTGAAAGTTTGGAAAAATGTACAATGAAAAGGAAAGAAAAGGTGAAGGCCGCTTATAATGTACGAATGAAATGGTCAAGCGAGAAATTCATACTTGAGTATATTTTGTATAAACCGCTCATACTTACTATTCTGATACAGTATTAAGTATCAAATATTCATGATCATAGCTATCTCAGTAAGTTGTTATTGTTGAGGGATCAGTGCTGAAAGATCCCTCATCGACTATATATGTTCATCCCATTTGTTGAATCTTTTTTTCGTGTGATAGCCAAAAGGTGCTACAAGGTTTTGGATCGCCTTATTTGTTGGCCACGGAGCCTCTTGTGTTGGCGTGAATGCCATTTATGTAAAAGGGTTATACCCTTCTTCTTGATCTTTTAATGGTCGAAGCCCAAGGGTAATTTATTTGAGTGTGCTCATGTTGTATATAATTTGCATACTTAACGAGAGAATCATTATTTATTTCCATTTGCTGAACCAAAGATGCCCAAGACAAGTTATTCTACGCAATATTGAATTAAACTAATGCTGAATTTGGTAATGATTTCGAGTAATAAAAAGTGGGGCGTGACACAACATATATAAACAAATTTTAAGTAACAAACCACACAATGTCGATTCAAGTTTACAAGGATGACCCACTTGTCCCCGAACCCGGCGAATTCCCACTAGAAACTACGTTGATGGGGCTACGTTTCCAATAGAGATCCTCAAAAGTAAGTTAGCCGGCTACAAGCAAGATATCCATGAAGCTTAATCCATGCTCACATAATGCAACACATAATGCTCCTACACCTCCCACTTCTTACATGCAAAGCGCCCTCACCAAGTGAAGTCAACCCATTGTGGTAAAAACCATTTTGACAGCTCCGTGTTTTCAAACCCGGTTAGCTCTGGACACCAAGCTGTCACGCCTCAGGCCCTTAATTACTCGGAAACATTATCAAAAGACCTAATTTTAGGTCCATTTTTTTTTTTTTAACAAAACATCCACTTAACTCCTTGAGTAATAGAAACATAATAATACATGTTCCCTCCTTCAATGAATACAATAATAATAATAGATGATGCCAAGGCCATGCTTACACTCTGAATAAATAATTGCAAAGTCAAATAAGATACATTATTCACTCCTTTCACATTTATGGTGAAATTATACGTAAAAAGGTACATAGACTCCATAACTCATGACTAATCAATTCTAATTTCTCTCACTTTTGAAAAGAATAAAAACAATGAGGGGTGAGCACAAATGCCTAGTAGGAATCCCATAGTTCCACAACAATAGCCAACACATAGATAGAAATGATCATGCATGTAGGGTGATACCATATTGTAAGATGACATTTTATAAGTTCAAAATATTATACTGAAGAGTATCTTTTCTCTTAAAAATTTCATTTAAAACCTTTAAGAAAACTCCATGTCATATATGTAGTCTCTCATCATTAACTTAATGCCATAAATTATCTTTGAAAATAAGTACACTTCTAAGAAACTAACATCATCATGTAAATGTATTAACCCAGATTCCAAATCATTCCTCCCTAGCATTTCCATTTTAATATTTCTCATTTTTTCATTTCCATGTTTCTCTTATACTATTTCCAATTCTTATATTCACAACATCAAAATCCAAAGGATTAGAGTTCAAAGATAACATACAAGAATAACAAATCCTTTTTTAATTCAACTTCTCAATTATTTGCAAAACAAATCGACAATCTTCCCTTATAGTCATAAGCAATCCAGTTCGGGTTCGTCATCCAATCCTTAACCAATTCGCTATTTGAATTTCCTTTCTTTCAATTAATTTTTCATATCAAATACTTGGGATCCAAAATAACAATTCATCTCCGCATGAGTCTGCTACGCTTACCGGCCTGGCCGGAAAGAATCTGAAACCTCACGCTATCAACCGCCTACAAGCTTGGAAGGAACGCGAACCTCACGCCAGAATGCGGTCACAAGCGAAAAGGAACGCGGAACCATCATACAACACACTTCACGGAAGCTACTCTAGAAGGATATGGAACCTATCTCAAAGCGCCCACGCTTTAAACGGCTCAAAATATGGTAGGAAGCGGACCTCAAGTAACACCACAATCCATCATATATTAAAATTCCATTACATTAACAAATACAATTATGTTTCCACTTACCTTCTTCTATTATCCATCAAATCATTCATTGTTTCATAACAAAAATACAACAAACACATCCATAGAGCGTAAGATTCATCTATAAAGTTTTCACAATTCTTGAGTTCAAACTATTTCTTTACTTTTCTCGCATAATATTATCCAAGTTTTCAAATTCAATTTTACAACACATTGATTATCACTTACTACTCAAGGGTTATAAATTCAATCTCAACATTTAATTTCTTTGATATAACTCCATATAACGAAATAAATATTTCACAATCTCCCATTTATCATTGTTCCTTAATTATCTTAACCCAACATAGACTTAATTTCTCAAATTACATGTTGATTGAAATATCCTCATTTTTCCAAAATAAAACTTCATAATTAGAGTTAAATATAAATTTGGACTTTTAGGTTTTGAGAGTATAAAATCACTTTCTAACTACACAATAAAATTATTAAATCTACACTTCATGATATTATCCTACAAATTCCATATCGTTAACAATTTCTATTTCCCCCAAATTTTGTTTCATATTATCACATGATTTAAAATATCGATTAATAAGTGTTCAAATCACGATTTTACTTAGATTTCCAAACACTTCCAAAAATTCCATTAAACTTGGATATGTTCAATTCAACACCTCCAATTTCATAATACTACGTTCAATTTAAAAGCAAAACTATAAATTCCTCTTCATGTACCAAGCAGGGTTTTATGGAAAATTAGAGTTTTTTCACCCCGGAAACACTTTTTATTCCCAACTCTTCATTTAATTATACACCGGAATTTCATAAACCCGCTAATCATAACCCAAAATTAAACCCCTAACATTTCAAACCCTAAACCCCAATCTCATGATTTAAATACATTATGTTCAAAAATATAAGTTTTGTGTTTATATAAAAGAAATACACTACATAATTCTATCTATGAATAAGAGTATGTGAGGAAGAAGTAAGAAACCCCTACCTCAAAAGACCAAGCAAATAAGCTAGATCAAGAGCCTCCTTTCATAAATCCAAAATCCGAGTCGGTTGAAAATGTTGAGCTTCAAGTATTCTTCACTTTTTGGTAGAGATCTTGGCCCAAAACTTTGGAGAATGGAAGGTATTTCCAAGTTAAAATCTAGGGTTTTTTGGACCTCTACGGTGAGAGAAAGGAAGAAGAAAATATAAAGTGCCAAGAATGATCTAGAAAATCACTTTTTAAGTTCTTTGAATTCGTGCATCTGAGCCGCCTCTTTTTCCCCGCCGAGCGTACCTGCTTCCAAAGACGAGATACTAAAACTAAACGAGCATAACTCTCTCATCCGGACTCGTGAGGTCGTTTCTTGTATCAAGTTGAAGCCGGAAATAAGATTTCCAATGGTTCTAGCCTCACACCCAAAGTCAAAGTGTGGTAAAAAAGAAAAGGGCAAAGAATGACGACTATTCATAGAAAAATTATCCGAATCAAAGTTTTTATTCAATTTTACTTTATCATTATGTTACCATGATCAACATCCCAAAATGGAGCAGGAGACTCCAAATAAACTAATAAAATGTCAAGGGCAATATGACTTTCCACGCCGAAGGCCGCTACGTGCTTGAGCGGCCTGCCACAAACATGCGGTAGATACTAGGAGCAACATTCTATGCTCGAACGCCACTTCTGCGCTCGGCGAGGCCGGGTTCGACAGACTACAAAGTAATCTTGAGAGCCTCACAAGTCCTCTCAAGCGCCAACTCTTGCGCCGAGTGGAGGAAAAATTGAAGTTATAGACTAGCTTTTTATCAAAGCCACCTCTACATCCAAGTTCCACATAAAAAATAAATAAATAAATAAATAAAGATAAAAATAAAATAAATAGTTGGCTCTTTATATGACTCATTTAATATGTGCATCATTTAGTATGAGCCTCACATTATTACCTAAAGTTAGAGTTAGTCATATTAAATGATGTTTGAATGCATAAATTTTCAAGTATCATCATGTTCTTGGAAATGTGGTAAATAAAATCTATGCACAAATGGATCTGTTGTATGTTGATGAGAATGAATCCTTGATTTGGCTACTCAACAAAGGAGGATAGCAATCACTGTGGGGAGATAAAGACAGATATGTAAATTGACTAAAACTAATAGAATTCATGAATCAATCTCAAAGAAAAGATGAGTCTTCCCAACCACTAGAACATGACATGGCCAATCCCTGCAATGTAAAGAGAAAGGATCATGGTTAATTATATGACATGGACAGTCCCAAACAGTCAGTAGGCTCACCCTCAAACCTCCTAACACAACTAATACGACATTATGCCATAAAAACAACATATCCGGGTTTCATTAGGCTCACCTCAACCTTCTAACATCACTAAGGATTTTCAAGAAGCTAACCCTAACCTCAACCGTATGTGTGTTTGTGAATATTGCACCAAATAGAAAAGAGATACATGCTCATGAGAATCCAACAATTCATCATCTTCTATGGTCATCTCCCATGGACTCCTAACTCGCCGATGTCCACTAGAGACATCCAAAATCTATATAAACAAAATTTGATATTTGTTATTCAATATAATACATAGGAAAAAATATTTCTTAAAAATATTCAATTGGTTAATTATATTCTACCTATGTAGAACCTCGTGCCCCTTGGAATGTTATGAAGTCCATCCATGCTCTCACTTGTTCAAACTCGCTTTTAACTTGTTGGTAATCCTCCGCCGATCTCAACCGGAGCTTTTCCTTGATGTCCCGAAAGGACTGCGGTCGTGCACTTGTAGAATGGCATTTTCTTTTCTAAAATTAAAAAAGAAATGCTATAAAATCACAATTCACCCACAATGAAATGAGTTAGCTTTAGAGCATCTCCATAAAATTAGTCAATTTTTTTTTTTTTTGGGAGGGGGGGGGGGTTATGTTTTAGCTTAAATGTTACTCTTTTTTTATTTATTTAATTTTTTTGTATTTTGATTGTGTAATTTTTAACACACCATCCAACAAACTCTATATTCATGCCATTATGGGTACATTAGGAGACTTTTTAGAGCTCTCATTCTTTTTTCTTCCAATTAAAAAATAGAAATAAGTAGTTAACTACACATTCAACGAGTACTATATTAGTTTAAGAAGATGAAGTATTGGAGATGAGCTTTTCTCATCAAATTTGATGAAAAGACAAATTTGGGATAAATGAATTTTTTTTATAATATTTTGATAAAAATTTAATGAGCTGATTGGAGTAGTTCACATCAACGAATCTTTTATTCAAATTTGAAATCAAATTAAATGAAAATTTTGGTGAAAGATTGGAAATAGTGTTATCTCCAATTCACACTCTATATCTTTAAATATGAAGGATTATCCACTTCAACCTATCATCTAAAAAAATCATCCAAAGTATGAAAAATAGAAGATACCTCTATAACACTAGTCATTTTTTAAAATACTAAATTTATCCTCATGACCTTCTCCTTTCAAATTTATATACTAATTATATTCTTTTGTATTTTTTATTTTTTTTTTTGTATGTTATAAAAGAGAAATAACTTTTAATATGTACATCTAATTTTTATAATTTGATTTCAAAAGATTAAAATTATACTTTTAAAATGAGTTTAATATTAAACATATCTAACAAAATTTTAAAAATTAAACATTTATTATTGCACAAATATTTACATAATTTGTTGTAAAACTCAATGTAGGATCTTTGGTTTTAGTTCAAAATCAATGTGGGATCTCTGGTTTCATATTTGACTGAGGAAAAGGATAGAGGAGAAGAAAGAAATTAAGAGAGACCGAGAGAGAGAGAGAGAGAGAGAGAGAGAGAGAGAAACAGATCTGGTTTCATATTTGATAGAGAAAAAAGATGGAGAAGAAGAAAGAAATTAAGGGGAGAGATAGAGAGATTGCTCGCTCACTGGAGAAGAATAAATTGATCTGAAAGAAATGGCAAAATAGAGAAAGAGAAAGTGAGAGAGACTGATATATATATATATAGAGAGAGAGAGATACTTACCTCGGAGGAGGACAACAAGGAGTCGTGGAGGAGTAGAGTCGGTGATGCCAGCGAAGATGAAGAGTCAGTGGCGTCGGTGGAGATAGAGAGTCGGTGGTGCCAGTGGAGATGGAGAGTGATATGCTGCCAATGAAGAGTTAGGGCAAAAAAAGAACAAAACAGAGGAATAAGGATATTTCTATATAACAAAACAAGGGTGTTGATGGGACATTTGTCCTAGGTGGCATGCAAATTAATGGCTCAGATTACATTTCTTGGCATACATTTCAAGGTTGAGATCACATTTCTTTTTTATTTTTCTTTCTCTCCTGTGCTCGCTTTTCAGTTCAAATTTTAAACATTTCAAGGCTTTGATGCCATTCTCTCTACCACTACTAGAGGTTCTCTTCTCCATTCCACCATCTCTCTCTCTCTCTCTCTCAAAACACACTCTTTGGTTCTCTCTTTTCTACCCGATTCCTCCATTGGAGCCCATCCTATGTAGATACCTAACCCCAACCCCTATTCATTCTCGATTTTGCCCATTGCAACCCTAATCGAAGGGTTCGATTTTGTCCATTACAATATGAAATTGCCCATTCAATCTGAAATTGAAAGGTTCGATTTTGCCTAAATGGAGGTAACGATCTTTGTTAGAATATATGATTTATTGAGTTCCATTTAATTGAAATTTTGTATTGTGGTTATGAGTTGTGTTTCCACATAATGTGTTTAACCCGTGTGTTTCTAATTTTTTTTTTTAACATTTGTTATCAGCATTATGTATGTATGTTGTTTTAAATCTATTGTTAAACTAACTTGCAGGTTGGGATTTTGGAGATTGTTGTAGAGCTATTGGTGTTTTTAAATTTATTTTTTTTAAAACATTTATCATCAGCATTGTGTATGTATATTGTTAAATTAATCCTGAAAGTTGGGATTTTGGAGATTGTTGTAGAGCTATTGGTGTTTCTAATTTTATTTTTATTTTTATTTTTTTAACATTTATTATCAACATTGTGTATGTATATTGTTTTAGATCTATTGTTAAACTAACTTGCGTGTTGGGATTTTGCTATTGATATATTCTTCCAAATATGATGTAGTGTTGATAACTAGCTTGGTTATTGTGTTTTTTGTTGTATTGATTTTAATTATGGAATCAGGAGTGTCATGCACCTTCAATTATGTTTCCAGATTCTTCTTCCCTTTCTCAAATGCACATGTTTCTCTTCCTAATCCTAGGTTTTAATTCTTGCATTGGAGATTTTGTTTCATTTTTTCAGTTGTCATTTTGTGACTTTGAAGATATTCCAGCCACAAAGTATGAACATCTATGTTGATGATGATGACCTGTGAAGGCCATATGAGCCTCGATAGGGCTTTGTAAGGTTTATCAATTAATTCAAACTTAAAATATTTGGTTTTTGTGTCACTTTGCTCATATTTTGTGTATTTGTGTCATCTTCTTTGATCATAATATAAATGGAAATGAAAAGAGATTATTCCTTATTTCATTTTGTTTGTTCTTTTTCTCTCCTTCAATAATGTCATTGCCTAATAAAAAGAGTAACCATTGTAAGGAAAGCAACCATCTTAGTTGTTTTCTCTCTCCATGCCTCTATATCTCCTCTATATGTGTCAAGGTATGTCTCTATATCTACTTTCTCAATTAGCTTTTACTTTTTGTTGTATTGTGTGTCTATTATTTGTTACTTTTAGATGCATCACTATGACTAGCAGTAGCTTGGTTAGTTTCTTTCAATCTGTTATACATTCATTGTTGCTAGGGAGTTAATGGGTCATTTGTCTATATGGCATACAAATCAAAGGCCGAGTTCACATTTCTCTCACCCTTTGTTTTTCAGATTTCAAACATAATTCTTGAAGACTACCCTTCTCTCTCTCTCTCTCTCTCTCTCTCATACGCACGCACACACACACACACCCCTCCCTCTCTTCCTCACAAACCTCAACCCCTTCTTCCACAACTGTCACAGCCTTATTCTGGCAGGCGATTGATTGGTGATGAGTGGTTTATTTCACTAACTAAAGCCATTAAAGGGAGCATGGCGGACTGAGAACAGATCAAAATCTTGAGTCCCGACAACAGATGTGGTGGGTATTCCATATCACAAACCCCTAATCTCTCTCTACATTTATGTAAATAATTTTCAATTATTATTCTAAGTGAATCGCAGTGGTAAATCATTCATCTGTATTTAAGAAGATTAGGCAAATTTTTATGATCTTTTTTTTGGAAAAAAAAAAATTGGGTTAGTTTTTTCAATTGTTTGTGATTGATTCTTACAATTCGTATTTGAAGCATTGCTTTGAATTTTCTTAATAGACTCACATTAGAGAGCTTGATAAAAAAAAGTAAAACTTCTTAAGAATCTTTTGCATCCATAACATTGTGGTTGGAATTTGATTACTAAAAATTTGGTAGGCTAACATTAATTTTTTTTTTTTTTTTTCAATTTAATTATACATTGATTCATTTAACACATTGTTTTGTTATTGACAAATAGTAACATCTTATCAACAATCCCATGATTCTTTGATTTTGATTGAAGACCATTAAAGCCTTCATAGAGCTAACTCTATGTGTGTGTTTTTTTGTTGACTTAAATGTACTATGTAATTTCTTTCTGTTTGTATGTTATTTGAGAGAGAATTTGGTTTTTTAGTAGAAGGATAATTCTTCTACTTTCTCCACTACTTTTTTTTTTTTTTTCTTATATGCAAAATCAGAAACCACATCAAACTGAAATCCTATTGTTGAAGCCTATCATATAGTCCAATCCTATTGGTGAGTTGGCTTTAAAATGAAGTGCTAACCACCAGTAGACACCCCATTTTTGACCGTCCTCAAGACTTGGACGTCACCGCTTGAACACTCGGTGATTACCCATGTTTGTGTTTGTTTGGAGTTCTTGAGTTCTGCCACGCTACCGCCTCAGACCTCCGAACTTGACTGCTTTGTGTCTGGTTTTGCACCAAACACTTGTGTTTTGCCTTGAGGGCAGGAATGCCTTCAGCATCCCCACACACCACCGGCAGTGGCTAGAGGCCACCGACTAGTTGTTGTTTCCATCAGCACTATATTGTGCCGGTCGGCACTGTTTTGTGCCGGTCGGCACTCTTTTTGGCAAAATAACCATTTTGCCTTGCCGACCACTTTACAAATTGTTGGAGATATTTTAGACATCTTTTACCACTTTCTTCCGCTCCATACACGTATGGAGGATGAGCCCCTTGTTTGCTTCGTTGCTAAGCTTACAAGATTGCCTCCTCTATAAGAGGAGGCCTTGTCTTCTTGGCTTAAGGGTTAGCCACTTTGAGAGACTAAAAAAACCAGAGCTCACATACCTCCCTATCAATATCTCCCTCTCTCTCCTCTTGTGTGTGTGTTTTTGGACCAAAAAGTGTGATTTCACCTTACTTTTGCACCATTACACACACTACTACACCTTAATCCGAGATTGGGAGGCTTGGAGGTTTGTTTTGTGTGATCTTGGACTGGTTTTGATCACTAGATGAGGGCTGCTCCACCTGTTCTTCATTGGATCTTCAAGGGTAAACTTTTTGCTTTAGTTTCCCCATTCTTGCAACTAGTTTCTACCCCTCTTGTCTTGTGTTTTGAGCTTTGTGTTTAACATAAAAAAACTTTTTTTTTACTTGCTCAAGAACATTCATTAAGGTCACTTTTGTATTTGAGTGAAGCCTCACTCTTTTAGGCCTTGTTTTGGTCCTTTTGTGCCTTTTTTTGGAGCATTGTCTAACTTCAAGAGTTTTGGTCTTTCACCACCGAAAACCGGTGGGTTTTCATGGTGAGGGAGGTGTTTTGAAGTCTCATGTAGGGAGGGACACCTCTCCCTTTGTCCATCTTTGGCTTTCATTCTGGCTCATGAGGTAGCATGTGTGCATGCTTGCATTTGGCTTCATTTCGTAACTTTTGGGGTGTTTTAAGTCATGTTATAATTGTCTAAGGTTAGTTTCGTGGCCCTTAACATGCTTCCCATACTTGCTTTGTAATGTTCCATTTTGCTTAAAGACATGCCATGTGTTTAGCCTCATGTATCTCCATGTTTTTAGCTTAGCATCTTGAAGATGTTGGTCTTGATTTGCCATGTTTTAGGGCTGTGAGCCACTGATTTTTCCATGCATAGTGTGCTTGACATGGTTGTTTTGTATTCTAGGCTTGTAAGCCTCATGCATTTTGGTTCCTAGCATGTTCAACATTGATCATCCTCATGATTTGGCATCATTTGTGACCCTATTTCAGTCCATAAATCATGTGTGTATGTTTACATATGTGACCATTTTCATGCTTCAAGGGTGCCCCCTTTTATGTCTAGGAATTGGCATTGTGTATGCTTGCATGATTAATACATTTTGGGGCTGCCATATGTGGGTTTTGGGTGTCATTTTGCATACCAAAAATCTGTTTTTTGGTTGTTAGATGCATGCCATGAGTGGCCTTGATAATGGTAGTAAGGTACTCTCTTTGGTGCCCTTGGTTTTGGGCCTATTGCCTTGCATGCTTGCATGAGTTTTGGTCATCATTTTGGGCATGTTTTGCCACTGTTTTAGGGAGGTTTGAGGGCTGTCCCATTGTAGCTTAGTCTACCATTGCATGTTTAGTATATGTGTATTGCATGCTTAGTCAACATGGTCTTGACATAAGACAATCCTATTGCCTTAGGTGTTCATGTTTGTATCACACTTTCCATTGTGCATGCTTAGTATTGTATACTTCCCATGATGTGTTACATAGCATTTGGCATGCCTTACACTTTTGTGTCATGTTGCATTGTTGATGCATGTTTGCATGGATTGCATTTCATTACTTGGTTTGGGGTGTCAAACCAAGTGTGGGAAATGAGGGGTGTTTGTACTCCAAGTGACAAAACACACCTTAATTCCCATGTCACTAGGGCCCTTCACCTTAGCATGATAGGGACTTGGTTCCCATGTTTGCGTTGCATGCATTTTTACATCAAAGTGCAATCTTGGTTCTTTAGGCTATCATGCACCAAGGTGCACAATTGATAGCCCTAGAACCAAGAACCATGTTTCCTTGAGTCCCATTCATGATAGGAAGCATTGGCCATGCATAAATATGCTCAAAAATCCAATACCATGCACTCACGTCATTGCTTTGTCACCAAACCGTTTCTCGTAGAATTTTGTGCCGATCAAGAAGAAAGAGTGCCGACCGGCAAGACATATTGCTAGCCGACAGATTATTTTGAAGGTAAATCACTATAAGCACCGGTGGTAATTCATTCCACGGTGGCACTCAAAGAAAGATGTAAGGAAGGTGTTCGAGCTTTGGCAAATTTTGGAGAAGCAGGCAAGAAAACAGAGGCAAAGAACGGTATAGGCTTTCCTGCAAGTCGGATCGAGCATGCATCATTCACAGATCTCGAGGCAGTAAGCCCCATTTCTTTTATTTATTTGATTTAATTTTAATAATTAGAATTCTGTAATAATTTATTCGCTTATTCTTGGACCAGATATTATTTGGTCCTCCGAGTGAGGGCAAAATTGTAATAAGGGTGTGTGAGTGGGTGTATGTCTTCCAATCCCCATTTCTTTCTATCCCTTTTATTTACCCGCTTATATGGTAGATTAGGCATTTCTATCTTAGCATACCTTATGCAATGCATGCGCATCCATGCATTTGTTTACATGCACCTGCTCAGACATCATACCAACCGCATTGTACTTCCAATTCCAAATTGAATACATGCTATTTGTGCATTTCACATGCCAAGCTAAGGGATGCCGAGCCTGACTAATTGCATTCTGTATGTAGTGCACTAGTCACTTAACATGAACTAGGTCATGCATGTTTGCTAACTAGTTTCTTATTTCGCCATGAGTACGATGTAAGTATTTTACGCTTAGCATACCACATGCGTGAATGTTGCCATGACAAGATGCTTACCATGCTAAATGCTTATGTGATATTACCGCTTGAATGCCTGGGTGAAGGTTGACCGCCTGAGTTGGAACAACTCATTGAAATCAGATTTTAGCCTACTTAAAGTAGCAAAATCTAACACCTTTTTCGAAGCAAAATGGATATGCAATGTTTATTTCCAAGTTAGGCAATCTAGTCTATACTTTTGTGTTGTACGCATCACATAGTAATTCTAGGTTAATAACCGGAATAAGAACGCATAAAGTTTTCAAAAACGGATATCATGGTTAGTAGAGGCCGGTCTTCGGACTGGGCGAAAGGGGGTGCTCATAGCTGACCTTCCCCGATCGTACCCAAGCTCCCGAGCCAAGCCACTTTGGTGATGATGGACATGTGGCCTTCGGCACCGAGTCAGGGTTTCCTAAATTTCCCATTTTAAAAATATTTAGGTGGCGACTCAGACCGCAAAGCACCATGTTTGGCACTACTTTTCAAAATCTGTTTTCAAAACGACCGGATTTGGACTCTTTGGTTCAGATGAATCGACACAAAATCGAGTCCTTGAATCAGAGTGAAGCCCACGCGCGTCTACGCTTCTGGCGACTCATTGGGGAGTTTAGAGAGCTTGATTCAATTCGTGATATCTGCTTTTGACTACACTTATGTGTTTCTTTGCATTGCATGTGCATTGGTGCGCCTAGGACACAGTGTTTGCCATCTGCCATTCCTGAACGGTTTGCCGGAGGCTTGTCTTGTTAATGTATGACCATAAGGCTGACCGGTTATGGGCTCTGACAGCATGGGAACACAAACCCCGGTTTTATCGGGGCACCCTTTTCGACCATTCGACCTAGTGCATATTCGGATCCATAGTGACCATTCCAAACTAGGACAGGTTGCTTACCCGATGTTAGGTTGTTTGAAACCGATGTATGCGTAGTGAAACCCTAGCTCCTAACAAGATAGGACAGGGAAACCCTACCCCAACATAGGGGTGTATTGGCTCCCATTTATCTGCTATGTGCTTTCAGAATGTATTTCTACAGGAACACACATGTCGGGCTTGCAAGATTGGGTATCAGCCCGAGGGCACCAAGAACGTATTTTGGGGAATCGCCATCTCAGGATACAAGGTTCGCATTGGGGCAATGATTCGTAAATGTTGATCAGTATTTGAGGAACAGTATATCGAGTTCAGCGTGTTATCCAACCGTGTGTTATTTATTTTATGCTGTTATGCTGTCCGATTTTCTGTTTATTTATACGCTTTATTTATCTTTTTATTAGGTAGTTGAGCACAATTGCTACCGACCCGATAGATATCCCCCAAGCACCCTGGGTTAGAGGCCGTCGACTCCTTCGATCTGAGGATCTGATAGACGGACAACCAGTGTACTACTCGCTACCCCTAAGCATTAAACGAGGTCAAGAAGGCAGAGGACATCAAGACAACAAATACCAGAGGGCTTTGTCTACCCCAATGTGTTCAAGAGGGATCGGATTCTGTGTCACCAACAGAGAGAGAGAATATATACCAACAATCCAACCAGAAAGGTGATAGCATGGCTAGTTTGGAGGAGATGGTGCGCCACCTTCAAGAGAGCATGAAAGTAATGCACAGATGCCGTCTGTCAGCAGATTTCGCCAGCAACAGCCAAGCCAGAGGGAACAGCAGAGACAATTGCAGCTAGAGTAGCAAACCGAGACCGTCAGATCAAGCTCTTTCCCCACCAGGAGTTCCTAACGTCGGGGAGACAACCAATGTTCAGACTGATACAGAGCTGCCCACAGGACCACCCCCACCTCCAACCCTACCTCAAATCCAACCTCAGCTATCAAAAACACCCACCAATCTACCGGACTCTCCCTTTGAGTTCGAGACTGATCCCACCGCACTCAAGTTGAGCAAGCTTGAAAAGTTGTTCAAGAGATCCCAAGGGGTCAAGACTATCCCCGACATTGAAGATGGTTACACTGACGCAGCTGTGACGCTGCCCGACAGATTCAAAATGCCTCATATTGATCGATTTGATTCGTCCGGGACCCCATGGTACACTTAAGACTGCGGATGTTCTAAGGCCAATGGGCCTTCAGAGGCTCCGTGGTTGTCTTTATTTGCCTGACCGTCAGTGTGGCAAGATGCCAAGCTAGAAGATGATGTCAAGAGAAATTGGGACTAAATGGTCAAGCCTTCATCGCAAGACTCATACAACACACAGATTGAGATCACGACCCGGTGATCTCGAGACAACTAGGCAAGAGCCTAAGGAGAGTTTTTCGAGTTCAGAATCGGATGGAGGGCCAAGGCTTCGATGATGACCTTGAGGCCTACTGACAAAGACCGATTCGGATGATTGTGCGCAATCTACAACCGGGTTGATGCAAAAGATGATAGTAGTCCCATTTCCCACTTTTTCGACCTACATGAAATGGGGTGCAGATTGAAGATGCCTTGAAGCAAGGCCGATTCATAATGATTGGGAGCAACCCCAAGGACCTTCAACCGCAACACTAATGCAGTTCGAGTGGCGATCTACTACGAGCCTCAAGTGAGCATGGTCACCACTAACCCCCACAAAGAAATACGTAGCGCTTATTCTCCGGTCAAGCAACCCGCAAACAACTAAATACCCACCCAGAAACACCAGAACTTTCGCTCCACTCTATATGCCCCTATCCAAAGCTCTGGGGGTTTTGATCAAAAAAGGGCACTGAAGCCTCGAGCCGCTGCCCTACCAGAAAAACTCCTCCTACCCATAACCCGCCAAGATTGCATTTCACCAACAAAGACAGTCACGACAATCCACCAAGCTATTAGTTACGCCATGAAATTCAAGACCTCATCGATAACGGGGTGATTTTGCCTCCCGAGAAGCCCAATGTTACTACAAATCCCCTCCCCGCACATAACCAAGCTCCACCACCCAAAAGACTTAATTTCATCCATACCGGTGCTGGGTCCTACGACCCTAGTATCTATATCACACCCACCCACTTGCCTAAACCAGAGGTGTTCTCTCCGATTGCACCGACTTGTGCATGATGGACATCTCAGAACTCCAACCTAAGCCAAGGGTGGTGACCGCGAGAACAGAGAGAGGAGACCTCAAGGAAAAAGAGTTATTGAGTCAGAGTTTGCGGAATCTGGGAGTTACGTTGGGAAGACATACAGTCCGAGTGACTACATTTCGTCGATAGGCCAGGATAGGCCCGGGATAGAATTGCCAACAGGGGGAGAGTTGTGCATGATCCAAGGGGATAGTCTGGGACAGGGAACAGATGATGTAACAGCTGTGGAGGTGGACCTGGCCAATCTCCAATTTTGCAAAGGGCTAATACCTGTAAGACGCAGAGTTGCGGTTCGATTATGAGGATTCAGTAGAAGCTACCGGGTGGTTGGACAATCAGCCCGATGTGGTAGAAGAATTTCAGGCAGGGCAGAGTTCAGCAGGAATGAGAATATCAGCGACGGTTGGGAGGGTCGAAGAGCAGAATACATCGCCGGAGGGCGCCGGTGTCAAGAATTTCGCCCGAGATTGGAACGTTTTGAGTACGGAGATGATTGAACAATCAATTGTGTCAGAACAAGCAAGATTTGAGGATTCCGAGAGAATCAGAAAGGCAAAGGCCCATGAGGGAGTGGAAACTGCTGTGTGCACAGGAACCGAGAATGCCGTGGGCATGTGGATGAAAGGCGCTGCGAGCACAAGAATACCAGAGCCAGTGTCTGCTTTCGATGGAATGTGGTGGGAAGATGAGGACCTATGTCTTGCCCATACGGATGAAGATTGGGGGAATGACCAACCCGATAACACTTGGTACCTTGGAGAGGTCGACCACATGACAAGGAGTGGGCGATATTTCAAACCTCCACACTTGGATCAACCAGAGGCCTCAGGGAAGGACAGAGAGGCTGAGAAGCAAAAGGAGAAGCAACTCGAAGAGGAAGCCGTGCTCAAACAGCTAAAAAAGATACAAGCAGACATTTCCATTTGGGGATCGCCATGGCCTCATGAGTACAGGCAGTGTTTTTGATGGCCATGGATAAGGCCAAGCTCTCCATAGAGACTACACCAGAGCAGCTGGTTGGACTGGTCTTCCCGGGAGGAGGTTCCCCGACGTTGACCTTTTCGGATAAAGAACTTCCGCCTGAGGGCGCAAATCATAATAAACCCCTCTACATCTCCGTGGAATGTAGAGATAAGTGGATATCTGGTACTACGATACCGAAGTTCGCCATCAACGTCCGCTTCAAAGAAGGACGGCGATGCAATTGGCTTGAAAACCGCAGATTTCATACCAATGTTCAAGTCATCCCGACGACAATACAAGTAGAGAAGTGATGGGAACGGTTAAAGTTCAGACAAAGGTTGGGCCGGGACGACATGAGATAGATTTCCACGTCCTAGAAGTTCCCGCGACTTTTAATTTGCTTTTGGGGCGGCCATGGCTGCATCAGGTGAAGGCAGTGTCATCCACTTTACATCAAATGGTGAAATACCCCTACGGAAAGGGAGTAGCCATCGTCTTCGGGAATTCATCAATCCACCCACCACCCGAGGTATCCACGCCTGTTCTGGAAATCGAGCATGGCATGGAGGACGTATTCATATCAGGTTTTACCTTGGCTGAGGCTCAGTCGCATGTAATATCATGGCCGCTAATGAAGGGATATATGTTAGTGCCCAAGCAAAGGTACCTCATGAACAAACTCCAATACATCCCCGGGATGGGATTAGGGAAGAGCGGCCGTAAGGGCATTGCAACGTTGGCCGAAGTGCCGCACAACCCTCACGCCTTCGGCTTGGGTTACTTGCCCACTAAGGAAGATTAGGTAAGAAAAGGAAAGGAGGTGGCTGGAAGAGCCAAAGCAAAACAGATGGGGAAACCTTTTGAATTGATGCATCGGCCCATCCGGGGTACCCTGAACGGACGTTTCGTCCGGGAGGGGGAAGACTTCCCATTCTGTGGTTTTCGGAGCCCATGCTGAATAAAGAAAAGAAACGCATGCCGGGATTTGAAATTTTCTTCGACTTGCAATTATCTGGGGATGATGTTGTCAAGAAACGCATGCAACTTCAGCTTGAGGTCGAACATAGCAAGGAATTGGAGTCTGCGGACGCAGAGTTTGAAATGGGGGTAGCACCGCATGTCTACTTTCGGATCCTTTGATCAACCGGTTGTGCTTGGGGATGACTCCTGTCCATGATCGGAGATGAAACAGTCGGGCCTACCATCGCCTATTTTGGTTGCATCCATCGCACCTCCCTCACCGGGCAAGACGATGAGGATTTTTGTCAAGCAAAGACCGGGTCAGTAGTGAGCCGAATCGATTCCACCGAAGTCTTGTGAGTCGAATCAGTTCCACTGCTTGAGTCCGAGTCCCAGATTCGGGGTGATAACCCAGATGCCACGATCTGTCAGTCGTTTTTTTTCTTTCGAGTCTCATAAGTAAGAATTGGACGGTTTGAAAGTATCTAATGAGAATGAGGTGACTGTGGTTTCCGAGTACTTTTCTATGCCTTTGGTTTATTGCTTAAATCAGGACTTTCAAAATTTTGATGAAAACGACGAGGACGAAATTCCTCCGGTTTTGCAATGATTAATTGAACAAGAGCAGGAGAGGTTTGTTAAACCCTTAATGGATGAAATCACTACCGTGAACGTTGGTACTGAGAAGGACCCGCGGCTGGTCCAGATCAGGTCCACGTTGTCTTCGGAGGAACGCGAGCGCTTAGTCGCTTTATTAAAAGATTTCAAAGATGTTTTCGCGTGGTCCTACGAAGATATGACTGGAATCGATCCTGAGATTGTACATCACCGGATCCCTCTTGACCCTGAGGCCCGACCTGTCAAACAGAAACTCAGAAGGATCCACCCTGACTGGGCCATTAAAATCAAGGAAGAGGTCACTAAGCAAATTGACGCAGGCTTCCTGCTAGTATCTGAATACCCGACTTGGCTGGCCAACATTGTTCCGGTGCCGAAGAAGGATGGCAGAATCCGGGTATGTGTGGACTTCAGGGATTTGAACAGAGCCAGTCCGAAGGATGACTTTTCCTTGCCGCATATCGACGAGTTGGTAGATTTCACAGCGGGGCATGCTTTGCTTTCGTTCATGGATGGCTTTTTCGTGCTATAATCGATAGTAATGGCACCAAGACCGGAGAAGATCGCTTTTACCCCGTAAGTACATATTGTTACAGAGTAATGCCGTTTGGGCTGAAGAATGCTGGGGCTACATATCAACGGGCTGCAACTACAATATTACATGACATGATCCATAAAGAGGTCAAGGTGTATGTAGACGACATGATTGTCAAGTCCAAAGAAAAACAGGGCCACTACACCGCCTTGCAAAAGTTTTTCCAAAGGATCAGGGAATTTAGGCTGCGGCTGAATCCTCAAAAATGTACGTTTGGTGTTACAAATGGGAAAAATGTCAGTTTCTAATTACACAAAGGGCATCAAGTCGACCCTTCCAAAATCAAGGCCATCTTAGAAATGCCCCCACCAATGACTGAAAAGGAGGTGCGAGGCTTTCTGGGTAAAGTGCAATTCATAAGACGGTTTATCTCTAAACTAACCTTAACTTGTGAACCACTTTTTGGTCTTCAAGAAAGGAAAGAAGTTCCATTGGGACGCCGATGCCAAGTCGCGTTTGAACAGATTAAAGAGTATCTAGAATCCGCCTGTTGTCACCACCAAAGCCGGGAAGCCGATATTGTATCTGCTGGATCGAGACTACAATGGGTTGTATGTCGCACAAGAGTCGGAAGATAAAGTGGAAAGGGCCATCTACTATCTCGAGCAAGAAGATGCTCGACACGAGACTCGCTACACTCATTGGAGAAGGCATGTCCGCCTTGGTATGGGCTACTAGGAAGTCTGCGGCACTACTGTTAGCTCACTCTGTAATGTTGGTTTCACGACTTGATCCCATCAAATATCTTTTCGAGAAACCAGCTTACGGGTAGGCTAGCTCGTTGGTCAAGGTGTTGTTCCTCGAATTTGACCTCAAGTATGTGACGCCAGAAGTCCGTGAAAGGGAGAGCATGGCGAGTTCCTTGCCACCACCGGTTGAAGGGATGAAGCGGTTGAGTACCTATTCCTGATGAAGCTATTTTGCACATCGAAGATGAAACTTGACGATGTACTTTGACGGGCGCCAAACCAATACGGTATGGGATAGGGGTATTCTCGATAGCGCTGACGATTCTCGTATCCCTTTAGCATTTAAGCTCCGGTTCAAAGTCTCGAACAATGAGGCAGAGTATGAGGCATGTATCGCCGGTCTAGAAGCTGCCCTAGAACTAGGGGCAAGGCAATTGGACGTCATTGGGGATTCGAACCTAGTTGTGTCTCAAGCTAAAGGAGATTGGAAAGTAAAAGAGGAAAAGATGATAACTTACCACCAGACCTTGGATTTGTTAATTCCTCGGTTTGAAAAGCTAAATTTCGCTCACCTAGTGAGAGAGAACAACGAGTTCTTGATTCGCTAGCAACTCTATCTTCCATGATAGACATCCCATCTGGGGTCCGGATGCGTCTAGTCATTATTGACCAGAAATTTGCACCCGCCTACGAGTCAATCTCTGCCATAGATGAAGTGCAGGATAACAACCCTTGGTATCACGACATATGGAACTTCTTAGAGAAGGAGACGTACCCACCAGGGGCAAATGCCAAAGACAAGAGGGCAATCAGAAGAATGGCTGTTCAGTTTATCATCTGCGGGGGTAAGTTGTACAAAAGAGGTCATCTGGGAATGCACAAGCTGTGTGTGGAAGCCGAAGAGTCGAAGCGCCTGATAGAGGCCATCCATGGAGGAGAATGTGGGGCACATATGAATGGGGTGATGCTGGCATGAAAGATCCTCAGACAAGGCTACTACTGGTCTACCATGGAAGAAGATTGTATCGGCTTTGTTCGACGATGCCACAAATGACAAATTCACGTAAACCGCATGAACATCCCGCCATCAAAGTTATACAACATGACATCACCATGGCCGTTCTCAGTATGGGGAATCGATGTGATTGGAGCTGTTACTCCGAAGGGGTCGAATGGGCATGAGTATATCTTGGTAACAATAGATTACTTTACGAAGTGGGTCGAGGCCCAATCTTATGCCGTGTTGAAGGCTTCGCAAGTCGCAAAGTTTATCAAAAACAACATTATCTGCCGTTATGGAGTCCCGAATGAGATCATTTCGGACAATGGTTCTCACTTCAAGAAGGAGGTGATTGATTTGTTGGAGAAGTATAATGTGGCTTTTCATAAGTCATCCACGTATCGGCCGCAGACCAACGGAGCAGTTGAGGCCGCCAACAAAAACATCAAACACATACTGCAGAAGATGGTGGAGACCTATCGGGATTGGCCAGATAAGTTGCCATTCGCTCTGTGGGGCTACCGAACTTCAATTAGAACTTCTACCGGGGCGACTCCGTATTCCTTGGTATACGGAATGGAGGCCGTTCTACCTATAGAGATTGAGGTCCCGTCTCTACGAGTATTGGCCGAGTGTCAGATAGCCGAGGCAGATTGGCAGTAGAGTAGATTCGAGGAACTCATGCTCTTTGATGAAAGGAGATTAAAATCACTGTACCATGTCCAAGGATATCAGCGCAGAATCGCCCGGGCTTTTAATAAGAAAGTTAAGTCCAGGAATTTGAAGGAAGGAGATTTGGTGCTCAAAGACAATCGAGCTCCCATCCACGACCCAAGGGGCAAGTTCATACCCAATTGGACGGGTCCCTATATCATCAAGTCTATATGGTCAGGTGGAGCTGTGGTTCTGATGGATCTAGATGGCCTAGAGTTCTCCCAGCCGATCAACATGGACAAGTTGAAGAAATATTACCCCTGAGAGGCTCGCTAGGCCGAAAACCCGGAAGGGCGACCTAGGCAAAATTCAGAGCATAAAAAAAATAGAAAATATAAAAATTGAGCTCGCAAAGTTGAAAACCCGCAAAGGGCGGCTTTGGCAAAAGTTAGAGCGCAAAAGGAGAGTGAAAATACTCGAGTGAACCTAAGCCTGAACTACGTAAGGCTTGATTCCCGTCATTGGGATACGTAGGCAGCTTCATCCCGAAGTTCAGCCATAAACTCTTCCCCGATCAATTTTGTCCATTTGATCATCTTGGTCATCTTTGCCCATCAGCATTTATCGCACTCTCCGGTACAGTGCTATTTAGACTAGGGGCAACTTTCCGTTGCCATACAGTGCCGCGGTGCCATTCAGACAAGGGGCAACTTTCCAGTTGCTAGGATCCAGGTTTGTACATCTCAGCGACAGATCTCAGGCGTGTCCAGTTCTGATCCATATCGAAAATAGTTTTGAAAGTTTTAATGAAGACGACTTTGTTCAAATAAATCTTTTTACAACTAAGACCATTTCTGGACCAAAATGGAAAATTTTCAGTACCACAACCTTCAATTTCATTGATTTCAAACAGAGTTCTCTTGCTCTTGCATACAATCGAAGTTGCTTTTTATTACATTCATAAAGAAAACTTGAAAGTACTAATAAAGCAATAAATCCGGGGCACGGTCAAGTCAAATGCCCCTGTGCCCCCTCCCGGAGCTGGTCGAAGCCTCTGATGCCAAAGTGGGCCCTTCCTGTGCCTCTTCATTGAGCCAATCTAAGCACTCATCAGATAAAGTACAATTGAAAGTAGGGGCGGGAGGCAGGAGTTCTCTAGTCCTCCACGCGGCTGCCTATCAGATAAGCTGCACACCTCGGACTGTAAAAGTAGTCGGATACTCTATCCCTTCCGGTGGACAAGTCTGGTCATGACCAAACTGGCGCAGGATATGGAATGGAAAGTAGAAGACACAGTGAGTCAGGCCAATCAAGCGGATCCCAGTGTCCTGGAACATGCTATAGCTCATTGCCGGGAGATTGAGCCAAGGACAACGCCACGCAATGCGGTCTGCGGACAAACTGCACATCCACTCGAACCACCAGCCCTCATCAAGGGCGTCGACTAGGCGTCGCCGAAAGAAGTAACCGCGAGCTGAGTAAGCCGGACAAGAGTCCACAACCTGCAGTTTATCCATCAACCATACCTGGGGAGGGATGAAAAATGAGAGAATAAAGAATAGAGAGATGTATGATGAGAGAGAAAGTGAGAAAAGGGTTTTGTGAGAAAAGTCGAGCTCGAGAGCCGAGTAATGTGAGCAGACATAAATGGGAGATTGGGTGGGAAACATTACCTGCAGTAATAGTGGACTCCGCTAACTGTCGCCTCGATGATAAAAGGCGTCTAAACCCAGTAACGTCTCAGCTAGAGTCATGGCAATGCAGCTTTTGCCTTCCTTCAAACCTTGGGCAACCTCAATCAACCGGACACTAGATCCTCCGGAACCAGAGACGAACAGGAAATGAGATAGCATGCACAAACAGAGGGCATGCCGTCGAAAGCCTTGCCAATAAATGGTCACTACGGTCACCTATATCAGAAAACTGATGAACCAGGCTAGGAATGTCCAGCATTCCGTTGCGAATCAGAGATCGAGAATTATGCATGGTAAAGCCACACATCCGTCCTAAAGCTCGGGCATGGCCGAAATTGAGTTGGGAGAATCTCTCATTATGCTCAGATTCCATTAGAGCTTGGAAATCTTTAAACGTGGGACACACCTCTTGCCCGCTAAAGCTAAAGACATGTGTTACCGGGTTCCAAAACCTTGCCGCGGCATGGAGGAATAGAGAATGCAGCAAGCCAAAGTGAATAGTGCGTTTATGCCGAAAGCTCGGAAATTCAGCTTTTCCGAGCCATCCAAGTTGTTAATCCAAGTTGCGAGATTTTGGGCAAGAAATTCTTCCATTTGGAGCAAATCAGTGTGGAAATGAAGGAAACCCCGAAGTTGAGACCCTTTTGAAGAAGACAAGGTTGAGTGAAGGACAGATGTCAACATTCTGCTGGTGCTGACACTTCAAGTGCCGACCGGCCAACTATAGTGCCGACCGGCCATCTGTTTTGGCCGGTGAATCATCTTTTCGGCCGATGGCCATTCCTCAAGGCCGGTAGCCTTTCTACTCGGCCGGTGGTTCTCTTCCTTGCCCCCTGAGCTGTTTATGCTAGGAATTTGGAAAATCCCACCACTTCCAATACCCTCCAGTGATCAATTCTTATGAGGGCGCGCCCATTTGCTTATCGAGTTGTTGCATATTTGCTTATTGAGTTGTATTTCACTCTCTTTAAGTCTTTGTAATGTTTATCAAGGTGTACTCGCATTTGGCTAGTTTGCTGAGTCCCCCTGTTTTGCTTATCGAGTTGTAATTGGTTTACTACCTGATTGTTACGATGCGATGCTTTGTTTTCAAAACACAGCTTTAATTTCAGTCACATTGTTATGTGATGCCTTATGCGCGATGCATAGAACGCGCAAGTGTAACACCTTTTGAACAAATAGCTGTTCCATCTCCATCATATGTTTTGCAAAAACAAACGCTTTTGAGAAATAAAATCTGCCCGAGGCAGCGCAATGTGCCTAAACTCTTAGTAAAAAGGAAAGTAAAGCAGAAGAATAACAAGGTAGCAGGGTACCGGAATGGATATCAGGAACCTCCCCTCGCGGTCATTGTACCTCTCGCGCCCTTGTTCGGGTCAACTGTATGGTTTGGCACCTTCATCACTTAAGGCAATACAAGAGAATACACTGTCGGAATGCAAGTGGACTTTCGAGTTAACCTCAGGCCGTGACTTTTGTGAGCGATGCTCGATGCATGCGAAGGGAGTACCTTCCCGTATCCTTTTATACCATGTGAATTCCATAAATCAATTTCGATTATACTGTGTTGCAATACGTTGCATCTCAACATCATGTCTTACCATGTTCAATTTCAAGTCTCTATATACACATTGCATTGTATGCGTGCATTGCTTTACTGATATGTGTTCAAGTTTCTCTATATACACATTGCATTGTATGCGTGCTTTGCTTTACTGATATGTGTTCAAGTTTCTCTATATACACATCGCATTGTGTGCACATGTGCATTGCTTTACTCACATATGTTCAAGTTCTCTTTCCATACACATTGCGTGCATACGTGCATTGCTTTACTCACATGTGTTCAATCCTACTATCTTCTTTGCACATTGCATGCATTATCACACACTTTCGACGCTTTGTCATGCATGTCGCTAACAATATTGTACCTGTTAAGTTTGCTTCCTTTGCAGGCACGATATTGTATGTACGGCTCATTTGAGGCCGGTGCAACCGGACGAGCCGCACAGGTATTGTATCCTCCGAGTGAGACGTTTTGACAATTACATAATTCTCTTACATCCTTTTTGCATCGTAGTGTAGATTGGCGTATGCTAGCTTATAACTGTTGCATGTGTGCTTCATTACAGCTTTCTTTGCATGATCATAGGTTATGCTCGGCCTCTTGCATTATCTTGCATTTTGCCCCGCCGCCGGCGATACCTGCTTGTCTTGCATGATTGTCCAAGTCTTCGCCTTGTCAAAATGAGTCGTCTCGGGCTTTGACATTCACTCCGTCATCGTTATGACTTCCGAAGTTACATTCAAGAGGGCAATCGTAGACACCCCATTTTTACCGCCCTCAAGACTTGACGCCACCGCTTGAACACTCGGTGATTACCCATGTTTGTGTTTGTTTGGAGTTCCTGAGTTCTCGGCCACGCCTCAGACCTCCGAACTTGACCGTTTTGTGTCGGTTTTGCACCAAACACTTGTGTTTTGCCTTGAGGGCAAGAAATGCCTTCTCAGCATCCCCACACACCACCGGCAAGTGGCTAGAGGCCACCGGCATTTGTTGTTTCCATCAAGACTATATTGTGCCCGGCAGCCTTTGTTTGTGGTCGGCACTCTTTTTGGCAAAATGACCATTTTGCCCTGCCGACCACTTTACAGCTGTTGTTGGAGATATTTTCAGACAGCTTTTTACCACTTTCTTCCCTCCATACACGTATGGAGGATGAGCCCCTTGTTTGCTTGGTTGCTAAGCTTACAAGATTGCCTCCTCTATAAGAGGAGGCCTTGTCTTCTTGGCTTAAGGGTTAGCCACTTTGAGAGACTGAAAAAACCAGAGCTCACATACCTCTCTATCAATATCTCCCTCTCTCTCCTCTTGTGTGTGTGTTTTTGGACCAAAAAGTGTGATTTCATCTTACTTTTGCACCATTACACACACTACTACACCTTAATCCGAGATTGGGAGGCTTGGAGGTTTGTTTTGTGTGATCTTGGACTGGTTTTGATCACTAGATGAGGGCTGCTCCACCTGTTCTTCATTGGATCTTCAAGGGTAAACTTTTTGCTTTAGTTTCCCCATTCTTGCAACTAGTTTCTACCCCTCTTGTCTTGTGTTTTGAGCTTTGTGTTTAACATAAAAAAAACCTTGTTTTTACTTGCTCAAGAACATTCATTAAGGTCACTTTTGTATTTGAGTGAAGCCTCACTCTTTTAGGCCTTGTTTTAGTCCTTTTGTGCCTTTTTTTGGAGCATTGTCTAACTTCAGTGTTTTTGGTCTTCTCAGGTGTTTTGAAGTCTCATGTAGGGGAGGGACACCCCTCTCCCCTTTGTCCATCTTTGGCTTTCATTCTTGGCTCATGAGGTAGCATGTGTGCATGCTTGCATTTGGCTTCATTTCAGAACTTTTTGGGGTGTTTTAAGTCATGTTATACCTCTGTCTAAGGTTAGTTTCGTGGCCCTTAACATGCTTCCCATACTTGCTTTGTAATGTTCCATTTTGCTTAGAGACATGCCATGTGTTTAGCCTCATGTATCTCCATGTTTTTAGCTTAGCATCTTGAAGATGTTGGTCTTGATTTGCCATGTTTTAGGGTGTGAGCCCGATTTTGCCATGTATAGTGTGCTTGACATGGTTGTTTTGTATTCTAGGCTTGTAAGCCTCATGCATTTTGGTTCCTAGCATGTTCAACATTGATCATCCTCATGATTTGGCATCATTTGTGACCCTATTTCAGTCCATAAATCATGTGTGTATGTTTACATATGTGACCATTTTCATGCTTCAAGGGTGCCCCCTTTTATGTCTAGGAATTGGCATTGTGTATGCTTGCATGATTAATACATTTTGGGGATGCCATATGTGGGTTTTGGGTGTCATTTTGCATACCAAAAATCTGTTTTTTGGTTGTTAGATGCATGCCATGAGTGGCCTTGATAATGGTAGTAAGGTACTCTCTTTGGTGCCCTTGGTTTTGGGCCTATTGCCTTGCATGCTTGCATGAGTTTTGGTCATCATTTTGGGCATGTTTTGCCACTGTTTTAGGGAGGTTTGAGGGTTGTCCCATTGTAGCTTAGTCTACCATTGCATGTTTAGTATATGTGTATTGCATGCTTAGTCAACATGGTCTTGACATAAGACAATCCTATTGCCTTAGGTGTTCATGTTTGTATCACACTTTGCATTATGCATGCTTAGTATTGTATACTTCCCATGATGTGTTACATAGCATTTGGCATGCCTTACACTTTTGTGTCATGTTGCATTGTTGATGCATGTTTGCATGGATTGCATTTCATTACTTGGTTTGGGGTGTCAAACTAAGTGTGGGAAATGAGGGGTGTTTGTACTCCAAGTGACAAAACACACCTTAACTCCCATGTCACTAGGGCCCTTCACCTTAGCATGATAGGGCCTTGGTTCCCATGTTTGCGTTGCATGCATTTTTACATCAAAGTGCAATCTTGGTTCTTTAGGCTATCATGCACCAAGGTGCACAATTGATAGCCCTAGAACCAAGAGCCATGTTTCCTTGAGTCCCATTCATGATAGGAAGCATTGGCCATGCATAAATATGCTCAAAAATCCAATACCATGCACTGCTGCCTGCTGTTGCTGTCAAACTGTTTTCTGCAAGAATTTTGTGCCGACCGGCAGGAAAGAGTGCCGACCGGCACTATATTGCTAGCCGACAGATTATTTTGCAGCCGGTAACCACTATAAGCAACCGATGGTAATTCCTTCCAGTTGGTGGCACTCAGCAGCATGCAAGGAAGGTGTTCTGGAGCTTTGGCAAATTTTGGAGAAGCAGGGCAGTAAAAACAGAGGCAGCAGTGGCACGGTGTAGGCTTTCCGGGCAAGTCGAATCGAGCATGCATCATTCGCGTATCCCGAGGCAGGGCTGAAGCCCCATTTCTTTTATTTATTTGATTTAATTTTAATAATTAGAATTCTGTAATAATTTATTCGTTTATTCTTCGGACTGTATTATTATTTGGTCCCTCCGAGTGAGGGCAAAATTGTAATAAGGGTGTGTGAGTGGGTGTATGTCTTCCAATCCCCATTTCTTTCTATCCCTTTTATTTACCTGCTTATATTGGTAGATTAGGGCATTTCTATCTTAGCATACCTTATGCAATGGATGCGTGCATCCATGCATTTGTTTACATGCACCGGGCTCGGTACATCATACAAACTGCATTGTACTTCCAATTCCAAATTGAATACATGCTATTTGTCGCATTTCACATGCCAAGCTTAGGATAGCCGAGCCTGTCTAATTGCATTCTGTATGTAGTGCACTAGTCACTTAACATGAACTAGGTCATGCATGTTTGCTAACTAGTTTCTTATTTCGGCGCGGAGTACGATGTAAGTATTTTACGCTTTAGCATACCACATGCGTATGAATGTTGCCATAACAGTATGCTTACCATGCGGCTAAATGCTTATGTGATATTACTGTTTGAATGCCTGTGGGTGAAGGTTGGACTGCCTGAGTTGGAACAACTCATTGAAATCCGTATTTTAGCCTACTTGCGAGTAGCAAAATCTAACACCTTTTTCGAAGCAAAACGGATATGCAATGTTTATTTCCAAGTTAGGCAATCTAGTCTATACTTTTGTGTTGTGCGCATCACATAGTAATTCTAGGTTAATAACCGGAATAAGAACGCATAAAGTTTTCAAAAACGGATATCATGGTTAGTAGAGGCCGGTCTTGATCGTAAAGAAAGGGGGTGCTCATAGCTGACCTTCCCCGATTGTACCCAAGCTCCCGAGCCAAGCCACTTTGGTGATGACGGACACGTGGCCTTCGGCACCGAGTCATGGATTCCTAAATTTTCCATTTGAAATATATTTAGGTGGCGACTCAGAATCCGCAAAGTCCATGTTTGGCACTACTTTTCAAAACTGCTTTTCTCAAAACGATCACGGATTTGGACTCTTTGGTTCAGATTTAGAACCGACACAAAATCGAGTCCTTGAACTCAGAGTGAAGCCCACGGCGCTTCTACACCACCCTCTTCCCAACTTTGTCGATCTACTCTAGCCTTGCTCGATCTCCCCCTAAAGCTCGAACTCCCTCTTCCCAATCCCTAACTCACTCCCCCTTCTCTCTCAGGCACAATTTTTGTTCTTTGTAGTATAATTGTTTGTATAATTTTGAATATTTTTTACATGGTTCATGAAATATGTTTGTATTTTTTATTTAATTTGTATTACAGGAGAATTTGTTATGTCCCTTAGTCCTTTGGTCGTAGAATGGTGAAACTATGTAAAGGTATGAAAATTTGGTATAGATATTTTCTAAATCAATTTCTGAAATTTGATTTCTTCTTGCTTAAAGATTAACAATTCTTGGTGTTTCTAATATAATCACTATGTGTAAAAATATTTTTTATGTGATTCATTATTCTTTGGATTTTTTCTAAATCTATTTCTGAAATTTGATTTTTTCTTGCTAAAGGTCAACAATTTTTTAGGTTTCTAATATGATCACTATTTGTAAGCATATTTTTTATGTGATTCATTATTTTTTTTTTCCTATGTATTAATTTTTATCATTTGAATACTCATGAAGAGGACTCACATGGCCGAAGTGATTCATAATCATTTTAGTAACTCCTATGCTGTTGCTTATTTCCTAACTACACTTTTTTTTATTTTGGTCAATAATTCCCAAGTCTACTTCACAATATTTCCTGCACATTTTCACATTCAAAACCTATTGTACATGGTTTTCTAGAATGGAATCCCCTCTAGATGATCTTTTGCATTATTCTGCAGGAAATAATTGAAGTAATTCTAATTATGCTTTTACGAGATCATCCAAATAATTGAAGGTATTCATTGACATCTACTTTTCACATTATGCTTAATCAATCATTATTTTTGTTGGTTGTTGATTTTGATGTTTTCGATTTTTTATTAGTTGATGCGCTTTTAAATTTGTTTAGCACATTAGCTTGTTTACTTTGGTTTTATTGAATTTCTATCTTTATGGATTTGGTAAGTTGTTGGTGAGGCAAAAAGGGTGTGCAGTAGGGGAGGGAAAGTCCAAGAAGGTGGTGGCAATGCGATGGGGGATTAAATTTGAAAAAATCAAATATTTAGTTTTAGAGAAAATTCTATATAACAAGGAAGGGTAGTATTTGATCCAAAGGCTAGGATTGCTTTTCTCTTATATCCACGGTCCATTTCCAACATTGATTTGGATGGTCTAGATTAATTTAATCCAATGGTCTATTTTTTAACCCTTCACCCATCTCAAATTCTAGATATCTCTCAATCCTCCTCAACTTTGCCCCTTCCTCCTAGCCCCCGCCTCATCAAAGTCTAATTTTTGTTGTCTAGGTTTTCTAATTTTTGCTTTCACTATTTTTGTACCTCTTTCATTACATAATGAGCTTTTCCTTTTTTGGTTTTTTACTTTTCCCATTATGCCGACTAATAGTTCTCTAAAAACATTTCTATCTTCAACTCGAGCTGTGATGAGATCTTTAGGTGCCTTTGTTTTCTAATTTGATTTTGATTTGGTGTTTGTTTACAATTCTATTTTGGTTTTGTTTTTAAACAACTGTATTCCTAGCATTGTTGTTTAGATCATATGAGAGCTCATTTATTCAAATTTGTATTTGTCTGCTTGCTTTTCTTTTCTTTTTCATTTCTTTTATTTATTTTTTTATTCTTTGTTTTGGACTTTGTTGTTAACCATTTAGAGTGAACTTTGTTACATTAATATCCTTAATTTGATTTTCTTGGGAAAATTGAATCTTTGAGGACGGTTTGAGGATTAAAAATGGAGTGTGAGGCTAACAATGAGTTTAAAGAATATCATATGTTGATAATTTACACTTCATTTTGGTTGGGGAGTACCTTTAGGCATAGGTCATTCGCTAGATTATTTTGATATACTCTTCTTTTTGGTAATGTCATTTTCTCACTGAAA
Organism: Camellia lanceoleosa; assembly: GCA_025200525.1. Lineage (NCBI taxonomy): Eukaryota > Viridiplantae > Streptophyta > Magnoliopsida > Ericales > Theaceae > Camellia > Camellia lanceoleosa. The sequence continues at coordinate 117,054,234 of CM045761.1, forward strand.
TGCTTATTTTTCTTTGTTTTTTCTTTTTTCTTTTTTGGTGAGATGCTAAATTTTTTATTTTGTCACAAAAGTATTTATTTTATTTTATTTTAAAAGAGGTTCAACAACCTTCAAAGTGTTGACATCGCAGTTTTTTTAGTCCCAGGATGGTTCTTGAATAAAATTATTTAACAATTGAAATATTAGTATTGTTGTTAAACTTTTATTTGGTGTTATCTGTAGGTTGTGTTTTGTCAAGTTTATATGTGGGCTCATAAGCTGGTTTTTTGGCTTATTACGAAAAAATATATAGAAAGTAGAGAGGTGATATGACCCAAATAAGCCAATAAGTCAATATTTTGGTTGATCCAGATGTTTTTGCTTTTGTAGATTTTGTGAATGATTTGATTTCTTAACATTGTTATCCCTTTGGGGGTTGAATTATTGTATTCTTTGCATCATCTTGATACTTTTTAATAAAGTCTGCTTATTTATGAAGAAAAAAAATGATGCTGAAAGCTCCCATGTTCGAATAATTGAATGCAACATTGTGGTCTTTTCTTAATTTCGACACTGATACATACTTAGTAATGTAGAAATAGGTGTAATATCAGTTTTGCTATGGACTACTAGATTTGTTATGTTCATCAAAAACAAAGAATTTTAAGTGTTGACATCACAGTTTTTTTTAGTCCCAAGATGGTTCTTGAATAAAATTCTTATCAATTGGTATGGTTCTTGAAGCATTTTTATTTATTTAACAATTAAAATATTAGTATGTTTGAAGACTAAAAAGCACTTGATGCTTCATAATATTAGCATTGTTGTTAAAATTTTATTTGATGTTATCGGTAGGTTGTGGTCTATTGTTATACTACTAATTATGTCGAAAGCTCCCCATGTTTGAATAATTGAATGAAACATTGTGGTCTTTTCTTAATTCCGACATTGGTGCATACTTAGGAATTTAGTAATAGGTGTAATATTAGTTTTTCCATGGACTACTAGATTTGTTATGTTCATCAAAAACAAAGAATTTAAATTTGTTTTTGCATGCAGGATTTTTTATTTTTTATTTTTGGTTTGCATATTCCAGATTTTTCTTCCAATGAAAAGCTGGATAAGTAAATATTGACCCAAGGGCACCACAAGATGGTGACTTTGATGGCCGTGGATCTCATGGATTTTTTTTTTATTAGTTTAAATGCATTCATACTTTATAAACTTATTTCTTTTAATGGGATTGAGTGAGAAACAGGGGATAATGTACTATTAATGATTGTGTAAGATCATAGATTTTAAAGATTCAAGCAGTCTCATTGTAGCATTTGTGTCCTTTAAAGCTTTTGGGAAAGTGTATTCGAATCCTTTATTTTTATTTTACAAATCTTTGGTGTTGTTATGGGTTGGTTTTGGAGGAGTGTAATCTGATTTAAACTTGTTGGGTTTGGTCGTTCGCACTTATTCTTGTCAAAAGTTCCTTGGAGACTTAGAAATTCTATGCTAGGGTCAACATCAGCCTTCCTAAGGGTCGACCCTTACCTGTTAGTGAAGTTTCTAGGAGTGTTGCTAGAAAATAGGGTAGACACCAGACTAGGAGAGGGTCGACCCTCTTATGTCTGTGTGTTAGTTGCTGGAAAATAGGGACGACCCCCTCCTGTCTAAGGGTCGACCCTCTTGCATGCTGTCAAACATAAGTTTCTTTCATAGGGTCGACCCCTGTGTTGAAAGGGTCGACCCCTGCAGACTTTTTTCCATATTTCAGTCCATTTTGGGCCTACTTTTTGGGGATTTTGACTTGGCCTTTTGGGTTGACTTTGGGACTTCATTTTATTTTGACCTAGCACTATAAATAGGTCCCTCACTTAACCTCTTCTTTACCTTTTCTTCTCTTTTTCTTTCTCCAAGCTGTGAGACTCTTCCATCCTCTCAAAAATCACTTTTTGCTCAAAGATCTTTAGATCTACTCACTTGGAAGCATCTTCTTGCCTTGCTCCTTTGAGATTAAGTGTAAATCTTGTCAAGAGCTTCATTTTGATCCAAGTAGAAGTTGGTTTTGACATCTTTCGAATTTCAACCTTGTTTTGCTCATTTTTTTCTTTAAGCTTGAGGTAGGGATTTTCTTTTAGTTATATATATGTTTTTGCAAGATCTAGATGATTTTCGAAATCATCCTTTGTCTAGTTTTGCAAATTGATTGTTGATTTAAGAAGATGAGTGATTTTGAAAGTGGGTTTACTTTCTTTTCCTTTAAAAATAGAAATTTGGGTTTTTGAACTATGTTGATGAAAGAAAGATGTTTTTGGTGAGATCTTCTCAAATATTTGAAGATGATTAGTTTTTGGTGAGAAAACCTAGAAATTAGGGATTTTTAAGAAAGATGTTGAAAATCTTTAGAATATATTGTTATATTTATTTTGTGTGCCAAAATAAATTATGTTTGAAAATTGTTTATTTATTACATATAAATGATGGTTTTCCATGGAATAAGGGAATTGTTGAAGTTAAGGAATATTGTGTGGGAGTATTGAAAATGGAAGAAATATTGCATTGTATTATTAATTATTGCATTAACATATCAATTTATTTGATAATGAAGAGCTTTGAAATTTGATTTGAAAACTTTGCATTTAGAAAAGAATGTTGAGAAATAAGTTTTCATGAAATGGTTGTGGGGTAAATACGGTGGTAAGTCTTGAAATGTGGAGTAGACTAAAGGTGTCGAGCCTTCCAGCTAACACTAGTAAAAAAGACAAATTGGTAGTACTGATATAGTCTACTTACAGACACTAACCTTGGGATTTACGGAGTTGTATTTACCGCCCCTTGAACAAAATTGATAAATGTGGAACAGTTGAAATTACATGGCATCATTGATCATGATGGTTTTCAAATAAATGAAGATGTGTCTTTATTTCTAAAAGAGCATGGCATGACATATGCATTCATCACTTGAGACTTGTGTAAAATGTATATACTTTGTTAAGAATTCTCTATTGGGCTTTATGCTCACCCTACGGGATTTTTGTACAGAAAAAGATGTGGTGATTCCGCCTAACTGAAGGCGTGGAAGTGTGTGTGTTGAGAGTACAATGCTCTCATTTTACGTAACTCAGATTGTAAGCCAAGGGCTTTGTGCGTGTGAGTTTGAATAACCATTATGTGTAACCGGGCTTAAGCCTTGGAAACTTATAAACCCTTGGAGGTATTTATTTGCTTATTTACTTGTTGTTAGATTAATGTATTATCGCATGAGGAACTATTTACATTATGAAATGCAAGTGTGGGATTGTATGATTGGTTTTCCTTAAAAAGGGCCATGATAATTGTATTGTCTTTTAGGTATGAAAATTGGGGCGTTACACTCATCACTGTCTAATGAAATCATGCATGATGTAGTCAATAATTTTATTCAATTAACTTTTACTTCAATGCCTATTTATTTATTTAACATGCTTATTTCAATTAACTTTTCTTATGTGGCTTTATGTGAACAAATTCTAAACGTTCTTCAGATCAAGGAAGGCAAAGGAATTGAACCAATCTTTTATAATACTAATTTACAGATTGTAGTGATGGATGCATTTAGTTCTATGATACTCCATTACAACTCAAGGCAAATTTTTATTTTTTTTTTAAAGGGAATAAACCGGTTATCTACATTACACTTTCATATATATGAAGGTGAGGACCTTGACTAGGTGTCCTATCTTTTTAGTTTTGATACAATAGTTTGTTTTGCCTTTTAGCTTTTGTCGGCAATAGTTAGTTTGGATTGTTTGGATTCTCTCAAGTGTTACATTTTTTTAATGATAATTTTTTTAAACGTTTTTTTATTTTTTATTTTTTATTTTAATTGTTTTAGAGCCTTCTATGAGGAATCATGTATTTTGATCACGAAAAAATTGTTCAAGTATGAATGTAATAATTGTTGGTATTTAATTTGATAATTGCAGGTAAACTGGTTCTTTTATCAAGAAGAGTTATATTAGAAATTTTTTTATGTTCAATTTCTCTGGATGGTTTTCCTGGTAAATTGGGGAAGACACTGGTAAATTGGTTTTCTTGTTATGATTTCTTTTAGCTGATTTTTTAAAGTTGAATTCAAGTGTTGGACTGATTTTGTTATAGGTGACTGATTAGCATTAGAAACGTTGTGGTTGTGTTACTTTTTTCTATGTGTATCAATGATTGGTCTTTCATTCTTGACTAGATGATTAGTTTTTTTGTTTTTTTGTTTTTTTGATAAGCTATAATGATTATTTTTTTTGTACCAAAATGTTCATTCACCATTCCTCTTATGCGTGAAGTATGTCATTTTGAATTGATTTGTTATAATTGAGTTCTATAGTGCAGTGAAATTGTTATCATTTTTGAATTGATTTATTTTAATTGAGTTCTATAGTGCAATGAAATTGTTGTCATTCTAAATTGATTTATTTTAATTGATGTTTGTAGAGTGTGAGATACCAAAAAAAATATTGAGAGTGCCTTTAGGCATGAGTTATAAATTTTTATTTTTTTTACTTTACATTTTACTATTTTGATTTGCAATATTACTGAACATTATAAATTTTATATGTTTATTCCTTAATTTGCATTAAGGTTAGGGGGAGTTGTTATTTTAATTGAGTTCTATAGAGTGCGTCGTACGAGCAAAGAGAGTGCGTCGTACAAGCAAAGCAGTTGAAAATTCTTTAAGAAGAATCAAAAAATGCTATAGACTTCACAAATTTGAACATGATACGTATAAATTACAATTATATTTTGATTACAATATTATTTACACCGTGCCTTTAGGCACGGGCATACACTAGTATATATATATATATATATTAGGGTTTATGCTGTTTTAATTTTTTTTTTTTTTTTTTTTTTTTTGTACTTTTTGCGACAACAAACAATGTGGACCCAAAAGCTACCTGAAATCGGCGCGAGAAAGAAGCGTGTGAGGGAAATTTTTTAGTGAAATAAATGGATAAAAAATTAGATAATATTTTTTGAGATGGAAAAAATCTTGCCGACACAAATAATATATTTTTGAGACGGTATAATCTGTCGACTTAAATAATAAATAGCCAGTAGAGTTTTTTGGAGACAGTCTTATTTTGCTGATGCTAATAATCCATTTTTGAGTTGGCAAGTGTTCCCATCACAAATAATTTGACTCAAATAGTCCCTTTTCTTGTAGTGAGTTCAAATGTTTCCCAATCGTTACCACATCAGTACGCGCACGTGGCGTAGGCTGTGCGAGGCTTTGATGGCACACCTTGCACTAGTGCCACGAGGGCACTTTTCTATTTACTTCAAACAAGTTGGGGTGATGATGCCGATCCGACGTGGCATGGATGACAATGAACATAGTCAGTTCTGCGTAGCAATGATGTGGCGTACGTTGGCGATGAGTCAATCAACCGATCAAACGATTGCGTACCCGATCTGACGTGGCTTCATCTTATTATTCATTGATTGGAGAAGCGCATGATCAAACGGATCAAATGGCAACCAATTGGGACTAGGTGTAACCAGTCAAGACTTCGATTCGATGTAACTAATTCGCATCATAACTTGACGATCCAATGGTCATATCTGATCGGATGTGATCAAGGGATATGACCCATTCAATCAAGCGCATCAAGGCTTATAAATAGGCTACAAATCTTTTCATTTCCATCATCTAATTTTCATAATCATTCTCGCAACTCTCTCTCTCTCTCTTGATTTTGAGTTTTCAATCAAGAATTTTTAAACAAAGTTTCTACTTTCAATTATGGATAGTCATTTTCTGCAGATTTGATTATTAGCATCTTGGTTCTCTTGATCATATCAAGAGTATTCTGATCTACTATCGTTAGTGCAAACGTCGGTAGACTAAGGCGTTGTTTGGGATGTTCTAAATAAGTATACTTTTTGACTTTTTAGACTAAAAAGTTGAGGAAAAAAATATGGTTGTTTGGGTTAACTTTTTGACTTTTTATGGAAAAATGTGTGTTAAAAAATTGTATAAATTATTGTGTAGGGAAAAATTAGAATTGAGAGTTGTACAGCCGTAATTTTTGACTTTTGGTGAATAGTAATAACTTTTTAACTTTTTGAGTAACTTTTTGACTTTTTGACTTTTTGGCCATATGCCAAACTTGGCCTTAATCCTTAGATCAAGTTTCATTGTATGTTGGAGACAAATTTATTATAACCCGCTGCACACTATTTGATAGGTGCAAATATTATTTTTAAGTGACTCAGTAACGTGACTTGAAACAATAATTTTTCTATTTACATAGACAAATTGATTGCCAATTTTAAAGACTTGAAGACCGAAGAAATTAAGAAGTTTTTCACTAACAAAACTTACCCTCACCACATCGTATCTCGCATTGACCAATTTTTTTAGGTGAAGACTTTTAGAAATAATGTCTTAATCATATCACTGAATTGTTGAACTAACAACAACTTTAGTTCAGAAATCAACAACACCAACTAATGGAAGAAATTAAGCATATCATACAATACACCACATTGATTAATACCTACACCGAATAATCTGACCACATAAAATATATATTCAAATCATCTGAAATTATTATATTATATCAACGGGCTCGAAGTAAAACAACAACAACATTATGGATTGCAAGAGAAAAAATTAAGCAAATTACACGAATGGTGACGACTCTCACGGTTGATTGTGGATGGTGGATGGCGGCTGGAGGGCAATGGCGATTGGTGGGGTTGATGATGGCGAGTTTGGTAGTAAACACTCTGATTAATAGTGCCTCTAATAATACTAGTCAACATCTTATTTTATATTAGTTTAGCTAATTTTTTTTTTTTAATATACACTGGAAATATTATTTATTTTAACTATATTCTTGTAAAAAAAATATTCATTTATTTTTTTTATGAGAGAGAAGTTAAGATCAAAAAAGTAAATAACTACTTAGCCCTCGTTTGAATGGGCTTTTTTAACCTGATTTTTTTTTTTTAAACTATTTTAAATTGGCTAAAAAAATTGTGTTTGATTTGAGTTTTTTTTTTTTTTTTTTTTTTTTTGGTAGTTGAATTGATGGTTGTGAAAAATAAAAATAAATTGATTATAATTTAGATGTGATATTTTGTGTTATTGATTATTTTAACATTTTTTTTGTCTTTCTTGGCTAAAATAGCCAATAAACCCACATCCCAAACAGAGTCTTAACAGTGTCTAAAAAAAAGTAGGTAATTACAATTCACAAAACTACTCTAACTAAACTGTTGATTAGTTTGTTAGAGCATCTCCATCAAGTTAGTTTATTTTTATTCTTTTGTTAAAATAGTAAGCAAATTATTAAATTTTAACTCCATCAAACTAGTTATTAAGTTAGCTATTTTAGTTTTGGCGGATTTGGTTCAATAAATATAGGTAGTGGTTTGGGTTAGTCAATCATTAAAAAATAGAGAAAATTGTTGAAAAATCCAATTTAGCAATTGTGTAAGGCGTTAGGTCCAATGGATATTTTTTTGTTAGGTGAGAAGCCCACATTTTGTGAAATCGTTTGCTGAGAAGTACATTTTATTGTTTTGAATGACATTTTTGTTTTCAATTTTACCCCTTAATCAATCTGTTAAACAAAATTTATCTGTTCAATTTTTTTTAGAACCTATCTGTTTAAAGTTATATCTATCTATTCAATTTTTTTTCTCCCTATCTATTCAATTTCCCTTCTATCTGTTCAATTTTTATCTATCTTATTTTTTTATCTGTTAAAATAGTAGTTTAATTTTTTTATCTGTTGAAACAAATTTGTTTAATTTTTTCCATATCTATTCAATTCTTTTCCCATTATCTGTTGAAATTTTGATTAGATAAGAGCCTCCTTAAGATCTGTCTCGATGTTGATAACCATAACGTTGTCAAGTGTCACGACATGTTCAATCATGCCAGCGAGATTTAACTTCTTCTCGAGTACAAGGACGGTGGATCTTTGAAGTTAAGCCTATCCACAACGACTCATACCTCGTCGATATCTCTCCTCAGCTTCTCTCTGACCTATACTATCTCCACAAGCGTAACATTGTTCACAGAGACACTAAGCCTTCGAATCTGTTGATTAATTCTTGGAAACATGTAAAGATTGCTGATTTTGGTTTTCTAGAGTGTTGTCTCAGACGATAGATCCGTGTAACTCGGCAGTTGAGATGATTGCGTACATAAGTTTGGAGTGAGTATTTTGGAGTTCTATCTAGGTCAATTTTCTTTGTAGCTAGAAGTGGAGATTAGAAAAGTCTCATGTGCACAATTTGTATGTCTTAGCCACCTTAATCACCTCTCATTCCTATCGACGCTGTGCTGATGATGCAGTTGGACATTTTTTTCAGAGAGAGAAAAGTGAGGATGTGTATGTGTGTGTGTGTGTGTGTGTGAGACAGAGAGAAAAAAGAAAAAAATGGATCGCTTATAGAAGCGTGATTGACAGGTGAACAGGTAGTTAGGCCGTTTTGTAGAAGGATACCCTTATGGACAAAATGAAAAAGTGCGTGGACTTTTAGACTAAAAAAATTAAAAATTGGACCTTGGACCAAAAGCCCTAAACACTTTTGATATCTTGGAATTAGTTAGGTAGAGTTTATAAAAAATAATTTTAAATTAAAATTAATAAAAAAAATGTTTAAATAGCATGTCAAAATGACAGAGAGTTTGTTGGAGAGTGTATTTAAAATATAATCTATCAAAATAAATAAATAAATAAATAAAAGAAGGAAAGTAACTTCTAAACTAAAATGTAATAAAAATTTAACTAGTTTGATGAAAATACTGTTAGGGAGATTTTTCTTCAGTTTGGGTGGCTATTTTAACTAAATTGATAGTTTAACTAACTAATTATAATCAGTGAGTTGCATTAGGTGTAATGTTTAAAATACCCTTTATGTTCCTCCCTTTAATTGGTTTATCTTGGTACAAATTCATAAATCAAAGGATAAATATATCACAATTGAAATTTTAAATGAGTAATTGATACAAGTAAGAAAATTTAAGGGGAAATTATAAAAAAAAAAACCTCAGAGTTTGAGTGTTGTAGCAAAATAAATTCTTAGTTTTTAATGTTATCAATTTAAACCTTAAACTTTTGATATGTTTTTACTCTAAACCATTTGTCTATTTTATTAAGTAAAATCAATATAAAAAAGAAAGAAAGATATTTTAGTCATTAAACCCGATAAAAAGTATGTTTTAGACATTTTATAAATACCTACATAGAGTTTAATGATCAAAATACTATTTTTTGGTCAATTTTACTTTAAAGAGAAATAGACAAATGATTTGAATTAAAAACAAATCAAAATATTATAGTTTAAATTGACAAAATTAAAAGCTGAAGGTTTATTTTGTTATAAGGTTAAAACCTTGGGGTTATTTATGTAACTGTCCCAAAATTTAACTACTTTAGTAATTTGATTGGAATTTATTTTATTTTTTATTTTTTTGAAACAAAGCGGACGATCAATGATTAGGAAACTGTAAGATCCTTATTATTTCATAGAGAAGGGAAACATAATTAAGCATGAGCTTAGCATAATTACCAAAGAAATATGAAACAATTGTATTAAAAAATAAAAAATAAATAAATAAATAAAAACTTAGGGTTTGATCTTATAATAAAATAAAATTTTAATTTTGTCAATTTAAATTTTAATATTTTGATTGTTTTTCAATCTAAACTATTTGTTTATTTTCGTTAACTAAAAATGAAAAAAAAAAAAAAAAAACTAATTAGTATTTTAGTCATAAACTTAATATAACTATATAAAATGTCTAAAATATATATTTTTATTATGTTTAATGGCTAAAATACTTATTTTTTTGTCAATTTTACTTAACATAATTAAACAAATGGCTCATATTGAAAACAAATTTAAGATTTAAATTTAAAAAATTTAAAATTTGTAATTTATTTTGTTACAATGATCAAATCTTAGTGGTTTTTTTTTTTTTTGGGTTAATTTTTCCAGTAAATATTTAAAGATTAGAATGAGTTTGCCTATTATTATCATGAGTTTTTTTTTTTTAAATATTCTTAAAAAAAATAAAATTTCAGAATTGACCCATTTTTCAAACTATTTGAGAAATTAACCTGCTTTTTGAAATTACATTTTGAAAATACAATTTTAAAATGAAATTGCATTTTCAACATGCAATTTCAATTTGAAATCATAAGTTGAAAATGTAATTTTATGATGACATGAATTTCACTAAGATATATTGTATTTTTAACATGTGATTTCAAGTTGAAATTGAATGTTGAAAATGTAATTTTCAATTTAAAATTATATTTTCAAAATGCGATTTGAAAAAGTAGGTTAATTTTCCAAATAATTTAAAAAGTGAATCAATTCTGTAATTAAAAAAAAAAAAAAAAAAAAAACCCTCTTATTATCACATATATCTATCTTCCCTGAAATGGAATTAATGGAAGCATTCTTCAAACAACATCAATCCCATTCCAACGGGATGCGGATGCGGATGCGGATGTGAATTAAATGTGTTTTGTTCAATTATTATGATATAATCGGATCAGCTACTAAGATTTCAACAATCATTTTCTTAATACATTTTTCTGCAACTCAACGTCATATCAAAATTTAATAATAATAATAATAATAATAATAATCTATACTATATATTAAGTAAAAAGAAATTTTTGACTCTCTTGTGGGAGTTTCAATCTCTCAATTTAAATTTTTTGATTTTTTGATTTAAAAAAAAAAATCTTAACATTTATGAACCTCTCCCAACCCCCAAGGCTTACCCTCATAATAATACTTTAATGCATTAAGAACAAGCATAAAATTTTTTTTTTGAAATCCAACACATGAATTTCTTGAAAAGTCCCAACATATATGATTATTATTCCTCATAATAACACTTTAATATATTAAGAACAAGTATAAAAAAATTTCTTGAAAAGTTCCAAAATATATGATTATTATCAAAATATTAAACTTTAATATAATATAATAAATAAAAAAATTTAATTCCTTGAAAAATCTAACACATATAATTATTATCAAAATATTAAATTTTAATATAATATAACAAAGGAAAAAAAAAGAAAAAATTTAAAAAAGAAAGAAAATGATATTTAAAAATCGTAATTCACATATATAGATAATTGTAAACACAATCTGTGCATAATTTCCTATTTTTTTATTTAAAAAAAATCTTAGCATTTATTAACTTCTCCCAACTCCCAGTCTTATCATTATAATAACACTTTACTGGATTAAGAACAAGTATAAAAAAATTCTTTGAAATCCAATACATGAATTTCTTGAAAAGTCCCAACACATATAATTATTATCCTTCATAATAACACTTTAATGCATTAAGAACAAGTATAAAAAAAAATTATTGAAAAGTCCAACACATATGATTATTTTCAAGATATTAAACTTTAATATAATATAATAATAAAAAAAACATTTAATTCATTGAAAAAGCCAACACATATGATTATTATCAAAATATTAAATTTTAATATAATATAAAAAATGAAAAAAGAAGACATTTAAAGAAAAAAATATTTAAAAATTACAATTTACATATATAAATAATTATAAATACAATTCGTACATAACACAGATGATATACTAGTATAATATAATATAAAATTGCCAACTCGCACGGTACGGGCGATCCGGTGACTATCGGTTCCACGCTTATGGTGGGCGCAAATGTACTTCTTTCGTGAGATTATTAGGTACTCGTCAGGTGAGAGTATGATTACATAATATTTTATGGTATTATAATTAATGAATTGAGTGAAATCACTAAAAAAAAAAAAAAAAAAAAAAGAGTAAGATTTTGGGAATCAAAATTAGGAACTAAATTATTTTTTAGGGACCAAATATTTTTATTGTAAAAAATGTTGTCATTATATTTTTAGCAACGAAAATTAGACATTAGTGATGAATTATTATCTATTTGGGACCAAATTTTTTGTCTCAAAATAAGCTATTTCGAGACCAAATTATTTTGTTCCTAAAAGTTTATTTATTAGTGACATTTTTAAAATTTGGTCGCTAAAAGTTTTATTTTTGACTTTTTAAAACGACCTTTTAACGACTATCTATACGATGATAGAAATGTCCTTAAATATTTTTTGCAACAAAATTTTCACTTTTAGAGATCAAAATATTTGGCCTTCAAAACTCTTATATATTGTAGTTTTGGTCTCCAAAACTCTTATATATTGTAGTGAATATTATGATTTTGTGTTGAGTGATTGAGAAATATAAAGAAACATGATGCATGATGATTGGTGAAAAAGTATGGACACGTAATACTATTAGTTTACTTAATAATTTTTCCTCTCGTAATCCATACTATATACGACACATGTAATTTGCAGGTGATTACAAGTATATTGAGTATATCAATAAAAATAAAAATAACAATGCTATATCTCTTTAATTTATTATCCTTAAATCATCTCTAATGATATGACATTAAGATTAAATCATACATGATGAAATATTTAATAAATCAAAATTTAACATTTATCAAGCACATCATGAAAGTAATCTATAAGAGTGATAAATTAGATATTTCAACTATTTTTTAAATAAAAAATGACATACGGATCTTGTTGTTTTTCTTGTGGGCCTATCACGGACCTATTCTTGGTGATTTAGTTTGTTCATTTTTTGTACTAGTACATGGAAGTTCTAAAAATTTGTGAGTAATGCTATCCACACTTAAAAATTAGTCTCACTTTTTAAATTTAATGATCAATTAATTAATCATTCTCACGTATTATTTCTCTTTCTTATATGTTTGTTAATTATCGATCAATCATTTCACTTACACATCATTAAATTTAAAAAATAAACCTAAAAAATTTACATGTATACTGTTTTTCAAAATAAATTATTAATAGAACAAGAGTATCCATACAATTCCAACATATCTGTCATGAAACAAATTTCTAGTCCCATTTATTTGAAGATAAATATGATAAAGAAAAAGTTAGACTAATTCAACAAGCATAGTCCTATGATTTCAGCATATTTATCTTCCAAAAGATTGTTAGTGTTTATTGATTTAAAGACAAATATGATAAAAGGCTATGACTATAATGAATCTGACATTTTATTGATTGATTTACCCAAAGTGATATACAAAATGAAGCAACTGAAGTATTAAAATTTGTCTGACGGTGAGCTGACAAAAGTCTAACTAAGTGATATAGGATGTGTTTGGTTTGTATTTTGAGATTAAAAATAAATAAATAAATAAATTGGATTGAGTTTAGAATTTTTTTTTTTAGTTTGTTTGATTATATATTTTGAAAATAGTTTTAGAATTTAGGAGTTTGAGATGATTTAATATTTTTTTGTAATGTGTAAGAGAAAAAGTGATTGAGAAAGAGAAATGAGAGAGAAAAAGTGATTGATTGATGTGTAGGAGAGAGAAAGTGATTTTGAATTTTTTTTTCAAAAAATTTTGAACTAAACAAAATTTTTAAAAAAAAATCAAAAATTGTATCTTAAGATACAAACCAAACAAGCCCACAATTTATCTTTAGTAGTTGGGAGAGAAGCTAGATGTAATAAAAATAAATAAATAAATAAAAGAAATTACAAATGGGACAATCTTAAAATAATTATATTATAGATATATATATATATATGTATGTATATATTTTTGCGCTCTGATATAAAAAAAAAGAGTCTTATATCAAATACAAAAAAAAAAAAAAATATTAGTTCAAAAAAAAAAAATACAGAAAAAAATATATATAATATATACTTATACTATTATAAAAATAAAATTATTATTCCACCATCCAATTGAAATACAATAAATATCTCCCATAAAAAATATATATTGGTTAGTAGCGTCAATATAAAAATTCAACCACCTTTCAGTAAAAAAAAAAAAAACTTACTACTATAAATAATCAGTCTGACATCCATTCACTTCAAACCATGTTCAAACACTAATTAATTTGCCACCTCCTCCTCGTCGTCCCCACTTTTGAGTTTTGACCGACTTGAAAACATCCATGGCTTATCCACCGGCTCATTTAGCTGTGCTACTACTGCTAGTGTTCCTTCTTCTTCTTGTAGTATTGAGTTCTTCAATGGTTGATTGTGATGACAACATTAACCAAGACTTTGACATAACATGGGGAAATGACCATGCTCAAATACTCAACAATGGCGAGCTTCTCAAACTTTCTCTTGACCAATCCTCTGGTTCTGGATTCCAATCAAAGAACCAATATCTATTCGGACTCTTTGAGATGCAACTCAAGCTTGCACCCGGAAACTCTGCTGGAACCGACACTTCCTTTTATGTATATATGTTCTAACTTCTTACTTCTTCTAATCATAAAAGCATTTTCATTTGCATTTCCATTCAAATATTAATTAATTTTTTTTGATAAATTACGCTGATAGTCCCTGTATTTTGGTTTTTGAATTATTTTGGCCCTCATAATTTTAATTGATTCAATTTTAATCTTGAATTTATAATTTTGTCTCAATTTAATCTAACTGTTTACATTTTTTAATAAAAAATGTGCACATGAGTGATATATATCATGTTTTTCAAGGCAAGATTATAAATTTGTTCAACTCAGTGAGTTAATTTCAACCAATTCAATAATAATTTTCCATAAAAAAAACACTAAATGTGTTATCAATTGCACCAAATAGACATAAAATTTAAATTTAAGAGTTAAAATTGAGCTATTTAAGAGTGTAAAGACCAAAATGATAAAATAAGACAAAATATAAAGACTGTTGATATAATTTGCCTTTATTTTATTTTTGTCAAATGTAATGTTTGTTATTGTGTGTTATTTGTACAGTTATCATCACAAGGATCAGCTCATGATGAGGTTGACTTTGAATTCTTGGGAAACTTGAGTGGTGATCCATACATTCTTCATACCAATGTGTTCAGTCAAGGTCGGGGTGGGAGGGAGGGAGCAACAGTTCTACCTGTGGTTCGACCCTACTGCTGATTTTCACACCTATTCCATCCTCTGGTCACCCAACTACATTGTGTAACTACATCCATTCTCTTCTCTCTCTTTTCCCCCACTTTCCAAACTCACTAGTTTTCATGTTGCTTGTTTTCCATCTTCAATTCATTAATGCTTAAGTTGTTTTAGCAGAAAATGTTTTTTTTTTTTTTTTTTTTGCCATTTTCTGGCTTTTTGGTATGGCGGAAAATGTTTTCATCCTCCACCATTAGCGTTTTTCCTTATTAATAGAAAACTAGCTTATTTTGATGAAACATATTTTTCACTTTTGAAATATGAAAAATATTTCAAATTAAAATCTTATCAATGTTATCATATTACCACCTCAACTAACACTACACTACCACTAACACCGTAACCGTTGACATATTAGTTTCAAGACCGTAGCTAAATAAAGGAAAACATTTTCTATGAAAACCATTTTTTGAAAAAATAAAAATAATAAAAATGGGTGTACAATACGGTTAATAGTTTCCGCCAAAACAAATGGAGGTCTGTTGGATTTGAAAGAAATGAAAATGTTAGAAAGTGAATCATTTTCTCCCATGCAATTAATTAGAATGGAGATTTGATAGAAAATAATCAAAAAAATTAGTTTTGAAGTTTGAAGAGCACAAAAGTTGCAAGAAAATTATTATATATATTTTACTTGATTTCTCTTTATCTATTTTAAACAAAGGAAGGGAATCATAGAAAATTTTGAAAAATGTGATAATTGTTCCCCACTTTTAGAAAAAAAACCTTTCTCTACTGGTGTGTTTGGTTGGAAGATTTGGAAAGGAAAAGGGAAAAGATGTGTGAAATTAGGTAAAATATGAGTATATTTTATTCACATTTCACCTAACTTTTCCTTTTCTCTTTCCAAATCCCTCCTCAAATCCCCCAACCAAATACAGCGTACGTGTTTCTAGGAAACTAAAATGCAAGTTTAAAAGGTTAAGAGAGTTTGAAGAGAAATTTCATTTTGCAACTCTTTCTACAATTCTCTTGCTAATCAAAGACCAAAAAATTCGATTTTTTTTTTGTTGATATTGTGCTCTTGGCGTCACTATCTTTCCATAATCAAACAAACCCTTGGGTTATGTTTGGAGTATGTATTTGTGTAAGGATTCAGAAAGGAAAATGAGAATTGTGTGTGAAATGTAACTATATTTTATTCACGTTTCACTTTCTTTTTTTCCTGTCACTTTCCAAATCCCTACCCGAGACTTTTTTCTCTAGCGGGCTCTCTCTCGTAATACCAAAAGGCTCCCCATCAGTGAGTCACAACCTACAAGTGAACAACGAGCCTACGCTAGCTGGATATAGGACAAAAAACAATGATAATGGAAAATATAGGGGGAAATTGAATTAATGAAGCTAAATGTCTCTCTTTTTTCAGTTGGGTAACAAAAATGAGAGAAAATGAATATAGACCATTTATAGTAGAAAAAAGGCAATCTTATTTTTGTTTAATTACAATTATATAGATATGTAGTTTCATTTCTTTGATAAATAAATTCAATATCCAAATAGGAGTGAGTATATTCACTTTTGTTTTTTAACTCTAATTTTCAGCTTGTCTGTGGATGGAACACCCATTAGAGAATTCAAAAACCTAGAAGCCATGGGTGTTCCATACCCAAATAACCAGTCAATGAGGATAATTGGGAGCATATGGAATGCTGATTTCTGGGCCACAAGAGGTGGCCGTGTGAAGATAAACTGGACTCAAGCTCCCTTCATTGCTTATTATAGAAAATTCCATGCAGAGGCTTGCATTTGGTCCTCCGCGATGTCTTCTTGCAATTCAAATTCATCCTCTTGGTTCACACAAGAACTTGATCCCAAATCTCAGGAGAGATTAAAATGGGTGCAAAACAACTACATGATCTATAACTATTGCACCGACATAAATAAATTTCCTCAGGGTCCTCCTGCTGAATGTTCTGCAGCTACCACCTAGATGAAGCACATCAAATTTTTTTTGTATTGAATCATAGTGATTTGATTGTAATTTGCTTTTGCATTTATCATAATGCTTTTCCTTTATTCTTGTTATAATTGTAATCACTGAAATAATAAATTGAATAAATTCTCACCACATATTTGTATCATGATTTACATTGTGAATTCTAGAATCACAAAATGCTTCCCGTTTCTTCATTTTAAAAACAATTTATTACATCGTAAACTTTTTTACCATTGTTTTATATCAATTTAAAAAATTGTTGCAACATACCTTCTGTTAGATGTATATTATTATTTTATACTTATCTATCTGTATTGTAGATGTATATCATCTCTTTTTTTATACTTATCCAGGTTTCTTCTCAGCCTATATATACAGGCTTCTTGTATTTCATTATTTAATTCAATATAGAGTTTCTCTCTTCTCTTTTCTCTCTACTTTCATAACATGGTATCAGAGCCAAAGTTTTAAATCCTCGTCTCCCTCTGTTGCTCACTACCGTACACAGTGGCACTGTAGCACTTTTATTCAATTAATCTAATCACACATCTTCATCTGTTCAAACACTGTCATGCAATCTACAGTGACCGACAAATTTTCAAACTAATATCAACTTGCTCGGAATCTTCTTACGATCCCAATGCCACCAGCCTTGTCTCTAAAAATACCTGTACGCACCTCCATGCGCCTCCTAAAGCTGTGGCACGTATATTATTTTCGTCACCCGCATCTCAAGTGCCACCACGCGCCCTCTAGCACGCATTTTGTAATTACAGATGTCAGCCTCATGCGCGCCTCTCACATTCTTCTACGTTTCTAACGTCAGCCCTAGCCGCACCAGCTGTCTTAGCAGCGTCGTTCCAGTCTAGCCGCACACGTCATTGCTAATATCATATTCACGCACCCTTGCACCTCCTTTGCTATTGTGCGCCGCGCACGCCTCTGTCATTACCTTGTGCCGCGCCCCTCTTCTGCTAACATGCATCGCACACACTGACGTAATCCACATGTTGCTGACGTCATCTTCGGCCTATTTTTCATCTATAGGTCCATTTTTGGCTATTTTTGGGCCTACTTAGCTGTTCTCTAGCTATTTTCAACGTTTCGGATTCACTGGGGCACTTTATTTCACCTAGTTCTACTCCAACACTACTGGGCCCTCTTTGTGACTCATACTTTGATCACTTCATGGATCATTCAGATAATTCTCTTCTCTATGGTGTCTCTTCTGGATCCTCTGATGGTTGACATGACAGTTTGATTTGGTTTGCTTCTGCTGTTGTTGCACTTGCCTCCTCATCCACTCACACTGTTCATAATATTGAAGCTATTAAATGTAACATACCCGGGGAGTACCCGTGCGCGTTAAACATTTTGGATCCTCGATTTCTTTGATCTAGTCTCACTATTGCAATGTGAAATATAGATGAGAGTCCACATTTGGCAATTTTTAGAAAATCCATTTTTAATATTTTTGCCAGAAATGGACTGCGTCATCAGATCTTAGAGTCGCCACCTAATATTTTGAGAAATTAGGAAACCCATGACTCGTACCAAGGCCACTGTTTGTCATAACCAAAGTTGTCTCGGTTCGGAACCTTAGGTATGAGAGGGGAAGGTCATTAATTGAGCATATCCGCTCACCCGATCAAAAAATCAGCCTTTACTAACCATGATATAAATTTTATTTTCTTTATATGTTCATGTTCTGATTATTTAATAAATCCTACAATATTCTATGTGAAGCATACAAATATAAACTATATCATCCACTTTGGAACGATTTGATTTCATATAGTTTTGAAGATGTACAACCCAAATAAATTGAGTTTACAAACATGAAAATCAACGTCATTCCAAATTAAACGACACAACCTCCATCCACTGGTATTCATAGAGTTATATCACATAAGCAAATAGCCTCATGGTAGAATGCTAGACATAGTAAGAAAAACAAACACAAACGGGATGCTAAAGCATAAAAATTTACATGTTTGACGTCCTACGAACAAGCTACAAAGTAAAGTTAGTAAAATCTGCATGATTTTATATACAAAATCCTAATGCAATTCACTCATGAGATGCAACTAAAGATTCGGCTTCTAAAATATGATATATGAATCATCTCAAGAACATGAGGTAGCGCACATAATTACATAGAAATTGATTAAATCTACAAATGCAAACTTAGCTGAATCAAGATGCATGAAACATAAATGCAAAGCATAATTATGATCAAAAATAAATATGATGTTTATGTACAAATAAATAAAGCAAGTAAAAGAACGGAATGAAAAGAAGTGGGGCGGGAAATTATTACAACATTTTAAAGAATAATTACAAACCAAATTAGAGAGGGATAAGGAGAATATTATAACAAAATAAAAACCTCACAATACACTCAAAATAAAATAAACGAAAGAAAAAAAGTTTCATGTGCCTTGGAAACCACCGGAAGTTGGTTAACATCGAAAGACAACGCCGTCTTGTCCAAAAGAAGCTAATCGGCCAGCCAACTAGGCGTAGCAAAACCTGTCTTATTGCAAAACCAAGAAAAGGAACAAATAAGAAATATGTAAGTGGCTCAACTAACCACTACCAGTTAGATTAAAAATGAGAAAACAAATATAAAATAATAAAAAAAGTGCAAACTTACAACAAAACTAACATGAACCTAAAACAAGAAAACAAGTATACAATAGAACATGCAAGATTACAACAATATATAATATAACAAGAAATCAAAGCAAAAGAGCAAAGTAAGTATATATATATAAAGGACAATGGGTTCAATATGACGTCTGATTGAACCCAACTCAATATTATTATCTTGTGCCTCTTTTAGTCCAATTTTATTAGCCCTTTTAATTACCTTGCCATTTTTTAGTCATTTTAGTCCAAAAATAAGAGTTACGTCCACTAAAATAAAAGAAGCGTCAAACAAGGAGTTGTTCTTGGCATGAGAGAGATGTAATGCCCTGGTAATGAACCTCCGAAGAGATTAAACCATTCAACATGGAAGGTCTCTTTCTCATGCTAAAAGCAACATATATGGGACTTCAATTCACCATTTTCAATTAGATTACAATAGTATACAATATAACAATAAATGAAAGTAAAAGAGCAAAATAAGTAAGAAATGCAAGAAAATGAAAGGTTTATGAAATTCACCTTCCAAGCAATGGATGAACTCCTTAGTTCACAAACTCCATCGTGATCACCCTCAAGTGTAGGAAGTGTGTTTTCTAATCCTCAATCCGAAATTATGGAGTTTATGGTATGGAAAGTGGCTAACTCTGTTGTTTTTCTCACTTTCAATTACTAAACACTATTCCTTATGATCAAGGCAATTGATCTTTGGCTATATCAGAATTTTTGGAGTGGTTTGGGTGTATGGAAATGAGGAATTTCAGTAGCTATGGGAGCTTGGAAGTGTTTGGGCTCAAAAACTTAATTTTTCTCTCTTTTTTTTCCACCCTTTTCTCACTTTTTTCTCTTCAATTTCGTGGTCCTCTCTCTCTCTTACAATATGATCATTCTATACTAGTGGTAAACCCGTGCTATGCACGGGATTGGTTTAATAATGTGTAAATTTTTTAATAACGCATTTATTTCTAAATTTACTCATAAAATTATAATTATAATGCATAGAGATCATCTTTTCAAATTTCTTAAGTGAAGACAATATTTCAAAGCAAATATTCATAAAATATTTCTAACTAATGAAATAATATATATTAACAATAAATAAGATGTTTCTCAATAAACCTAATGTCTAAAACATATATATGCTAAAAAAACTAATAATAAACTAAATGTCATAAATCAAATCTATCTATATTTGATAAATTAAAACTCAATAGATGTCGCTCATCATGTCCAAATGTTCCAAAAAGTACCTGTAAAATAAAAAAGTGTTAACATTTTTTTGTTGTCATTTTTTACATACAAACAAACTTTATAAAAAAAAAATAATAGATATATTACCTTATGAGGAGTGATGATTTAATTATCCTCATTTTTGGGTTGGTGCTTCACTTCATTCTCTTCAACACCATTATTTTGTTGTTGCTGCTGCTGCTGCTGTTCTCCCACTTTAATATTTTCATTACCAATGATAAAAAATGATATATAACCAAAGATCTAAAAATTTGTAATTCAACTTCAAACCTGGAAATATCAAATGGTTAACCAATTGTTGCTGATTAATCTGGAATTTACCTTAAGTTTGCTTACCTTATTCTTCAATAGAATTCAAACTGGAATATAAAAGATAAAAAATACAAAATCTCAGTAAGTACCGTTATTTGTTGTAAGTACATAAAAAAAATTAAAAATATATTATACAACATGGATCTACTCAGGAACTAATGTAGCTATTTGTAAAGAAATTATAACACAATAGTTTTGCAGTAAGCAAAGATAATGTAATCAAATTATTGTTATACATGGGGGGAAAAAAACACAAAGGAAAAAGAGGATTTATTTTGATTTTTTGTTAGATTTTTTTTTGAAGATTTTGAAAATTATAAAATAAACACAAAGCGGTGTGTTTTTGTGGATGTATATTTTTTTATTAATTTATTTAATTGAGATTGGGATTTATTTAATTGATTTAAGTTATTTAATGAATTGTGGGTGTTGGATATGCATGAGTAAATTGTAGGAATAAAAATTGTAGGTTTCTTTTTTTTCTTTTTCTTTTTTTAAAAATAACATGATACGCATTGAATACTTATAGTTTGTATATATGTTTTTAATTTATTTAAGTTACAGATATTTGAGCTCTTTTTTTTTTTTTTTTAAATAACGTGATAAACATTGTATATTTGTAATTTTTATATTTTATATTTTTTTATTAATTTATTTAATAATTATAGATTTTTGTTAAATCAATTAAAATCACAAATGGTTTGGAAAAAAATACAAAATGACTAATTGCCACACAAGTTATAGATTTTTGTAATTTTTCATTCTTCCTCTTTTTCTTTTGTGAAGTTCTTTGGAAATCTTTGGATTTATTTTGATTTATTGTTAGATTTTTTTTTGAAGATTTTGAAAATTACAAAATAAACACAAAGCGGTGTGTTTTTGTGGATGTATATTTTTTTATTAATTTATTTAATTGAGATTGGGATTTATTTAATTGATTTAAGTTATTCAATGAATTGTGAGTGTTGGATATGCATGAGTAAATTGCAGGAATAAAAATTGTGGGTTTCTTTTTTCTTTTTTTTTTTAAAAATAACGTGATAGACATTGAATACTTATAGTTTGTATATATGTTTTTAATTTATTTAAGTTACAGATATTTGAGCTCTTTTTTTTTTTTAAATAACGTGATAAACATTGTATATTTGTAATTTTTATATTTTATATTTTTTTTATTAATTTATTTAATAATTATAGATTTTTGTTAAATCAATTAAAATCACAAATGGTTTGGAAAAAAATACAAAATGACTAATTGCCACACAGGTTATAGATTTTTGTAATTTTTGTAATTTTTCAGTCTTCTTCTTTTTCTTTTGTGAAGTTTTTTGGAAATCTTTGGATTTATTTTGATTCATTGTTAGATTTTTTTTGAATATTTTGAAAATTACAAAATAAACACAAAGCGGTGTGTTTTTGTGGATGTATATTTTTTTATTAATTTATTTAATTGAGATTGGGATTTATTTAATTGATTTAAGTTATTCAATGAATTGTGGGTGTTGGATATGCATGAGTAAATTGTAGGAATAAAAATTGTGGGTTTCTTTTTTTTTTTTTTCTAAAAAAAATAACGTGATAGACATTGAATACTTATAGTTTGTATATATGTTTTTAATTTATTTAAGTTACAGATATTTGAGCTCTTTTTTTTTTTAAATAACGTGATAAACATTGAATATTTGTAATTTTTATATTTTATATTTTTTTATTAATTTATTTAATAATTATAGAATTTTGTTAAATCAATTAAAATCACAAATGGTTTGGAAAAAAATACAAAATGACTAATTGCCACACAGGTTATAGATTTTTGTAATTTTTGTAATTTTTCATTCTTCCTCTTTTTCTTTTGTGAAGTTCTTTGGAAATCTTTGGATGGTTATAGACTGGTATAGGATTTTTTATTATTTGCTGATAAACTGGTGGAACAATTGAAGAAAATAGACCAAATATACACTATACTAATTGAATGGAACAGGAAATCAAGTATTTATTTGCTTAAAGATGATTTGAACATAAGAGTCAGTGGAGCATGAATGAAATCAAAGTTCAAATAAAGCTTTAACTAATTTTAGCCCTTTTTTCGAATATATATATCTACGTGTTTCATTGAGTATTCTCATTGAATCTACCAAAGTTGGTTGAATGTTTCCTATCATAGGTCCGGTCAATTTTTATTTTATTTTACATAAGGTCCAGTCATTGGTCCAAGTCAAGATCTGTAATTACAACATCATGATAATATATCCAAAAACAAAAACATTAGAGCAAAAGAAAAACAAAAACAGAGACATGGAGATTACAATTTTCTGAAAACATTAGACCAAAGAAAAACAAAAACAAAAACAGAGACATGGAGATTACAATTTTCTGCAATCTTAGTAGCCAAAATACAAAATCTGAAATGCTTGGAGAAAAAAATAAATTATTAAAGTAAAAGAAAAAGAAAAACCGAGACTTGCCTTCAATGGCGGACTGCGGACTGTTGGGTTCACTGCTGATGAATGAAGTTGATGAAGTAACGGTTTAAGGGAATATGGATAGATGGGTGGGTTTGTTTGGATAGGTTTTGACAGATTTGTTTTTGTTGAAGTAATGGTTTAAGGGGATATGGATAGATGGGTGGGTTTGTTTGGATAGGTTTTGACAGATTTGTTTTTGTTGACAGTTTTTTATGGATAGGAGTTGTGGGTAGTGGGAGAGTGGGAGTGAAACTCTTTGAGGTAGGGGAGAAACGTATGGCATGTTTGGATAGATTTTGTATTTATTTATTTTTTTTTTGTTGACAGTTTTTTATGGGTAGTTGTGGGTAGTGAGAGAGTGGGAGTGAAACTCTTTGAGAGGGAAGAACGTATGGCATGTTTGGATAGGTTTTGTATTTATTTTTATTTTTTTGTTGACAGTTTTTTATGGGTAGGAGTTGTGGGTAGTGAGAGAGTGGAAGTGAAACTCTTTGAGAGGGGAGGAAAGGACCTATAAACAAAAAATGAGGTGCCACGTATTTTTTGAAATTATGAGATTTTTAGAATATCATTTTGAAAGCTTTTGGAAAGACCACTACATTCTATTATATATATAGTATAGATAGGCAATGAGGGAGAGTGAAGGTCAAAAAGAAGGTGGGAGACAAGGTGGGAGACAAGAATGTGATAGGAGAGCAAATTTTCAAGGTGGTTGCATGGGATACTCCTTTATGGATGCAAACAAAACCTCTTTTTGACAATGGTGAATGATTATGTATAATGGAGGATGAGTGGGTGCACTTGAATGGATCAGAAAATAGGTAAATGGGGTGTCCCAACGGAACCAAAACCAAGAAAAATGGGACTGTTGCTATTTTGGGCCGAGTCAACAAAATTTGCTATTAAGCTCAACTTCAAATGGGTATATGTCCCTTATATGGACTTGGTTTAGGGTGATTCTTGGGTCTAAATTGAAGCCCCATAAGTCTAATTTCCAATAGCGGTGGCCTCACATCTTTTTTCCAAGTGTATAAAGAGATATGCCTAATTTAGTGAAGGCTGTTCATTTCTCTTGGTCAAAGTCAACAAAATCTACTCTCAAGTCCAACTTCAAATAGGCATATCTCTCTTATCTGGACTTAGTTTTTGGTGATTCTTGGGTCTAAATTGAAGCCCCAGAAGTCTAATTTCCAATGGTGGTGGCCTCACATATTAATTCCAAGTGTACAAAAAGATATGCCTAATTTAGTAAAGGTTGTTCATTTCCTTCTTAACAATTTGATGCTCATCCTTTCCCTAAACCAGTTTTCTTCCATCTCCTCCTGTTTCCTTCAAATCCAAACCTATCCAAACCTATGAAAAAGATGTTTTTAAATATTTTTTACAAAGAGTTCACCTCCTTTCCATTTATTTCCACTTTGTGCTTACTCGGTTTATTGAAAAGTGTAATATTTTAATCGAAATGGGAACCTCGGAACATCGTAGAAACATTAATATATATATATATATATTGGAAAGAGGGTTTTAAGGTCTAAAATAGTTTCGCCAAAAAAAGTGTAAAGGTTGGGATTAAAGTTCAAATTTCATCTCTCTTACTGAGGATTCTGTGAGAAACACAATCTATTTGTTATCATCGAGTAATCAGAAGAAAGCGCCCAAGTCTTAAGGCCGATCAAAATGGGGTGTCTTCAGTTGCCCTTCTTTGATCGAGCTCGAAGTAATTTCATGACGTGAGTGAATGTCAAAGCCCGAAGATGACCCTTTTGACAAGGCCGTAAGACTTGGGCAAACAAACAAGATGCAATGCAAGTGGTTGAACCTGAAGGTTGCCTACATATCCCTTTGCAAAGAATCAAACCTACGTAGTTCAAGGGTAACATGCAAAATGACATGATCAAAATGCAGTTTAAAAGTTGGACTTACACGCTTCGCGAAGGTAGTTGTTTGAAAATTCATGATTATGCAATGTAATGTCATGGAGTGATGATAAAGATATGAAGATGACAACATGAGAGGCAAGTTTCGTGCAAATGATATGAAACATAACAAGGGGTGCATCGCATTAAATGTGCCACAAGATCACATACAAATGTGCCATAACACAAATGATAGGTGAACTCGAAATCCAAACGTGTCTTACGCGAGAAGAGAAAATAATGAACTCAAAGTCCAAATGCGTTTCATGCAGGAGGAGGTATAGTGGTGTAGCCAACAGATGTTCCTAGCCGTATTTCATACGGAGATGAGGAAAGTAAACATCAAATCCTAACACATTTCATGTGAAAGGAACAAAAGTGGTGAAACCAACAGCATACCTAAACGTATCTCATACGGAGAGGGGGAAGGTTTTAATCGAGTAAAGATCAAATCCAAACAAGTTTCCCGTGAAAGGAACAAAAATAGTACAACCAACAGACATACGTAACGGTATCTCATACGGAAAAAGGAAAAGGTTTTAACCAGGTAAATATCAAATCCTAACACGTTTCACGTGAAAGGAACAAAGGTGGTGTAACCAACAGGCATACCTAACCGTATCTCATACGGTAAGGGGGAATGTTTTAACCAGGTAAACATCAAATCCTAACACGTTTCACGTAAAAGGAACAAAGATGGTGTAACCAACAGGCATACTTAACCGTATCTCATACAGAAAAGGGGAAAGGTTTTAACTAGGTAAACATCAAATCCTAACACGTTTCACGTGAAAGGAACAAAGGTTGTAGACGCGTCCGTGGGCTCATGCTACAGTTCGGACTCAAATGTCACGGTTCTTAATCTGATCTCGCAAAGTGCAATGCAAGATTGATAAATTACCAAAGAGTCCAAATCCGGCAAATCGTTTTGGAAAACTGATTTTTAAGAAAGAAGTGCCAAACATGGAGTGCTTTGCCAGATACAAAGTCGCCACCTAAATGTTTTATTTTGAAAAATTAAGGAAACCCTGACTCGTTGCCTAAGGCCACGTGTCTGTCATCACAAAAGTTTCCTCGGCTCAGGAACTTGGGCACGATTGGGGAAAGTCATCTATGACCACTCCCGCTCACCCGATCTAAAGATCAGCCTTTACTAACATGATATCTTGTTTTTGAAAACACATGTGTTCTTATTCTGGTTATTAGCTAGCTTTACTACGAGATGTGCACAGCATACAAGTATAGACTAGATCGCCTGAATTGAAACAAAACAATTCAATGTTTGTTTGTTTGAAAATGGTTTGAAGTTGCTACTCACAAGCAGGCTAAGTCGTGGATTTTCCACTCTCAAGTGGGCTTAGAAAATATGATGATTTGCCACTTCAAGTGGGCTTAAAACTCACAATCAATGAATTGTTCCAATTCAGGTAATCCAACCTTCACCCACAGGCATTCAGGCAGTTATATCACATAAGCAAATAGCCTCATGGCAAGCATGCTATCACGGCAACACTTACACACATGCAGTATGCTAAAGCGTAAACACTTACCTAGTACTCCGAGCCAAAACAATAGCTAGTTAGTAATCAAATGCATGATCCTAGTTCATGTTTAAGATAGCTAATGCAACACATGCAAAATGCAACTAGAAATAGGCTCGGCTATGCTAAAAATGGCATGTGAAATGCGACAACTCGATACACATATTCAAGTTGGAATTGAAATACTATGCAGTTAGTATGATGCGCCGAGCCCGGTGCATGCAATACAAATGAATGATGCAAAAATACGAGCATAAGGATGCTAATTGAAACATAACCTAAAACTAACCATTGAAAGCATGTAAATAAAAGGGAGAAAGACATGAGGTTGGAAGACATTCACACACGCACGCATACTTATTACAAAATTCGCCGTCTCGACAGAGGGTCCAAATAAATAATAGAAATTGACTAATTAACTAGTTAATTAATTATTATACAACACTTAACTAATTAAACAAATTAATTAATCTACTAAAGTAGTAAAGAGGCCTTGGGAAGAGGGACAAATGCATGCATGCTCGGCTCCGCTTGGAAATCTATCGCCATGCTCATGCTGCCTCTGTTTACACTGCTCTGCACCTCTAAAAACTGCACAATTCTCAAGGATGCTTCTGAATCACCTTCTGGGTGCTGTGAGAGGCCATCGGCCAAGGGGAACTGGTCATCGACCAATAATGGGGTTCTCGGCCATAAATTTGTAGCCGACCGGTACTGAAGATGGCCGACCGGCCATCTCTTCCTGTAGCTGTTTTGCTGCAGTAGAGGACAAATAGAGCATGGCAATGCATTTACAAGATAATGTATGCACGACCACCCTCCCTATCATGTCATGGGCTCAAGGGAGTATAGGCATCGACCCTCGGGCCATCAATCACGCATTTCAATGCATGATGGCCAAAGAAGCCAAGTGTGCAAATCAATATGGAATGAATGCACAAAACACATGAAGGCCTCACACTCTATCATGTTGGATCAAGAGTGTCGGCGACTAAGGATTGAGGCACGTTTCGTCACTTCAAGTACAAACGTTCCTCGCTCCACGTGTTTGGTTTGACACCCCAAACCAAACACAATGCAATGCATGCTACCATGTACAATGCAACATGGAAATGCAAGGCGATGTAACATGAGCATGACAAATGCAATGCAATGCAACCTAACATGTAAACAACATGGTATGCAGTAAGTATGTAATACTACTATGCATCCTAGATATGCAAACATACAATGTGATAGGCATGCAACAATGATACCAACAATAAGTATGCAACAACATGCAATGCGATAGGCATACAACAATACACAAACCGCATGATCTATGGACTTATACTGAAAATGGATAGGCCTCGGCCATACCAAAACAGTGGCCAAAGTGATGAATCAGTGACATGAAATGCAAGGCAAACATGCACATGCAATGGCCCGAGAATTAAGGCGTAAAGAGGACAACTCTTAAACACATTTAAAGAGTGACAAGCATGGATAATGTGGCCATGAGGTAAGCTCTGAAATCATGCAAGGAGTGGTGTCAAACCACTCAAACAAGTCAAACAAAGTATGTAAGAAAGCTCAAGGCTTAAGGTTAGCCAAGGAGCTTGTACCAAGGCTACAAGAATCAAACCTCAAAGGGCCAAAGACAATCATAACAGTCTTAGAACATGCCAAAAGGAGTCTAAAACATGCAATGGCCAAAGGTAAAACATGTCAACATGAAAGGCTTAAGGCATGGTGCAAGCAAGGCCAACAAGGGGTGTTACACTGCACCTATTACAACCAAGCATGGCATGACTTAACCAAAGAAAAACAGAGTTATGGCATGTCAAAATGAGCCCAAAAACATATTGATATGGCAGCCCAAAGACCTGAACATGATGGCATGCACAATGATCTATTCTTAAGGCATAAAACACAAACCTTCCAATGCATGGAAAATGTTATAAATGTGAATGCATGGCCACATTATATGGACTGAAATCTCATGTGAAATGATACCAAATCATGAAAATGGTCCAAGCAACGCATGTTAGTGACTTGATGCACAAAGCTTAACAAGCTAGGATGAACTAAGGCTATACAAAACATGGCATGTATGACCAAAGCAATACAAATCAGAGCTAGAGCATGGTAAAAAATGACTAAAAGCTCCTTTGAGTTGAGCCAAAATATGCAAGAATGTAGGTTCAAGCACATGATGCATGTTAAGGCAAATGAGAGGATTACAAGGCAAGTACATGGTGCATGCAAGAGACCAATAAACCAACTTAAAACAGAGGTATATCATGCCAAGATAACACCAAATACTTGCTGAAATGGGGCCAAAACATGCTAAGCAAACATGCTACTCTTATGGGCCAACAATGCAATCAGATGAGACACAAAGAGAGAGGGGTGTCCCTCCCGTATTTAAGACTCCGAAACCACTTCTCCACCACTGAAAATCCTCTGGATTTCAATGGTGAGAAGGCCAAAACAAGATGGTTCCAAAGCTCAAAAACAAAAGCACAAAACAAGGCCAAACAAGGCCTAAGAGGGGGTAGACAACCCCCAACTAAAATATGACCTGAAACAAACATCTTAAGTATACAAAATTAGAACTTTTCACAGTTTATAGCTAAGCTTAAAACAATATGCAAGTAGGTCTAAAAGCTTAAGCCAAAATGGGGTATCAAAATCAAGTTAACTCACCCTTGAAGAACACCTTCAAGAACACAACTCCAGCAACTTTTCTGAGTTGAAACCCCACCAAGAACACTAAAACCAACTCCCTAGTACCTTAGTAACAAAAAGATGGTGTATTGCTAGGTGTTTGTGTGCAATAATATGAAGTTTTTACACTTATGAGCACAAACAAAGGTAGAACAAGAGAGAGAGGTCAAATGTAAAAAGAGAGAAATAGAACTTGTATATCAGATCTCTGGAACCCCTGGAAAGGGAGGGGAGGCTCTCCTTTTAAAGAATTTCAATTCTCAAGCTTGTTCAACAAGCTTGAGTTTTGAAACAAATCCCTCCATACATGTGTATGGAGGATCAGAAATCAACATACCAGCTGTCATAGCTGGCACAAAATATCTGCAAAAAGCATATGGGAAGGTCTCGGCTCAAAAATATGGCTGACCAACCAAAAATAGTGCTGACTGGCCAAAAATAGTGCCGATCGGCCACCACTTATGGCCGATAGCAAGAAAAGATGGCCGATGGCACAAAGCCTTAGCCGATGGGTTGAGTGGATGGCCAACAAGCCACCCTCTTCCCTCAGAAGCAAAACCACAAGTCCTTGGTCCACAACCAAGAACAAAACAAACAAGTTGAGAGATCTTAAGGCAAGGCGCGCAGCCGAGACCTTCGGGAACTCAGAACGAACATGAGCATGGATTATTATCGAGTGTTCAAACGATGATGTCCAAGTCTTGAGGACGGTCAAAAATGGGGTGTTTACGGTTGCCCCTATTTGACAGAACTCGAAAGTCATAAGTGACGGGAATGAGTGTCAAAGCCCAGAGACGACCCATTTTTGATAAGGCCGAAGACTTAGACAAACATGAAAGATAACAAAGATATGTGCCTGCAGGCAGGGGCAAAATGCAAAAGACATGCACAAAGCCGAACATGACTTATGATCATGCAAAGAAAGCTGTAATGAAGCAATTATACACAATAAATGCAATAGTATAAGCAAGCAAATAAGAATCGAACTACAACTCATGTAGAAAGGATGTAAGAGAATTATATAATTCTCGCTACGTCTCACGCGGAGAATACAATACCTGTCCGGTTCGTCTGGTCGTGCCAGCTTCAAATGAACCGTACATACAATATCGTGCCTGAAAAAGAAAGAAAACTTAATAGGTACAATATTGTTAGAAACATGCATAGCAATGCAAGTGAAACGTACGCGACAACGCGGGTGAAGGGGTGCATGATGATGCAACCTAAGTGTGACGCATGACAATGCGGAAGGGAGTATGATAATGCGAGGAGGGCATGCGTAACAACGCAAGCCGAGTAGGATGCATAACAATACGATTTGGAACAAGCATAACAATGCTAGGAAGGCATGCGTGACAATGCAAACCGTGGGATGCAGAACAATGCAATTTGAAACAAGCATAACGATGCAAAAAAAGGGCACAAACATATGTAAGTAAAGCACACGCGACAACATATACAATGTGTGAAGCAAGAAAAGCAATGTACACATGTAAGTAAAGCATACGCGACAACGTATACAATGTGTAACAACGTGGAGATAAGCATGAACACATGTAAGTAAAGCACACGCAACAACATATACAATGTGTGAAGCAATAAAAACAATGTACACATATAAGTAAAGCACACGCGACAACGTGTACAATGTGTAACAACCTAGAGATAAGCATGAACACATGTAAGTAAAGCATACGCGGCGATGCATACAATGTGTAAAGCAAAGAATAAACACATGTAAGTAAAGCATGCAAGACAACGTAAGCAATGTGTATAGCAGGAAAGGCATGAACACATGTAAGTAAAGTATACGCGACAACGTATACAATGTGTAACAACGTGGAGACAAGCATAAACACATGTAAGTAAAGCACACGTGACAATGCAAGCAATGTGTATAGCAAGGAATGAACACATGTAAGTAAAGCATACACGACAATGTATACAATGTGTAACAACGTGGAGACAAGCATAAACACATGTAAGTAAAGCACATGCGACAACGCAAGCAATGTGTATAGCAAGGAATGAACACATGTAAGTAAAGCATACACGGCGACGCATGCAATGTGCAAAGCAAGGAATAAAGACATGTAAGTAAAGCATGCGCGACAGCGCAAGCAATGTGTACAGCAGGAAAGACCCATGTTCAGCATAAGTATGGTGAAGGCACATCACTCGCGATGTTGAGATGCAACTTCAAAACAAGGCGAGGCATTGTTCAATGCAAGACGCGTAACGAGCGCGCTTATTACAGTCATAACAAAGCATTGTAATACAACATATTTAAAGCGATATGTGGAACTTGCAAGATACAAAGGATACGAGAAAGGATACACCTTGCACGCACCGAGGATCGCACACAGAAGACACGGCTCGAGGTCAACACGAAGGCCGGTTAAGCTTCAAAAGTGCACTTTCTTGCACTGTCTTGAGTAATGAAGGTCCCAAACCACATAACTGACCCAAACAAGGGTGTGAGAGGTGCATCGACCACAAGGGGAGGCCACCGGCCATCAATCGGCCACAAAATAAGCTCATCGGCCAAATATTTAGCCGATCAGCTAACAATTTGGCTGACCGGCCAAAAATGGCAGTTTCGGGGGCAGTTTTGTCCTTTGGCCACGGGTCTTTAAATATGGGGTTCCAAACCCCATATTTTCACTTCTCCAAGCTCGAAAATCCATCCTCTTTCTCTCTAGGTGATTTTCCCACCTTCAATCTGTGTTTTTCTCCTGTTTTTGAGCCCTTTTCGTTGTTCGATTCGCGAAACCCTTCCCGTTTCGCACACTTTGAACCGAACAAATCTCGGTTTTCGGTGTTTCTTTCTTGGTTTCCACTACTTGGGGTTTGTTTCCCCTCGAGTTTACTTGGTTTTCGTGCCTTTTCTACACTCCGACCTTTCCTCCAATTTTTCACCCTCTCGGGGTTGACTTTTCACATTCTCACCCATTTTCGACACTTTTGGCCATTTCCGCGCTCCTTTTGAGATGGCAGACGACATTCCACAGGGTGGGAGTCCTCCGGAGCTGGAGAAGACCCTGAGGTTGAGCTCTTGCCTCTCAGTGTCCGACCATTTGACCCAGCGACCTACAGACCAGCGATACATGTGTTGCCTCCTGATGGCATTCGCCACTTCTGGAGTTATGCGAGGGGTGCGCCACCGGAGCTTCTATTGCGCGAGCCAGAGTCACATCTATCCTATGGCGCTTCTGAGGTACACTCTCCCTCTGTTTCATTTTCTGCAATGTAGAACATATAACTATGATAGTCAACTCTGTTCTTTAACTGCTTAAACCAGATACACTAATACATCATATGCTGTAGTTTATCGCAAGCACACCGACACGCGATATCGGTATAAACTCAAACACATGCACATACACTGCATTGTCATCAATTCTGAGCGCACTCAAACACACACACACACACACACATACTGTATTTTCAACTGAATAACCCAAACACACTGATACATCATATGCTGTAGTTCATCTGTGAGTGCACCCACGTACGACATCTGTATAATCTTGAACACATGCACACACATTGCATTTTCATCAATTCTGAATGCTTTTCAAAACTGTATTTCTAATAATGCTTCGCAACTGTTTGTTTTGAAAACAAGGAGATTCCCATGCCTTCTGGGGGTATGGGAACACCGTTGCCCGTGGTTGGTACATGGAGCTGCCCGATGCGGTCCGCCATATCGTTGACCAGGCCGACTTTGGCACTTTTTGCATGGGACTCTAGCGCCTCACTATGAGTAGGCCCCTTCTTACTACTTTGGTAGAGAGGTCGTGGGACACCACCGACTCCTTCCACCTTTCTGCCACAGGGGAGATGACGATGACTCCCTTTGACTTCTCGATGCTCACCAGCATCGGGGTAGGGGGCGATCCGATCCCCTTTGATACAGATACGGATGAGTGGGACGCCACTCAGATGAACCTGCTCGGCACTCGGCCACCTCTTGCCCGTCCAGGATTTGTGAGGTACTCATGGTACGAGGACCACTTCAGTATCCAGGTGCCTACTACCCGGGAGGAGGAGGAGTAGTATGCTCGTGGCTTCGTCATGTTCCTGCTGGGGACCACGCTCTTCGCCGACCGAGCGAACATTGTCACCCTTTACCTGCTGAGTGCACTTGTGGATGTGACCAGGATCCACGACTACAACTGTGGTGGAGCTGGCCTGGACACACTTTATGCATATATGATCTCATCGTCTCGTTGCAGCGGACAGTTGCTCGGAGGCTACTGGCAAGCTTGGGAGGTACACCTTCTTTTTCTATTTTACATTTCTGCTTTACATTATTTGTACACTATACACTGCACACATGCAGCCTGCTTCACATTGGTTGTATACTGCACACACGGTACACATATAATCTGCTTTACACACTGCACACATTGCACAATACTTCACATACTGCACAATCTGATGCCAACTGACTGTACACTGCACACACTGCAAACATGCAATCTGCTTTACACTGACTGTATACTGCACACACTGTACACTCTGCACAATACACGGTTCTGCAATTTCTGCTTGATTCTACATTATGCTTTATCTGATAAGCATACTGATGTTTGCCCTGTTACACTCTGTATTTGTGGGTATATGCCTACTTCCCGAGGGTTGCCCCAGTGCCAGATGAGGAGGTCCCCCTTGGCGTTCCATTCTCTCACCGCTTCGACGTGAGATGCGAGCGAAGGCCATGAGAGTCTTTCATATTCTTCTGCCGATATTTCGACACCATTACCGCGGTAGAGGTTTTTAGAATTTATAGTTCATTTAAGCTTCGCTTTACATTATTCTCTCAATAACAGTAGATAACAAACTGTATATCATTTATAAATCACCTGGCAGCCCTAGGCTCCATTGTCGGACGCGGTGAGGGATCGGTATGCGGGCGCTCAAGAGACTGCCCGATTTAGGATTCTGCTAGAGGACCCGGTCTGTCGGGCTTGGTACCTGGGCGAGCGCTTCCTGCGCTAGACCTTGGGCTTACCGGAGCAGATAGTCCCAGAGCTGCCTCCTATCCACATGAGGCATACTGAGGGATATACCCTAAAGGAGATGAGGGACTACATGATTGGCTGGGACTTGCGACACTTTAGAGACGAGGGCGACTACACCGAGTTCATCCAGGCCTATTTGATGCCATCTCTGACCAGTGCTTGTCGAGTCGAGAGAGAGAGACCTACAGTGCTGGTGGCCGAAGTAGGAGCACCGAGGGCGACTCGAGCCCGTGGCAAGAGCAGATCCTGGAGAGGACGGGGAGCTGAGTAGCCAGCACTGCCCACCATGATGACATGCCGAGGACAGGGTGGGGAGACCTACCAGATTCCCATTGCTCCCCCTCCGGCTGATCATGAGCTTGTTGGAGTTTACGGTTCGGTCTCGGTATGTACTATTATACTTTGCATTCTGTACAGTCATTTCCATTCATTTGATATCCCACAGAATATTAATGATTTCAACACTTTTGCATGCTTCCATTGAGTACACTAGACAGTCTTTGGAGCTGACAGCCTCCGTGATGGGGATGCTGCAGCAGAGCATCGACCTATTGACCATCTATTGGATCCCGGTAAGTTCCTTCAAACATAGTCCCGAAACTCTGCATATTCTATTCCACACATGATCTGATGCATCGTAATATCAATACGGCACTTGATACACAGCACTCACGGCACTGATACACTATAACTCATACACTGCATTCGGTACTGATACACTGCTCACAACATTCACACACTGTAGTCACACACTGTATTCGGTATTCGTACCTGACTCTGTATAGTATGGCTGATGCATTTGCCCACTGTTCTTTTCAGGCTCCATTCCAGATACTGGCTACAGAAGGTGCTCTAGCAGGACCATCTGTATCTGCCCGAGGAGCAGGGAGAGCAGGGCGAGGGACCACAGTATACCCCCGCAGCAAAGTCGGGCGTACTTACCCTAGGAGCAATTCACGGGCGCCGATTCCAGATGACAATGAGTCTGAGGTAAAGGCAGAGTCGTCTGAGGATGAGACTGGAGATGGCTCGGGCTCAGGCTCAGATGGTGGAGCTGGCGGCGATGCTCCTGGACCTTCGTCCAGGAAGAGGACGAGGACAGACTCTCATGCTTGATATGACTGATGCTGATCTAGACATTTACTACCCTTCTTATTTTATTCTTCTTTTGTTTTATTTTCCTTTTTAGCTAGTAGTTTAAGCACATTGTACTGCCTCGGAGAGGTTTTTTTTTTTTTTTTTTTTTGGTTTTCTTCCAAACTATGTACTTTTGCAAAAGATGATATAATGGAATGAAACAGCTCTTTTTTGTTGAAAAGGTGTTACGTTTGTACATTCTATGCATCATATCGCATTATATAACAATGTAAATGAGATTGAACTTTTGTTTGAAAATTAAGCACTTGCATCGTAATAATCAGGTAGTGAACCGATTAACGACAAAAACACCTAGATAAGCAAAACAAAGACCTTAACAAATTAACCAAGTGTAAATACAACTCGATAAGCAAAACAAAGACTTAAAGAGGATGAAATACAACTCGATAAACAAATATACAATAACTCGATAAGCAAATAGGCGTGACTTCGCAAAATCAACACCGAAAGGCATTGGAAACGGTGCCAATCACAAGTTCTCAGCATATTTCGCACATAGATTGATCATAGAACAAGGGGAGAGGCCATCGACCAAAGTTAGAGGCCATCGGCCACAAGAAATGGCCATCAGCCAACTTTTTTAGCCGATCGGCCAAAAGGGATGGTCGGTCAGCATTATTTTTGGCCGATCGGCCAAAAATGGCAAGCACCTCCAGAATGTTGACACCTGTCTTCCACTCAACACCTTATCTTCTACAAAAGCCCCAACTTCATAGTTTTCCTCATTTCAACACTGATTTGCACAAAATCGAAGAGTTTCTTGCCCAAAATCTCACAAACTGGATTGCCACCTTGGATGGCTCGGAAAAGCTAAATTTTCAGGGTCTCAGCATAAATGCACTATTCACGCTGGGTCGCACCCCGCTGCGTTTTCCGTTCCTCTATGCCGCGGCAAGGTTTTGGAATCCGGTAACACACGTCTTTAGCTTTTTCTGTCAAGAAATGTGTCCTACTTACGAGGATTTCCAAGCTTTAATGGAATCCGAGCGTAATGAAAAAAATCTTGCCTTGACTCCGGTTCGGCCACGTCCAAGCCCTAGGACGGATGTGCGGCCTCACTATGCACGATGCTCAGTCTTTGATCCACGATGGGGATTTGGACATCCCCAGCTTGATTCATCGGTTTTCTGATGCTGGTGACCGCGGCGACCATCATTGGTAGAGTTATCGACAACATGCACTCTGCTTATGCTTGCTATCTCATTTCTTGCTTGCCTCGGGCTCCGGCGGGTTTAGCACTCGTTTGATTGAGGTCGCCGAGGGCCTAAAAGAGGGCAAAAGCTACATTGCCATGACATTGGCCGAGACATTGATGGGCTTAGACGTTTTTCATCGCCGGGAGATGCTAGGTTTGCAGGGAGTCCACTACTATTGCAGGTAATTTTTTTCCACCCCATCTCACATATTGTAGCACGTCCGGCGGAGGGACCTCGGCTACAGTTCGGACTCCCTTTGTGTCGCGGTTCTAAATCTGAACCAAAGAGCCCAAATCCGGCAAATCGTTTTGAGAAAACAGATTTTTTTGAAAAGTAGTGCCAAACATGGACTGCTTTGCCAAATTACAGAGTCGCCACCTAAATATTTTAAAATGGGAAATTTAGGAAACCCTGACTCGGTGCCAAAGGCCACGTGTCCGTCATCACCAAAGTGACTTGGCTCGGGAGCTTGGGTACGATCGGGGAAGGTCAGCTATGAGCACCCCCTTTCGCCCGGTCCGAAGACCGGCCTCTACTAACCGTGATATCCGTTTTTGAAAACATTACATGTTCTTATTCCAATTATTTAGCCTAGAATTACTATGTGATGCACACAACACAAAAGTATAGACTAGATTGCCTAACTTGGAAATAAACATTGCATATCCGTTTTGTCTCGAAAAACGTGTTGTTTTCTTTTGCTACTCGTAAGTAGGCTAAACTGCGGATTTCAATGAGTTGTTCCAACTCAGGCAATCCAACCTCCACCCACGGGCATTCAAACAGTTTATCATGTAAGCACTTAGCCGCATGGCAAGCATGCTGTCATGGTAAACATTCACACGCATGCGATATGCTAAAGCCATAAAAACTTACATCGTACTCCATGCCAAAACAGTAAACTAGTTAGCAAACATGCATGACCTAGTTCATGTTAAGTGGCTAATGCATCACACACAGAGATGTAATCTAGAGTAGGCTCGGCTAACCCTAAACATGGCACATGAGATGCAACAACTATCACGTATTCAATTTTGAAATTGAAAGTACGATGCAGTTTGCATGATGTGCCGAGCCCGAATGCATGCAAACAAATGCATGAATGCACTCATGCATTGCATAAGGTATGCTGAAATAAGTATGCCCTAATCTACCAACATAAGCGGGTAAATAAAAAGGAGAAAGAAGTGGGGGTTGGAAGACATGCACACACCCACGCACACTTATTACAGATTTGCCCTCGCTCGGAGGGACCAAATAATAATACAGAACCGAATAACTAATTAACTATGCAAGCTAATTAATTATTACAAATCAACTAAATTAATTAAATAAAATAATTAATCTAATTAAACAGAAAAATGCCTCGGGATGAGGGCCAAATGCAATAGCGTGCTCGAACCGGCTCGAACTGCCGCCATGCACGGATGATTGCCTCTGCTTCTCGCTATCCTCTTCTTCTGAAAATTGCCAAAGTCCCAGGAGTGCCTCTCAGGGCACTGGGGAGTACCACCGGCTGGGGTAGAGCACCACCGGCTGAAGGAGGAGGCCACCGGCACTGAATTCACTCATCGGCTGCCGATTGACTGCCGGTCGGCACTAAATAGTGCCGGTCGGCACAAAATTCCTACAGAACCTGCCACTCACAGCAGCAGAGGGAAACAACATGCAAGGCAATGCAATTCAAGCCATTTATGCACCAAACACACTCCCTATCATGTTATTGACTTAAGGGGGCATGTGCCTCGGTTCCCGGACCACCAATCGCGCATTTTCATGCATGATGGCCCTAATAACCAAGAATGCAACTTTACTTTCAAATGCATGCAAAACACATAGGCACAAAAGGGTGCCAAACCTCTATCAAACTCACTTCAAGAGGCTTGGCATGCATGTCAATGTGGTGCAATCCTAAGCATGTTATCTAGGATGCAAGATGGACAATGTGATGCATTTATGCAAGCATACAAACAAGCATATAAGGCAAGCATGCAAACCAATGAAATGATGGGCTTAGACATGAATTAGGCAACTCAAAAAGGCCTAAAATCAGTAGCCAAAATGCCTACAATTGGGGACTAAACACACACACACACATGCACATGTTAAGGTACCAAACCCAAGGCATAAACAAAACGGCATTCAAGCACACTTGAGATGATTCAAACATGGACTAATAGCATGCATTAAAAGCTCTGAAATTCATATTAAACATGATGCCAAATCATGTAACAAATCAAATCAAACAAAGCATGCAAATAGCCTAGGCTTAAGGCAAGCTAATAGGGAATTAAACCACACTTTGCACAAACATACATGGTATGCACTAATCAACCTAAAACAGGTTTCTAGCATGTCAAAACAAAGCCAAATGGCTACTTAGATGGCATCTAAGAGTCGTTAAACCAAAGGCATGCATTGAAGCCAAAATAAGGGGCATACAACACATGCTCCTAAAGCATTAACAAGGCCACTAAGGCAAGCATACAAGCACACCAAGGGGACTGAAATTGCATGTCAAGTGGCCCCAAACCACCAAAATAATGCAAACAACACATGCTACACATGCACACACTTGAGACCAACAAGCCACAATACAAAGGAGCTATATTAAGCATGCTAAAATCAAACCAAATAACTATGGTCAGACCTAAAACATGTTAAAATAAGCATAAAAGCTTTATGAATCAAGGCCTAAAACATGCTATAAATGAAGGCTTACCACCTAAGCATGTTAAGGCATAACAAGGCATTACATGATAACTATGCTAAGCATGCATAAGAAACCAAAACCAACTTGAAAACATGTTATATCATGGCAATATAAGCATGAAAGATGACCAAGGCATGCTCAACACACACTCAAACATGGTGCTCCTTAAGGAAGCAAAGTTTGCCCTTTTCAAGGACACCAAGGAGAGGGGGTGACCCTCCCCTTCTTGAGACTTCAAGGCATGCTCTTCACCACTGAAATCCCTCAAGATTTCAGCAGTGAAGAGATCCTATCACCAAAATCTCGGATCTCTCACAAAATAGCACAAAAAGTGACCTTTTCAAGGCCTAAGGGTGGTCAAACCTACCCAAACCACTAAACACTCTTAATATACAACAAAGAGGGTTAAAAATCAGAACTTTTTTGTGCCAAACACTAAGCTCAAAAACTGTTTTAAAGCAAGTAAAAACAAGGTACAAGAATGGGGTAAAAAGGGAGTTAAGTTCTTACCCTTGTAGCCTTCTTCAACAAAGATGGTGTGATGGCTTCTTTGAGCTTCAAACCAACTCCAAAGCTCCAAAACAAACCTCTGGACCCTCAAGAACCAAAGGAAGGTGAAACACTAGGTGCTTGTGTGCAAAAGTGTGAACTAAAGCACCTAGTGTACTAAATAACCAAGAAAGGAGAGAGATAAGATAGATATATGATCTAACCTAAAACCAGAGCTTGGTCTCACTCTAAAATGGCTGAAACCTCTCAAGAATTTTAACCCTTGAGCCAAGAGAAGAGAGTTCCTCCTATAGAACTTGTAAGACTTACAAGCTAAGCAAACAAGGGCTCATCCCTCCATACACGTGTATGGAGGAAATAACGGCACACACCTGTTCGAAAATATCTCGTAAAGCAAGTGCAGTTGTCCGCCGGCAAAAAATGTCATTTTGACAAAATTGAGTGCCGACCGGCACAATATAGTGCCGGTGGCAACTAAAGCCAGCCGGTGGCCTCTAGCCACAGCCGGTGGTGTATGGGAATGCCTCACAAAGCATTCCCTGCCCTTCTAAGGCAAAACACAGGTGTCTGGTGCAAAATCGGACACAAAACGGTCAAGTTCGGAGGTCCTGAGGCAAGGCGCGCGAGCCGAGAACTCCGGGAGCTCCAAACGAACACACACACGGATGATCACCGAGTGTTCAAACGGTGACGTCCGAGTCTTGAGGACGGTCAAAAATGGGGTGTCTACAGTTGCCCCTCTTTGACAGAACTCGGAAGTCATAAGAATGACGGGAGTGAATGTCAAAGCCCAGAGACGACCCATTTTTGACAAGGCCGAAGGCTTGGACAAACATACAAAGCGCAAATGGTTGAACTCGCAAGCTGCCTACGTATCCCTTTTGGAATCAAACCAGCGTAGTTCAAGCACAGGCATACAAGCCGTAGATAAGGTATGCGCCCGAAGGCAGGGGCAAAATGCAAGACAATGCAATAAGCCGAGCATAACTTATGGTCATGCAAAGGAAGCTGTAATGAAGCACGCATACAACAGTTATAAGCTAGCATATGCCAATCTACACTACAATGCAGAAAGGATGTAAGAGAATTATGCAATTCTCAAAATGTCTCACGCGGAGGATACAATACCTGTGCGGCTCGTCCGGTTGCACCGGCCTCAAATGAACCGTACATACAATATCGTGCCTGTAAAGAAAGTAAACTTAACAGGTACAATATTGTTAGCAATATGCATGTCATGCAAAATGAATGCAAGATGATATGCAATATGTACAAAACAATGTATGAATAACGTAAATGAAAATGCAATGCAACTGAAACTATATGCAAGGCAAACTACATGCAGGGCAATTGAATCATGATTCAAACCGGAATGGTTCGAAACCGCACAAATGTCAAATAGATTGATGGAGGTGACAAGTCCGTCTCCCATAGAACGATGTCTGATCTATGAGTACTTCGCACGGACACAAGAACAAGTATTGGGTGGAATGACATAAGTGGGGAAACGACCCGCTGGGGGGGAGAATAATGATCCTAATGCCGGACGCAATGACTACACTACAATGTAATGGAAATGGATACAATGGATATGGCACGCGGGCCAAACCGTATTTTGCCTAGGAAAGGCATGTACGCATACAAACCGTATCTATCACAGAAGCGGTGCCGCTACCCTCAAGGCTCGGACACAAAAGCTCGACAACTGTGTTTCGACACGAAAAATATGGGCACATACCAAACCAAGCTCAACAAGGAAAGGTGCAAGCCATAGATGGAGGTGATGCAATGGATGCATGCAAGCTACAATGCAATGGATATGGATACAATGGATACGGCGCGCGGGCCAAACCGTATTTTGCCTAGGAAAGGCATGTACGCATACAAACCGTAGCTAACACAGAAGCGGTGCCGCTACCCTCAAGGCTTGGACACAAAAGCTCGACAACTGTGTTTCGACACGAAAAATATGGGCACATACCAAACAAAGCTCAACAAGGAAAGGTGCAAGCCATAGATGGAGGTGATGCAATGGATGCATGCAAGCTACAATGCAATGTGCATTGGATGTTTTACAGAAAATGCATGACATATACACTATATTACAATGAAATGCAGGACATATGCATGGGTTTTTTTTCCTTTTTTTTGAAATGCATGACATATGCAGTATTTACATGATGCATGACGATGCACGATGATGCAATGGCTACGATTGCAGCTTTCCCTATCTTACCAACAAGGCGATATACTAGGTCGGTTCAGTATCCAGAATTGAGGCGTAAACACGCCGCCTCAACCTATGGGGCTTCCATACAGATTTCAAGCCGAGGGTACACCCCCTGGGTATTTAAACCAGACTTTAGTCTCGGAAATTCCGAACCTTTACGTTCTAGGCATAAGCCGTTCAAACTCTAGTTTTCACCGTCCCCATTGGTCTCCTAGGAACTCACCGCAAACACAGATAGGTGGCTTTACAAGACCACCGGAAGTCGCTCGGGCACGACAAACACCGAAGGAATTGCACCTTCAGAGGATTTAAGGTCTCCTAGACCGGAATGCAAATGTAGTGAAGGTTTCGCACCCTCCAAGGATTTAAGGTCTCCTAGACCGTGCGTGTTTAAGGTCTCGCCAGACCCAGGGGGCAACTGATGAGGTGCGCGAAACAACGCGATGGAATGCATGCCAAATGCAATGAGGTGTGCAAAATAGTGCGATGGAATGCATGCCAAATGCAATGAGGTGCACCTTAATGCACCGAAGGTCTTGCGCCTCCCGAGGATTTAAGGTCTCCTAGACCGTGCGTGTTTAAGGTCTCGCCAGACCCGGCGGGGCAACTGTTACACAATACTTTAGGTGAATGCGATGCAAATGGGGCAAATGAGATGTGCGTGCAATGAGGTACGCGTGCCTCAAAAGATGGAAAAGGAAGTGCAATGAGGGTGCGCCAAACGGCACGATGCGCAAAATAGCGCGATGCGTTAGACAACGCGAGTGCATAAAACAGTGCGATACGATGCATGCCGAATGTAATGAGGTGCACACCTTAATGCACCGAAGGTCTTGCACCTCCCGAGGATTTAAGGTCTCCTAGACCGTGCGTGTTTAAGGTCTCGCCAGACCCGGAATGGAAAATGATGAGGTAACGCGCATGGGACGCGTATGTCTGAATGAAGCGGAATGCAAAACGAGGCACACGCATTCGAGACGCAATAAAATGCGAAATGAGGCACGCATCCCTCATTGAATGGAAAATGGAATGCAAAATGAACATGAACATGCAGAATGAAGCACGTGAGGTAGCACACCTCACGTGGATCAAGATGAAATGCAAATGAAGCACGTGAGGTAGTACACCTCACGTGGATCAAAATGAGATGCAAAATGAGGCACGTGAGGTAGTACACCTCACATGGATCAAAATGAGATGCAAAATGAGGCACGTGAGGTAGTACACCTCACGTGGATCAAAATGAGATGCAAAAATGAGGCACGTGAGGTAGTACACCTCACGTGGATCAAAATGAGATGCAAAATGAGGCACGTGTACCTCATTTGATGGAAAATGAAATGTAAAACGAGGCACACGTACCTCGAGATGCAATGAAATGCAAAATGATGCAAGTGTGACACGCATGCCACACGAAAAATGCAAGACAGTGCAAGTCACAAGGGACGTGCAAGACGGCATGACGCGACGCACCAGACAAAAGAGTGGATGCGCGTAATGCACACGGGGCAACTTTTGAATCTTATAAAAGACAAAAGGATACAAAAGGATACAATCTTTGCTTGGATCTGGGTGCCACGCACAGAAGACACGGTCCGAGGTCAAAACGGAGGCCGGTTGAGCGTCGGGGATGCATTTTCTTGCACGTTCTTGAGCTATGAAGACCCAAAACTCCTCAATTTGCCTAAACAAGGCCTTGGGAACACCACCGGTTGGGTGGGGTGATCACCGGCTGCCACCGGCTGCCTAAACTCATCCATCGGCACAAAAAAGTGCCGACCGGCAGAAAATGCCTGATCGGGGGCAGTTTTGCCAATTTGCCACGGGTGTTATAAAATAGGGCACCTAAACCCTATTTTCTTACTTCCACACCGCCGAAAACTCCTCCTCTCTCTTTCTAGAGTGTTTTCCTTTCGATTTTTCGCCGATTTCTCCGCGTTTCACGCACATTTTCTCGTCGGATTCGCAATATTCTTCGCGTTTCGGACATTTTCGACCGAACAAAACTTCGTTTCGGTGCACTTTTCGCCATTTCCGCCTTTTCGGGACTTGTTCCCCTCGATATTCTCTACATGTCCGTGCATTTTCCTCTTCCGGCCTTCCCGGCCATTTCCGACCATCTCGGGGTTAACTTCCCAGTTGACTTTTCGCATTCCGGCCCATTTTTCTTCTTCCGGCTATTTTTCTCATCTCCATTGCTATGGCCGATGATATTCCACACGTCGGGACTCCCCCGGACCACGAGATGGATCCCGGGGTCGAGCTCCTGCCACTGAGCGAGCGCCCCTTCGACCCGGCGACCTACCAGCCGGCCATCCACGTGCTTCCGCCAGACGGACTCCGC
The DNA here is from genome assembly GCA_025200525.1 of Camellia lanceoleosa. Lineage (NCBI taxonomy): Eukaryota > Viridiplantae > Streptophyta > Magnoliopsida > Ericales > Theaceae > Camellia > Camellia lanceoleosa. Next base: position 117,099,214 of record CM045761.1, read on the forward strand.
CACTTCCGCAGCTTCGACAGGGCTTTGGACCCGGAGCTTCTGCTGCGCGAGCCGGCCACTCATTTTTCCTTTGGCGCCTCCGAGGTAACACCCTTATCTTTGCTTTATTTTCTGTAATGTAGGATTTCCTGTCAACTGCCGTAGCTAACTGAACCCATTATCTGTTTAGTTCTGATGTACTGTACTGTAGTTGATTGTAGACAAACTCATAACTGACATCTGTTTAGGACCGACGCACATGCACACACACTGCACTAGTCTGAATCACCCAAACACACGGCACACATTGCACTGCCAATTCGCCGACACCCGGTGCTTATTTGAATCTGAAAACTCGCACGCATGCTAGGTTTGCACAAAACTACACCAACACGCGGACACATCACACGTTGTAGTTCACTGAAACATACCGAGACCTGGCTTCTATTTGAACTTTGAAAAAAACACGCACACATCTTTGTTTATCGATCCTCATAGAGCACCGACATATCACAGGCCGTAGCCCACCCACTGGTACGCTGAAACCCGATATCCGCTGAATCTAAAAATGTGCACACATGCACCAAGTTTACACCGAGCATCTAAAACACCGACGATCACGCCGCTTGTAGTTCTTGTAAGCACCGCACCCGGTTTCTGTTTGAATTTTAAAAATTTGCACGCATACCAGATTTGTACCGACTGCATATCTTCATATGGCTTTGCAATTTCTTGACTACAGGAAGACTCCCATACTCTCCGCGAGTATGGGAACGTCACCGCTCGTGATTGGTACGCCGAGCTGCCTGACGCCGTTAGCTGCATTGCAGATCGGGCCGGCTTTGGCACCTTCTGCAGGGGACTCTCCAGGCTCTCTGCTTGCAGACCTCTTCTTGCCGCCCTGGCAGAGAGGTGGTGGGACACCACCGATTCATTTCACTTATCGGCGATCGGGGACATGACGATGACCCCTTACGACTTCTCGATGCTCACCGGCATCGGGGTGAAGTGATCCGATCCCCGATCTGCACATGGATGAGTGGATTGCCGCTCAGATTCACTTGCTCGGCGAGGCGCCGCCACTTGCTCGTCCAGGGTTCGTCCGCTACTCCTGGTTCGAGGTGCAGTTCCGAGTGCAGCCCGTGCTGGTGGACGCAGCTCCGATGACCCAGGAGGCCGCTGAGAGATATGCACGCGGCTTCCTCATGTTCTTGCTGGGGACCACCCTGTTTGCCGACCGGGCGAACACAGTGCCCCTCTGCCTGCTCAGCGCCTTGGTGGACGTCGAGAGGATTGTGCAGTATGACTAGGGGGGCGCGGCTTTGGCCACCCTTTACGGTTATATGAGCTCAGTCTCTCGTGGCAGTGGACAGCTGCTAGGAGGCTATTGGCGAGCCTGGGAGGTACGTCTTCTCCTCTGCTTTACATTTCTGCTCTATACTTTCAGATTCGCACTGCTCGCACAAAAGGTTCAGAGTCATCGTATAATACGGCACACACATACTCCGCTTTACACTAGCTGCACATTGTTCACGCTGTACACTCTGCACAACACAATACACAACACACGGCTCCGTTATTTCTGCTTTATTCTGCATCCTGCTTGATCTGATAGTCATCTCGACGTCATTTTGTAGGTGTACGCCTACTTCCCAGACTAGAGCTGTGCGGAGGCGGAGACCCCTTTGGTCGTCCCTTTCTCTCGCCGTTACGACGGGCGATGCGCCCGGAGGCCCCGGGACACTTTTAGCTTCTTCCGCCGTTTCTTTGACACCATCACCCCCGCTGAGGTATGTTTTAATTACAGTCCGTTTAAGCTTCGCTTTCAAGCGTACATTTCTATATCAGTAGATAATCAATCAGATTTCATTTCAGTCACTGGCGGCCGTAGGCTCCACTACCACGGTGATACGAGATCGGTATGCTTGCGCGATCGAGACCTCGCGCACCGGATTTTCTTTGGAGGGCCCGATGCATGGGCTGCTGGTACACTGGTGGCGTTTCACGCTGACCCTAGGGTTTGCCGGAGCAGATAGTTCCGATCCTTCCTCCGGCGCATGAGGGAAATCTGACTTCAGCCAGATGGAGGACTACACCCTTTGGCCGGGCGTGGACGAGATGCCGACAGCGAGGCGACTACTCGAGTACGTCTGGACCTTCTTGATGCGGCCTTTGGCAGGGCTCCGGCGATCCAATGAGACTGCGGCGCCAGCGGCCGGCAGGCAGGCAAGAGTGGGGTCGTCACAGAGGGCTCGAGCTCACGCAGAGGGAGAAGTGAGGGACGAGGGAGGCTGGCCCGCCCGCCACCATGTTGACTTATAGGGGCGAGTGGGAGACCTACCAGATCCTTTGCTCCTCCTACCGGTCATGAGTTGGTGGTATTCTGACTTGCCTCCGGTATGTATTACTTTATTTCTGCATCTTGCATTGTTATTTCATTTCAGTTCATTCAGATATCCCACAGAATACTGATGTATTTAATACTTTTGCAGGCTTCCTCCGAGTATACCCGTCAGTCTGTGGAGCTGAATGCCTCCCTGATGGGGATGCTGCAGCGGACTCTCGACGCTTTGGCCGTCTACAGCCTGCCGGTATGTTCTCATCGACTACGCCTCAAATCATACTGTTTCGCTGTCACCGCTACTTGCACAAAAATCTGATAAACTGCTCACGGCTTTCATACACTGTACTCATACACTGCATCTTGCACTGATTCACTGTTTACAGCATTCACACACTGTACTCATACACTGCATTCTGTACTAATAAACTGCTCACGGCATTCACACACTGTACTCATACACTGCATTCTGTACTAATAAACTGCTCACGGCATTCACACACTGTACTCATACACTGCATTCTGTACTAATAAACTGCTCACGGCATTCACACACTGTACTCATACACTGCATTACATCTTTCGATAACCGCTCACGGCATTCACCCAATCGTGCGCATACATCAGACCGATAAACCGCTTCACGGTCGATGTGTTTGTTCTTTGTATTTTCAGCCTCCTTTCCCGATCCCTCCAGTGGGTGGCGCTGCTCCAGCTGGGCCTCCCCTCTCTACTCGGGATGGCAGGATATTCCCTCGTACTAGAGGGGGACGTGGTCACGTGGGGAGCAGCTCACGAGCTCCAGTTCCAGGAGATGGTGAGTCGGAGGCGGGGACGGAGTCAGTTGCGGAGGAGGCCGGGGACAGCTCAGGCTCGGGCTCCGATAGTGACGCCTCTGATGACGCTTTTGTGCTTCTGCCCAGGAAGAGGGCGAGGACGGATCCTCAGGCTTGAGGCCTGCTGCTGATGATGATGATTTTGCTGCTTCTTTTCTTTATTTCTTTTCTTGTACTTTTCTCTTTTTGGTAGATAGAGTACTATGTACTGCCGCAGGCAGGTTTTTGCTTTTCTCAAACTATGTATTCGAAAAAGATGATATGAAACGAACTTTTGTTTGAAAAGAATGTTACATTTGTATATATATGCATATTTCATACTTCGCACTGCATTGCATCATATTACACCTCAAATGTAAATGACATTGATCTGTTGTCTGACAATTGGACACTTGCACTGTAATAATCAAATAACCAACCAACTAAACAGCAAAACAGCTCATACAAACCACTGCTCAATCCGAACATACAGCCCATACTCTGCTGAGGACTAATCTGCTGGGGATTGATCTGCATTTAGCCCATAACTCAGTATTCGGTTCATTCTGCACACAGCAAACTCTGAACAGATAGCCCCAATCTGATGAGACAGATCACAAAGCTGACACGGTTGCAGTTGAAACACACTCGGATGTCCCAAATTTTCCCTTTCCTTCTCTTGCTTTGCACGGATATAGAGAATGGCACAGCATTCTGAGCACAGACGATTTTGAGGCAAAGAGAGGTTTTTTAACCTGGGTATCGAGCCTACAACTGGACACCGCCGGAGAACTCAAGTACAGAAAGTAAAAGGCACACGACCTAAACACAACGAGACACACTCGGAAAAGACTCAAAACTAAGTTGAGACTAACAAACCAAAAGACACGACACGGACGTGTTTGAAAACAAAAGATCTTGAGGAGCCAATTCTTCCGGGTAGGTTTCCCACCCTCTCTGATTTGTGATTCTCGCATCACTCGGCCCTCGAGCTCGGTTTTTCTCATAAGACCTTCTTCTCACTTTTCTCTCGGCTTACACCTCTCTATTCTTTATTCTCTCATTTTCCATCCCTCCCCTGAGTGGTCGATAGATGAATAGGAAGCGGCGGATTCATGCCCGATACAGCTAGCTCGCGGCTATTCCTTCTGGTAGATAGAGCGCCTTTCTGGCAAATGCGTGCTGACGGTGGGGGGAAGACAGGATACCCGGCTCAACTGTGCCCCTGGTTCATTACTCTGACCATTCTTTGTTTTTTTTTTTAAAAGAGTTTTGATCAAAATGAACGCCAGATTAGCGTGCTTGGGCAATTTTTGATTTGAAAATCATGCAAGTCAGGTTGCAAGCACTGAAAGTTTTCCTTTTGGGTCCAAACATGGTCCAATTTTGGAGAATGAAATAGTTTTCGAGAAACTAGCCAACCTCAGTAAAAATTTTCAAAAACTATTTTTGCATACAGTCGATGCGCAACGAGCACGGAACTCACCATCGAGATGCGCAACCTCGGATCGGAGGCAATTTGGAAAATTGCCCCTGGCTCAAAAGGGGGAGAGGAAGGGCAACGGAAAGTTGCCCCTAGTTTGGATGACGACTGAGGGCAACTTTGGCAATAGATGGCAACGAAAAGTTGCCCCTTGTTTGGATGATGCCGCGGCATGCCTATTGATGATTGAGCTCGACCGGGCTCTCAGGCACGGAGAGGACGAAGACAGCCACAAACAATATATGGACACAGTCGCCTTGAAAGCGTTGGTGACTGGGTTCCAGAAGGAAGTTGATCACGCAGCTCCAATTGTTGCAACCGAGACATCGGATTCGGAGGAAGCATGGGTAATCAAAACCATTACATGGACTGAGACGCTATGGGCGTTGAAATTTGGACTTCAGGATGAAGTTGCCACGATCCCAAACATGGGAATCAAGCCTTCGTAGTTCGGGGTAAGGTACTCTCGGGTATTTTAACCTTCACTATTTTCAGGCTCTTACTTTTGCCAAGGCGCCTGTTGCAGGTTTTCGACCTTGCGAGCTTTGTTTTTCTTTCTTTTCTCTTTTTCTATTCTTTTCATTCCTTTTTCTTCTTCTTTTTTGCATTTTTCTTTTCTTTTCTTTTTTTTGCGTTTTTTTTTTTTTTTTTTTGTATCTTTGCATTTTTTCTTTTTGCATTTTGGTATATATATTTTTCTTGTCTCGCTCTAACTTTTGCCTGGGTCGCCCTTTCGGGTTTTCGCCCAAATGAGCCTCTCATAGGGTAAAAGTATAACAAATCCATGTTAAATGGTTTTGAGATTGAAGCCTCCCCTTTTCCGGGAGAATGACTGTTGCAGTGCTTTGCAGGAGATTCCATTATGGTTGCTTTGCAAACTTCTTTTGGTGAAATCTAATCTTTTGCTCCGATTACGGTGCCTCTTGATCGAGGGCTGCTTCGAGTCTGGCCTCACAGGCCTTGCATTGATAGCCAACCATCGAACACTCGATCTTTGGTCCATGGTTTGGAAAGGAGGGGTCGAGCCTTGAGGCTGAGAGCGATCCTAAGCTGCGCAATCTTAAGAGCGATTCCACACAGGTCTTTGCAAGACCGCACAAAACATTTTGTTTTTGAAAGTTTTTTAAGAAAGCGACAAATCGCTCGTATCGAAGATAGTGCGGAACCAGTCTGGATTAGGCTAGGGTCCTTCTCAGTACTCACGCTGACAAGGATGATTTCATTCATTAAAAGTTTAGCACCCCTCTCTTTCTTTCAAAATGATCAAAACTTTGTAAAACCCGAGAAATTTCTTCCTCTTCGTTTTCACCACAGTGCTTAAAAGGTTTCGAAAAACTTAAGTCAAAGCAATAATTTTTAAGGCACAAAAGAGCAGGCGGAATGTGTTGTCACCTCATTCGAATTCTCTGGCACAACTAGCCCAATACAATCAATAAACATGGAAACACGGTAGCCACAGCTGTTTCATTCAGATTTCCCCGGGTGTAAACTGGCTCCACAGCGGAGGGGGGACCCAAAAAGAAAGCAAAAAAAGAACTAATTACAAAACGGTGCTTGAGGCAACAACCCCGAAGTCACCTGGTATTCTTATACAAAAGAGGGACTGACTCATTACAATTAGACAGACCCTTAAACAAAAGGACTGACTCAAAACAATGAGACAGACTCAAGACAAAACAAAAGACTGACTCGACACCCAAGTTAGAATGTGCAAGGCCAAGATTCACGGATGCCCAAAAATGTGTGCCAAATGCCATACCCAAAAATATACCAGACACGGCCCACAGGCGATTCACCTTCTGCTTACATACTCGCGGTATCTGTATCTTCAAAATCCAACAACTGAGTGGTGACGGACTTTGCCGAAGTGGGAGGGAGGATAACTTCGTTATCAATCAAATCTTGCACCTCGTGCGAAGACGAAACAATTATCGATCGCATGGCGGTCTGTTGATGGTACGACAAGACAGGAAGCATCATGGGTATCGTGGAGATTCTTCGGAGCGGCCGCGGCTCGGGGCTTAAGGTGTCCCCTTTCGGCAAGGATCGCAATGCCTTGGACAATGGCATATAGAGAGCATGAAAGACCTGCGCTTCTGGCCGGTACCTTGGAGCACTCTTGCTAGATGCACTAGCAAACGGATCGGCGGGTGCGGCCTTGGATTTTTGATCCCTTCCGAATGCAAGGCTGGAAGGGGGAAGAACTGTTTTGGCATGACGGGGCCTATCCCGATTCTCTGATTGACTGGAATTGCCCTCAGGCGGAGTGGGGAATCCTCCACAACTTTGGACATAACTGCGGATATCTGTTGTTTGTTCATTCCTCCGGCTTTCAAAGCCTCTACTGCCCACAACAGTTGTTCAATAGGGTCGGCCTCGGCCTTCATCTTGCCTCTGTCTCTGGCCTCAGCCTGATCGAGAGCTTGGTTTAATGCATCGTTGCCATAGTTGGAGGCCATCTCCGGTTGGCTAAGTTCGATGACAATTCGACCCAACAGCGGGGGCTCTTGGGGTACAAGCTTAGGCATAGGGTGCTGTGGTGAAACCGACATTCCATAGGCGAGATCGTCACAGACCTTTGGAGATCACCTATCATCCCCATTAGTTCGAAAGTAGTAGGCTCACGAGCCCGCATACGATTGAGGAGCCCAAATTGATGCGGCGGCGACCTAGGCGGATGCGGTATGTCGACAAGAATTTCATCTGTGGGGTGACTCGACTCAACGCGTCATTATGACCACAATTTCTTCGAGTTTTGCGTCATGTTCGATCCCCGCCAGAAGGAGAAGACACTAGCTGATCAAACCCCCGGGTCCCTGAACAGAATCGCAAAGCAACCAGCTTTCCAGCCCCAAGCAGACTAAGTACGGTTGTATCCGGACAACTGCGCTTTACTACTGAACTCTATTCCCCGGAGTCACTATCAAATCGAATCGATACTGCAGACACGCCTAATTCTCAACAACAACGACACTGGTGCCCTCGGGCGGATACCCAAATCTTCAAATCGATATGTTTGTTCCTGAGAGATACACTCTAAAAGCACATAGCAGGTAAAAAGAGAGCCAATGCACCCCTATGTTGGGGTAGGGTTTCCCTGTCCTATTTTGTCAGGAACTAGGGTTTCACTATGCACGCAGCGGTTTCAAACAACTTAGCATCGGGTAAGCAGCCTGTCCTAGTTTGGAATGGTCACTATGGATTCCGAATATGCACTAGGTCGAATGGTCAAAAGAGGGTGCCCTGGTAAAAATCGGGGTTTGTGTTCCCATACTGGTAGAGCCCGCAACCGGTCAGCCTTATGGACATGCCTTGACAAAACAAGCCTCCGGCAAACCGCTCAGGAATAGCAGATGGCCAACACGGTGTCCTAGGCGCACCAATGCACATGCAATGCAAAGAAACACATAAGTGTAGTCAAAACAGGATATCACGAGTTCGAGACAAGCTCTCTAAAATCTCCAGAGTCGCCAGAACTGTAAGCACGTCCGTGAGGGACCTCGCCTGATTCGGACTCCCTTTGTGTCGCGGTTCTAAATCTGAACCAAAGAGTCCAAATCCGGCAAATCGTTTGAGAAAACAGATTTTTTGAAAAGTAGTGCCAAACATGGACTGCTTTGCCAGATTACAGAGTCGCCACCTAAATATTTTAAAATGGGAAATTTAGGAAACCCTGACTCGGTGCCGAAGGCCACATGTCCGTCATCACCAAAGTGACTTGGCTCGGGAGCTTGGGTACGATCGGGGAAGGTCAGCTATGAGCACCCCCTTTCGCCCGGTCCGAAGACCGGCCTCTACTAACCGTGATATCCGTTTTTGAAAACATTACATGTTCTTATTCCAATTATTTAGCCTAGAATTACTATGTGATGCGCACAACACAAAAGTATAGACTAGATTGCCTAACTTGGAAATAAACATTGCATATCCGTTTTGTCTCGAAAAACGTGTTGTTTTCTTTTGCTACTCGCAAGTAGGCTAAAATGCGGATTTCAATGAGTTGTTCCAACTCAGGCAATCCAACCTCCACCCACAGGCATTCAAACAGTTTATCATGTAAGCACTTAGCCGCATGGCAAGCATACTGTCATGGTAAACATTCACACGCATGCGATATGCTAAAGCCATAAAAACTTACATCGTACTCCGTGCCAAAACAGTAAACTAGTTAGCAAACATGCATGACCTAGTTCATGTTAAGTGGCTAATGCATCACACACAGAGATGTAATCTAGAGTAGGCTCGGCTAACCCTAAACATGGCACATGAGATGCAACAACTATCACGTATTCAATTTTGGAATTGAAAGTACGATGCAGTTTGCATGATGTGCCGAGCCCGAATGCATGCAAACAAATGCATGAATGCACTCATGCATTGCATAAGGTATGCTGAAATAAGTATGCCCTAATCTACCAACATAAGCGGGTAAATAAAAGGGAGAAAGAAGTGGGGGTTGGAAGACATGCACACACCCACGCACACTTATTACAGATTTGCCCTCGCTCGGAGGGACCAAATAATAATACAGAACCGAATGCCTAATTACCTATGCAAGCTAATTAATTATTACAAATCAACTAAATTAATTAAATAAAATAATTAATCTAATTAAACAGAAAAATGCCTCGGGATGAGGGCCAAATGCAGCGCGTGCTCGAAACCGGCTCGGAACCGCACTGCCATGCACGAATTGCCTCTGTTTCCCCTGCTATCCTCTTCTGAAAATTGCCAAAGTCCCAGGAGTGCCTCTCGAGCCTGGGGAGTACCACCGGCGGGGTAGAGCACCACGGCTAAAGGAGGAGGCCACCGCATGAATTCACTCATCATTTGCCGATTGATCACGGGTCGGCACTAAATAGTGCCGGTCGGCACAAAATTCTCGCAGAACTCGCCACTGCAAAAGCAGAGGGAAACAACATGCAAGGCAATGCAATTCAAGCCATTTATACACCAAACACACTCCCTATCATGTTATTGACTCAAGGGGGCATGTGCCTCGGTTCCCGGACCACCAATCGCGCATTTTCATGCATGATGGCCCTAATAACCAAGAATGCAACTTCACTTTCAAATGCATGCAAAACACATAGGCACAAAAGGGTGCCAAACCTCTATCAAACTCACTTCAAGAGGCTTGGCATGCATGTCAATGTGGTGCAATCCTAAGCATGTTATCTAGGATGCAAGATGGACAATGTGATGCATTTATGCAAGCATACAAACAAGCATATAAGGCAAGCATGCAAACCAATGAAATGATGGGCTTAGACATGAATTAGGCAACTCAAAAAGGCCTAAAATCAGTAGCCAAAATGCCTACAATTGGGGACTAAACACACACACACACATGCACATGTTAAGGTACCAAACCCAAGGCATAAACAAAACGGCATTCAAGCACACTTGAGATGATTCAAACATGGACTAATAGCATGCATTAAAAGCTCTGAAATTCATATTAAACATGATGCCAAATCATGTAACAAATCAAATCAAACAAAGCATGCAAATAGCCTAGGCTTAAGGCAAGCTAATAGGGGATTAAACCACACTTTGCACAAACATACATGGTATGCACTAATCAACCTAAAACAGGTTTCTAGCATGTCAAAACAAAGCCAAATGGCTACTTAGATGGCATCTAAGAGTCGTTAAACCAAAGGCATGCATTGAAGCCAAAATAAGGGGCATACAACACATGCTCCTAAAGCATTAACAAGGCCACTAAGGCGAGCATACAAGCACACCAAGGGGACTGAAATTGCATGTCAAGTGGCCCCAAACCACCAAAATAATGCAAACAACACATGCTACACATGCACACACTTGAGACCAACAAGCCACAATACAAAGGAGCTATATTAAGCATGCTAAAATCAAACCAAATAACTATGGTCAGACCTAAAACATGTTAAAATAAGCATAAAATCTTTATGAATCAAGGCCTAAAACATGCTATAAATGAAGGCTTACCATCTAAGCATGTTAAGGCATAACAAGGCATTACATGATAACTATGCTAAGCATGCATAAGAGACCAAAACCAACTTGAAAACATGTTATATCATGGCAATATAAGCATGAAAGATGACCAAGGCATGCTCAACACACACTCAAACATGGTGCTCCTTAAGGAAGCAAAGTTTGTCCTTTTCAAGGACACCAAGGAGAGGGGGTGACCCTCCCCTTCTTGAGACTTCAAGGCATGCTCTTCACCACTGAAATCCCTCAAGATTTCAGCGGTGAAGAGATCCTATCACCAAAATCTCGGATCTCTCACAAAATAGCACAAAAAGTGACCTTTTCAAGGCCTAAGGGTGGTCAAACCTACCCAAACCACTAAACACTCTTAATATACAACAAAGAGGGTTAAAAATCAGAACTTTTTTGTGCCAAACACTAAGCTCAAAAACTGTTTTAAAGCAAGTAAAAACAAGGTACAAGAATGGGGTAAAAAGGGAGTTAAGTTCTTACCCTTGTAGCCTTCTTCAACAAAGATGGTGTGATGGCTTCTTTGAGCTTCAAACCAACTCCAAAGCTCCAAAACAAACCTCTGGACCCTCAAGAACCAAAGGAAGGTGAAACACTAGGTGCTTGTGTGCAAAAGTGTGAACTAAAGCACCTAGTGTACTAAATAACCAAGAAAGGAGAGAGATAAGATAGATATATGATCTAACCTAAAACCAGAGCTTGGTCTCTCTCTAAAATGGCTGAAACCTCTCAATAATTTCAACCCTTGAGCCAAGAGAAGAGAGTTCCTCTTATAGAACTTGTAAGACTTACAAGCTAAGCAAACAAGGGCTCATCCCTCCATACACGTGTATGGAGGGGAAGCCAATGGCACACAGCTGTCTGAAAATATCTCAGAAAGCAAGTGCACAGTGTCCGGCCGGCAAAAAATGTCATTTTGACAAAATTGAGTGCCGACCGGCACAATATAGTGCCGGTGGCAACTACAGCCAGCCGGTGGCCTCTAGCCACAGCCGGTGGTGTATGGGAATGCCTCACAAAGCATTCCCTGCCCCTCTAAGGCAAAACACAGGTGTCTGGTGCAAAACCGAACACAAAACGGTCAAGTTCGGAGGTCCTGAGGCAAGGTGCGCGAGCCGAGAACTCCGGGAGCTCCAAACGAACACACACATGGATGATCACTGAGTGTTCAAACGGTGACGTCCGAGTCTTGAGGACGGTCAAAAATGGGGTGTCTACACATATATTGCTCACATCACTCGGCCCTCAGGCTCGGTTTTTCTCTCAAAACCCTCTGCTCACTTTTTTCTCTCAACGTACACCTCTCTATTCTTTATTCTCTCATTTTTCATCCCTCCCCAGATGTGGTTGATTGACAAACTGAGAGTAGTGGACTCATGTCCAACGTATTCAGCTTGCAGCTATTTCTCCTGACGACGTCTAGTTGATGCTCCAGATGAGGGATGGTGGTACGACTGGATGTGCCGTTTGTCCGCGGACCGCATTGCTTGGCGCTGCCCTTGGCTTAACCTGCTGGCAATGAGTTATAGTATGACCCGCCAGCCCAGGATCCAGTTGATAGGCTTGACACACTGCGTGTTTTACTTTCCATTCCGGTTCCAGCGCCAATTCGAACATGATCAGATTTGCCCAGAAGAGGGGATTAAGTACCCTGCTACATTTTCGGTCCGATGCACGCAACTAGCTCGGTATACTACAGCGTGGAGGACCAGAGAGCTTCTAGCCCTCGCTCCCACTTTCAGCTACACCCTCTTTGATGAGTGTTTGGATTGGCTCAATGAAGAGGCACAGGTCGGGCCCACTTTGACATCAGAGGCTTCGACCAGCTCTAGGAGGGGACGCAGGAACACTTGACTATGTCCCGGATTTATTCGCTTTAATCAGAACTTTCAATTTTTCTTTATGGATGTAATAAAAAAGCAACTTCAATTTTGTATTCAAGAGCAGGAGAACTCTGTATTGAAATCAATAAAATTGAAGGTTCTGGGTACTGAAAAATTTCCGTTTGGGTCCAAAAATGGTCTAAGTTGTAAAAAGATTAATTTGAGCAAAATCAACTTTTATTAAAACTTTTCAAAACCATTTTCGATGTGGATCAGAATTGGACACGCCTGAGATCTGTCACTGAGATGTACAAACCTGGATTCCAGCAACTGGAAAGTTGCCCCTAGTTTGAGTAGCACTGCATCGGAGATCACAACCAAGCTTTTTGAACGCAAAATAAACAAAGATAACTGAGGCGATCAAATGGACAAAGTTGATCGGGGAAGTGTTTATGGTTGGACTTCAGGATGAAGTTGCCCACGTATCCCAAAGATGGGAATCAAGCCTTACGTAGTTCGGCTCAGGTTCAATCGTGTATTAATCCTCACCTTTTACGCTCTAACTTTTGCCAAGGCCACCCTTTGTGGGTTTTCAACCTTGCGAGCTCAGCTTTTATAATTTCAAATTTTCTGTGCTCTAAATTTTGCCTAGGTTGCCCTTTCGGGTTTTCGGCCTAGCGAGCCTCTCAGGGAAAATATTTCTTCAACTTGTCCATGTGGATAAGTTGGGAGAACTCTAGGCTATCTAGGTCTATCAAAACGACAGCTCCACCTGACCAAATAGACTTAATGATGTAAGGGCCAGTCCAATTAGGTCTAAACTTGCCCCTAGGGTCGTGAATGGGAGCTTAGTTGTCTTTGAGCACCAATCTCCTTTTTTCAAATTCATGGACTTAACCTTCTTGTTAAAAGCCCTGGCAATTCTGCGTTGATAACCCTGAACATGGTACAGTGCTTTCAGCCTTCTTTCATCAAACAGCATGAGTTCTTCGAACCTGCTTTGCTGCCAATCTACCTCAGCTATCTGACACTTGGCCAATACTCGTAACGATGGAACCTCAACTTCGATAGGCAAAACAGCCTCCATCCCATAGACTAAGGAATACGGAGTTGCTCCAGTAGAAGTTCGGATTGAAGTCCAGTAGCCCCACAGAGCAAATGGCAACTTATCTGGTCAGTCTTGGTAGGGCTCCACCATCTTTTACAGAATATGCTTGATGTTCTTGTTGGCAGCCTCAACTGCTCCATTGGTTTGCGGCCGATATGTGGATGACTTATGAAAAGCCACATTGTATTTGTCCAACAAGTCAATCACCTCCTTCTTGAAGTGGGAACCATTATTTGAAATAATCTCGTTCGGGACTCCGTAGCGACAGATAATGTTGTTCCTGATGAACTTTGTAACATGCGAAGCCTTCAACACCGCATAAGATTGGGCCTCAACCCACTTCATAAAATAGTCTATTGCGACTAGAATGAACTCATGCCCATTAGACCCCTTCAGAGTGACGGCCCCAATTACATCAATTCCCCAAACTGAAAGCGGCCACGGTGAAGTCATGTTGTACAGCTTCGACGGTGGAATGTTCATGCGGTTTGCATGGATCTAACATTTGTGGCATCACCGGACAAAGCCAATACAATCCTCCTCCATGGTGGACCAGTAGTAACCCTGTCTAAGGATCTTTTGGGCTAACATCACCCCGTTCATGTACGAGCCACACTCTCCTCCATGGATGGCCTCCATTAAGTTCTTCGATTCTTCAGCATCAACACACAGTTTATGCATCCCCAAATGACCCCTCTTGTACAATTTACCCCCCCGCAAACGATGAACTGAGTAGCCATTCTTCTAATTGCCCTTTTGTCCTTGGCATTTGCCCCTGGTGGATACACCTCTTTTTCCAACAAGTTCCGAACATCGTAATGCCAGGGGTTCTCATTTTGAACCTCATCTATGGCAACGATCAGCTCGTAGGCTAGCACAAATTTCTGTTTGATAATAATCGGACGCATCCGGACTCCAAAAGGGATGTCTATCATAGAAGATAGAGTTGCTAGTGAATCTGTGAACCTGTTGTTCTCTCTTAACAGATGAGCAAAGTTCAGCTTCTCAAATCGAGGAATCAACACGTCCAAGGTCTGGTGATAGATTCTCATCTTTTCTTCTTTGACTTTCCAATCTCCTTTAGCTTGAGATATAACAAGGTTCGAGTCCCCGATGACGTCCAACCGTTTTGCCCCTAGTTCTAGGGCGGCCTCTAGACCAGCAATACATGCCTTATATTCTGCTTCGTTGTTCGATACTTTGAAACGAAATTTGAATGCTAAAGGTATGAGGGAATTGTTGGGTGCTACCAGCAACACTCCTATCCCATACCCATATTGGTTTGACGCTCCATCAAAGTACATTTTCCAAAAATGTTCTTCAACATGCAGAATGGCCTCGTCTGGGAATAGGTACTCAACTGCTTCATCCCTGTCCATTGGGTGATCGGCTAGGAACTCCACTACCGCTCTCCCTTTTACTAACTTGTGCGTCATATACTTCAGATCGAATTCGGAAAGCAAAAGCAACCAATGGGCTAGCCTACCCGTAAGTGCCGGTTTCTCGAAGAGATATTTGATGGGATCTAATCTCGAAACCAACATTATAGAGTGAGCTAACAGGTAGTGCCGCAGCTTCCTGGTAGCCCATACCAAGGCCAGACAAGCCTTTTCCAGCGGAGTGTAACGGGTCTCGTAATCCAGCATTTTCTTGCTTAGGTAGTAAATAGCTCTCTCCACTTTGTCCTCAGACTCCTGTGCAAGCATGCAGCCTGTTGTAGCTTCAGTCATTGAAAGATACAAGATCAACGGTTTCCCCGGCTCAGGCGGTGACAACACGGGTGGGTTCTGTAAGTATTGCTTAATCTGTTCAAAAGCAGCTTAGTATCAGCCGTCCCATTGGAATTTCTTTCCTTTATTCAGGAGACCAAATAGTGGTTCACAAGTCAAGGTTAGTTTTGTAACAAACCGTCTTATGAATTGCACTTTACCCAGAAAGCCTCGCACCCCTTTTTAGTCCTTGGTGGTGGCATTTCTAAGATGGCCTTGATTTTGGAAGGATCGACCTCAATACCTCTCTGTGTGATCAAGAACCCTAGCATTTTTCCTGTTGTAACACCGAATGTATACTTCTGAGGATTCAACCACAACTAGAATTCTCTGATCCTTTGGAAGAACTTTTGCAAGGCAGTGTAGTGGCCCTCTCTTTCCTTGGACTTGACAATCATGTCATCTACGTACACCTCAACCTCTTTGTGGATCATGTCATGCAATATCGTGGTCGCGGCCCGTTGATAAGTAGCTCCAGTGTTCTTCAAGCCAAATGGCATCACCCTATAACAATAGGTCCCCCACGGGGTGGTAAAAGCAGTCTTCTCCCGGTCTTCGGGTGCCATTACAATCTGATTGTAGCCTGCGAAGCCATCCATGAACGAAAGCAATGCATGCCCTGCAGTGAACTCCACTAACTCATCGATATGCGGTAGAGGAAAGTCATCCTTCAGACTGGCTTTGTTCAAATCTCTGAAGTCCACACATACCCGGATTCTGCCGTCCTTCTTCGGCACTGGAACTATGTTGGCCAACCAAGTTGGGTATTCGGATACCAGCAGGAACCCTACGTCAATTTTCTTGGTAACCTCTTCTTTGATCTTGATAGCCCAGTCCGGGCGAATTCTTCTAAGTTTCTTCTTGACAGGTCGGGCTTCTGGATCAAGAGGGATTCGGTGTTGTACAATCTCAGGATCGATTCCAGGCATGTCTTCGTAGGACCACGCGAAAACATCTTTCAAATCTTTTAATAAAGCGACTAAGCGCTCGCACTTCTCCGAAGACAACGTGGACCTGATTGGACCAGCCGCAGGTCCTTCTCAGTACCAACAATAATTTGGGTGATTTCATCAACCAACGGTTTTACAAACCTCTCCTACTCTTGATCAAGCAAATATTTTAAAACCGGAGAAATTTCTTCCTCGTCGTTTTCATCGAAATTTTGAAAGTCCTAATTAATACAATAAATCAAAGGCACAGAAAAATACTCGAAGGCCACAGCCGCTTCATTCTCATTGATCATTTCCAAATCGTCTGATTCCTCTGTTACAACAGACTCAAAAGAGAAAGAAAAAGACAACCTAGATAGGACTGTGGCATCCGGGTTGTGACCCCCAGGAATACCAGACTCAGACTCAAACGAGCTGGAACCTGATTCCGACTCTACAGACTCTGTGGAATTAGATTCTGGCTCACTACCTGACCTGGTGCTGCTTGATAAAAATCCCTCCTCGTACTGCCAGATGAGGTAGGGTGCGATGGATGCATCCAAAATGTTTGACGGTGGGCTCGCAGCCGTTTCATTCCCAATCACGGATACCGAGAAGTTATCCCCCAAGCACTTCTGTACGATCGGAGGATCTGAAAGTAGACGAGCCAATGCTACCCCCATTTCAATCTCGGTGCTCTCGGAATCCACTTCCTTACACTGCTCAACTTTAGTTGATAGGTCTGTCTGCTCCTCGGCAACATCATCCCCGGATAATTGCAGGTCAAAGAAGATCTCAAACCCCGGCAGGCGCCTCTTCTCTGTATTCAACCATGGTTCTGGGAAGCCGCAGAATGGAAAGCCCTCCCCCTCTTGGACAAAGTGTCCGTTCAGGGTGCCCTGGATAGGCCGATGCATCAACTCAAAAGGCTTTCATGCCTGCTTTGCTCTGGCTCTTCTAGCCATCTTCTTGCCTTTCCTCACCCAGTCTTCTTTGGTGGGCAAATAGCCCAAACCAAAGGTGTGCGGATTGTGAGGCACTTCCGCCGATACTACAATGCCCTTCTGGCCACTTTTTCCTAATCCCATCCCGGGGATGTGTTGAAGCTTGTTCATGAGGTACACTAACTGGGCGCTGACATACAACCCCCCATCATCAGCTAAGATGTTCTGAACAACTCGGGCCTTGGCTAGGGTAAATCCTGATAAGAAGACATCCTCCGTGCCATGCTCGATTTCCAAAATCGGTGTAGACACCTCCAGTGGCGGATGGATTGACAAATTCCCAAAAACAATAGCCACCCCCTTCCCATGGGGGTATTTTAACATCTGGTGCAAGGTGGAAGACACTGCCTTCACCTGGTGTAGCCATGGCCGTCCTAGGAGTAGATTGAAGGTTGCGAGAACGTCCAAGACATGAAAGTCAACATCATGTTGCCTTGGACCAACCCAGGTCTGAATATGCACAGTCCCCTTCACTTCTCTGCTTGTATTGTCATATGCCCTTATCACCTGGGTGGTTGGCACAAAGTCCGTGGGCTTCAACCTGATTGCATATGCCGTCCTCGATCGGCACACGTTAATGGCGGATCCAGTATCGACAAGAATTACCGGTATCCACTTGTCTCTACATTCCACGGAGATGTAGAGTGGTTTGTTATGATCTGCGCCCTCAGGCGGGAGTTCTTTGTCAGAAAAGGTCAACGTCGGGGAAGCTCCTCCCAGAAAAACCAGTCCTACCAGCTGCTTGGGCGTGGTGTCGATCGAAAGTTTGGCCTTGTCCATCACAGAGAGGACAGCCTGTCTATGTACCCTTGAAGCCATAAGCAGTCCCCAGATGGAGATGTCTGCTTGTATCTTCTTTAGATATTTCAGCACAGCCTCCTCTTCGAGCAACTTATCCTTTTGCTTCTCCACCTCCTTGTCCTTCTCGGACGCTTCTGGTTGATCTAAGTGTGGGGGCTTGAAATACCACCCGCTCCTAGTCATGTGGTCTACTTCACCAATGTACCAGGTATCATCCGGCTGGTTATTCCCCCAGTCCTCATCTGTATGGGCAAGACATAGGTCGTCATCTTCCCACCACATGCCATCGGCAGCCGACAGACACCTGTCCGGCTCCGTTATAACTATTCTTGTATCCACAGCATCTTCTGCTTCTGTGCTTGCAACACGCTCCGTTCCTGTGCATGCAGCATGTTCTGTCCGCTTAGGGGCTTTAGCTTTCCTGATTCTCTCAGAATCCTCGAACCTTTCCCGTTCGAACTGCTTCAGTGCAGCCTGCTGTTCAACAACTCCTGTATTCAAACTGCCCAGATCTCGAGCGAAATTATTAGCACCGGCGCTCTCCGACGATGCAAATTGATTCCCGGCCCTTCCGGCCACAAATGATGTCCCCGTCCCTGACGGACCCTATTCTAGCTGAGGTTGTTTCACAACATCCGGTTGGCAGTAGACTCTGCTAACCCATCAAACCAATTGACTGCCACGTCTCCTGAATCCTCCTCTTCGAAGAACTGCAGATTTGCAATGTCTTCTTCCAGATCTGCTAGGTCATCTAGCCCCTGATTAAGTCCATCCTCCCGTACTACACAAATCTCTGCCCTCACTAGCAATTCCACATTGGGCCTAGCCTGGCCTGCTGATGTAATATAACTGCTCGGGTTGTATATGAAGCTCGTAGACCCCTCAGTCTATGTATCGTCACTCTCATCTGCCCCCACAGTCGATCTCGTTCTATTTTCAATTGTCACCACCACCATTTTAGGTTAGGTTTGGGAGATGTCCAACATGCACAAGTCAATGTCGTCGGGAATGAACACCTCCGGCTTGGGTAGGTGAGAAAGGGTGATATATATGCTAGGGTCGTATGACACAACCCTAGTTTGGATTTGATTGATACGTTTGGGAGGTGGAGCTTGGTTCTGTGGTGGGAGAGGGTTGGTTGTGACATTCGGTTTCTCTAGAGGCACGATCACCCTATTGTCAACGAGGTCCTGAATCTTGTGACGCAATCGAAAGCAATGGTCGGTTTCATGATCATGTTATTGGTGAAACGAGCAGTATTTAGCTAGGTTGTGGGAGGGAGGAAGTTTTTCTGGCAATGGCCGCGGCTCCAGGGGCTTCAAGTGCCCTTTTCTGATTAAAACCCCCAGAGCTTTTGATAGGGGCATGTATAGTGGAGTGAAGGTTCTTTGGCCTTTGGGTGCTTATCTGGCTTTTTGCGAGCTACTATCGGACGCACCGGTGAATGGAATAGCTGCAAGGGCTCTTGGGGTATTGGTGGTGGTAACCCTACTCACATCTGAAGATCTAGCAGCTGCAGCACTGCTTGTGCCTGCATTCGCACTGCGGTTGAAAGCCCTCCTAGGCTGCTCTCTGTCATGGTCAATCAAACCTTGTTTCATAGCATCCTCGATCTGCACCCCTATCTCATATAGATCTGCAAAGGTGGGGAGGAGGAGAACAATCATCTTCTACATCAGCTTGGGCTGGAGGTTACGCACAACCATTCGGATCTAATCCTTGTCAACGGGCCTGATGGTTATCATTGAGGCCTTGGCCCTCCACCGGGTCACAAAATTGGAGAAGCTCTCCTTCGGCTCTTGCTTGGTTGTCTCAAGATCACGAGTTGTGATCTCGATCTGTGTATTGTAGGAGTATTGAGCTATGAAGGCCTCAGCCATCTCCTCCCAACTTCTTTTAACGGAATCCTCCAGTTTTGCGTACCAAATAGCCGCTACACCCGGCGTCCGCCAAACAAAGGCGCTTCATGTCCGTGAGGCCCATCGGCCTTAGTATATCTGAAAACAGCAGCAAATGCATCATAGGATCCCCAGACCCATCAAAACGATTTATGTGCGGCATTTTAAACCAGTCCGGCAGCGTCACGGCTGAGTCGGTATACCCATCCTCAATATCTGGAATGGACTTCACAACCTGAGACTTCTTGAACAGCTTTTCAAGCTTGCTTACTTTTAATGCTATGGGGTCCACCTCGAACTCAAAGGGAGACTCCAGTAGGTTGGTGGGTGTTTTGGATAGCTGGGTAGAACCGGGGGTGGAGTCGGCCCGACTGGAACGTCCGTATTGTCCTGGACATTAGCTGTCTCTCCGAGTATTGGAACTCCTGCTGGGGGAGAAACCTGGTATGAAGCAGATGCTCCAGTTTGCTGCTATAGCCTAGTGATTAACTCTGCCTGTTGAGTCATGACCGCAGCCTGTTGCTTGGCAAATTCTGCTTGACGGGCAACGTCTTGTTGCATGGTTTTCATACTCTTCTGGAGCTAATGCACCATCTCCTCTAAGCCTGCCATATTATATTGATCTATCTGGATAACCGGTATATCTGTCCCTACAGTAGAAACTGAGACCTCAGCCTGACTGTTCACTAATAGGGTAGACCATTGATCTGGCGACCACTGTACCGATACAATGTGCCTTTTTGACCTCCGTTTAGTAACCGAGGGTAAAGAAAGGAACACTGCTTGTCCGGCTATCAGATCCTCGGATCGATTAAGTCTACGACCTCTAACCCAGAGTGCTCGGGGAATATCTGCCTGGTTGGAATCAATGGTGCTAAACTACCTTGCAAAAAGATAAATAAAGCAATAATACGAAAATAATGAACAAAAAAAAAATAGACAGCACAACAACTTAAATAAAGACAACACACAGTTGGCAAACACAAGCTGAATGAACCGTTCTCAACCACTGATCACTATTCCCAAAATCACTGGCTCAAATGTGAATCTGATACCCGCAGATATAACTGATTCTCAAAACACTAATGCCCGCAAGCCTGATACCTAGACTTGCAAACTGATACATGCATTCCTATAGAGACACACTCTAAAAGCACATAGCAAGCAAGTGAGAGCCAAAACACCCCTACATTAGGGTAGGGTTTCCCTGTCCTATTTTGTTAGGAACTAGGGTTTCACTACGCACGCAGCGGTTTCAAACAACCTATAATCAGGTAAGCAACCTGTCCTAGCTTGGAATAGTCACTATGGTTTCCGATATGCACTAGGTCGAATGGTCAAAGAGGGTGCCCTGGTAAAACCGAGGTTTGTGTTCCCATCGTGGCAGAGCCCACAACCAATCAGCCTTATGGCACACTTCACGAAGCGAGCCTCTGGCAAACCGTTCAGGAATAGCATACAGCAAACATGATGTCCTAGGCGCACCAATGCACATGCAATGCAAAGAGACACATAAGTGCAGTTAAAACAGGATATCATGAGTTTGAGTCAAGTTCTCTAAATCCCCAGCGAAGTCGCCAGAAACTGTAGACGAGCCTGTGGGCCTCATGCTACAGTTCGGACTCAAATGTCACGGTTCTTAATCTGATCTCGCAAAGTGCAATGCAAGATTAATAAATCACCAAAGAGTCTAAATCCGGCAAATCGTTTTGGAAAATTGATTTTTAAGAAAGAAGTGTCAAACATGGAGTGCTTTGCCAGATACAGAGTCGCCACCTAAATGTTTTATTTTGGGAAATTTAGGAAACCCTGACTCGTTGCCTAAGGCCACGTGTCCGTCATCACCAAAGTTGCCTCGGCTCGGGAACTTGGGTACGATTGAGCAAGGTCATCTATGAGCAACCCCGCTCGCCCGATCTAAAGATCGGGCTTTACTAACATGATATCTTGTTTTTGAAAACACTTGTGTTCTTATTCTAGTTATTAGCTAGCTTTACTACGTGATGCGCATAGCATACAAGTATAGACTAGATCGCCTGAATTGGAACAAAACAATTCAATGTTTGTTTGTTTGAAAATGGTTTGAAGTTACTACTCGCAAGTAGGCTAAGTCGTGGATTTGCCACTCTCAAGTAGGCTTAGAAAACATGATGATTTGCCACTTCAAGTGGGCTTAAAACTCACAATCAATGGATTGTTCCAATTCAGGTAATCCAACCTTCGCCCATAGGCATTCAGGCAGTTATATCACAAAATCAAATAGCCTCATGGCAAGCATGCTATCACGGCAACACTTACACACATGCAGTATGCTAAAGTGTAAACGCTTACCTAGTACTTTGAGCCAAAACAATAGCTAGTTAGTAATCAAATGCATGATCCTAGTTCATGTTTAAGATGGCTAATGCAACACATGCAAAATGCAACTAGAAATAGGCTCGGCTATGCTAAAAATGGCATGTGAAATGCGACAACTCGATATACGTATTCAAGTTGGAATTGAAATACTATGCAGTTAGTATGATGCACTGGGCCCGGTGCATGCAATACAGATGAATGATGCAAAAATGCGAGCATAAGGATGCTAATTGAAACATGACCTAAAACTAACCATTGAAAGCAGGTAAGTAAAAGGGAGAAAGACGTGAGGTTGGAAGACATTCACACACGCATACACACTTATTACAAAATTCACCCTCTCGACCGAGGGTCCGAATAAATAATACAAATTGACTAATTAACTAACTAACTAGCTAATTAATTATTACACAACACATAACTAATTAAACAAATTAATTAAGCTACTAAAGCAGTAAAGAGGCCTCGGGAAGAGGGACAAATGCATGCATGCTCGGCTCCGCTCGGAAATCTATCGCCATGCTCATGCTGCCTCTGTTTACACTGTTCTGCACCTCTGAAAACTACACAAGTCTCAAGGATGCTTCTGAATCACCTTCTGGGCGCTGTGAGAGGCCATCAGCCAAGTGGAAAGGCCATCGGCCAAGGGGAACTGGTCATCAACCAATAATGGGGTTCTCAGCCATAAATTTGCAGCCGACCAGCACTGGAGATGGCCGACCGACCATCTCTTCCTACATATGCTGTTTTGCTGCAGCAGAGGACAAACAGAGCATGTCAATGCATTTACAAGACAATGTATGCACGACCACCCTTCTTATCATGTCATGGGCTCAAGGGAGTACAGTCCTCGACCCTTGGGCCATCAATTACGCATTTCAATACATGATGGCTAAAGAAGCCAAGTATGAAAATCAATATAGAATGAATGCACAAAACACATGAAGGCCTCACACTCTATCATGTTGGATGAAGAGCGTCGGCGACTAAGGATTGAGGCACGTTTCGTCACTTCAAGTAAGAACATTCCTCGCTCCTCGTGTTTGGTTTGACACCCCAAACCAAACACAATGCAATGCATGCAACCAAGAACAATGCAGCATGGAAATGCAAGGCGATGTAACATGAGCATGACAAATGTAATGCAATGCAACCTAACACGTAAACAACATGGTATGCAGTAAGTATGTAATACTACTATGCATCCTAGATATGCAAACATACAATGTGATAGGCATGCAACAATGATACCAACAATAAGTATGCAACAACATGCAATGCGATAGGCATACAACAATACACAAACCGCATGATCCATAGACTTATACTGAAAATGCATAGGCCTCAGCCATACCAAAACAGTGGCCAAAGTGATGAATCAGTGACATGAAATGCAAGGCAAACATGCACATGCGATGGCCCAAGAATTAAGGCGTAAAGAGGATAACTCTTAAACACATTTAAAGAGTGACAAGCATGGATAATGTGGCCATGAGGTAAGCTCTGAAATCATACAACGAGTGGTGTCAAACCACTCAAACAAGTCAAACAATGTATGCAAGAAAGCTCAAGGCTTAAGGTTAGCCAAGGAGCTTGTACCAAGGCTACAAGAATCAAACCTCAAAGGGCCAAAGACAATCATAATAGTCCTAGATCATGCCAAAAGGAGTCTAAAACATGCAATGGCCAAAGGTAAAACATGTCAACATGAAAGGCTTAAGGCATGGTGCAAGCAAGGCCAACAAGGGGTGTTACACTGCACCTATTAGAACCAAGCATGACATGACTTAACCAAAGAAAAACAGAGTTATGGCATATCAAAATGAGCCCAAAAACACATTGATATAGCAGCCCAAAGAACTGAACATGATGGCATGCATAATGATCTATTCTTGAGGCATAAAACACAAACCTTCCAATGCATGGAAAATGTTATAAATGTGAATGCATGGCCACATTATATGGACTGAAATCTCATGTGAAATGATGCCAAGTCATGAAAATGGTCCAAGCAATGCATGTTAGTGACTTGATGCACAAAGCTCAACAAGCTAGGATGAACTAAGGCTATACAAAACATGGCATGTATGACCAAAGAAATACAAATTAGAGCTAGAGCATGGTAAAACATGACTAAAAGATCCTTTGAGTTGAGCCAAAATATGCAAGAATGAAGGTTCAAGCACATGATGCATGTTAAGGCAAATGAGAGGATTACAAGGCAAGTACATGATGCATGCAAGAGACCAATAAACCAACTTAAAATAGAGGTATATCATGCCAAGATTACACAAAATACTTACTGAAATGGGGCCAAAACATGCTAAGCAAACACGCTACTCTTATGTGCCAATAATCCAATCATATGAGACACAAAGAGAGGGGGGTGTCCCTCCCCTATTCAAGACTGCAAAACCACTTCTCCACCACTAAAAATCCTCTGGATTTTAGTGGTGAGAAGGCCAAAACAAGATGGTTCCAAAGCTCAAAAACAAAAGCACAAAACAAGGCCAAACAAGGCCTAAGAGGGGGTAGACAACCCCTAACCAAAATATGACCTTAAACAAACATCTTAAGCATAAAAAATCAGAACTTTTCACAGTTTATAGCTAAGCTTAAAACAATATGCAAGTAGGTCTAAAAGCTTAAGCCAAAATGGGGTATCAAAAGCAAGTTAACTCACCCTTGAAGAACACCTTCAAGAACACAACTCTAGCAACTTTTCTGAGTTGAAACCCCACCAAGAACACCAAAACCAACTCCCTAGTACCTTAGTAACAAAAGGATGGTGTATTGTTAGGTGTTTGTGTGCAATAATATGAAGTTTCTACACTTATGAACACAAACAAAGGTAGAACAAGAGAGAGAGGTCAAATGTAGAGAGAGATATACAACTTGTATATTAGATCTCTGGAACCCCTGGAAAGGGAGGGGAGGCTCTCCTTTTGAAGAATTTCAATTCTCAAGCTTGTTCCACAAGCTTGAGTTTTGAAACAAATCCCTTCATACACGTGTATGGAGGATCAGAAATGTGCATACCAGCTGTCATAACTGGCACAAAATATCTGCAAAAGGTAGATAGGAAGGTCTTGGCTCAAAAATATGGCTGACCGACCAAAAATAGTGCCGATCGGCCACCACTTATGGCCGATAGCAAGCAAAGATGGCTGATGGCGCAAAGCCTTAGCCGATAGGTTGAGGGGATGGCCAAAAAGCCACCCTCTTCCCTCAGAAGCAAAACCACAAGTCTTTGGTCCACATCCAAGCACAAAACAAACAAGTTGAGTGATCTTAAGGCAAGGCGCGCTGCCGAGACCTTCGGGAACTCAGAACGAACACGAGCATGGATGATCATCTAGTGTTCAAACGATGACGTCCAAGTCTTGAGGACGGTCAAAAATGGGGTGTCTACAGTGGTTTAACCAATAGACGTACCTAACCGTATCTCATACAGTAAGGGGGAAGATTTTAACCAGGTAAACATCAAATCGTAACATGTTTTACGTGAAAGAAACAAAGGTGGCGTAACCAACAGGCATACCTAACTGTAGACACCCCATTTTTGACCAACCTTAAGACTCAGATGTCATCGATTGAGCGCTCGGTGATTGCGCATGTTGTCCTCATTTTGCGGTTTCGGAGTTTCGGCTAAGGTCCTTACCCCCGGACCTCGGGACCCTTTTATGCTTTGCCTCGATTTGCAGACTAGGTCTTGCTTTCTCTTCCTGGAGGGAGGAAAAGGTCTTATAGACCATCTCTTAGTGGCCGTAGGCTACTTTTCGTGGTCGCAAGCCACTATTCCCGTTTGGAGACCAGTTTCCTATTTTCAGAGCCGTCGGTCGCACGCCTCGGTTCGGGACCACTTAACATTCTCCGTTTGGCACGATTTTTGGCACACACCTTGTTTCCTCTATCTAGAGGGACATTGCAGCCTGGGAGACCACCTTTGTGGTCACACGCCATTTTTGGTGCTTAATAGCCTGTTTTCGGGGCACCCAGCCGCGCGTTTTGCCCCCTGAACTCTCGTTTTGCATCCGTGTTAGTTCTTTTTTGGCACAACCCTTGTTTTCCATGTTTGGAAGGTGATACAAATGTGGGAGACCAGCATTTCTCTTGGAGACCACTTCTGTCTTCGCCAGCCGATTTTCTTGTCAGGAAACTGGTCTCCTTGGTCTTTGAGCCACATTTACTGGTCTCCCATACCACCACTAGCTTGCTTTCAGTGTGGAGACCGCCAAATGGAGCTGCCGACCACTTTTTACTGTGGAAGACCACTTACCTTGGTCGGCCAACCACCTTTTCTGGTCGGCAGGTTCCTGCTGGTTTTGTCTGATTGAGTGCATGCCAACTGTGCCAACTGGAAGGCACAAACTGTATCCTCCATACATGTGGACCCTTGTTTAGCTTCTCCAGGAAGCTTGAACCTTTTGATTACTCTATAAGAGAGGGCCTTCCTCTCCTTATACCAGGTTCCAAAAAATTTGCTAAGGCAAAATACATATCTCTCTATATCTCTATATTTTGGCTCATAGTGTGTGTTGTTCTTGACCCATTTGCACCACACCTCATAGCCTAACACCTCCACCATTGTTACTGAGTTCTTGGAGGGTCTTGAGAGGTCTCAAAGGTTGAGTTTTTGGTCCAGAAGGCTGCTGGTTTTGCTGAGCTACAAAGGTAACTCATTTTTCCACTTTTTAAGCTCTATCATGATCATTCTATAAGCCATACTTGCATGCATATTTAAGCTTTGTTGTCAACTGAAAAAAGTTTTGTTTTAAAGTCCTTGTGATGTTTGTTTAAGACTATTTTGGTGTTAAAGGTCATTCACCCTCTTGCATGCTTGTTTTAGCCTTGTTTTGTGCCATGCTATAAGGCCTTTGATTTAATCTTTGCTTAGCCTTTTAGCCACTGAAATCCAGCAGAATTTTAGTGTTTAAAATGTGGTTTTGAGGGCCTAAATCAGAGAGGGGTGACCCTCTCTCTTGTTGTCTTGTTTACTAGCATATTTGGCCTTCCAAAGGAGCATACATTTTCATACTTTCAAAGCTTGGTTCAGGGATTTTTTGGTGACTTTTAGGACCTGTCTAGACTCTTTCTATGGCTGGTTTGGTCACCCTTGGCTTGCCTCTTGCATGTGTAGAGTAATCCCTTTCATAGCTTATCAAAGGAGCATGTCATTCTTGCATGTATTGGTCATGTTTCAGTGGGTTCTTGGCCATCATTTGGCATTCCATGATTCCATTTTTGGCTGGTTTGGTAGTCCTTCTCATGCTTCATATACTTGTAGTGTAAACCATGCTCACTAGCTTACATTGCATGTTGTTTTGGCCCTTGATCCTAGTATATTTTGGCCATACTTCAAATTGATTTTGTTCATATTTTGGACTGCCTTAGCTCTGTTTTGAGGCCTCTTGGTTGAATGATGCTTGCCATGCATACTTGTAGTGTAATATCCTTGCCTAGCCTTGAGTTTTGGAGCCCCTTGCATGCTTAACTTGAGGTGTTTCCATGTCTTGGAATCATTGAGCATGTTATTTCAGACCCTATGCTTGTGTCATGTTCCCATGTTTTCCACTCTTTAAATGCATTTGAGAGTTGTGCTTGCATACCTCATTTATGGGCCATTGCATGAGCTTCATTTCTGTGCATTTCAAGCCGTCATCTTAATCCATTTTGCCACTATTTTGGGCCAGGATAGGGACTATTTGGGGTTGGTTTGTTCATTTGGGCATTGCTTTGCATACCTCTAGTGTAACGCACTTCACTAGTTTCGGTATTTGAGCCATTCAACATGCATAACGTGAGTTGTTTGCGTGATTTGGGACCATTTTGTATGTCATTTCATAGCTGGAACATGTGTTGTTGTATGTCATATTTCATCCTTTCCATGCTTTCATACAGTTGTATCTTGTGCCCTAGGCTTTGGGCCCTTGCATCTTGCATGTTTGCATGTGTTTTGTTGCCTCATTTTCATCATGTATGGCCACTGATTTGGGTGTGGCTGAGGCCCATTCATTTTGGTTTAAGTCCATTTTGCATCGAGCATGCCATTGTAGTTCATAGCATTGAGTATGACACATTGTCGCATGATTGATCATTGCATTGTGTATGCCTTGTTCATCTCATTGTGTATGTTAGTTCTTAGGTGCATTGTGTATGCCAAGTACCACGTGCATTGAGTATGCCATTGTTAGTTCATAGCATTGTGTATGCTAGTTGCATGTTTGCATGTCATCCTTTGCATGTTTGCATCACTTAGTTGCATAGCATTTAGGTTGCATACTTAACGTCACATTGTGCATGCCATTGTTTGTTGCATTGTGTTCGGAATAGGAGTTAGTCCGAACACAGGAAACGAGGGACATTTCGTACTCAAAGTGACGAAACGTGCCTCGATTCCCAGTCGCTGACACTCTTGACTACCCGTGATGGAGCTGTTGGCTTTAGGTGCTTATATGTGCATTCATGTCATATTGACTCGTGCAATTCGACTCCTCGGCCATCATGCATCAGGATGCGTGATTGGTGGCCCGAGGGTCAAGGCCTACACTCTCTTGAGCTTGTGCAATGAGGGGGAGAGTGGTCGCACACACATGTGTTGCAAATACTTTGTCGTGCCTCTCTCTTTCCCTTTGTTGCAGAAAACCAGAAACCAGGAGAAGAAACTGGTCGGCCGACCAGGTTTTTTGGCAGGCCGACCACCTTTTTGGATTTCCACCACAAAGGGTGGTCGGCAGGTGGTCTCCCATGTCATTGGTTGGTCGGCAGCCTTCCCACAATTTCCCGGGGTGGAGTTTCATCTCTCTGGAGCATTGTGCAAATTTCTGAAATCAATTGCAAACAAAGGCAAGCCGGGGCATCGTGATGGATTTCCCGACAAGGTGACTCGAGCATGCATGCATCCTTTATCATTCAAAGCAGAGCTGGGGCAGCCCATTTTACATAGTTTGCATGCTAGTTTAGTTAATTTGTTAATTAGCTAGTGTTGTGTAATAATTAGTTAATTTGATTCTATATTATTTATTTGGACCATCCGAGAGAGGGCAATGTTGTAATAAGTGTGCGTGTGTGTGATGAATGTCTTCCAACCCCACGTCTTTCTCCCTTTTATTTACAAGCTTATGATGGTTAGTTTTAGGGCACATTTCAATTAGCATCCTTATGCTCGTACGTTTGCATCCATTCATCTATTTTGCATGCACCGGGCTCGGCGCATCATACTAGCTGCATCATATTTCAATTCCAAGTTGAATACATGTTACCTGTAGCATCTCATATGCCATCTTAGAATAGCCGAGCCTATCTTAGTTGCATTCTTGCATGTGTTGCATTAGGCATCTCAGCATAGTTAGGATTCATGCATGTTTTCTAATTAGCTTCTTTCTTTGGCTCAGAGTACTTGGTATGTGTTTATGCTTTAGCATCCTTGCATGCGTGTGAGTGACTGCCATGATAGCATGCTTACCATGAGGCTATGTGCTTATGTGATATAACTGCCTGAATGCCTGTGGGTGAAGGTTGGGTTGCTTGAATTGGAATAATTCGTCGAAACTCGTGTTTTAGCCTACTTGCGAGTAGCAAACTTCAATCCATTTTCAAAACAAACGGATATGCGATGCTTTGTTCCAACTTAGGCAATCTAGTCTATACTTGTATGCTGTGCGCATCACATAGTAATTCTAGGTTAATAATCGGAATAAGAGCACATGTGTTTTCAAAAACAAGATATCATGCTTAATATTGGCCGATCTTTGATCAGGCGAGCGGGGGTGTTCATGAAATGACCTTCCCCAATCGTACCCAAGTTCCCGAGCTGAGGCAACTTTGGTGATGACGGACACGTGGCCTTAGGCACGAGTCAGGGTTTCCTAAATTCCCCCAAAATAAAAATTTAGGTGGCGACTCTGTATCTGGCAAAGCAGTCCATGTTTGGCACTTCTTTCTAAAAATCAGTTTTTCAAAACGATTTGCCGGATTTGGACTCTTTGGTGATTTATCGGTCTTGCATTCCACTTTGCGAGACTAGATTCAGAACCGTGACATTTCAGTCCGAACTGTAGTGAGCCTAATGAACAAAATGGGATTTTCCTCGAGACGTTCGGGCGTGTCTACACTGACCGTATCTCAAACGGAAAGAGGGAAGGTTTTAACCAGGTAAACATCAAATCCTAACACGTTTCACGTGAAAGGAACAAAGGTGGTGTAACCAACAGGCATACCTAACCATATCTCAAACGGAAAAGAGGAAGGTTTTAACCAGGTAAACATCAAATCCTAACACATTTCACGTGAAAGGAACAAAGGTGGTGTAACCAACAAGCATACCTAACCGTATCTCATACGGAAAAAGGGAAGGTTTTAGCTAGGTAAACATCAAATCCTAACACGTTTCTTATGAAAGGAACAAAGGTGGTGTAAATAATAGGCATACGTAACCGTATCTCATACGAAAAGAGGGAATGTTTTAACCAGGTAAACATTAAATCCTAGCACGTTTCACGTGAAACGAACAAAGGTGGTGTAACTAACAGGCATACCTAACCGTATCTTATACGGAAAGGGAGAAGGTTTTAACTAGGTAAACATCAAATCCTAACACGTTTCACGTGAAAGGAACAGATGTGGTGTAACCAACAGACATACCTAACTGTATCTCATACGGAAAAGGGGAAGGTTTTAACCAGGTAAACATTAAATCCTAACACATTTCACGTGAAAGGAACAAAGGTGGTGTAACCAACAGACGTACCTAACCGTATTTCATTCGGAAAGGGAGAAGGTTACATATACACACGAACGATATACAAAATACATATTACATACGTATACATATACACATAGGAAAATTATATACGTATACAGGTACACACATATGCATATATGGAGAAAATATATACATAGTTACATGTACACAGATATATACGTACATAATATAATACACACATGCATATACACATACATATACATATCTCTCTCTCCTTCCCTGTCTCTCTCTCTCTCCCTTCATCTTCTTCAAGCGTCGTGTCTGGCGCGCGATTTCAACAATTGTGGCGCCTGACCGACAGGCTGCCCCGATTCTTCAACGCCTTGTCCCAATGTTTCTCCTCTTTGTCGTTTTCTTCTTCTTTTTCTTCACTCTCTTCTTAAGTTAAGGCCTACGAGAGGCAGGCAGAGCAAAAGCTTGCAAACTTTCTCTGCCACCACTCTGTAACCTCTTTCTTTTGCATTACTCTCCTCTACCATGGCCTCTTCAGACAGTTCTTTCACTCTTTTTCCAGACCTGAACGAGTCCACGATAGAGATGACCGATTCTGACTCCTCTAAACCTTAACTGTGGGCTCCACCTCCTTCTCCTGTTTTTAGCTTTCTAGTGATGTCAGTTGAGCAAATAATGGCAGCATAGTCTGACATTGAAGCAAATTCGTATACGCTGAGGTCATGTGTGGAGACCGTGACTGTGGTCTCCAATTTGTCTCGTTGGCTGCATAATAGGATGTTTGATGTACATCAGTTAACTGCACAACTCTCCTTACTCCAACATATGTACAAGGACTCCCGAGTAGAAATTAGTGCACTGAAAAAACAGAACAAAGAGTTGAAATGACAGGCCACCTCCGTAGCTCGATTCGGAGTTTCTTCGCACAACTAATTTGATGGCCGACGAGGAGTAATTTCTTTCGGAAGCTCTGCCAAGGCTGAGGAAGAGTCTTCAAGAGCTTCGAAGGAGTAAAGATAAAGCGAGGCAGCTGATGGTAAAGTTAAGCAATGAAGCTGTGTGCAAATGAAGCCGGTTGTAATCTTTGCCGCCGAGCTGCTGCCGGAAAACTGAGAAAATACTACTCTCTCTTTTTTTTTTTCTTTTTTTTTCTTTTTTTTTTTTGTACAACTTTGATCGGGGTTGATCCCTGGGATTAATAAAAACAAGTTTGTTCTTCAAAGCTGGATGTCATGAATAGCACAACATTGAACATAAAAATCATTTTGTTTTGAATTTTGAACTTGAAAATGGCTGCATTTTAGTGAATTCTGAACTGAATATTGAGCCTATCACTAACCAAAACAAAAAACACAACTTAATGAAATGAAAATGAAGCAAAAACCATCACAAAACACACCCTTTTGTGCTTGTCGAAGCAAAATGAACGCAAAACAAAGCAACACCGGTCGGTTGCCTGACAAAAAAGCATCGCCGGTGACAACTACTGTGCATTTTCCGGCGATTGCTTAATTAAGGTGATAGTGTGGGTAAAGGACAAAAAACTTGACTCAATTGTGCCCCTAGTTAATCACTTTGCCCTTTTTTGTTTTTCCTTTCTGTTAAAGCGATTTTGATCAACATAAGAAGTAAATTAGCACACTTGTTCCATTTTCTATCTTGAAATCATATGAGCCAAATTATGAGCACTAAAAATTTTCTCTTTTTGGTCCAAAGAATAGTATGAGTTTTGGAAAAATGGAATAATTTCTGAGAAAATTAGTCAACTTCATTAAAAGTCCTCAAAATCTATTTTCGCAAATGACCACTACTCGATCAACATGAAATCAACCCTTGAGATGTACAACTGAATTTGTCTTGCGATTGAACCCGTCATGAAGGAGAAACAGGACAACTGAATCAAATGGGGACGAGCCAATCAAATATGGATAGCCTAGTCGAATAAAGATACACCAATCAAACATGGATGAGATGAGTGAGTTGAAAAATGATTAAGGTCGAACTTCAAGATGAAGCTGCTTATTTATCCCAAAGATAAAAATCAGGCCATACGTAGTTCCGATTGAGCTTCACTCGGGTATTGACACTCTCCTTTTGTGCTCTAACTTTTGCCAACGCCGCACTTTCGGGTTTTCAACCTTGCCAGCTTTTCATTTTTTCATTTTTCATTTTTTTTTTACTCTAATTTTGCCTGGGTCGCCCTTTCAGGTTTTCGGCTCAGCGAGCCTCTCAAGGGTAGTATTTCTTCAACTTGTCCATGTTGATTGGTTGTGAGAACTTCAAACCATCCAAATCCATGAGAATGACTGCTCCTCCTGACCAAATTGATTTAATGATGTAGGGACCTGTCCAATTGGGTCTAAACTTGCCCCTAGGGTCATGAATAGGAGCTCGGTTTTCTTTCAACACTAAGTCCCCTTCCTTCAAATTCCTGGATCTAACCTTTTTGTTGAATGCTCTGGCAATGCTACATTGATACCCCTGAATGTGATATAATGCCTTCAATCTTCGCTCGTCAAATAGCATCAGTTCCTCAAATTGGTTCTATTGCCAATCAGCTTCTGTTATCTGACATTCAGCCACAATCCTCAATGAAGGCACTTCCAACTCAATCGGCAAAACAACCTCTATTCCATATACCAAAGAGTAAAGGGTTGCCCCTGTAGACGTTCGGATTGATGTCCTGTATCCCCAAAGTGCAAAAGGCAGTTTGTCTGGCCAATCTTTGTAGGCTTCCACAATCTTACACAAAATGATTTTGATGTTCTTGTTTGTAGCTTCAACGGCTCCATTGGTTTGTGGCCTGTATGTTTATGACTTGTGAAAAGCCATGTTATATTTTTCAAGTAGAACTACCACTTCTCATTTGAAGTGTGAGCCATTGTCTAAAATTATTTCGTTTGGTACCCCATATCTGCAGGTGATGTTGTTCCTGATGAATTTGGCCACGTGTGATGCTTTTAACACTAAATATGATTGTGCTTCAACCCACTTGGTAAAATAGTCAATGGTAACCAAGATGAATTGATGCCCATTTGAGCCCTTCTGTGTGATTGCCCTGATGACATCTATGCCCCAGACTGAGAAAGTCCAAGGCGAAGTCATGTTGTAGAGTTTGGATGGTGGGATATTTATGCGATTGGCGTGGATTTGACATTTATGGCATCGCCTAACAAAATTGATGCAATTACTCTCCACGATTAACTAGTAGTATCCTTGTCTAAAGATTTTTCTGGCTAGCATTATACCGTTCATATGGGCTCCACACTCTCCTCCATGGATGGCTTCTATGACACAATTTGTCTTTTCTTCCTCTATACATAGCTTGCACATTCCCAAATGCCCTCTCTTATATAGCTTATCTCCACAAATGACGAACTGAGTGGCCAAACACCGTATCCCCCTTTTGTCTCTGGCATTTGCCCCTTGTGGGTATGTACCACTTCCCAGAAAATTCCAAATATCAAAGTACCAAGGGTTTTCATCTTGAACTTCTTCTGTTGTGGCTATCATTTCATACGCTGGGGTGTACCTTTGCTCTATAAGGATCAGGCGCATCTTGACCCCGACCAGTATATCTATCATTGATGCTAGGGTTGCCAATGCATCAGCAAAAGGGTTGTTCTCTCTTACCAACTGTGTAAAAGTTAGTTTTTTGAACCTCGGGATCAACATGTCCAAGGTCTGATGGTAGACTTTCATTTTTTCCTCTTTAACTTTCCAATCTCCGTTGGCTTGAGAGATGACCAAGTTTGAGTCCTCGATCACATCCAACCTTATTGCCCCTAGTTCCAAGGCTGCTTCCAATCCGACAATGCACGCCTCATACTCTACTTGGTTGTTGGATACCTTGAATCAGAGTTTGAAAGCTAAGGGAATATGGGAATCATCCGGCGCTATGAGCAACACGCCTATCCTATAGCCAAATTGATTGGACGCTCCATCAAAGTACAACTTCCAAGTGTCTTCTTCCATCTGCATGATCTCTTCATCTGGGAATGAGTACTCCACATCTTATCCTCCTTCAATTGGGTGATTAGCCAAAAATTTTGCTACGACCCTTCCTTTGACAGATTTGCAAGTGACATACTTAAGGTCAAATTCGGAAAGCAAAAGCAACCAACGAGCTAGCCTACCGATAAGTGCTGGTTTCTCAAAGAGATATTTGATTGGGTCTAATCTTGAAACCAAAATTACGTAGTGAGCTAACAAGTAGTGTCTCAACTTCCTGGTGGCCCATACCAAAGCTAAGCAAGCTTTTTCCAAAGGAGTGTAGCGGGTCTCATATTCAAGCATCTTTTTACTTAAGTAGTAGATAGCCTTCTCCACTTTCTCATCCGACTCTTGTGCAAGCATACATCCCATAGTTGATTCGGTCGCTGATAAGTACAGGATTAGAAGGTTCCCTGGCTTAGGCGGGGATAACACAAGTGGATTCTACAAATACTGTTTGACTTGCTCGAACGCAAACTAACATCAATTATCCTATTGGAACTTTTTCCCTTTCTTTAGGAGACCAAACAGTGGTTCACAAGTCAAGGTTAGCTTTGAAATAAACTTCCTTATGAATTGCACTTTTCCCAGAAAACCCCGCACCTCCATTTCAGTCATTGGTAGTGGCATTTCTAAGATGGCCTTAATTTTAGATGGATCAACTTCAATTCCTCACTGTGTAATCAGAAATCCCAACATCTTGCCCGCAGTTACCCCAAAGGTGCATTTCTGTGGATTTAGCCTTAGCTTGTATTCCCTAATTCTCTCAAAGAATTTTTTCAATCCAGTGTAATGGCTTTCTCGATCTTTGGACTTGACAATCATGTCATCTACATACACCTCAACTTGCTTGTGGATTATATCATGCAAAAGAGTGGTAGCAGCTTTTTGATAAGTGGCCCAGACATTCTTCAAACCGAATGGCATAACCCTGTAGTAGTATGTCCCCCATGGTGTGGTAAATACTGTCTTTTCTCTATCATCTGGAGCCATAAGGATCTGGTTATACCCTGAAAAACCATCCATGAATAACAGTAAGGCATGTCCTGTTGTGAAGTCTACCAATTCGTCAATATGTGGCAATGAGAAATCATCTTTCGAACTAGCCTTATTTAAATCTCGGAAGTCAACACAAACTCAGATTCTGCCATCTTTCTTCAAAATCGGCAGAATATTGGATAACCAAGTAGGATATTCTGATACTAGCAAAAACCCAGCATTGATTTGCTTGGTAACCTCTTCTTTAATTTGCAAGGCCCAATCAGGACGAACTCTACGAAGCTTCTATTTGACAAGTCGGGCCTCAGGGTCAAGAGGGATCCTATGTTGTACAATCTCAGGGTCAATTCTTGGCATGTCTTCCTAGGACCATGCAAAAACATCTTTGAATTCTGTTAATAAAGCAACTAATTGTTCACGTTCCTTTGAAGACAATGTAGAACTAATTTGGATCAAACGAGGATCTTTTTCAGTACCCACATTTACAGAAACAATTTCATCCACTAATGGTTTAGCACGCCTTTCTTCTTCCCAGTTGATTAAATTTTTCAAAGCCCGAGGAATTTCTTTCTCTTTGTTTTCATCAAATTCTTGAAAATTTTGGTCAATGTTATGAACTATGGGCACAGAAAAGTAAGCGAAAACCACATGTTCATTCAAAGCCTCAGGCTCACAAGTTGCAACAGACTCAAAAGAGAAAGAAAAAGAAGACTCAAACATTTTAGACAAACTTAAATCTGCCTCCAACCCCACAGGCCCACCAAACTCAGACTCAACAGCTAATTCAGAACTCTCAATACAACTTTTTTCAAAATGCCAGTTTGTTTGTGAGCCATTCACTGCATCCATGATGAAGCTTGAGCAGTTGGCATGTACCTCTTCCCCGATCACGGCAATGGTCATATCCCCTAAATTCATCAGTTTAGCGCTAGTATCCGATTCTGTCAGTAAATTAGCCAGTGTTAGACCCAGGACTTTCCTCTATGCTGCTTTTCGAGCTGACTTCTCTGTCATGTCCGATGTCGATGCTAGGATCTACCTACTCTTCGTCACTGTAGGAGAGTTGATGATTAAAGAAGATCTCAAACCCAGGGTATCTCTTCTTCTCCACTTGATCAAACCAGGGCTCAAGAAAACCACAGAAAGAGAAGTCTTCTCCTTAGAGGACAAAGTGTCCGTTCAAGGTCCCACGAATTGGCCTTTGAACCAACTCAAACTGCTGCCCGATTCTCTTGGCCTTGATCCTTTCCCTGATCTATTTAGTTTTCCTTTTCCAGTCATGAGTCATGGGTGCATACCCTAGTCCAAATGCATGTGGGTTATGAGGTACTTCACTAGCTGTAGTAATACCTTACCTGCCACTTTGGTCCAATCCCATCCCTGGAATGTGACCTAGTTTACTCATGAAATAGATTGATTGGGCACTAACGTATACACCTTCATCTTTTACTATGAGCGTTTGAAATAGCTGGGCCTCTGCCAATGTAAAACCTGATAGTAACACATCCTCTTTCCCATGTTGTATTTCTAGCAATGGTGTTGTGACTTCTGGGGGAGGATGAATGGATGAATTTCCGAAGACAGTGGCAATTCCTCCGTTATATGGGTACTTTACCAATTGATGTAGTATGGATGATACAGTTTTCATCTGATGAAGTCAGGGCCTTCTCAATAGCAAGTTGAATGTTGCAGGAACATCCATGACATGAAATTCAGCTTCGTGCTCAGATGGACCCACTGTTATTTGTACTTTGATTGTCCCCATCACTTCCCGACTGGTATTATTATAGGCCCGGATCAATTGAGTAGTGGGTGTGAAATCTGCCAGCTTTAGCTCGATTGCATAAGTAGTGCATGTAGGGCAGACATTGATGGCTCATTCGGTGTTAATCAGAACAATCGGGATCCATTTTTTTCTGCATTACAATGATACTTATAGAGGCTTATTATGTCTTGATCCGTTTGGTGGCAGCTCTTTATCAGCAAAAGTTATTGTTGGGATGGTTTCTCTCGGGGTGATTAATGACACTAACTGCTCGGGAGCGGTATCAATTGACAGCTTAGCCTTGTTCAACATTGACAACATTGCCTGTCGATGTTCTCGGGAAGCCATAAGAAGACCCCAAATGGAAATGTTAGCCTGGATTTTTTTCAGTTGTTGAACTAGGTCTTCTTCTACCTCTTTCTCTTTTTCTACCTCTTTATGTTTGCCTAAGGGCTCTCCTTGGTCTAGATGTGGAGGCTTGAAGTAGCGCCCACTCTTGGTCAAATGATCAATTTCATCTGCATACCAAGTCTCATCCGGCACATTGTTTACCCATTCATTATCAATGTGGGCAAGCTGTAGGTCATTATCATCCCACCATTCACCTTCGTTGACCAAAAGGCAATTATCTAGCGCTGCTTGAATCATTCCCACAGTATGCTCTAAATGGCTTTTTGGTTCTTCTTTTTTTTTTCTCTAGAACTTTTTCCTTTACCACATTCAATAGTTTTTCCAAAATCAAGTCGCAATTCATCCCCTTTTCTTTCAGTTTCCTCATCAGAAGCTTCGTCACCACTTGACCAACCATGACTATAATTCTTTGCGTCCCACCATCCCATCTGTACATTCCCAAGGTCTAATTCTTCAAAGAAATGAAGATTAGCCAAGTCCTCCTCTAGGTCAGCCAAATCATCCAACCCTTGTTCAAGTACATCCTTTCTGACAACATTGATAGAAAATGAGTCAGGCAAATCAAATTCAAGCTTTAGTTGACCACTGGGGACAATATACCGACTAGGATCATGCTTTTTCTCTGATAGTTTACTTGCTGCCACCATAGGGATTTTGGGTTTTGGCTGGGTTGGAGGTGTATCCATCATACACAATTCGGTGCCATCAGGAATATGTACCTCAGGTTTTGGTAAATGGTTGGGTGTGATATAGATACTGGGGTTAAAGGTGGATGAAAGTGTATACATGAGGTTAAGATGAGGAAGTGGTGGAACTCTGTCATGAGGTGGCAACGGGTTGGTAGTGACGTTGGGTTTTGGTGGTTGTGAGGGAACTGTGACTTTATTATCTATGAGATCTTAGATCTCATGACAGAGACGAAAGCAACGGTCTGTGTCATGTCCGAGTTATTGGTGGAAAGCACAATGTTTGATAGGGTCACGTTTGGTTGGGAAAGGTTCGAGAAGAGGTTGGGGCTCCAAAGGCTTCAAATACCCTTTTTTTGTCAAGATATTCATTACTTTGGAGAGTGACATATGGAGAGGGGTGAATGTTCTTCTTAGGGCTCGGGTTGTGTTTTGTGGGCCAGCATGAGCAAAGGGGTCGGCTATTTTGGTGGTGGTGGCAACCAAGTTGATTTCAGAGGGCTTCACAGTTGTGCTACCACTGGTGGTAGCATTAAAACTGCGACCAAAAGACTTCCAAACTGGTTTCTTATCCTCCTCAATGATTCCCTGTTTGATGGCATCATCTATCTAGACCCATATCTCATTTAAGTCATTAAAAGTTAAGAGCGGGAGGACTATCATTTTCTGTAACATCTTTCCATGCAGATTTCTGACTATCATACGGACTTGGTCTTTTTTAAGGTGGTCTATTGGTCATCATTGCTGCTTTTGCCCTCCATCTGGTTATAAAGGCCACGAAACTTTCATTGGGCTCCTGACAGGTGGCCTCTAATTCCCGAGTAGTCACTTCAATCTGGGTGTTATATGCATACTGGGTGATAAAGGCCCTGGCCAACTCTTCCCAACTTTGTTTTACAAAGTCCTCTAACTTGGCATACCAGATGGCAGCCACTCCTGACAAAGTTCGCCCGAATAAAGAGATCTTTGGTGGATGAGTCAAACCCATAGGCTTTAAGACATCAGAGAACAGGCGAATGTGCACCATTGGGTCGCTAGAGACATCAAACCTATCAATGTGTGGCATTTTGAACCGTTCTGGCAACTTCACAACTCTCAGTGTACCCGTCTTTGTCCGGGATTGAATTCACTCCTTGTGCTTTTTTGAAAAGTTTTTCCAACTTGGCCAGCTTCAACATAGTTGAGTCAGACTTAGGTGCTTCAGAGGGATGGAGCCATCCCACTGGTTGTGGAAGAGGAAATGATCCTCCTGAAGTTTGTGCAGGAACCCTTAGGTCTTCTGGTGTGTTAAGTTCGGAAAACTCGTCAGCTAGTGGAGGTGGAGGTGGAGGTAGAACTAGATGAGTCACCGGAGGTGGTTGAGTAATGGACGCCCTAGATGAGCGTTGCAGTTCAGCAAGAGTATTGCCTTGAGCGATAAGAGTAGCGCCTTGGGCAACAACTACAGTGGCAATCGTATCCATGCTCCGTTAAAGGGCCAATAGTATGTCTGTTATATTTTCTAGAATCTAAGCCATCACTGATTCTGGTGAGTTGAGTGGTGATGATCTAGTAGGTGAAGAAGGGGTATTCTGGACAGTTGATAAGCTTTTTCTTTTCTTCGTGTAACCGATGGCAAAGAAACTAACACTGGCTAACCCTGAACCAAATATGCACATTTGCAAAGTCTGCCAAGGTGAGTCCACAGAAGTTGGGGGATATCAGACCTTTCAGAAGCTATAGTGCTCGACTACCTTGCTGAAACAAAACGGGACCCCCAATAAGAATTTCAGTAGCATCCTGGCTCAACTGATTACTGCTAACTCATGTTGAAAAACTGAACTCAACCACCACAAACTGAAATGACTGAACCACTCATCTGAATCTGAGAATTCCCATACATTGCACATAACACATAGCAGGAAAGAGAACAAACACCCCTATGGGGGCTTGGGTTACCCTGTCCTAACTTTGAAATGATCTAGGGTTTCACTATTCAAACAAGCGGCATCATACATTCTAGAAATGGAAGAGCATCGTGTCCTAATTTTGGAAGGTACTATAGCTCATTATATGCACAAGGTTAGCTCTACTTTAAGGATTGAAGTTAAGGTGACGTTACCAAAGAGTCCTTTGGGTCATAACCAATGAAGATCTTACGAAATCAAAAGAGTCAAAATAGCCTCTCTTCAAAGTCTAAGAACCTTCAGATCTCAAAAGATTATAACACAAGGCCTCCAAAGTAACGTAGAGATAAGTGTAGTGCGACAAAAAGTGTGCCTGTGCTCCCACCAGTATCTGGGGCAACACAAGAACTTTAAGTGCACCAATGCATGCAATGCAATAAACATATAATTGAAAATAAAAGTCATATCATGGAATTCGAGTCAAGGTTTCATAAAATCCCCAGCAGAGTTGCCAGAAACTGTAACATGCACGGGGGTACCCGTGCACGTTAAACAGTTCGGACCATTGATTTCTTTGATCTAGTCTCACTAGTGCAATGTGAAACATAGTTGAGAGTCCACATTTGGCAATTTTTACAAAATTCATTTTTAACCTTTTTGCCAGAAATGGACTGCGTCATCAAATCTCAGAGTCGCCACCTAATATTTTGGAAAATTAGGAAACCCATGACTCGTACCAAAGCCACTGTTCGTCATAACCAAAGTTGTCTCAGTTCGGAACCTTAGGTATGAGAGGGAAAGGTCATTAATTGAGCACCCCCGCTCACCTGATCAAAAGATCGGCCTTTACTAACCATTATATGAATTTTATTCTCTTTATATGTTCATGTTCTGATTATTTAATAAATCCTACAATTTACTATGTAAAGCATACAAGTATATATTATGTCATCCACTTTGGAACGATTTGATTTCATGTAGTTTTGAAAGAGTTTTGAAGATGTACAACCCAAATAAATTGAGTTTACAAACATGAAAATCAACGTCATTCCAAATTAAATGACACAACCTCCATCCACTGGCATTCATAGAGTTATATCACATAAGCAAATAGCCTCATGGTAGAATACAAGACATAGTAAGAAAAAAACACACAAATGGGATGTTAAAGCATAAAAACTTACATGTTTGACGTCTCACGAACAAGCTACAAAACAAAGTTAGTAAAATATGCATGATCTTGTATACAAAATCCTAATGCAATTCACTCATGCTATGCAACTAAAGATTCAGCTTCTAAAAGATGATACGTGAATCATCTCAAGAACATGAGGTAGCGCACATGATTACATAGGAATTGATTAAATCCACAAATGCAAACTTAACCGAATCAAGATGCATGAAACATGGATGCAAAGCATAATTATGATGAAAAATAAATATGATGTTTATGTACAAATAAAGAAAGCAAGTAAAAGGACGGGATGGAAAGAAGTGGGGCGGGAAATTATTACAACATTTTAAAGAATAATTACAAACCAAATTAGAGAAGGATGAGGAGAATATTACAACAAAATAAAAACCTCACAATACACTCAAAATAAAATAAACAAAAGAAAAAAAAAGTTTCATGTGCCTTGGAAACCATCGAAAGTTGGTTAACATCGAAAGACAACGCCGTCTTGTCCAAAAGAAGCTAACCAGCTAGCCAACTAGGCCTAGCAACACCTGTCTTATTGCAAAACCAAGAAAAGAAATAAACAATAAATATGTAGGTGACTCAACTAACCACTATCGGTCAGATTAAAAATGAGAAAACAAATATAAGATAAAAAAAAAAAAAAGTGCAAACTTACAACAAAACTAACATGATCCTAAAACAAGAAAACAAGTATAAGATAAAACATGCAAGATTACAACAATATATAATATAATAAGAAATCAAAGCAAAAGAGCAAAATAAGTATATATATATATATAAAAGACAATGGGTTCAATATGACGTCTAATTGAACCCAACTCAATGTTATTATCTTGTGCCTCTTTTAGTCCAATTTTATTAGCCCTTTTAATTACCTTGCCATTTTTTAGTCATTTTAATCCAAAAATAAGAGTTACGTCCACTAAAATAAGAGAAGCGTCAAACAAGGAGTTGTTCTTAGCATGAGAGAGATGTAATGCCCTGGTAATGAACCTCTGAAGAGATTAAACCATTCAGCATGGAATGTCTCTTTCTCATGCTAAAAGCAACATATATGGGACTTCAATTCACCCTTTTCAATTAGATTACAATAGTATACAATATAACAATAAATGAAAGTAAAAGAGCAAAATAAGTAAGAAATGCAAGAAAATGAAAGGTTTGTGAAATTCACCTTCCAAGGAATG
Organism: Camellia lanceoleosa; assembly: GCA_025200525.1. Lineage (NCBI taxonomy): Eukaryota > Viridiplantae > Streptophyta > Magnoliopsida > Ericales > Theaceae > Camellia > Camellia lanceoleosa. Next base: position 117,142,360 of record CM045761.1, read on the forward strand.
GATGAACTCCTTAGTTCACAAACTCTCTCATGATCACTCTCAAGTGTAGGAAGTGTGTTCTCTAATCCTCAATCCAAAATTATGGAGTTTACGGTATGGAAAGTGGCTAACTCTGTTGTTTTTCTCACTTTCAATTACTAAACACTCTTCCTTATGATCAAGGCAATTGATCTTTGGCTATATCAGAATTTTTGGAGTGGTTTGGGTGTATGGAAATGTGAAATTTCAGTAGCTATGGGAGCTTGGAAGTCTTTTGGCTCAAAAACTCAATTTTTATCTCTTTTTTTTTTATCCTTTTCTCACTCTTTTCTCTTCAATTTCGTGGTCCACTCTCTCTCTGACAATATGATCATTTTATATAGGCAATAAGGGAGAGTGAAGGTCAAAAACAAGGTGGGAGACAAGGTGGGAGACAAGAATGTGATAGGAGAGCAAATTTTCAAGGTGGTTGCATGGGATACTCCTTTATGGATGCAAACAAAACCTCTTTTTAACAATGAGGAATTATTAGGTATAATGGAGGATGAGTGGAGATAATGGAGGATGAGTGGGTGTACTTGAATGGATCAGAAAATAGGTAAATGGGGTGTCTCAACCGAACCAAAACCAAGAAAAATGGGGCTGCTGCTATTTTGGGCCGAGTCAACAAAATCTGCTATTAAGCCCAACTTCAAATAGGCCTATCTCCCTTATATGGACTTGCTTTAGGGTGATTCGTAGGTCTAAATTGAAGCCCTGGAAGTCTACTTTCCAATGGTTGTGGCCTCACATCTAAATTCTAACTGTACAAAGAGATATACCTAATTTAGTGAAGGCTATTCATTTCTCTTAGGCCAGGTCAACAAAATCTGCTCTCAAGCCCAACTTCAAATGGGCATATCTCCCTTATCTGGACTTGGTTTTAGGTGATTCTTGGGTCTAAATTGAAGCTCCAGAAGTCTACTTTCCAATGGTGGTAGCCTTACATCTAAATTCCAAGTGTACAAAGAGATATTTTTAATTTAGTAAAGGCTGTTCATTTCCTTCTTAACAATTTGATACTCATCCTTTCCCTAAACCAGTTTTCTTCCATCCCCTCATATTTCCTTCAAATACAAACCTATCCAAACCTATAAAAAAGATGTTCTAAATATTTTTTTCAAAGAGTTCACCTCCTTTCCATTTATTTCCACTTTGTCTTTACTCAGTTTACTGAAAAGTGTAATATTTTAATTGAAATGGGAGCCTCGGAACATCGTAGAAACATTAAATATATATATATATATATATATTTTTTGAAAAGAGGTTTTTAAGGTCTAAAATAGTTTGGCCAAAAAAAGTGTAAAGGTTGGGATTAAAGTTCAAATTCTATCTCTCTTACTGAGGATTCTGTGAGAAACACATTCTATTTGTCATCATCGGTTAATCAGAAGAAAGTGTCTGTAGACACCCCATTTTTGACCGTCCTCAAGACTTGGACGTCACCGTTTGAACACTCAGTGATCATCCATGATTTGTGTTCGTCTCAAGTTCTCAGAGGTTTCGGCCGCGCACCTTGCCTCAAGACCTCCTGATTTGACTGTCCTGTGCTTGGTTTTGCACCAAACACTTTTTGTTTTGCTTATGAGGGTAGAGGAAGGCTTGTTAGCCATCCCCACACCTCACCAGCCATGGCATGATGCCACCGGCCATGTTATCTTGCCACCGGCCATTGGTGATGGCCGGTCGACACTCTTTCTAGTCGACCGGCCTTTAATTTGGTCAATCGGCCATATTTTTTGTCCGGTACTTCTTTTTTGCCTTTTTTAGGCATTATGCATGCCAGCTATGCCAGCTAGAGCACACAGATCTGTCCTCCATATGTATGGAGGACTTGCACCCTTTGCACCCTTTTGTTCTAAGCTTCTTCAAGAAGCTTGCACCCTTTGTTCTAGCTTCTTGAGAAAGCTTGGACCTTTGCCTTAGCTTCCTCAAGAAGCTTGAACCTTTGTCTTAGCTTCCTCAAGAAGCTTTGGGCCTTTGTCTTCCTCTATAAAAGGTGAGCTTCTCCTTCCATTTCAAAGGTTGACAAAAATCAGAGTTATATATATCTGATACATGATATATACACCACTCTCTCTCTCTATATCTCTCTCTCTCTCTACATTTGTGTGTGTTAGAGTGTCCAAAAGGGTGTTTTGTTCTTAGTTTTGCACTAAGACACATAGTATTACACCATACCCTGGTTGCTGAGGTGCCAAAGGGTTGTTCTTGAAATTTTTGAGTGGATTTACGCTTGGAAAGGCTACTGGAGCTCCATTCTTGAAGAGGTCTTCAAGGGTAAGAACTTTACCCCTTTATTCCCCATTTTTGCTTAGGCTTTTAGCCATCCTTGAACCTATTTTTAAGTTTAGTCTATAACTAATAAAAGTTCTGATTTTGAGTGCCTAAAATAGTTGTTTAAGGTTGTTTTAGTGTTTGGGGTTGTTCGACCCCTCTTAGGCCTTGTTTGGCCTCATTTTTGTGCATTTTTGGTGAGCTCCGAGACCACCTTGTCTTGGCTTTCCCACCACTGAAATCCAGAGGGATTTTAGTGGTGGGGATGGAGTTTTAAGGTCCTAAGAAGGAGAGGGCCATCCCCTCTCCTTATTGTCTTCAATACTTGCCATTTTAGCCTCATGTGTGAGCACCTTGTTTAAGTCCATATTGGCCATGTCTTAGCTAGTATTTGGTAGTATTTTGCCATGGTTTACCTCTGTTTTAAGTTGGTTTAGATGCACCATGCATGCCTTGCATACTTGTCTTGTAATGCCATGAAATTGCCTTAACATGCTTTGTACTTTGAGCCTTGTTTTTAGCATGATTTTGGCCTAGCTTTGTGAAGCTTTTATGCATGTTTTAGTATGCTTGAGGTCTTTTTTTGGTTTTTTGGGTCATCCATGACTTGCTTTGTATAGCTACCATGCAATCTCCCTTGTAGGCCTTGAGTGTTGGCCCCTCTAGCGTGCTCTCCTTGCATCATTTCAGTGGTTTGGCACCACTTATCATGTCATTTCAGTCCATATAGCATGTTTGCATACTTGCATTTATGGCACCTTTGATGCTTCAAAAGGTTTGTGTTTTAAGGTCCATGTTTGGACCTTTGTGCATGCCTTTAGATTTAGGCCATTTAGATGCCATCTAGGTGCGTCTTTGGTCTTGTTCAGACCTGCATTGGGACTGTTTTAGGTCCCCATGGCCTTTTGGGGCTTGCTTCATATAGCCTTGGTTTGAGTCCCGTGGCTAGTTTTCAAGTTTGGGCTTGGTTGCATGCTTTGATTGCTTTGTTTAGTTGGTTTGGCACCATCCTTAACATGATTTTTATAGTTTATCATGCTTATCATTTGTCCATGTTCATCTCCTTTTAAGTGTGCTTAAAATTCCCCTCTCTATGCTTAAGTATTGGACCATGTTTGCATGCATGTTTGTATGTACATTTGCCTTCATGTGCTTGGCATATTAGCCATTGTGTTGGGCTTAAAAGTTACTCCTTCATGCTCAAGTCTTGGACCATGTATGCATGAATGCTTGTGTGTACATTTGCCTTGTATGTTGTCACACACTTGGCCCATAGGCATGTTGTCACATACTTGGTCTATTGGCATGTTGTTGCGTGTTTAAAGTTGTGTTGCATTTGGCATGCATTCCCCTTTTAGTTACTTAACATGTTGTCACATGTTTGCTTGATATGTTGTCACATGTCATTTGCATGCTTGTTAGCTTGCATAATTTTCACATGCTTGCATGTTTGCATGCGTGTTTGCATTTTCGTGTTGCATACTTAGCTCACATGCTTAGGTTGCATTTGGTATGCATACCTTGTCTCTTGAATTGATTATGATAGAGGTTGGGCCCATTGTGTGTTTTGTGTGCATTACATTTAACATCAAAATGCACACTTGACTTCTTGGACCATCACGCATTAAAATGCGCGATTGGTGGTCCGAGGGTCGAGTACCAAACTCCCTTTAGTCCACAACATGATGGGGAGAGTGGTTGTGCAAACATTTGCTAAAAATGCATTGCCATGCCTTGTTTGCCCTCTACTGCTGTCAAAACAGGGTTCTGCAAGAAGAGATGGCCGACCGACCATATTCAGTGCCGGCCGGCCATGGATATTTGGCCGAGAGCTTCATTTGTGGTCGATGACCAGTTCCCAATGGCCGGTGGTGTTTCCTCTTGGCCGGTGGTCTCCCACAACCCTCAGAAGGTGATCCAGAAGCAGCGTGCAAAGCAGTGTAAACAGAGGCAACTATGGCATGGTGGTGGATTTCTGAGCAGAGCTGGGCATGCATGCATTGGACCCTCTTCCTGAGGCCGTTTTACCACTTTCTTAGCTTAGTTAATTTGCTTAACTAGTTAAGTGTTGTAAATATTTAATTAGCTTGCAGGTTAATTAATTTGTATTATTATTTCGGACACTCCGAGCGATGGTGAATTTGTAATAAGTGTGCGTGTGTGTGTGAATGTCTTCCCACCCCATGTCTTTCTCCCTTTTACTTACCTGCTTTTGATGGTTAGTATTAGGACATATTTCAATTAGCATCCTTATGCTATGCATGCGTGCATTCATTCATCTCAGATTGCATGCACTGCCTCTACGATCATACTAATTGCATAGTATTTCAAATCTAACTTGAATTCGTGTTATCTGTCGCATCTCATATGTCATCTTAGATTAGCCGAGCCTATTCTAGATGCATTTTGCCTGCGATGCATTAGCCATCTTAACATGAACTAGAATCATGCATGATTACTAACTAGTTTCTTGTTTTGGCTCGGAGTACACTGTGAGTGTTTATGCTTTAGCATCTTGCATGTATATGAATGTTAACATGAAAGCATGCTTGCCATGAGGCTAATTGCTTAGTTGATTTACTGCTTGAATGCCTGTGGGTGAAGGTTGGATTGCTTGAGTTGGAACAACTCATTGAAATCCGTGTTTTAGCCTACTTGCGAGTAGCAAATTTCAAACTGTCTTTCAAAACAAGCGGATATGCAATGCTTTGTTCCAAATTAGGCGATCTAGTCTATACTTTTGTGTTGTGCGCATCACATAGTAAGATTAGCTAATTAACCAGAATAAGAATGCATAATGTTTTCAAAACTAGATATCATGGTTAGTAGAGGCCGATCTTTGATCGGGCGAGCAGGGGTGTTCATAGCTGACCTTCCCTAATCGTACCCAAGTTCCCGAGCCGAGGCAACTTCGGTAATGATGAAGACGTGGCCTTAGGCAAACGAGTCAGGGTTTCCTAAATTCCCCCAAAATAAATTATTTAGGTGGCGACTCTGTATCTGGCAAAGTAGTCTATGTTTGGCACTTCTTTACAAAAATCTGTTTTCCAAAACAATTTGCCGGATTTGGACTCTTTGGTGATCTATCAATCTCACATCGCACATTGTGAGATTAGATTAAGAACCGACACAAAACGAGTCTGAACTGTAGAAGCAACAAGGCCTTAGGGCTCGTCTATAGTTTCTAGCGACTCTGCTGGGGAGTTTAGAGAGCTTGACTCGAACTCATGATATCTTGTTTTGATTACACTCATGTGTTTCTTTGCATTGCATGTGCATCGGTGCACCTAAGTCATAGTGTTTGCCATCTGCTATTCCTGAACGGTTTGCCGGAGGCTTGCTTTGTTATGCGTGCCATAAGGCTGACCGATTACGGGCTTTACCACGATGGGAACACAAACCTCGGTTGCCACTGGGGCACCCTTTTGACCATTTGACCTAGTGCATGTTCGGAATCCACAGTGACCATTCCAAGCTAGGACAGGTTGCTTACCCGATTATAGGTTGTTTGAAACCGCTGCGTGCGTAGTGAAACCCTAGCTCCTAACAAAATAGGACAGGGAAACCCTACCCCAACATAGGGGTGTTTTGGCTCTCACTTGTTTTGTTATGTGCTTTTAGAGTTGTATCTCTACAAGGAATGCACGTATCAGTTCACAAGTTTGGGTATCAGGCCTGAGGGCATCAGTATCAGTATTTGGGAATCAGTTATATCTACGGGTATCAGATTCAGTTTTTGGGCAATGATTATGGGGAACAGTGATTAGTAGTAGAGTACAGTTATTCAGCTATGTTTGTGTCTGTTCTGATTGGGTCGAAATGCTGCGTGTTTTCTCTTTCAGTTCAGAGATATAGTATAGAATAGCCAGCGTTCTCCTTTACTGAGGTGAGACAGACATCTGATCCGTCAGTCACCGTTCAGTTCAGCGGACTTATGATGACGCAAAGTTTAGAGGAAATTGTGGTTATGGCAGCCACATTAGACCAAGGAATCATCTTACAGGATGAGACCAATGTTGATATACCGCATCTGCCCAGGTCGCCTGCTACGCACCCGATCTGGGAACCCCAGTTGTTTCAAGCTCGTGAGCCCACCGCGTTTGAGTTGATGGGAATGATTGGCGACCTCCAGAGATCTGTGGCTGATCTAGCCTATGGAATGTCGGCTTCGCCACCAGCCACATCGTATACCGGGAATTTCATGCCGCAAAAGCCCCCGCTAGTGGGGCGAATTGTGATCGAACTCAGCCAACCCGAGGCTGTCTCAACCTATGGCAATGACATGTCAATAACAACCGGATTTCGCTCTGATATAGCAACCCACACCCTCGATCAAGCTGAGGCTAGAGGCAAGAACAAAGTGGGAATAGATGCTGATCCCGTTGAACAACTGTTGTGGGCAGTCGAGGCTTTGAAAGCCGAGGGGTTCAATAAACAGCAAGTATTCGCAGTCGTGGCTAAGACTATGGATGATGCTTTCCCCACTCCAACCGAGGGGAGTTCCCGCTAGGCGGAAAATCGGGATAGGCCCCGTCATGCCAGAATAGTTCCCTCCAATCCCAACCCTGCACCGGGAAAAGATCAGAGAGCCAAGGCAGCACCTGCCGATCCTTTTTCAAGTACATCCAACAAAGGTCCACAAACTTCGAAGTATCTGCCCCGAGGGCGTAGAGTCTTTCACGCCCTCTACATGCCTTTGTCTAAAGCACTTCAAATCCTGGCAGAAAAAGGTCATCTCAAACCCCTTGAGCCTCGGCCTCTTCCTGCTCATCTTCCACCAGGTCATGATGCTACCCAGTACTGCACGTACCATCAACAGACCGGTCATAGCACCGATAATTGCTTCCATCTTCGCCATGAAGTACAGGACTTGATTGACAATGAGGTCATCCTCCCACCTACCTCAGCAAAGTCTGTCACCACTGAGCTGTTGGACTTCAAGGACACCACAAGTATGTGATCAGGGGTTGGACCACCTACGGGCGGCGCTCAATGTATTTTAGATGTGGCGTCTGGCACGCGCTGTTTTGAGCATTTGTGAATGCTGGTTTTTGCAATCTCTGGCTTGGGAGTTGAGTCAGTTCTCCGGTTATGTTTTTGAGTCTGTCTCTTTGTTTTGAGTCAGTCTTTTTGTTTAAGGGTCTGTCTTGTTGTATTGAGTCAGTCCCATTGTATAGAAATCAGGTGATTCCAGGGTTGTTGCCTCGGATATCATTATTTTGTTTTGTAATTATCCTTTTGCTTTCTTTTGAGTCTGTCTTAGCTGTGGAGCTAGTTACAACTAGGAAATCTGAATAAACAGCTGCGGCTATCATGTTTCCGTGCTTATTGCTACTTTGAGCTAGTTGTGTCAAATGATTTGAATGAAACGGCGAAGCATCTCACTTACTCTTCTGCACCTCAAACTCATTGCATTGACCTAAGTTTTTCAAAACTTTTTTTAAACACTGTGGTGATGAAAACGAAGAGGAAGGAATTCCTCGGGTTTTGCAAAATTTGACCAATTGAGAGAAAGAGAGGCGTGCTAAACCCTTAATGAATGTGATCATGTTTGTTAACGTGAGTACTGAGAAGGATCCTAGCTTGATCCAGATTGGCTCCACATTGTCTTCCGTGCGAGCGATTTGTCGCTTTCTTAAAAGTTTTCAAAAAATGTTTTGCGCAGTCCTACGAAGACCTGTGTGGAATCGCTCTTGAGATTATGCAGCCTAGGATCGCTCTCAGCCTCGAGATTCAACCCCTTGCCCTCAAAACCTTGAACTTGGATTCAGAATGTTCAACGGCCAACCGCAATGTGAGCCTTGTATGGCCAGATCAGAAGCACCCCTCGAACGAGGGGCAAAAGACGTCAGAGAATGTACTCGAAGAGTTCACGACGAAGATCGGCAAGATTGCCAAATCCCATAAGGGAAGAAAGAAGAAGGTATCGTTAAAGGACAATTGAGTTCCGATCCACAACACTAGGGGTAGATTCAGCCCCCCCATTGGATGGACTCTTGCATCGTCAGTGAACAGTAGCCACTCTCCTAGATTCAGAAGGCTTCGAGATCTCAAAACCATTTGACATGGACAAAGTTACAACTTTTACCCTTGAGAGGCTTGCTGGGCCGAAAACCCGAAAGGGCGACCCAAGCAAAAGTTAGAGCAAGAAAAAGAGAAAAGAAAAAAAAATGCAAAAAACAACAAAAAAAAAAGAAGAAAAAAAAAGAATTGGAAAAAAGAAAAAAAAAGAAAAAGAAAAGAAAAACAAAGCTCGCAAGGTTGAAAACCCGGAAGGGTGGCCTTGGCAAAAGTTAGAGCGTAGAAGGTGAGGGTTAATACATGAGTGTACCTTCCCGGAACTACGTAAGGCTTGATTCCTATGTTTGGGATACGTAGGCAACTTCATCCTGAAGTCCAGCCACTAACATTTTCAAAGTGACTGTGTCCATATATTGGTTTTGACCATCTTCGTCTTCTCTGTATCCGAGAGTTCGGTTGCGATCATCACTAATGAGAACTATTCACAGTATGCTGCGGCGTTATCTAGACAATGGGCAACTTTCCGTTGCCATGAGTCGCCATTCAAACAAGAGGCAACTTTCCGTTGCCATGCAGCTCTCTTCAAGCAAGGGGCAATTTTCCTTTGGATCCGAGGTTGTGCATCTCGAGAGTGGGTTCCGTGCTCGTTGAGCACTGGCTATTTGCCAAAACGGTTTTTGAGAATTTTTACTAAAGTTGACTAATTTCTTGAAAATTATTCCATCTTTTCCAAAACTGAACCATTTCTTGGATCCAAAACAGGAAAATTTTCAGTGCTCATAGCCTGACTTGCATGATTTTAAATCAAAAAGTTGAAAAAGCTTGTTAATCTAACTCTTATTATGGTCAAAATTGTTTTAGTAGAAAGCAAAAAACAAAAAATGGTCAAAATGATGAACTAGGGGCACGGTTGAGTCAGGCTTCCTGTCTTTCCCTCATCACCAGTATATTTGCCAGAAGAAGGCACAACTGGAGCTGTCTATAAAGGGCTGAAAGCTCTCTCACCCTCCGAGCAACAAGGTATCAAACCAAGTGTGAAGCACGAGTTGGGATGGATCACGGTACTCCATTCCCTCATCTGGGACATCGACTAAGGTCACCGGAGGAAATAGCAGCGAGCTAATGATGTTGGGCATGAACCCACAACTTCTTGTTTATTCATCAACCACACTGGGGAGGGATGAAAAATGAGAGATTAAAAGAATAGAGAGATGTGCGATGAGAGAAAAAGTGAGAAGAAGGTTTTGAGAGAAAAACTGAGCCTGGGGGCCGAGTGATGTGAGAATCACAAATGAGAAAGGGTGGGAAACAATACCCAGAGAAACAGGCTTCCTGTACACATCTGAGTATCGTGTCTTTTGTTTTGTTTGTCTCGATTCTTGTTTTGAGTCGTTTTCGAGTGTCTGCGTTTGTCTTTAGGTTGTATACCTTTTGTTTTCCGTTGTTGAGTCATAGTGCGCTGTGTTCAGTCGTAGGCTCAATACCCAGTTAAAACTCATCTTTCAATTTCAAAAATGATTTGTTTTGTGCTCAGAGTGCTGTGCCATTCTCTACATTTGTGCAAAAACATGTTTCTTTCTTTCATAAAACCGCAAGGGGCTCACCCCAAGTCACGTGAAAATGGTGAACATATTGGTTTCAGATTGCGAAGCAAAGGAAAGAGGGAAAACCTAGAGCATCTGAGTGTGTTTCAACTTCTACCCATTCCATCTTTACATCTCGTCTGTTCAGATTGAACTGTTTGTTCAGAAATCGTCATGTGCAGATTAAACCAAGCGCTGTGTTATGGGCTGTATGTTCAGATTGAGCAGTGCGTTGTATGAGCTGTGTGCCAAATGAACCAAGCGCTGTGTTATGGGCCGTATGTTCAGAATGAGCAGTGCGTTGTATGAGCTATATGTAGATTAAACAAAGTACTGTGTTACAAATTGTGTGTTCAAAATGAGCAGTCTATATGTCAAACATGTTGGGAACTTGCGATCAGTTTCATTTCCAGTGCTTTCTGGTGTTGATTTTTGTGAGGTCACACCAGCGTTACTTCAATTTGCTTATCGAGTTGTCGCTCATTTGCTTATCGAGTTGTCTCTCATTTTTTTATCGAGTTGTTACTCATTTGCTTATCAAGTTGTTACTTATTTGATTACCAAGTTGTTGCAATTTTGTTTATCGAGTTGTCGCTCTTCACTTAGCGAGTTGTAAACCTGTTAAGGTCTTATGGTTACATGCACGATCAATCTCACTTACATTGTTATGTAATCTGATGCAATGCGATGCGATGTGATGTACAAATGTAACACTTTCTTTTTCAAACAAAAAGCTTGTTTCGTTTCATCATCTTTTCAAGTACATAGCTTTGAAGAAAACAAAAACTTGCCTGCGGCAGTACAAGGTACTCAAGCTACCAGCAAAAAGAAAAAGTAAAACAAAAAGAAGAAAAGCGGTAAAAGTTTAGATCAGCGTCAAATGGTCTCAGGCACGAGAGTCAGTCCTGGTCCCATTCCTGGACAAGGGTCCAGGATCACCACCACCATCTCTAGAGTCCGAATCTGAGTCATCTCCGACCTCGCCCTGGGACGACTCCGCCTCTTCGTCAGAATCATCGGGGGAGGGCTCTCGAGAACTGCTCTCAGTGTGGGTGTGCCTATGTCTGCCTCGCCTGTGGAATGTCATCCCCCGCCTGGCTCCCCCTCCTCCTCAAGCAGGAATAGATGGTCCAGCTGGAGCGCCTCCCGCGGTCAGAATCTGGAATGGAGGCTGAAAAGCACAAATGGCAAACACATCAGTATGCTACGCAAAGAAAAGTATGAATACTATGAGCAGTGTATCAGTATAGAATGCAGTGTATGAGTACAGTGTATGAATGTTATGAGCAGTATGTCAGTACAGAATGCAATGATTGAGTGTAGTGTATGAATGCCATGAGTAAGGCTGTGAACAGTTTGCGGGTTACAGTGTATCGAATGCCGTGAGGGCCGTGTATCAAGTGTTGTGTTGATGGTGCGATACATCAGATTGTGTAGAGTTTGAGACTGTGGTCAGAAAAGCTTGCCGGGATACTATAAATCGCCAACAAGTCGAAGCATCGCTGCAGCATCCCTACCGCTGAGGCAATCAACTTCAGGGACTGGCGAGTGTACTCGACGGAAGCCTGTAAAAGTATTGAAGTCATTAGTATTCTACAGAATATCAAAGGAATTGAAATGACTGCACAAAATGCAAAAGTGTAATAGTGCATACCGGGGTCGAGCCATAAACTCTTATGAGCTCAGAATCAGCTGGAGGAGGAGCGAAGGGAATCTAATAGGTCTCCCCACCCTGCCCTCAGCATGTGATCATTATGGGCAGTGCTGGCCACTCACCCCCCTGTCTCCTCCAGGACCCACTCCTGCCTCAAGCCGGAGGTACCCTTGGTGCCCTCAGTGCCCTCGGTGCTCCTGCTCCAGTCGCTGGCGCTGCAGGCCTCTCCCTCTCAGCTCAACGAGCACTACTCAGAGGCGGCATCAGATAGGCCCGGATGAACTCGCTGTAGTTGCCCTCGCCTCGAAAGCCCTCCGCATCCCAACCTCTAGAAAGCGCCATCTCTGGGGTGTACATCTCTGTCTCGCTCATGGTCGAGGAGGCCTCGGGCTTGTTGCTCGCACGCCTTAGGTCGCCAAGAAGCGCCGCCAAGTACCGAGCAGCGACGGGGCCCTCTAGCAAAACTCTGAATCGGGCAGTCTCCTCGACACTAGCATACCACTCCCGAACTACGTCAGGCAACGGAGCCCAAGGCTACCAGGTGAACTGTAAATGACATACAGTTTGTTACCTACTGATATTGAAAGAGAAATGTAAAGCGAAGCTAAATGAACTGTAATGTTTGACATAACTTGGCTGCGGGGATGGTATCGAAGTAGCGGCGAAAGAACATGAAGCACTCCCGCGGCCTCCACTCACATCTCACGTCGAAACGATGAGAGAACGGGACACCAAGGGGAATCTCCTCATCAGGCACTGGGGCAAGCCTCGGGAAGTAGGTGTAGACCCATAACTACGAGTATAACAGAGCAAATATCAGTATGCTTATCAGATAAAGTAGAATGCAAAATAAAGTAGAAATCACAGAGCCGTGTATTGTGCAGTGTATCATGCAGAGTGTACCGTGTGTGCGATATCTGATCGATGTAAGCATTGCATGTTTGCGATGTGTGTGTGTGTAATGTGTGTGCATAGTATCTGAAAGATGTAAGCGAAAAAAAAGAAAAAAAGAATATGTACCTCAAGCTACTTTGTTGCCTCCGAGCAACTGTCCGCTGAGGCGAGAGGATGAGCTCATGTAGCCATAGAGAGTGGCCAGGCCAGCGCCACCCCAGTTATAACGGCGGATCTGTGTCACATCCACCAGTGCTCTCAGTAAGTAGAGGGCGACGGTGTTCGCCCGGTCGGCAAACAGAGTAGTCCCCAGCAAGAACATGATAAAACCCCGAGCATACCGCTCCTCCTTCTCCTGGATAGTAGGCGCCTGAACCCAGAAATGAGCCTCGAACCAAGAGTATCGCACAAACCACCTTTGCAAGCGGGGTGGTGATCTTGAAACAAATGGTGGCGACATCCCACTCGTCCATGTCAGTATCAAAGGGGATTGGATCACCGCCCACTCTGATGCCTGGGAGCATGGAGAAATCAAAGGGAGTCATCGTCATTTCCCCAGTGGCGGAAAGGTGGAAGGAGTCGGTGGTGTCCCACCACCTCTCTACCAATGCAGTAAGAAGCGACCTACTCGCGGTAAGGCGTGAGAGCCCCATGCAAAAAGTCCCAAAGCCGACCTGGTCAATGATGCGATGAACCGCGTCAGGTAGCTCCAAGTACCAATCTCGGGTGACTGTGTTCCCATACCCCCGGAGGGCATAGGAATCTCCCTGTGGTCAAAACAAACAATTCCGAAGCAGTGTTACAAATACAGTGCGTTTGAGCGAATCAGTAAAAATACAGCGTGTGTACACGTTTTCAGATTCAAACAGATATCAAGTGCGGATGTGCTCGCAGTGAACTACAGCATCTGATGTATCAGTGTGTTTGAGTGGTTCAGTGAAAATACAATGTGTGTACACATTTTCAGATTCAAATAGACATCAAGTGCGGGTGTGCTCGCAGTGAACTACAACATCTGATGTATCGGTGTGTTTGAGTGGTTCAGTGAAAATACGGCGTGTGTGCACGTGTTCAGATTCAAACAGGTATCGAGTGTAGGTGTGCTCGAGGTGAACTACAGCATGCGATGCATTAGTATGTCTGAGTTAAGCAGTTAAAGAACAGAGTCAACAATTACAATTGTGTGTTCCACATTGCGAAAAATGAAACAGCGGAGGAATGTACCTCGGAAAGCAAGTGGGGCAGATGTGACTCGCTCGCCGATAGAAAGCTCTAGTGGCGCCTTTATGCCAGAGTGGTGAAGTGGTGAAGGTTGTCAGGAGGGAGCACATGTCTTCTTAGGCTTTGTAGGTCACGGATCGAGCAATGGGATGTGAAGAGGCAAGAGCTCAACCTCGGGCTCCACATCCATCTCTGGGGGAGCTCCACCCTGTGGGAGATCATCTACCATGACGAGAATGTGAGGAAATGGCCGGAAGTATGAAAACCGGGTGAGAATGTGAAAAGTCAATTGAAAAGTCAACCCCGAGAGGGTGAAAAATGGCCGGAAAGGTCGAGGTCCGGAAAGGGCACAAAGATCGAGGTAAACTCGGGAGAAACAAACCCCAAGTGGTGGGAATCGAGAAAAGTACACCGAAACAAAGATTTGTTCGGTTTAAAATGTTCGAAACGGCGAGGGTTTCACGAATGTTGAAATGGGCCTGAAAACCGAGGAAAATGATGGATTGAAGGAAGAAAAATGACCTAGAGAGATGGGGGAAGGTTTTTCGAGCAAGAGGCAAGTGAGAAAATAGGGCTAGAAGCCCTATATTTAAAGACCCGTGCCGAATTGACAAAACTGCCCCGATACAGCATTTTTGGCCGGTCGGCCAAATAGATGGCCGATGGCCTTGTTTTGTGGCCGATGGATGGCCGGTGAGCCTCCTACACCCTTGTTTGGGTCATTGATGTGGTTTGGGACCTTCTTTGCTCAACATAGTGCAAGATATTGCATTTCTGAAGCTTAACCGGCCTCCGTTTTGACCTCGGACCGTGTCTTCTGTGTGTGAACCTCGAATACGTGCAAGGTGTATCCTTTTCATATCCTTTTATATCTTGCGAGATGCAATAACTGCTTTGAATGCGTTGTATTACAATGTTTTGCCTTGTTAACGATTAGCATACATAGGTTGCATTGTTATGCATGTCTACACGCGTTGTAACACGCACAACTTGCATTGTTATACACTGTTCATTTGCATTGTCATGCATCTCAAAAGACGTGCGTTGTCACGTATTTCAGTTCACTTACATTGTCATGCATCTCAAAAGATGTGCTTTGTCACACATTTCAGTTCACTTGCATTGTCATGCATTTCAAAAGACGTGCGTTGTCACGCATTCAAGTTCATTTGCATTGTCATGCATTTCAAAAGACGTGTGTTGTCACGCGTTCGAGTTCATTTGCATTGTCATGCCTTTCAAAAGACGTGCATTGTCACGCGTTCAAGTTCATTTGCATTGTCATGCATTTCAAAAGACATGCGTTGTCACGTGTTCGAGTTCATTTGCATTGTAATGCATCTCAAAAGACATGCATTGTCACGCATTTCGAGTTTATTTGCATTGTCATGCATTTCAAAAGACGTGCGTCGTCGCGCATTTGAGTTCATTTGCATTGTCATGCATTTCAAAAACAAAAAAACAAAAAACAAAAAAAAAACATAACAAACAAACATGCATTGTCATGCATTTTCTTACCACGCATCGTTATGCGCACCTCACACGCATTGTACATAGCATGCATTGTACATATTGCATTGTAAATAGCATGCATTGTATATATTGCATTGTACATAGTTTACATTCCATTGCATATAGAATATATCGCATTGTAGTTTGCATGCATTTGCTGCATTATCCATCTATGGCTTGCGACTTTCCATGTTGAGCTTGGTCTGGTATGTGCCCATACTTTTCACGTTGAAGCACGGTTATGATATTATGTGTACATGCCTTTCCTAGTGTTGTGGGTGACGGCATCGTTTTCGTGTTAAACACGGGTTGTATGTGTTCATGCCTTTCCTAGGCAAGTTACGGTTTGGCTGCATGCCTTATACTTTCCATTGCATATAGAGTATATTGCATTGTAGTTTGCATGCATTTACTACATTATCCACCCGCGTTGTTTCACATTCTTAGGTTGTATTTGCTGCATCCTCCCGTCCACCCGCGTTGTTTCGCATTCTTAGGTTGCATTTGTTGCATCCTCCCGTCCACCCGCGTTGTTTTGCATTTTTAGGTTGCATTTGTTGCATCCTCCCGTCCACCCGCGTTATTTCGCATTCTTAGGTTGTATTTGCTACATCCTCCCGTCCACCTGCATTGTTTCGCATTCTTAGGTTGCATTGTCTTGCATCCTCCCATCCACCCACGTTGTTTCGCATTCTTAGGTTGCATTGTCTTGCATCCTCCCGTCCACCCGCGTTGTCTCGCATTCTTAGGTTGCATTGTCTTGCATCCTCCCGTCCACCCGCGTTGTTTCTCATTCTTAGGTTGCTTTGTCTTGCACCCTCCCGTTCAAGTTTCTATACACATTGCATGCATTGTTGCGTTATGCTTTACTTATATGTGTTCAAGTTTCTTTACACATTGCACACGTTGTTGCGTATGCTTTATTTATATGTGTTTATGCTTCAAATCGCATTGTTATGCGCACACTTGGGTTGCATTGTTATGCACCCCTTCCACCCGCATTGTCATGCACCCCCTCACTCGCGTTGTCATGCAGTTTTAGATTGCATTATTATGCATGTTGCTAACGATATTGTATCTATTAAGTTTCTTTCTCTTGCAGACACGATATTGTATGTACGGTTCATTTGAAGCTGGCACGACCAGACGAACCACGTAGGTATTGTATTCTCCGCATCAAACGTAGCGAGAATTACATAATTCTCTTACATCCTTTCTGCATTATAATGTAGTTTGGTTCTTAGCTTGCTTAAAACTGTCGCATGTTATGCTTCGTTATAGCTTTCTTTGCATGATCATAAGTTATGCTCGGCTTTGTTCATTGTTTTGCATTTTGCCCCTGCCTTCGGGCGCATATCTTTGTCTATGGCTTGTATGCTTTGTCTAAGTCTTCGGCCTTGTCAAAAATGGGTCGTCTCTGGGCTTTGACACTCACTCCCATCATTGTTATGACTTTCGAGTTCTGTCAAAGAAGGGAAACTGTAGACACCCCATTTTTGACCGTCCTCAAGACTTGGACGTCACCGTTTGAACATTCGATGATCATCCATGTTCGTCTTCATTTTGAGTTCTCAGAGGTCTCGGCTACGCGCCTTGCCTTAGGATCTCTCGACTTGCTTGTTTTGTGTTTGGTTTTGTACCAAACACTTGTTGTTTTGCTTCTGGGGGCAGGGAATGGCTTGTTGGCCATCCCCACACCTCACCGGCCATGGCCTGAGGCCACCGGCCCTGTTTTGTTGCTACCGGCCATTGGTGATGGCCGGTCGACACTCTTTTTGGTCGGCCGACCATTGTTTTGGTCAATTTGTCATTTTTGGTTAGCCGACCACTGTTCATCTGCTTTTGGCAGATATTTTATGCTAGCTGTGATAGATGGCATCCACTATGCACCCCCTTCATACACGTGTATGGAGGGATTTCTCTCTTGCTTAGCTTGTTTTGGAAGCTTTGCAAGAGTTAGAATTCTATAAGAGGAGGGCTTCTCCTCCCTCCTCAAAGGTTCCAAAGAAGTTCAAGAGGGCTCTGAGATTAGGGTTAGGGTTTGTGTATCTATCTATCTCTATATCTCCCTCCCTTTTGCCTTTGTGTGTGTATAAGTGTGTGTTTGTTCTTACTTTTGTGCACAAACACCTACCATTACACTATACCTTGGTTGCTGAGGTGCCAAAGGGTTGTCCTTGAAGTTTTGAGTTGGTTTTGACCTAAAGAAGAGGTTGGAGTGGTCCTTGTGAAGAAGGTCTTCAAGGGTAAGAACTTTACCCCTTTATTCCCCATTTTTACTTAGGCTTTTAGCCATCCTTGTACCTGTTTTTAAGCTTAGTCTATAACTGATAAAAGTTCTGATTTTGAGTGCTTAAAATAGTTGTTTAAGGTTGTTTTGGTGTTTGGGGTTGTTCGACCCCTCTTAGGCCTTGTTTGGCCTCATTTTTGTGCATTTTTTGTGAGCTCCGGGATCACCTTGTCTTGGCCTTCCCACCACTGAAATCCAGAGGGATTTCAGTGGTGGGGATGGAGTTTTAAGGTCCTAAGAAGGAGAGGGTCATCACCGCTCCTTATTGTCTTCAATACTTACCAATTTAGCCTCATGTGTGAGCACCTTGTTTAAGTCCATGTTGGCCATGTCTTAGCTGGTATTTGGTAGTATTTTGCCATGGTTTACCTCTATTTTAAGTTGGTTTAGACACACCATGCATGCCTTGTATACTTGTCTTGTAATGCCACGAAATTGCCTTAACATGCTTTGTACTTTGAGCCTTGTTTTTAGCATGATTTTGGCCTAGTTTTATAAAGCTTTTATGCATGTTTTAGTATGCTTGAGGTCTTTTTTGGTTGTTTGGGTCATTCATGACTTTCTTTGTATAGCTACCATGCAATCTCCCTTGTAGGCCTTGAGTGTTGGCCCCTCTAGCATGCTCTCCTTGCATCATTTCAATGGTTTGGCACCACTTATCATGTCATTTCAGTCCATATAGCATGTTTGTATACTTGCATTTATGGCTCCTTTGATGCTTCAAAAGGTTTGTGTTTTATGCTCCATGTTTGGGTCATTTTGCATGCCTTTAGATTTAGGCCATTTAGATGCCATCTAGGTGCGTCTTTGGCCTTGTTCAGACCTGTATTGGGACTGTTTTAGGTCCCCATGGCCCTTGGGGGCTTGCTTCATATAGCTTTGGTTTGAGTCCCGTGGCTAGTTTTCAAGTTTGGGCTTGGTTGCATGCTTTGATTGCTTTGTTTAGTTGGTTTGGCACCATCCTTAACATGTTTTTCAAAGTTCATCATGCTTGTCATTTGTCCATATTCATCTCCTTTTAAGTGTGCTTAAAAGTCCCCTCTCTATGCTTAAGTATTGGACCATGTTTGCATGAATGCTTGTGTGTACATTTGCCTTGTATGTTGTCACACACTTGGCCCATAGGCATGTTGTCACATACTTGGTCTATTGGCATGTTGTTGTGTGTTTAAAGTTGTGTTGCATTTGGCATGCATTCCCCTTTTAGTTACTTAACATGTTGTCACATGTTTGCTTGATATGTTGTCACATATCATTCGAATGCTTGTTAGCTTGCATACTTGTTACATGCTTGCATCTTTGCATACTTGTTCACATGCTCATATTGCATGCTTAGCTCACATGCTTAGGTTGCATTTTGGCATGTATACCTTGCCTCTTGAATTGATTATGATAGAGGTTGGGCCCATTGTGTGTTTTGTGTGCATTACATTTAACATCAAAATGCACACTTGACTTATTGGACCACCAAGCATTAAAATGCGTGATTGGTGGTCCGAAGGTGGAGTACCAAACTCCCTTGAGTCCACAACATGATGGGGTGAGTGGTTGTGCAAACATTTGCTCAAAATGCATTGCCATGCCTTGTTTGCCCTCTACTGCTGTCAAAACAGGGTTCTGCAGGAAGAGATGGCCGATCGACCATATTCAGTGCCGATCGGCCATGGATATTTGGCCGAGAGCTTCATTTGTGGTCGATGACCAGTTCCCAATGGCCGGTGGTGTTTCCTCTTGGCCGGTGGTCTCCCACAACCCTCAGAAGGTGGTCCAGAAGCAGCCTTAGGACTTGTGCAGTGTTCAGAGGTGCAAAGTAGTGTAAACAGAGGCAACTATGGCATGGTGGTGGATTTTCGAGCGGAGCCGGGCATGCATGCATTGGACCTTCTTCCCGAGGCCGTTTTATCGCTTTCTTAGCTTAGTTAATTTGCTTAACTAGTTAAGTGTTGTAAATATTTAATTAGCTTGTAGGTTAATTAATTTGTATTATTCTTTTGGACCCTCCAAGCGAGGGCAAATTTGTAATAAGTGTGCGTGTGTGTGTGTGAATGTCTTCCCACCCCCACGTCTTTCTTCCTTTTACTTACCTGCTTTTGATGGTCAGTATTAGGGCATATTTCAAATTAGCATCCTTATGCTATGCATGCGTGCATTCATTCATCTATATCGCATGCACTGGACTCAGCGCATCATACTAATTGCATAGCATTTCAAATCTAATTTGAATATATGTTACCTGCTGCATTTCACATGCCATCCATAGATTAGCCGAGCCTATTCTAGCTGCATTTTGCCTGCGATGCATTAGCCACCTTAATATGAACTAGGATCATGCATGATTACTAACTAGTTCCTTGTTTTGGCTTGGAGTACTAGGTGAGTATTTATGCTTTAGCATCTCGCATGAGTGTGAGTGTTAACATGAAAGCATGCTTGCCATGAGGCTAACTACTTAGTTGATATAACTGCCTGAATGCCTGTGGGTGAAGGTTGGATTGCTGGAGTTGGAACAACTCGTTGAAATTCGTGTTTTAGCCTACTTGCGAGTAGCAAATTTCAAACTGTCTTTCAAAACAAGCGGATATGCAATGCTTTGTTCCAAATTAGGCGATCTAGTCTATACTTTTGTGTTGCGCGCATCACATAGTAAGATTAGCTAATTAACCGGAATAAGAATGCATAATGTTTTCAAAACTAGATATCATGGTTAGTAGAGGCTGATCTTTGATCGGGCGAGCGGGGGTGCTCATAGCTGACCTTCCCCAATCGTATCCAACTTCCTGAGCCGAGGCAACTTTGGTAATGATGAAGACATGGCCTTAGGGAAACGAGTCAGGGTTTCCTAAATTCCCCCAAAATAAAATATTTAGGTGGCGACTCTGTATCTGGCAAAGCAGTCCATGTTTGGCACTTCTTTACAAAAATCTGTTTTTCAAAACAATTTGCCGAATTTGAACTCTTTGGTGATCTATCAATCTCACATCGCACATTGTGAGATCAGATTAAGAACCGACACAAAACGAGTCCGAACTGTAGAAACAGCAAGGCCCGAGGGCATGTCTACACTTACTTACTTCCTCGACTTGGAAATTTCTCATGATTCTTCTGGTTACTTTCTCACCCAGGCCAAGTATATCTCTGATCTCTTGGCTCGTGCTGGTCTTACCAATTGCAAGACTGCTCCTACCCCAGTTGATCCTCAGACTCATCTCACACCTCTTGACGGTCACTTGTTGTTTGATGCTACCTTATATCGTCAATTAGTTGGCAGTCTTATTTATCTCACAGTTATTCGTCCAGACATTGCCTATGTTGTTCACATTGTCAGTCAGTTCATGGCTTCTCGTTCTCCTCACCATGATGTTCTGGTTCGCATTTTGCGCTATCTCAAAGGAACTATGTTTCATGATTTTCAGTACTCAGCATACTCATCTCTACAGTTATATCCATTTTCTAATGCAGATTGGGCAGGGGATTCTACTGATCACCGTTCTACTACAGGATTCTACTTCTTCTTAGGTGACTCTCTTATTGCCTGGCGTAGCAAGAAGAAAACTATTGTTACTCGTTCTAGTACTGAGGCTGAGTATCATGCTCTTACTGACATTACTCAGGTGCTTGTGTGGCTTCGATGGCTTCTTTCTAATATGGGGGTTTCACATTCTATTGTGATTAACCTCTATTGTGATAATCGAAGTGCTATTTAGATTGCACATAATGATATCTTCCATGATCACACCAAGCATATTGACATTGATTGCCACTTCATATGACAGCATGCTACTAGTGGTCATGTTCGTCTTCTCTTTGTTACCTCTGCTGATCAGACCGCTGACCTCTTCACTCATCTTCGAGGACGCTTCTTTGATCTTCTCTCCAAGCTCAAGTTGATATCTAACTTACCACCTTGAGAGAGAGAGAGAGAGAGAGAGAGAGAGGGGGTGGAGTGGGGTGTTAGATGTATATTATTATTTTATACTTATCTATCTGCATTGTAGATGTATCTCATTTCCGTTTCTATACTTATCTAGGTTTTTTCTCAGCCTATATATACAGGCTGCTTGTATTTTATTATTTAATTCAATATAGAGTTTCTCTTTTCTCTTCTCTGTTCTCTGTTCTCTGTTCTCTCTCTACTTTCATAACGCCTTCAATGAAAAGCGGAGACTTGCCAATTATTACAAAGAGTTACCAATGGGATAACAATGGTAGAAAAAGAGTAGAGAAATATTTGAAAGAAATAAAAAGTTGAAATTCGTGTGGTAGCAAAATTGTATTATTGTTTTCCAAATATATATATTTATGTATTATGTTTTTTTTTTTTAAAAAAAACTTTATATTTTTAGGTTCTATTTGACAAGCCAAATTAGAAATATTTACATATATATATATATATATATATATGTGGAAAAAAGTCTACGGAAGGCACTAAAATATAAATTTTTAAGCTTTTTTTTTGGTTTGTTTTTTTTTTTTTGTATTAATGATTTTTATTTTTTTATTTTTTAAACACTTTGAAAAAGTAAAAAAATAAAAATATAAACAAAAAAGTAGAGAAAAAAATACAATTTTATATTGATCACAAACTCACCTTAACATAGCAGCCAAACATGTCAATATAAAGAAGTTGTATTTTTTTCTCACTTTTTTTTTTTTTTTTTGTTTATATTGAGTTTGTGATAAATAAAAAAAAAGAAAAGAAAAGTGGGGGATGACATGTATTACTTTAATTTTGTTGATTGCTTTTATTTACACGGTATGTATGATATGGTGCGCAAAATTAATATTGTAGCGGAAAATTTTATGAGTAAATTATAATGTAGTTGAAAAATAAAAGTAGAAGATCCACTGAGCGTGTTATGATTTTTAATTTGTCAAGAACATTATTTAAAAAACGTCCTGTGATATTTATTATCTATAAAATGAATAATTTAAATTATCGAAACGAGAGTTATTGTGAGTCTTAAGAGTTCAAATATGACAATTAAATTCAAATTTAAAATTGAGAAAAGCCGGACCATTTTCGGTGTATACCAACTTAAAATTGAGATGCTACTTCTTCAGCTCCTACTGGTGGTGCAAATGTTTCATACATCAACTTAAATTTTCTTTCAAAAAAAAATCTTGAAAGGAATTTTCTGCAGATAAAATAATGTCGAAACTTTATCGACTTGAATTTTAAAATTTATTTTGTTTGGTACTTTTTGTTGGATCATCAAACTATGCATAACAACAATAACTGTATAAACTATATGTGTTAAACTTATGTTTTTCTTTCTATTTGGCTAACTGTTAAAGCCAAGCTGAGTCACTATGACAATATCTATAGAATCAAGACGATAAATTACAAGCCTATGATTATCATATCTATTATGTTCATCTTTTACGTTTTAGTAGACGTGGACGATAAATTTACATTGCTATGATTATTAGATTGATCAACCTATTTTTTTCATATATAATTTATACATTGAAACATGAAAAATGAACAAAAAAAAGTTTAGAAATATCTATTAACTAGATTGGTTGTTTGCTGAGTTATGGTTTGTGCAATTGTTTTGCTATGTGGTTTGTTGTCACTGCTGTCTTTGGTTAAGGTTTTCTTCTTTCTGGTTATTCACCTGGATTGTTCTTGAATTGATAAGTCTAAAACCAAAAAATTATCTAGAAAAATACGATGAATTTGAAATCTATAGTGTATTTTCAATGTTTTGTTGTGGGCCACACTTTAAATGAATATTGGCCATTGATGTTGAATTCTGAATATTTTATTTTATTATTGTTATTTTCAAAGTTTAGCAATTTTCAGAATTCTTGTTCCTCTATTTTGGTATTTTTGGTTAAAATATCTCCAACTTTTTGCTTTCGATTTGTACTTGCATATGATTGGACTTATCTTTTTGTGCCAATCTCCACTACAAGAGTTTTCACTTTTGGCGATTAAATTTTTAGTCGCCAAAAGTCATATTTTAGTCGGCTATAGTCATTAGCGACTAAATTTTTTGGTCGGAAAATTAGTAGCTAAAGAGTAGTCGGGAAATATAATTGCCGACTAAACCTAATTTAGTCGCCAAATGAATAGGTTTGAAAATTAATTAAATAAATACATTTTTGCCAACCAATTTTTTTGTCGCCAAAAGCCAATTATTTAGTGGCCAAAAAATTTTTAGCTACTAACTTTTTTAGTCGCCAAAAGCAAATACTAATGTTTTGGCTACTAAAATTCTAGTCGCCTAAAGTCAATCTTTTTTTGCTACTAAAATTTTAGTCACCAAATACTATTTCTTTTGGCTACTAAAAATTTAGTCGCCTAAACTTCAACATTTTTTGCTACTAAAAATTTAGTCGCTTAAACTACGACATTTTTGGCTACTAAATTTTTAGTCGCCAAAAGTCATATTTATTCTTCAACTTTTGTTTCTAGTTACAAAATGTTTTAGTCGCCAAATGTTTGATTTTCTTTTGGCTACAAAACTTTTAGTAGCCAAAAGTTTGATTTTCTTTTGGCTACAAAACTTTTAGTAGCCAAAGGTTTGATTTTCTTTTGGCTACAAAATATTTAGTAGCCAAATGGTTGTTTTTCTTTTGCCTACAAAAAATTTAGTAGCCAAATGTTTGATTTTCTTTTGGCTACAAAACTTTTAGTACCCAAATGTTTATTTATTTTCTTTTTTCCCTTTTTATTGGCTACAAAACGTTTAGTCGGCAAAAACATGATGTTATGTTTTATTGCTAATATTATAATGTGTCCATAGCCTGTCTGTATTCCATTCAACCTGAAATACGTATATAAATAAAATGATACACAAATTATCAATCATTCCACAATCTGCATCCGTATACAAAAAATAAATTACTTTAACGGTCCACGTACATACAAACGAACTATTGTCTAAACTAAAATAATAATTCCATACAACATATACAATTATACAAAAAGTAAAGCCCTCCATTTACAAAAATTACATTTACTATATCATGTGAAATGACCATTTCGCATGGTACAAATTACCATCGTAATCTGTACCACGACAAAAGGTGATGTATGTACCAAGCCAAAAATACATCTATGTACCACGACAAAAAACCAATTTAATGGACGGCGTCAAAAGGTGATCTATCTACCATGCCAATAATTATCTGTTCGCTGCTAATAGTTTTCTGTATCAGGAATAGTAAACTGCACAAAAGCTGGAGACGACAAAAGTATTATATTACTTCTATACAAAAGTACAATTTCTTCTCCATACACCAAAATATCTCTGCAAGGCCACGCAACGAAGTCATCTAAAAAAAAAAAAAAAAACATTAGAATTGGACCCAAAAATGCCTAACTTCATGAATGAATTTGGGAGCAAGTGACAAATAAAAATAAGTGAGAAGCAACCTTCCATGATGAATCAATTATCAGTCATTGTACAGTCTTTCTAAAGTCTTTTGTTATAAAGAACATTGTTCAATGCAGAACAATCATTACTAAATCTTTCATTAGTAACATACAGCTAATGTAACAATCTTCTACTTGTATGCAACATGCACCCAAATTCTGTGGCTAAACCAATATCAAAGCCCAATGTGTATAGAAAGTATTCTTTTTACCAACTTCCTCATTATTTGTTTGCAAACGGCACTTGAATAATTAGATTGGACATAAAACCACCGGTGCTTATTAATGTATGTCAGTGCCATTTCAGAGAGGATATTAGAACATGTGATAAAAATAATAACACACGTGTGTACGATCACAAAATTAGCAAGTTTAAAACATTTCGTCAGTTGTCACAAGTCCTATTTGTAATGGGAAAGCTTCGCGTGAGAGCCAGATGGAGGTTCGGGAGCTGTTTTGAAGTTTCGCCCCCGAAACGCCTTTTTTCGACAAAGTTTTGGGCGTATTCGTCTCTAAATCCCAACCTACGAGTCTGAATAACATTCGGTCAATTGTCACAAGTCCTATTTGGCATGGGGAAGCTGCCCGTGTCAGCCAAACAGAGGTTTGGGGGCTGTTTTGAATTTTTGCCCCCGAAACGCCCTTTTTCGACTAAGTTTTCGGCGTATTCGTCTCTAAATCCCAACCTACAAGTCCGAATAATAATCTGTCAGTTGTCACAAGTCCTATTTGTAATGGGAAAGCTGCTCGTGAGAGTCAGACGAAGGTTCGGGGGCTATTTTGATGTTTCGCCCCCAAAACGCCATTTTTCTACTAAGTTTTGCGCGTATTCGTCTTTAAATCCCAACCTACGGGTCCAAATAACATTCTGTCAGTTGTCACAAGTCCTATTTGGCATGAGGAAGGTGCCCGTGTCAGCCAAACAAAGGTTCGGGGGCTGTTTTGAATTTTCGCCCCCGAAACGCCCTTTTTCGACTAAATTTTGGGCGTATTCGTCTCTAAATCCCAACCTACGGGTCCGAATAACACTCCGTCAGTTGTCACAAGTCCTATTTGGCATGAGGAAGCTGCCCGTGTTGGCCAAATGGAGGTTCGGGAGCTGTTTTGAATTTTCGCTCCCGAAACGCCCTTTTTCGACTAAGTTTTGGGCGTATTTGTCTCTAAATCCCAACCTACGGGTCCGAATAATATTCCGTCAGTTGTCACAAGTCCTATTTGTAATGGAAAAGCTACCCATGAGAGTCAAACAGAGTTTCGGGGGCTGTTTTGAATTTTCGCCCCCGAAACGCCCTTTTTAGACTAAGTTTTGGGCGTATTCATCCCTAAATCCCAACCTATAAGTCCGAATAACATTCCGTCAGTTGTCACAAGTCATATTTGGCATGGGGAAGCTAGTCGTTTCGGCTACATAGAGGTTCGGGGGCTGTTTTGAATTTTTGCCCCCGAAACGCCCTTTTTCGACTAAATTTTGGGCGTATTCATCTCTAAATCCCAACCTATAGGTCCGAATAACATTCTGTCTGTTGTCACAAGTCATATTTGGCATGGGGAAGCTTCCCGTGTTGGCCAAACAGAGGTTCGGGGGTTGTTTTGACTTTTCGCCCCTGAAATGCCCTTTTTCGACTAAGTTTTGGGCGTATTCGTCTCTAAATCCCAACCTATAGGTCCGAATAACATTCCGTCAGTTGTCATAAGTCATATTTGGCATGGGGAAGCTTCCCGTGTCAGCCACACAGAGGTTCGGGGGCTGTTTTGAATTTTTGCCCCCAAAATGGTCTTTTTCGACTAAGTTTTAGGCGTATTCGTCTCTAAATCCCAACCTATAGGTCCGAATAACATTCCGTCAGTTGTCACAAGTCCAATTTGGCATGGGGAGGCTGCCCATGTTGGCCACATGGAAGTTCGGGGGCTGTTTTGAATTTTCGCCCCCGAAATGCCATTTTTCGACTAAGTTTTGGGTGTATTCGTCTCTAAATCCCAACCTATCGGTCCTATCGGTCCGAATAATGTTCTGTCAGTTGTCACATGTCCTATTTGGCATGGGGAAGCTTCCTGTGTCGGCCACACGGCGGTTCGGGGGCTGCTTTCAATTTTCTCCCCTGAAACGCCCTTCTTCAATGGATTCAGAAGACATTATACAATTGCAACTTCTCCAGGACCGAATTTTAAGTATTATGCTGTCATGAGAGGCATTGTTATTTAGGTCCAATGGCTAAAATATTTACCCTAAAATATTTTTATGTTTCGTGACTGTCCATGTATCATTTTAATTTTGTTTAAAATTTGACAAAAAATGTCACGTTAGCTTTTCTGGTTAATCACATGAAATAGAATGAGAGTCCTTGAAGCAGTAAATGATAGTTAGGGCTGCAACACTGGTACACTTGGTGACTACTCAAACTAGGGCAATGATCCCCCCACATATAAGAACAGTTAGAGGAACCATTGAGATGGAAATAGAAGCTACAACACTAAAAGTGGTTGACATTATGAATAGATTGGCATTCAAAGTATATGCGGTAATATCATGAGGTAACAATCAACAAGAATACAAGAAAATCAACAAGTAACTATGTAATTAAGGAAGTAATTATAAATAAAAGACAATGTTTATACCTGCACAGAAGGAGCATACTTCTGAGTATGCATAATTGGTGCAGTTTCCACTCCTGCAACATTGAGGACTTGATATGAAAATCGAACAGTTCAAAGTGCAGTTGCTGGCCAAGTAGGTATATTATAGTACAACCACCCTAGGCTACTGAATCACCTAGCACTTCATGATTTGGTGATGCTTTAACAGATCCCTCCAGATACTCCTGCAGTTGAGCCTCATTAGATTAGGAACACAAGAAGATATCTATTATGTTTTATCTTACTATAAAATGAGGTACACAAACATGAAACAATCAAATTGCTAGTTGCTGAAAACTCGAAGTTCAAAATTTTTCATATGGTACTACTATAAGAGCAATGTATATTTTAAACCAAAGTATACAACCAAAGATTATTTTAACATAATTGTCAATACTATTTATGAAATAAATAATGAAGTTGTATTTGTTTATCAGCTTAAGCATTTTCCTGTTCCATTTCCTGCTCTCTTCCTTGACTAAACCTAACCAGACTTTCTTTCCTCAATCAAGAAAAAAAGCCACCATAGGAAATGAACATGCATGAGGAACTCATCCTACAACTGGACATAGTCACCTCAAACATAGTTACATAGACCAGTCACACCAAACACACCCAAACTTTGAGGCCACCGTTGACCTCTAAACCTTTCTCACATCAATAACTCTGTAACCACTTCTCAAGGAGGCCCTTTTTTATGAGTAGAATATTATTGACAAAGCACCAAACAAAGGTAAACCCTATACACTCAAAAAGTTTGGATCCTGTAGGCTATACATACATGAGCAGTACAAATCTTGAATAACCTTAACTGAAGACAACAGATAATGGACAACCATTTCTTATCCAGAAAAACAGAAAGGAGCAAAGACTCTTTCAAACTACGTATGGGTAGCATAAGTGAAACACTAATGTTCACAAAGTAGAAAGAAATCAATAAAGAAATAGTATGCCTGCTACTATGGTGAACACCAAGAACATAAGAGCATCTGAGCTTATTATAGTGCAAAGCTATGTCAATAAAGTATATCACACTAAGCTTCAAGAAATGATTTATAGAGAGGTTCAGATTAGTTGAAAAGTATATAGTTAGCACTAAGCTTCAAGAAATGAAAAAATATCCATGTTGAGTATGCAAATAAAATATTGTCGTTTTAAACTGTCAAATATCCAGACTAGTGTCATTAGATTTCATTCGGTAGTTGATATCCAAACAAAAAAATAATTGGATTCATTCGGTAGAGTGCAGAAACTTTAACTTAAGCTCTTTGCTTAATTGTTCTACTGTGTACCTATCAAGAGACATTTATACTACTATTTTCATTTAATTGGATTCAATATTTTACCAAATAATCTCAGTTATAAATTCAACAAATACACTTGGTCGTCCGACATTTGCCTGTTCACTAATTTAATATATATGTTAGTGCAATGAAATTTACTTCCCACCCTCTTATGAGGTTTTTAAAGGTATAACGAAAAAATAATGCATGAAACTCACCAGAACAATATCAAGAAGCCCCATCCAGTATAATACGCTTCCAATCTCCTTTATTCCACGAAGAATCTCTGCTTTGAGTTCTGATTTTGACCCCCAGTTAAGATGTTCTTTGACAAGCCTCAAACAACTTGATGTACATACAAATAAACTTAAATCCAAGGAAAAGATACGACTTAAATATTTTAGGCAAAATTATATTCTACGCTAGCTACCTGTTACGCCTCCATCGAAAGTGGCCTGTCCAATTGATTTTGGCAATGCATCTTGCAGTCCTGTAATCATTGGTTCAAGGGTAGTTATTTGAAACAGATCAGCCAGAGAAAGTTAGAGAAAACCACAACTAGAAATCTTAACTGGGGGTGGGAAAATGAAATTTCAGCCATTTAAGAAAATTAAGATCGCAACACAGTTGCTCAGGTTTATTCAATTACAATAAAATATGTATAAGACAGAACCCAGAAATATAATTTCTGTTCATTCTTTTTCAGTTCATACTAGGGTATTTATGATGCGTGAATGTTGACACACCCTTAAGCTTTTAAAGTGCTAGTTGCAGTACAAATATGATTAACTAACTGACATGAGACATAAGATTGCATGAGATGATGATACATAGGTTGAGAAAAAAATGGCAAGATTCTTAAGGTTTCTTCCTTTATATACCTGGTTTTGGCACTTTGGCGGGTTGCCTGCAATTTAAGAAACCCTATAGCCAGCTACACTTGATCTCTATTCCCTTTCCTTATCATCGTATTGCCCTTCTCCTTTTGTTTTTTCTTCTCCCATACTCATCCCTCTTTTCTTTCCTAACCAAGGTTAGGTAGTGCAGTGAATCTCATAGGTTGGACAGAAAACTTTCCCCATTATACAGGGCAAAAAGGAATGAGGGATCAAGTAGCTCACTGAAGAATTTCATAACCCAAAAAAACAAAAAAGAAAGAAAGAAATAGTAAGATAAAACAATTTTAATAGGACAGGTGCAAACCACAGAGCAAGAGCATACCTTGCTGCCCAACTTTTGTAATAGGTAAAAATCGTCTCACACAGCTTTGAAACAAATATATCAAAACAATGATCCACCTAAAAAAGAAAACAAAATATTCACAACTGAATAAAATACACGTCATTGAGACACTCATAGTGAGTTTGAAGCTCGGAGTGGAGATTTTTTGTTCTCACAAGCACTTTCTTCTTTTTCTTATATACAACTAATAGAACCTGCCATACATTTTCTAGAGGCAAACTCCATATCCCCAAATAAATCCTTTAAACTTTTGTTTATTAAATTCAATATTTTTTTGACCTTCGTTGAACATCATTCTTAACCTTTAGCCATTACCGAAAGACCTCAAACGTGTTCATTTAATCAATTGTTGATCTTATACATATATATAAATATGTGTGTGGATGGTTTTAAAGTTTGTTTCCAAACATTTCATTGCATTTTATAAAGTTTTTTTTTTTTTTTTTTCATTTCCCTTATGATTCAAAACTTTTCTGAAACTTTTCCATTTCAAAGCTGACCAAATGGAACACCAAAACAAAACTTCAATCCTTGCTCACCTCCATTAAATATTAGCTTTGATGCTGGAAGTTCACCAAAAAGTTTCAGATTGTATGACAAGGGAAAACATGTTATATGCAGATTTTCAATGCACAAGAAAAACCTCCACAAAATAGACAAAAATCATCAAAGAATCTTCACAAGAAAAACTTCACTTTTTTCAATTTTATTCAATCACCTCAGCTTCGATTTCATCATAGAGAAAGCGTTGCTTGAGAATAACTAATGCTTGCTGAGCAGAATCATTATAGATGTCAAATGGCATTAAAACACTCTCCAGAAGACCTGCATTTTGGGACTCAATCATATGATCCACCAACATCCAGGGAAGAGAGCATTCAACAGGAAACTGCACATGCACAACATACAAGTTTCTGTCAATCACATGGAGAGAAAGCATATCCGGATAACATGGAGGATACACACACTTTTTATGAAGTAATTTTATTCAACCATGCCAGATGGGGCATATACCAACAAAAGAAGAAAAAAAATTACATAAATAAATAAATAAAATAAAATAAAATAAAATAAACTATAAACCCTCTCCAAAAAAAGCTCTCCCAAAAAATCTAAAAGAGCGAAAGATGTTTCACAAATTTTCCTCTAAGCCAAAAGTGAAACTACGATATAAAGTGGCCTTTAACCTATATACTGATATTTCACTCTCTTGAAAAGTATGTGATGCAGTGCCAGAAAGAATAGTACAGCTCCTACACCAGATTCTCTTTGCCCCATATATATATATATATATATATATCTTCCCCAATCCATCTGCTAGTTTACAAAATAAGATAGTCAAAGGCACAATGTATCAAATACCCAGAAATTGAAACCGTAAAACAAGTAAGGTGCATCAAATTCACTCTAAAAATGGGTCAACAGAGTGAGAGTTTCAAGCAAGAGTAAATATCTAGAAATTGAAACCCTAAAGCAAGTAAGGTGCATATATAACTCTGCTTATTACAAATATATATAATAAAAAAAACAAAAACAAAAACAAAAACTGCACATACATATATATGTATATATATATAAATACAACAGAAGTATAGATTGTGGGAGATAGAGCGAGAGAGCGAGAGACGGACGCACAGATAGAGTGAGAAGTAGAGCGCGAAAGCGAGAGAGAGAGAACCCGTGACGTGCAGCTGCGACGGCGGTGAGTTGCGCCGGTGGCGGTGGCGGTGGCGGTGGTCGTCGCAATGGCGCCCGTACGGTAGGCTACGGTGAGGGGCTGACTTGTGTGAGATTTGGTGAGGTGTGTGTGTGATACACTGTTGCCAAGCAGATCAACGCACGCGCAGCAATAAAAGAAGTGGCGCGGGTTGAAATTTCAACCTTTTAGCGACTAATTTAAATTTTAGTCAGAAAAGGAATCAATTATGCCGACTAAAATCTTTTGGTAGCCAACTATCACTTAACAGCGACGAACATATTGTCGCTAAATGTCACCTTTCGCGACTAAGTTATAATTCAGTCGGGAAAAAGCAATATTGCAGATTAAATTTATTCTTTTTCACCTAAAATGTACACTAACAGCGACTAATCTTCTATTTAGTCGCTAAAAAATTAAATTTTTCCAACTAAATTTCAATTTAGCCGCCAATTATAAATATTTACCGACTAAAATATTTTAGTAGCTATATATTTGAACCAATGCCGACAAATTAATTTTTAGTCGCAAATATTATACTTTTGGCGACTAAAAATGTTTTAGTCGCCAAAATTAGTCGGCAAAGGTGCATTTTTTTGTAGTGCTCATTGGGATGAGAGGGGTTTCGCCATGACATAGTTGCACTCTCCATTTCTCTTATTTATTAATACTTTAGTGTTGTGTGATGTTTATTGGATCTATATCAATAAAGATATCTATACTTACATGTATAAAGGAACACCTCTATTGGTGTTTTTTTTCCTTTATTCGGTGCCATTCAATTTTACTTCTACATGGATTCATGTTGAATTTATATAACTCTATTTTTTCCAATCAATTTGCATGAATTATCCTATTCATTGTTTTTCTTTGTTTTAATTTTTCGTTTAAATCTTATGAATTAGACATGAAGTTATGTTTGCCCAGTCAATTTTTAATGCGTCAAAGGGCACAACTGTGACAACCGAGTGATTATTTGGTGGTTTTTGAGTATTGTTCCACACTATTTATCACTTGACATTTGTTAAGTTGTCTCCCAAAATTCTTACAAAAAGTATGAGTCCGACATCATGTGAATTTTTCCCACGATCGCCACATATTTTTCGTGACAACAAATTAGATTGGCGAAGATGATATCTTCAAACCTATCGCGTATTATTCAACAAGCAAATAGAGAATTCAAAAATTGGGAACACTTCAGAGGAAGCACAGGAAAAATATATATATATATATATCAGATAAGTAGTAAAGTTTACAAATTTTAATAATTAAAATGTTAAACTTTTTTCATGAAACTGTGATAATTTGAGGAAGTATCAATTGATGTGTAATTTCCCCTGAAAATTTGAAATGAATTCAATCAAAATGCATTTTAAATTCTAAATTTTTTGTAGGAAAAAAAAAAAAAAGTCTTGCACCTTTAAGTCTTTCTCATTTTTTTTTTTTTTTTTTATAGATTTCTTAGAAAATTCCAAACAAAATTTGCATAATTGATAAGGTAGGTAATATGTTGAAGTTTGTGTAACAAGGCATTTCTTACATAACCTTCTTTTCAAATCCTCTAGAAAATGAAGTATCATATCCAAAGAATTGAAAACTCAAGCGAAAATACAACATTTTATGAATAACTTTTGGTCATAATATTCCAAAAATAAGCTGTAGTTAGGTATTTTTTAATGTCCATGATTAGGAAAATTTCATGCTTGGTAGGTAATAAAGGAAAATTCAAATAAGAAAGAGAATATGGTGGCTTTGTCAAAATGGTTCTTGTAATCTCAAATTTAAACCAATGATTTTGAACTAATTTTTCACCATGGATTCCTTTACTTGGTCATTTTTGTAAGGATTTAATACAGGAAAATCTCTAAAATGAAATTTAATATTTTAGGAATTTAAACTATTAAATAAATCTACATCACAACAAAAAGAAAAAAACAAAACAATTTAACTTTTTGCAATACCTTTGCTTCAAATCTTTAATTGAGTAAGGAGCTCTTCGTGTATTGTGACAAAAGGGGTGAAATGAGCAATGCTGGAACAAAATTTAAAATCGCATTTCGAAAGATTAAACAAATCACTCAAAGAGAGAAACACATTTGTCACTAACAAACTGCAAATCTCTACATGATCTGTGAGCACCAAAGTCGTTGTCATCCCTCTGTCACGAATGTCACCATCATCATCCTTCTCCATCGTGAGCGTCACAGTCCTATCCCTATCTGTCGTGAGAATTGTCATTGCCCCCTCTCCATTGCTAACATCATCGTTTCTCTCCCATCCCATTTTCGCCGCCTTTTCTTGATAGTCCTTTTAACAAATGAAAAAGGAACTAAAATTTCAAAATAATATGATTTAATATCAAGTATATTCTAAACATTAAAGTTTGAATTTCATTTTTGTTGGTGAAAAAAAAAAACTTCTCTCTTTAATGATGCATTGGTAGATTTTCTTCATGCTTTTCTTTTCCAAAAGCACATAATTGATGTGGAAACCAGTGTCGGAGACAAGTTGTCACACCCGGATTTCAAGAATCCGACCCGTGAGAAATAGTCATAAATAATAAAATAAATGGCAATATTAAACATAATCAAGGGATTCTCTCATATATGTATATATACATATATATATCAATGTCATTCATTACATAAGACTGCCCAATTACATGCATCATATGTTCAATATCAACGTGGAGTAAATATACAGTATGTAAAGGAAAAACAGTAACGTAATACATAAGTAAAATGCTCTTAGGCATACACCATGAAAAAGGGTTCGATCCTTAAAGAAAATGGCACTCAACCTACAAAAGGCCTACAAATCAAAAGAGTTCTCCTAGCTCATGCCGTCAATACCTGAAAAAGATTTCAGCCATGTAAGGTGAATATATAGTCTAATATGGTAACATTTTAAAAGACAATATGTTCTCATATATGCACATGATCAGGATGTTCTAAATATGTATAACATGCTCAAAATGTTTTGTTTAATTCAACATTTCCCATTATCATTACTAAAACTCGGTGAATCCTCAAGTATATGTATCTATCAATGGTCATCTTTAAGCACCACCTAACCTAATGTACTATCTGAAGCTATACTCTGCCAATGATCATCATCGCTAAGCGTCACCTAAACCCATCAAATTTACCGGTTGCTAACTAGAAAGACCTTGGCACCCATACCACGCAGATTTTCGGTCTTTCACCATAGATTATCAAGTCAAATTAACCTCAATCTCATCTATACATGACCCGGATTCACCACTAAAAGCCCATTAAAACCATGATGTTTTAATGTAACCAATGCAACAATATAATATTCAATACTTGTAAAACATACTCCATGTATCTCTATTCAACAATGGATTTTCATTCTCTTAAAATCAACCAATTCAATATAAAAAATGTGGATTTCCACCATTCTATTGTATTAATATCAACAACATATTCACCCAAAAAAATATCAACAACAACATCAATTATTATCAATGGCCACAATTCTCTACAATTTGCAGCAAAAAAGGAAGTTCAAGGAAGGGGTGGCCGACCAGCCACCAGAAGCAGCCGACCGGCCACCAATGGTAACCAATAGCCACCATTGGTAGCCAACCGGCCATCAATGGAATTTTGCACAAGTGTGTTCCTGAGTTGGTGCAGAGATATTCTAGAAGTTCGCAGCACTGTTGGTGTTCAAGCAAGTGCAAACAGAGGTGTCCGATGGCAAGGCGGTGGATTTTCGGGAGGTAACCAACCGAACATGCATGCGTCCCTCGCCCTCGAGGCCATTTAATTACTTTAATTAGTTAGCGTAATTAATTATTCAATTCAAGTGTTGTACCTAATTAGTTAGTGTAACTGGTTATTCAATTCTAATTTGTTGCAATTAATTAGCTAGAATAGTTAATTAAATGTGTTGTAATAGCTTAGCTTAATTAGAGTAGCTAGTTAGCTTATTCATTCGAACCCTCCTTTGCGAGGGCGTAATGTTGTAATAAGTGTGCGTACTTGTGTGCATGTCTTCCAACCTTGCATCTTTCTCCCTTTTATTTATCCGCTTTTGATGGTTAGATTAGGGATCATTTTCGATTAACATAACTTATGCTTGCATGTTTGCATCCATTCATTTGTCTTGCATGCAAAGAGGCTCGGTGCATCATTCAAACTGCATTGCAATTTCAATACTTCTTTGAATACGTGTTTCAAAGCATGCTATCAAAGTGTTTCAAATCATATGCCATATTAGTAGCCGAGCCTATTAATTGCATTATTGCACGTGTTGCATTGGGCATCTTGTATAGCTAGGATCATGTATTTTTCTAACTAGTTTTTGTTTTGGCTTGGAGTACTCGGTAAGCTTTTTTGCTTTAGCATACTTGCACAAGTGTGATTGTCGTATTGCCATGTTTCACATGCTTGCCATGAGGCTATGTGCTTATATGCTAAACTGCATGAATGCTTGTGAATGAAGGCTTTGTTGTTTGAATTTGAACAATTCAACGAATGTGTGTTTTAAGCCCGCTTTGAGAAGTGGCAAATCTTGTTTTAAGCCCAATATGTTTGGTGGCAAATCCAGATTTTAGCCCACTTAAGGATAGCAAATTCAAACCATTTTCGAAAGCAAACACGAGTTGAATTCGTTCTAATTCTTGTGACTAGTCTATACTTGCTTGTGTGCGTCACATAGTAAAGTTAGCCAATAATCAGAATAAGAACACATAATGTTTATAAAAGAACATATCATGATTAGTAGAGGCCGATCTTTGATCAGGCAAGTAGGGGTGCTCATTTCAGGACCATCCCCTCTCGTACCTAAGTTCCCGAGCCGAGGCAACTTTGGTGATGACGAACACGTGTCCTTTGGCACGAGTCAGGATTTTCTAAATTTCCCCAAAACAAAATATTTAGGTGGCGACTCTATAATCTGGCAAAGCAGTCCAATTTTGGCATTATTTGATTTAAAATCGATTTTCCAAAAGGTTTGCCAGATTTGGACTCTTTGGTGTTTATCAGTTTCACATTGCACTGGTGAGACTAGATTCAGAACCGCGGGAGTCCGAACTGTGGGCCTTCTTTTCAAACCCCTTTTCCGAAAGGCGGGGGTCACGGAAAAAGGCGAGCCCACAACCCCGACCTATGATTAGCCTATAATCCTTAATTAAGAATGCTTAAAAAGCAATTAAGATGAAATTCTGAGTTAATTGCATGTGCTATGTGTTATGTGTATTTATATCTGTATAAGGTAGGAATATCGATCTGGAATTCTATTTCGGTACGCGAATTGAAGGCCTTATCGGCATCCTAACACTAAATTGACTAAGTCCATGTGTCATTTAGAATTTTTGATAAGTTTAATTGAAATTCAATTTAGAACTAAATAATTAGAATAAAGTGATTAATTTAAGCTAGCTTGATTAGTTATAATTATCTATAATTAGTGAGTGCTAAGTAAGCCTATATAAGGCCTATACAACTTCTAGAGGTCTCATTCTTCACCTTGTTGAGTGCAAAATGAGAGAGAGAGAGAGAGAGAGAGAAATCAAGGAGAGATTGAATTCAAGCTTGGTGAAGGAGAATTATAGAGAACTGAGAGGAAACTTCAGGGAATTGAGGAATTT
This sequence comes from Camellia lanceoleosa, assembly GCA_025200525.1. Lineage (NCBI taxonomy): Eukaryota > Viridiplantae > Streptophyta > Magnoliopsida > Ericales > Theaceae > Camellia > Camellia lanceoleosa. The sequence goes on from CM045761.1 coordinate 117,179,683, forward strand.
AGCTTCAACACTTGCTTATTCAAGGCTTAAGGTAGGAATTAACTCCTTTGATTACATAATTGAGTTGTTAAGTACATAAAATCAAGTGAACTAGGTGAATTAGCATGAGAATTGATCTAAAGAATGGAATTAGGAACCAATTCATGCATGCATGCACATATCATGGCATTTTTTCACATGAATATGTTCATCTTGTCCTTGTTTTAAGAATTTGTCATGTTTTACATCATCTTACATCAATTGATCATGTTTTGGAAAGAAAGAACCTGTATCAATTCTTGCATGTGCATAGCATGTAAAGAAGAGTATAGTTTTGCTTTGGTTTTAAAGAATTGACTTACTTTGGGGTTTTGATTTTGTGAAATGATCTTCAATTTATGATGATATACAAGATTTCAAGTATTTTCTTAAGTTTTTTACGCAAAAGAGCAGGTTTGAAGCTTTGAACTTGAAATTGAAATCTGGAAATTCCAGAATTCTGCATCATCGCTCGAGCGACAAAAGCTGTGCTCAAGCGACCACCCTTTGTTTTGCACCTTGGCTCGAGCAACCAGAAGTTGCACTCAAGCATAAAATTCAAGCTTCCAGAAGTTTTACAATCAATTGCACAGTGGCTGGAGCGACAAAGTGTGTGCTCGAGCGAACCCACTTTTACTCATTCCTGGGCTCGAGTGACCAAGGAATGTCCATCGAGCGTAAAAATCATGCAACCAGTACTTTTGCAGACTTTGCAGACCACTCGAGCGACCAAATTTATGCTCGAGCGAACTGCCCTGTTTTTGAAAGTTTGACTAAGTGTTTCAAATTACATTTTGGCATCCTCATTACATCTTAGGCATTCCTAAGCCTTAATTAAAACATAATAATGAGGATAAGGATTAGAAGCACACCAAGATAGAAGAGAAATGAGTTAAGCGTTTTTCCGAGCATGTGTTTCAATGTGTATCCCCTATATGTTTGTGTAGGTCACGCGCCATAGACTGTTTGATCCATCTGTTCTGACTGTTCTACTTCTAACGTTATCTGTGAGTAACAACTCTGTAAAGCTATGTTTGACTTTAACTATTTTCTGATGATATGAAATAAAACAAACTCAGAAGGAATATAAAATACAAACACAGACAAGACTGACTCGATCCTGATTCCAACTCCACAGACTTGGCAAAATCAGGTTTATACTCAATACCCAATTCAATAAATAAAATGAAAACATTCTCAAATTGCTAAAATCAATGCGTCCAATTAGCAGGTGGTCCATTCCTTATCATAGAGCTAGTCGCATTATCTCCCAAGTTCATTCATCAAGCCCCGATAAACTTTGTAGGACCTAGTGGGGTGATGACCTTGTTGTCAATTAGGTCTTGAATTTCATGGCAGAGGCGAAAACAATGGCCTGTATCATGGCCATGTTGCTGATGGAAAGAACAATACTTAGTAGAGTCATGTCTAGCTAGAAGGCGATCAGAGAGAGACTGAGGGTCAAGGGGTTTAAGACGGCCTTGTCCTATGAGGATTTGGAGAGCTTTGGACGGAAGCATGTAAAAGGGATTGAAGGCACGACTACTAGTCCTAGGAATATTAACAGAGGGATTGCCGGATGTTGATTGGGTTTGGATATCTTTTATAGGTTTAGGATTAGAGTTGGAAGGGGTGTTTCTGCTAAGGACTCTATTTTCATGGCTTAACCCCTGATTCAAAATGCCCTCAAACTGAGCGACAAAAGTTTCATCCACAATCATTTCAACAATTGTTACGACTTACTATTTGTTCAGCCCTTTGATCTTTAAAGTCTTAACGGCCCATCGAAGTTGTGCATAAGGATCAATACTTGCCCTAACTTGGTTCTTGCCACTTGCTTCAGTTTTGCCGAGGGATTGGGTGGCTATGATATCATCCAGGCTTGAGATGGCATCAAGTTAGCCAATTCCAATTTTAGCTCACCCCAAGATTGGGGAGCTTTTTGACATAAAATTTTTGGCATGTGATGTGGTTAGTGATGGAGCCAAGATTCCTAAGGTTAAATCTGCCACAGTTCTTTGAAGATCCTCAATCATGCTCAAGATCTCAGAAATAGTGGGTTCGGCCATTGGTATTCGCGATGTATTTGAATTGATTTGGTCTTGATAGATTGGTTGGGGTGGGCGCTTTGGAGTGGATTGGACTTGAATTGGGCTATTTTGGAGTTCGATTTTTGGGATTTGGAAGGATTGAGGTTCAAGTGCATTCATCATACATAAGTCTGTGCTTTCTGGAATGAACACTTCAGGGTTGGGTAAATGGATTAGAGCAATATATATATGATGGGGTTGTAAATGGATAGCAATGTATGGATTAGGTTGAGGCTAGGAGGTGGCGGTGCATAGTCATGAGTTGACAATGAGTTAGTGGTGGCATGGGGTCTTTTTGGTGGAGCTATGATCTCATTGTCAATAAGATCCTGAATCTTATGACGGAGGCAAATGCAACGGTTTGTGTATGACCTTGTTGTTGATGATAGGCATAGTATTTAGCGAGGTCGTGCCTTGGTGGAAGAGGACTTAGGAAGGTCAAGGTTTTATGAGCTCTAGGTGCCCTTTTCCTAGCAAAATTTTCAAGGCTTGAGAAAGATCCTTGTAAAGACGATGAAAACTTTGGGCTTGGGGCCAAGTTGGAGTGGTTAGTTTTAGGCTATTATTAACAAAAGGGTTTTTAGTGGGAGTGGTGATATTGTTTACTTCTTAGAATTTCGCAGCTATCCTACTACTAGTAGTATCATTGGAACTGCAAACAACATTTTTCCTCATAGGCTCGTTACCTTCCATAATGATCCCTTGTCTGATGGCATCCTCGATTTGAACTCCAATGTCGTGGAGGTCTTTAAAGTTGAAGAGTGAGAGAACTATCATTTTCTGCAATGACCTTCCATGCAGACTTCGAATTACTATACGAACTTGATCTTTCTCTAGAGGTTTGTTTGCTATCATAGCTATCTTGGCCCTCCATTTGGCGACGAAGGCTATAAAATTTTCATTCGACTCTTAGGGTTATAGGCATACTGGGTGATAAAGGCCTCAGCTAGTTCTTCCCATCTTTGTTTCACCAAGTCCTCTAACTTGGCATACCAGATGGCAACCACACTTGACAAAGTCCACCAGAATATGGATAGTTTTTGCGGACAAGTCAAACCCATAAGCTTCAAAACATCAGAGAACAAGCAGATGTGCACCATTAGGTCACCAAATCCATCGAATCTATCAGTGTGTGGCATTTTAAATCGTTTGGGAAACTTTACAGCTATTTCAGCATCCCGTCTTCGATGCCTTGGATTGAGTTAATTCCCTGCGACCTTTTGATCATTTTTTCCAACTTGGCCAATTTCGACAAAGTTGGATCAAACTCAGTGGCTTTAAGGGGAAATAAACCTTCCCGTTGGCTGTAGAAAGAGAAGTGGGCCTCCCGATGATTGCACAGGAACCCTTAGGTCTTCTAGTAAGATGGGCTCGGGAAGCTCCTCAGCTGGTGGAGGTGAAGTTGGAGTTATATGAGTCACCGGATATGGTTGGGTACTGGGCACCCTGGATGGGTATTGCAATTCGGTAAGAGGGTCACCCTAGTTGGCAACTGTATGAGCAATAGTATCCATGCTTCGTTGAAGAGCCAAAAACATGTCTACTACATTTTTCGGGATCTGAGCCATTATTGGTTTTGGTGAATTAGGTAAGGATGATCTAGCAGGTGAAGAACACTGGTTAAAACTTAAACAAATTCACAATTTTACAAAGTCTACCAGTGCGAATCCACTGAATCTGGAGGGATATCAAACAGTTTTGAAGCTATGGTACTACAACTACCTAACAAAAACAAAAAGAAACTCCTAATCAGAATTTTGATAGCATTTTAGCTCAACTGATCATTGTGCACACTGAACTCAACCCCTCAAAATGATATGTTTGACTCACTAATCAGATTTGAGATCCGTAGATCCCATACATTGCACATAGTAGGAAAGAAAACAAACACCCCTATGGAGGGTAGGGTTATTGTAGACACCCCATTTTTAACCGCCCTTACGACTTGGACATCACCATTTGCACACCTAATGATGAATGTGTACATGTTTGTCAAAGTGATCGGAGTCCTCAGCAGAATGCCATAGCTTTGAGCCTTCAAATCCTATACACCTGTTGCCTTGTTTTGAACCACAACCATAGTTCTTCAAGCCTGAAAAACCTGGGACCTACCGGCCACCACTGCCGGCCAGAATTAGTGGCCTGCCAGCTACAAGTGTGTTTTGGCAGATATTTTTGCTAGCTGTGCCAGCTGTTGTCACAAATGTATGCACTTGCTTACTGGTGTATGTATTGATATTTCTGAGGGAGTTTGATGTTTGTCTATATATAGAGGACCTCCCCTCTTGCTTTCAAGGTTGGAAAATTTTGGAGCAAAATATTTTCTCTCTCTATAATTCTCTCTCTCTCTCTCTTGCAAATTTCTTGAGCCTTTGCCTATACACTCTAAACCAAACCTTGTGGTCTTTGAGCTGAGGTACATTTGAGACTACTTTGAGCTCTTGAGGGTGTGTGTATGTTGAATTGTTGCTTAGAAGTGTTCTTCTGTTCAAGAGGTATAATGCTTGGCATGTTTCTTTACTTTGTTTGCTATTTTTCCTACTATTTTTATACTATTTTTGGACTCTATAAACTTTGTAATTTTGGGCTGAAACTTGTGATTTAAGGGCTTAAAGGGTGGAGGGGTGGTTTACCTTTCTTTCCACCTTACTTCTTTAGCCTTTACCCTTGTGTTTCCCACCTTTACACTATCTTTTTTTTGAGTTTTTAAACACTGATTTTCAGAGCTTTTTCAATGGCTAAAATGTTGTTTTGAAGTCTCAAAAATGGAGGGGGTAGCCTCCCTCCTTGTGTTTGTTTACTAGCTTAACATTCTCCATGTTTTAGCTTATTTTTTTAACTATTGTTAGCTTAATTCCAGCATGTTTTAGGACTAATTTAGCACTATTTTAGGACTGTTTTTAGTGGTTCATTGCATTTGAGCCTTGTATTGCATGCCTGTAGTGTAATTATCCTCATAAGGTTGGTGGTCTAGGCCTTAGCCACCAACCTATTTGAGTTAATAGTATTTGTTTATGGCTTTCCATACTTGTTTTCACCCCTAATCACTTCTACAACCTCCCTGCTTTCTTGGCTTTTTCGTTGCTTTGAAAGTTGGTTCAAACTAGTTGCCTGTTTAAAGCATGAGATTGAGGTCTTGTGCTTAATGGTTTAATCCCTTTAGAGGTTCATTACCAACGGCATGACACTTCTCATGCATAAAACAACTCTTGGTTTGATGCTTCTTTCCATTAGACGACTTAAAGCTCACCTTTGGACTTCATTTACTAAGGAATAGTTGGTAATTAAAATAGGGTAATAAAAATGAAGATTAAAATTATGCAAGATAAAAAATTGGTTAGGGTTCAATCAGACGTTAATTAAACCCTTGAGTCTTGAATTGTTTCATACTTGTCAGTGATGAAAACGGTTCAAGAGTCAATGTCAACCACTTCCCTTGATCAATCCATGATAGGGAGAGGGTTTGAGAGTCTTTATTTGTTGCATTTATTGAACTTACACACTTTGGTCCATAGGCCATCATGCAATGAAATTGCATCGATTGATGGTTTGTGAATCAAGTTTACCTCTCCTTTGAGCTATTTGATGATAAGGAGGGATAAGTTGTGCAAACAACCCTTGAGAATACCTTGTTCTTGCTCTATTTGCTTTCTGTTACAATGGGAAGAACCAAGCATCAATGGCTTGTAGGCCACTTTTTGTGGTTGGTAGGCCACTATTTTTGGATGGCAGACCATCTTTTGTGGACTACAGGCCACCACTTTTTGTGGTCAACTAGTCACTATTTCTGGACGGCACACCATCTTTTGTGGACGGCAAGCCACCACTTTTGGCATTCCGGCCACCTTTGCAAAACTCAACAGTGGCTTTTTGAAGTGGAACAAAGCTGATTTTGAGATGAAAAACGGTGCAAGTGTTCTAACTGTGCAACAGAGGCTTCCTGGCAGCAGAATAGTGGCTTTTTTTTGGGTGGAAATCATCGCGCATGCATGAGCACTCCTTGCTTCCCGAGGCCGTTTAACTTAATTACTTAGTTTAGTCGTTTCTTTAAATGTTGTAAAGTGTTGTAAATAATTAGTTAACTAGACTAGTTATTTAATTTTGTCTTGTAATTAGTTTATTAGCTAGAATAGTTAATTAATTCTTTTTTGTAATAATTAGTTAACTAGCTCAGCTAAGTTATTTATTTGGGTTTGTAATAGTTAGGTAATTCGTAGTAATTAGCTTAGCTAGTTAGTTTATTCAGACCCAATTGCGTGAGGGCGCAAATGTTATAATAATGTATATGTCTTCTAACCCCACGTCTTTCTCCATTTTATTTGCTAGCTTATGTTGGTTAGTTTTAGGGCATCATGTTTCGTTTAGCATCTCTCATGCCTTGCATCCACTTGTATTGCACGCATCGAGGCTCGACGCATCATTCTAACTTGCATTGTTAGTTAATACGTCTTTGAATATGTGCTTAGACCTCATGCTATCAAATTGATTCATATGCCATATTAGTAGCTGAGCTCAATAATTGCATATTGTATGTATTGCATTAGTCATATTGCATAGTTAGGATCATACATTTTTCTAACTCTTTTGCTTCTTTTGGCTAACCTCACAGTACTAGGTGAGCATTTTTGTGTTTTAGCATATTGCATTATATGTTGATGTTGCCATATCTAGCTTTCTTGCCATGAGGCTAATCACTTAAATGATAAACTGTTTGAATGCCTGTGGATGAAGGCTGGTTTCTTGAATTGGGATGGTTTGATTCATGTACATTTAAGCCCACCTTCTTTGAGTGGCACATTTACAAACTCTTTTCAAAATAAACACGAAATCAAGTGTTCCAATTTTTACGAGCTAGTCTATACTTGTATATGTGCGCATCACACAGTAATGTTAGCTTAATAATCGAAACAAGAGCATATAATGTAAATAAGATTCACATAATGATTAGTAGAGGCCGATCTTTGATCAGGCAAGCGAGGGTGCTCAATTCATGACCTTCGCCTCTCATACCTAAGTTCCCAAGCCGAGACAATCTTGGTGATGACGGATAAGTGGCCTTTGGCACGAGTCTCAAGTTTCCTAAATTTTCCAAAAAATATTTAGGTGGTGACTCTTGGCAAAGCAGTCCATTTTTGGCAATTTGATTCAAAATTGATTTTCCAAAAGATTTGTCGAATTTGGAGTTTTTGGTATTTATCTATTTCACATTGCACTTGTGAGATCAAATTCAGAACTGCGGGAGTCCGATACTGTAGGGCTTATTCATCTTCTAAAAGGGGGTATGAAAAATTGAGCTACAGTTATCCTGTCCTAGCAGGAAATGAAATGATCTCGGATTTTGCTAGAGTATACTATAGATTAGTCTAGTCAAAAGGGGTACCTTAGCAGGATACCGATATAGCTGCCTAATGTCACACTCTGAACTCGCCCCTAAAAGTTCAGGCATGACCTAATCAGAGACAGACACATAACCTGATATACATATCATATGGGGCCTGAACGAAAGCATTTAATATCATACAAAATGTAAACTAGCATCCATTGAGCTACCACTACTATGCCAGGATCACAAACAGAACATAAAGTAAATAAAGGAAGCCCAGAATCTAGCTATGTACATATATATATACAGGCCTAGCCCTCGAGATTGGGCGTATAATAAAGACATTGAAAGGAAGAAAGGATCATGTACGTTTCAACCTTAGACTGACAATCAGGGTACAAAATTAAAAGCTTAGTAAAACTCCACAAGATGAGTTGTCTTCATTTTGGTGCCTGGACACTCTGAGGTTGACAAAAGAGGAATGGATGCCATGGGTTAAGACTGACCTTCAGGTGGAGTGCCTACAAAAACAGACATAACATAAAGTGAGCCAAGCTCAGTGAATAGTAATACATAAACAATTTAACAATGAACCTGAATTATAATGTACATGTATATGTGCAGAGAACATATAATTAACTTATCCTGCAATTCCTTTCAGCATGGCCTTAGATCTAAACTTACACAGAATGGTTTCAAGCCCTTGAACAGAGTGGTATAAAACCCTTATCAGAATAGCATAAAGCCCTTGTCAGAATGGCACAAAGCCCATCAGAATGGCATAAAGCCCTTGTCAAAATGGCATAAAGCCCTTGTTCTTGCATGTATGAACTTAAGAGGTGACTCGCACGGATTCTAGCGGTGACTCGCATTGCAGCACTTAGTTCCGTACAGCACTTTGTTTCATACTAACAAATCATACAGAATGGCCATAAGCCCAAATATTAACAGATTGGCCATAGGCCTCATAACTTCCACTGAACGGCCATAGGCCTCATAACTTCCACAGAACAGCCATAGGCCTCATAACTTTCACATATGTATGGACTCAAGAGGTGGCTCGTACGGATTCTAGAGGTGGCTCGCACTGCAGCACTTAGTTCCGTACAGCACTTTGCTCGATACCAAAAATTAATAGGTCTTAAGAACAGAATAATTCATATTACGTCATGGCATAAACATATCGATTAAACAGAACATAATATTCCTCGGTTCATAAGAATATAATTTCATAATAGTGTTCATAAAGTACCCCATGGTTTCTTGCAAATTAACATAATTATCTTATGCGTATCAGAACATTAACACTACTCATTGACAGAAGTCACATGTATCATTACAGTACGATCAGTAGGGACAGAATAATTTACCTTATAACGTGAGTTACATGATAATGGTATTGCTTTTCAGTTCTTTCCTTAGTAGTCACTAACGTATGAGACAACCTGTAACTTTATTTGATTATTATTTCCGATGAACATCTTAGGCAGACATCTATGTCACTAGACATGTATTGCAACATACAGACTATAGAAGTCCCTGGTGTAGACGTCCCCGAAAACATCCTGGGAGGGTTAGGTCCCGTTCCGTTCGTATTGGGGTCACTACAGTTCGGACTCGATTTGTGTCGGTTCTGAATCTTGAACCAAAGAGTCCAAATCCGACAAATCATTTTGAAGAAAAACAGATTTTGAAAAGTAGTGCCAAACATGGACCGCTTTGCCAGATTACAAAGTCGCCACCTAAATATTTTTAAAATGGGAAATTTAGGAAACCCTGACTCGGTGCCAAAGGCCACGTGTCCGTCATCACCAAAGTGGTCTTGGCTCGGGAGCTTGGGTACGATCGGGGAAGGTCAGCTATGAGCACCCCCTTTCGCCCGGTCCAAAGACCAGCCTCTACTGACCGTGATATCCGATTTTGAAAACATTACATGCTCTTATTCCGGTTATTAGCCTAGAATTACTATGTTATGCGCACAACAAACAAGTATAGACTAGATTGCCTAATTTGGGAATAAGCATTGCATATCCGTTTGTTTTGAAAATGCTTTGGAATTTGCTACTCGCAAGTAGGCTAAAACACGGATTTCAACGAGTTTTCCAACTCAAGCAATCCAACCTCCACCCACAGGCATTCAAGCAGTTTATCTCATATAAGCATTTAGTCACATGGTAAGCCTCATTTGTCATGTTAACATTCACACGCATGCGATATGCTAAAGCATAAATACTTACATCAGACTGTGCCAAAACAGCAAACTAGTTAGCAAACATGCATGCCCTAGTTCATGTTAGAGTGACTAATGCATCGCATACAACATGTAATTAGGATAGGCTCGGCTAACCCTAAAAATGGCATGTGAAATGCACTTTATTCGATGCACGTATTCAATTTGGAATTGAAAATACAATGCGGTTTGTATGATGTACCGAGCCCGGTGCATGTAAACAAATGCATGAATGCACGCATGCATTGCATAAGGTATGCTAATTTGAATGTGCCCTAATCTACCAACATAAGCGGGTAAATAAAAGGGAGAAAGAAATGGGGGTTGGAAGACATACACACCCACGAAAACTTATTACAATTACGCCCTCACACAGAGGGGCCGAATAAATATTACAGATTAATTAACTACGCAAGCTAATTAAATATTACAAATTCACTAAATTAATTAACAAATTAACTAAGTTAATTAAAGCAGTAAATGCCTCGGGAAGAGGGCAAGATGCATCACACGCCCGGAACTCGCTCGGAATCGCACTGCCATGCATGATTGCCTCTATTTTCCCTGCTTTCCTTCTCTGAAGACTGCCAAAACTTCAGGAATACTTCCTTGGGCACTGGAGATCACCACCGGCTATGGTAGAACACCACCGGCTGAAGGATGTGGCCACCGGCACTGAATTCATCCATCGGCTTCGAGATCCGCCGGCACTAAACAAAGGCTTGCCGGCACAAAATGCTCGCAGACACCGCAACTCACAAAGGAGAGGGCACAACTTGCATGGCAATGTAATTCAAAGCATGTATGCACCAAACACACTCCTTATCATGTTTTTGACTCGAAGGAAGATGTGCCTCGGTTCTCGGGCCACCAATCACGCATTTCGATGCATGATGGCCCATAGAACCAAGAGTGCAATTTTGATTTCAAATGCATGTAATGCAAACAACAAACAAGGGTGCCAAACCTCCATCATACTTCACTTCAAGAGGCTTAGCATGCATGCCAATGCAATGAAGCCCTAAGCATGTTACCTAGGCATGCAACATGGCAATGCAATGCAAGGATGCTAGCATGAAAACACACATACAAAACAAGCATGCAAACTAGTCAATGGGGTGGACTTAAACATGGATTAGGCAGCTCCAAATAGGCCTAAAACCAATGGCCAAGATGCTAAGTCATGAGGGCCAAACACACATGCACACATGCACAAGTTAAGGCACCAACACTTAAGCATAACAAACAACCCTTAAGCACACTTAAAGGGGTACAACAATGGACTACTAGCATGCATATAAAGCTCTGAAAATTGTGCAAAACATGGTGCCAAATCATGCAACAAAGCAAGTCAAAGATGCAACAAATGGCCCAAGTACTTGAGGTTCACCAATGAGGCTTTGAACTACACATAGTACAACCACACATGGCAATACTTAACCAACTAAAAACAGAGTTTTAACACATAAAACTAAAGCCAAAAGACTACTTAGATGGCATCTAAGAGACTTGAAATCAAAGGCATGCAACATGACCAAAACATGGAGCATTCAACACATGCTTTTAAAGCATTAAAGAGGCATGCAAGGCAATCAAACAAGCATCCTAAAAGGACTGAAATAGCATGTTAAATGGTTCCAAACCATCAAAAATAAAGCAAGCAAGACATGCTACACTCTCATGCTCTTAAGGCCAACAAGCCAAATACAAAGAGGCTATGAGATACAAGTCATGGTCGACCAAAACAAGCAGGGACAGACCTAAAACATGTTAAAATAAGCATACAAGCTTCATGGATCTAGGCCTAAAACATGCTAGAAGTAAAGGCATACAACCTAGGCATGTTAAGGGACTATTAAGGCATTACAAAGCAACTATGCAAAGCATGCAAGGAGTGCTAAAACCAACTTAAAATCATCTTATATCATGGCAATATAAGCATGAAAAAGAGTCCAAACATGCTCAACACAAACTCAAGCATAGGCTTCCACAAGAGGCCAAAACTTGCCCTTTTCAAGGACATCAAGGAGAGGGGGTGGCCCTCTACTTCTTGAGACTCTAAGGCATCATCTTCACCACTGAAATCCCTCAAGATTTCAGTGGTGAAGAGATCCTAACACCAAAGTCTCGGATCCCTCACAAAATAGCACAAAATGAGGCCTTTTCAAGGCCTAAGGGTGGTCAAACCTACCCAAACCACCAAGCACTCTTAATAAACAATAAAGAGGCTTAAAAAACAGAACTTTTTTGTATTGAACACCAAGCACAAAAATAGTTCAAGGATAGGTCAAAATGGAGTGCAAGAATGGGGTAAATAAAGTAAGTTTCTCACCCTTGTTGACCCTCTTCACAAATGTTGACTTTGTTGCTTCCTTGAGCTCCAAACCAGTCAAGAACAGCAAGAATAACCTCTTGGGACCTCAGTAGCCAAGGGAAGGTGAAACACTAGGTGTTGATGTGCAATAGTAAGTCACAAACACCTAGTATATAAAACAAGAGAGAAAGAGAGAGATAGGATATATACACAAAACCTAACCTAAAACCAGAGCTTCTCCCTCTCCTAAAATGTCTAACTCTCCAATTTTCTAACCTTTTTTGAGCCAAGAGAAGAAGGGTTCTCTTATGGGAATCAAAGCTTACAAGTTAAGGCATCAAAGGGCTCATCCCTCCATACACGTGTATGGAGGGGAAACAAGTGCAAGAAAGCTGTCTGAAAATATCTCCAAAAACAGCTGTAAAGTGATCGGCAGGGCAAAATGGTCATTTTGCCAAAAAGAGTGCCAACCGGCACAATATAGTGCCGATGGAAACAACAACCAGCCGGTGGCCTCTAGCCACTGCCGGTGGTGTGTGGGGATGCCTGAGAAGGCATTCCCTGCCCCTCCATGGCAAAACACAAGTGTCTGGTGCAAAACCAGACACAAAACGGTCAAGTTCAGAGGTCCTGAGGCAGGGCGCGTAGCCGAGAACTCCGGGAACTCCAAACAAACACAAACATGGATAATCACCGAGTGTTCAAGCGGTGACGTCCAAGTCTTGAGGACGGTCAAAAATGGGGTGTCTACAGTTGCCCCTCTTTGACAGAACTCGAAAGTCATAACAATGACGGGAGTGAATGTCAAAGCCCGAAGGCGACCCATTTTTGTCAAGGCCGAACGCTTGGACAAACATGCAAGACAAAACAAGGTATGCTTGAAGGCAAGGGCAAAAAAGCAAGACAATGCAAGAAGCCAAGCATAACTTATGATCATGCAAAGAAAGTCAGAATGAAGGACGATGCAGCGGTTATAAGCTAGCATACGCCAATCTACACTACAATGCAGAAGGATGTAAGAGAATTATGTAATTCTCAAACGTCTCTACGGAGGATACATTACCTGCGGCTTTCGTCCGGTTGCCCGCCTCAAATGAGTCAGACATACAATATCGTGCCTGCAAAGAAAGTAAACTTAACAGGTACAATATTGTTAGCCATATGCATGGCAATGCGAAATGCAAAATGATATGCAATATATACAAAATGATGTATGAATAATGCAAATGATAATGCAATGCAATTGAAACTATGCAAACTACATGCAAAGCAATCGAATCATGATTCAATCATGAGCAGTTCGAAACCACACGTATGTCAAATAGATTGATGGAAGTAACAAGTCCGTCTACCATAGAACGATGTCTGAACTATGAGTGATGCAGACGGACACAAGAACAAGTATTGGGTGGAATGACATAGGTGGGGTGACGACCCGCTAAGGAAAGAACAATGATCCTAAAGCTGGATGCAACAATTACACTACAATGCAATATGCGATTATGGCGCGCGGGCCAAACCGTATCTCGCTTAGGAAAGGCATGCACACATACAAGCCATGTCTAACACAGAAAAGGTGCCGCAACCTCAAACCAAGTTCATCAAGGAATAGGTGCGATGCACATGAACCATGCTTTGACGTGAAAAGTAAGGGCACATACCAGACCAAGCTCAACAAGGAAAGGTGCAAGCCATAGATGGAAGATGATGCAGTAAATGCATGCAACTACAATGCAATAGAAATGGATATTTACAGAAAATGCATGACATATGCACTATACTACAATGATGATGCATGACGAATGCATGTTTTTTTGTTGAATTTTTGAATTTTTGAAAATGCATGACATATGCAATAGTATTAATGATGCATGACAATGCACGTGTGTTTTTTTTTTTTGTATTTTTGAATTTTTGAAATGCATGACATATGCAATAGTATTAATGATGCATGACAATGCAGTATGATGCAATGGCTGCGATTGCGATTTTCCCTATTCTATCAATAGGGCGATATACTAGGTTGGTTCGGTATCCAGAATTGAGGCGTAAACATGCCGCCTCAACCTATGGGGCTTCCATACAGATTTCAAGCCGAGGGTACACCCCCTGGGTATTTAAACCAAACTTTAGTCTCGGAAATCTCGAACCTTTGCGTTCTAGGCATAAGCCGTTCGAACTCTAGTTTTCACCGTCCCCATTGGTCTTCTAGGAACTCACCGCAAACACAGACAGGTGGCTTTACCAGACCACCGAAAGTCGTTCGGGCATGACAAACACCGAAGAAATTGCACCTTCAGAGGATTTAAGGTCTCCTAGACCGGGATGCAAATGTGGTGAAGGTTTCGCACCTCCAAGGATTTAAGGTCTCCTAGACCCGTGCGTGTTTAAGGTCTCGGGACAGGGGCAACTGATGAGGTGCGCGAAACAACGCGATGGAATGCATGCCAAATGCAATGAGGTGCACACCTTAATGCACCGAAGGTCTTGCACCTCCCGAGGATTTAAGGTCTCCTAGACCGCGCACATATGGTGAAGGTTTCGCACCCTCCCAGGATTTAAGGTCTCCTAGACCGTACGTGTTTAAGGTCTCGTCAGACCATGGGGGGGGCAACGATTACACAACACTTAAGTGCATGCGATGCAAATGAGACGCGCATGCGGATGCAAATGGGGCAAATGAGACGTGCGTGCAATGAGGTACGCGTGCCTCAAAGGATGGAAAATGAAGTGCAATGAGGGTGCGCCAAACGGCGCGATGCGCAAAATAACGCGATGAAATGCATGCCAAATGCAATGAGGTGCACACCTTAATGCACCGAAGGTCTTGCACCTCCCGTGGATTTAAGGTCTCCTAGACCGCGCGTGTTTAAGGTCTCGCCAGACCCGGGTGGGGCATCAATTACACAACACTTGAGTGCATGCGATGCAAATGAGACACGCACGCGGATGCAAATGGGGCAAATGAGACGTGCGTGCAATGAGGTACGCGTGCATCAAAGGATGGAAAATGAAGTGCAATGAGGGTGCGCCAAACGGCGCGATACGCAAAATAGCGCGATGAAATGCATGCCAAATGCAATGAGGTGCACACCTTAATGCACTGAAGGTCTTGCACCTCCCGAGGATTTAAGGTCTCCTAGACCGTGCGTGTTTAAGGTCTCACCAGACCCGGGGGGAAACTGATGAGGTGCGCGGAATAGCGCGATGGAATGCATGCCAAATGCAAGGAGGTGCACACCTTAATGCACCGAAGGTCTTGCACCTCCAGAGGATTTAAGGTCTCCTAGACCGCGCGTGTTTAAGGTCTCGTCAGACCCGGGGGGCAACTGATGAGGTGCGCGGAATAGCGCGATGGAATGCATGCCAAATGCAAGAAGGTGCACACCTTAATGCACCGAAGGTCTTGCACCTCCCGAGGATTTAAGGTCTCCTAGACCGCGCGTTTTTAAGGTCTCGCCAGACCCGGGGGGCAACTGATGAGGTGCGCGGAATAGCGCGATGGAATGCATGCCAAATGCAAGGAAATGCACACCTTAATGCACCGAAGGTCTTGCACCTCCAGAGGATTTAAGGTCTCCTAGACCGCGCGTGTTTAAGGTCTCGTCAGACCCGGGGGGCAACTGATGAGGTGCGCGGAATAACGCGATGGAATACATGCCAAATGCAAGAAGGTGCACACCTTAATGCACCGAAGGTCTTGCACCTCCCGAGGATTTAAGGTCTCCTAGACCGCGCGTGTTTAAGGTCTCGCCAGACCCGGGGGGCAACTGATGAGGTGTGCGGAATAGCGCGATGGAATGCATGCCAAATGCAAGGAGGTGCACACCTTAATGCACCGAAGGTCTTGCACCTCCCGAGGATTTAAGGTCTCCTAGACTGCGCGTGTTTAAGGTCTCGCCAGACCCGGGTGAAGAACAATGAGGTGCGCAAAATAGCGCGATGAAATGCAAAATGAGATACAAGATGAGGCATGCATACCTCATAGATGCAAGAATGCAAAACAAAATGCAGGATGAAGCACGCGAGGTAGTACACCTCACGTGGATCAAAATGAAATGCAAGATGAAGCACGTGAGGTAGTACACCTCACGTGGATCAAAATGAAATGCGAAATGAAGCACGTGAGGTAGTACACCTCACGTGGATCAAAATGAAATGCAAGATGAAGCACGTGAGGTAGTACACCTCACGTGGATCAAAATGAAATGCAAAATGAAAGTATGACACGCATGCCACACGACAATGCAAAACAGTGCAAGTTGCAAGGGACGTGCAAGATGGCGCGATACGATGCGCCGGACAACGTGATGGATGCGCGCGACGCACATGGGGCAACTTTTGAATCTTATAAAAGACAAAAGGATATAAAAGGATACAATCTTTGCTTGAATTTGAGTGTTACGCACAGTAGACACGGTCCGAAGTCAAAACGGAGGCCCGTTGAGCATCGGGGGTGCATTTTCTTGCACTTTCTTGAGCTATGAAGACCAACAACTACTCATTTTGCCTAAACAAGGCCTTGTGAACACCACCGGTTGGGTGGGGAGGTCATCGGCTGGCCACCGGCTGCTGGAGAACTCCACCGGCACAATAATGTGCCGACCGGCAGAAAATGCCTGATCGGGGGCAGATCTGCCATTTCACCTCGGGTTTTATAAAATAGGGCTTCTAAACCCTATTCTTCACTTCCTCTTCCGCTGAAAACACCCTCTCTCTCTCTCTCTAGAGCTTTGTTCTCTCACTTTTTCGCCGTTTCTTTGAGTTTTCGCGCCATTTTCGTCGTCCGATTCGCGAAGTCCACCGCGTTTCAGACATTTTCGACCGATCGAAATTTTGTTTCGGCGCTCCCTTTGCTATTTCCGCTTTTTCGGGACTTGTTCCCCTCGATTTCCTCTACATTTCCATGTATTTTCATCTCTCGGCCTTTCCGGCCATTTTTGACCCGCTCGGGGTTGACTTTTCCAGTTGACTTTTCGTATTCCGCCCCGGTTTTCCTTTCCGGCTATTTTTTCACTACCACTACCATGGCTAACGATGTTCCACATGTCAAGACTCCCCCGGATCACAAGATGGATCCCGGGGTTGAGCTCCTCCCGTTGAGCGAGCGCCTATTCGACCCGGCGACCTACCGCCCGACCATTCACGTGCTTCCGCCAGATGGTCTTCGCCATTTCCGCGGTTTTGACAGGGCTCTGGACCCGGAGCTTCTGCTGCGCGAGCCGGCCTCTCACTTGTCCTTCGGCACTTCCGAGGTAACATTCTTGTTTTTGCTTTATTTTCCGCAATGTAGAACTGTTAACTGCTATAGCTGATTGCAACCTTTAATTGCTTAGCTCTGATACACTGTGCACTGTAGTTGATCGTAGACAAACTTACAACTGATATCTATTTTAGGACTGACACGTGCACACACACTGCACTAGCCTTAATTACCCATATACACGGCACACTGTATTTCACTGCAAACTCACCGATACCCGGTACTTATTTGAATCTGAAAACAATATTGTATACTGTATTTAAACTGAACCACACAAAACATGCTGACGCATCACATGCTGTAGTTCACCGTAGGCGAACTATAACCCGATATTTGCTTGAATCTGAAAAACGTGCACACATGCACCATATCCGTATGCTGATCCTCACAAACACACTGACACATCACAGGCCGTAGTCCACCGTAGTACACTGAAACCTGGTATCTGTTTGGATCTGAAAAACTTGCACGCATGCTAGATTTGCATCGACTTTAACATGTTTCCTCAGAATTGTACATTTCATACTGTTTTGCAACCATTTGTTTGTAAACAGGGAGATTCCCATACCATCCGCGGGTATGGGAATGTTGCGGCTCGAGATTGGTACTCGGAGCTTCCCGAGGCGGTCCGACACATCGTGGATGAGGCGGGCTTCGGTTCCTTTTGCAGGGGTCTGACCCGACTTACTGCCTGCAGGCCTCTTTTAGCTGCCTTGGCGGAGAGGTGGTGGGACACCACCGATTCATTTCACCTATCCGCGGCGGGGGACATGACGATGACCCCTTACGATTTCTCGGTGCTCAAGCATCGGGTAGGGGTGACCCGATCCTTCGACACCGACATGGATGAGTGGACCGCCGATCCATTTACTTGGCGCGTTCCACCTCTTGCACGCCCGTGTTTTCGCTACTCTGGTTTGAGGTGCGATCCGGTGCAATTTCTTGTTGACATAGTCTGATGACCGAGGCGGTCAGAGAGCAAGATCTGGCGTGGCTTTCTAATGTTCTTGCTAGGGACGACCCTCTTCGCCGACCGGGCCAACACTGCTCTCTTCGCTTACTCAACAAGACCGGTGGACGCCCGGGACATCTTGCTTATGATCGGGTGGCGCGGCTCTGGCCACTCGTTACGGGTACATGAGCTCGGTCTCCCGTGGCAGCGGGCAGTTGCTCGGAGGCTACTGGCAAGCTTGGGAGGTACGTCTTCTTTTCCGCTTTACATTTCGCTCAGATTTTTCAGATTACATCGCACACTAATCGTAGTCTGCTTTTACACTTATCTGTACTCGCATCACGGCACACATATACTCGCTTTACACTAATCGCATTAATCGCTCACACCAGACACTCTGCTCAATACACAGCACAACACACGGCTCTGCTATTTCTGCTTTACTCTGTATTCTGCTTTATCTGATGATCATACTGATATCTGTTTTGCAGTTGTGGGTCTATGCCTACTTTTCCAGGCTAGAGCCAGCGCCGGAGACAGAGACCCCTCTAGTCATTCCCTTCTCACGCCGCTACGACAGGAGGTGCGCCCGGAGGCCGCGGGAGACTTTCAGCTTCTTTCGCCGTTATTTCGACACCATCACTCCTGCCGAGGTTTGTTTTACTTGCAGTTCATTTAAACTTCACTTTTCCACTGTATATTTGCAATACCAGTAGGCAATAAACTATATTTCAATTTCAGATCATCGCGACCATGGGCCTCTCGCCAAATGATGGTGCGGATCGGTTTGTTTGCCGCGATCGAGACCTCGCACGGATTTTGCTAGAGGGCCCGGTCTGTCGGGCTTGGTACCTGGGTGAGCGCTTCTTGCGTCAGACCTCAGGGTTACCTGAGCAGATAGTCCCGGTGCATCCTCCTGAGCATATGAGGGACACCGAGCGTTTCACCGCTGAGCAGATGGCGGACTACACCATCGGCTGGGAGGCAGACGGCTTCAGAGGCGAGGGCGATTACTCAGAGTACGTCCGGACCTTCATCATGCGGCCTCTGAGCGGTGGTCGCCGAGCTAAGCCAGAGAGACCTGCGGCGCCGGCGGCTAGGGCAGAGGTGGAAGCATGAGTGGGATCGTCACAGAGAGCT
This sequence comes from Camellia lanceoleosa, assembly GCA_025200525.1. Classification (NCBI taxonomy): domain Eukaryota; kingdom Viridiplantae; phylum Streptophyta; class Magnoliopsida; order Ericales; family Theaceae; genus Camellia; species Camellia lanceoleosa. The sequence goes on from CM045761.1 coordinate 117,199,013, forward strand.
CGAGCTCGTGGCAGGAGGGGAGTGCAGAGGACGGCGACGGGCTGGCCCGCCGCCTACCATCGACATCTGAGGCAGTGGGGAGACCTACCAGATCCCTTTTGCTCCTCCCCCGGCTGGCCATGAGTTTGCTAGCATTCCTGACTTGCCTCCGGTATGTACCACTTTATTTCTGCATCTTGCATTGTCATTTCAGTTCAGTTCATTCAATATTCCACAGAATATTGATGCATCTAATACTTTTGCAGGCTTCCTCCGAGTACACCGGTCATTGAGTGAATGCCTCCATGGCGGATGTTGCAACGACCTTCGAGTTCTTAGCCTTCACGGCCTTCCGGTATGTTTTCTCGACATAGTTCCAAACTATATACAAATCGCCAGATATGTCGATGCACGACACAACATCGATAACGTTGTTCACGGCACTGGCTGTATTCATACATCGCTACGCATTGATAACCGCCACGGCATTCACACAATCATACACCGCATTCTCGATTGATTAATCGCCACGGCACTCACATATCAGATTCATACATCGCATTCTCGTGACCGATAAAGCGCCACGGCATTCAAACATCAGATTCATACATCAGATTCTCGCGCGATAAAGCGCCACGGCATTACGCGATAAATCGCCACGGCATTCCGCACTGATTAACTGCTTCATATGTACTAATGCATTTGCCTTTTGTACTTTTCACCTCCTTCCCGATTCCTCCTGGGTGGCGGCGCCATCTGGACCTCTCATTTCTACTGGATGGCAGGATATTTCCGCACTGCAGGCGTGGCCATGGGGAGTAGCTCGCAGGCTCCAGCGAGGGATGGCGAGTCGGAGGCGAGGCCTCGAGGAGGAGGCCGGGTAGCTTCGGGCTGCCCGACAAGACATGACGCCGACGATGCTCTGTGCTTCCAGAAGAGGGCGAAGACGGATCCCCATGAGGCCGTTGATGATGATTACGACTCATTGCTTTTTCTTTCATTTTCTTTTCTTGTACTTTTCTCTTTTTGGTAGATAGAGTACTATGTACTGCCGCAGGCAGGTTTTTGTTTTTCTCAAACGTTGTACTTGAAAAGATTATATGGGATGAAACAAACTTTTGGTCTGAAAAAGAATGTTATACCTGCACATTTCATACTTTGCACCGCATGGCGTCATATTACACCTCAACTGTAAATGATATTGATCTGTTGTTTGAAAACTGAGCACTCGCACTGTACTAATCAGATAACCAACCGACTAAACAGCAAAACAGTTCATACAAACCACTGCTCAACCTGAACACACAGCCCATACTCTCTTGGGGACTAATCTGCTGGGGATTGATCTGCATATAGCCCATAACACAGCATTTGGTTCATTCTGCACACAGCAAACCCTGAACAAATAGCCCCAATCTGACGAGACGGATCACAAAGCTGACACGGTTGCAGTTGGAACACACACTCGGATGTCCCAATTTTCCCTTTCCTTCTCTTGCTTTGCACGGATGTAGAGAATGGCACAGCATTCTAGGCACAAGCGATTACTTTTTGGAAGAGGATGGGTTTTCAACCGGGGTATCGAGCCTACCACAGAACACGGCGAGACAGACTCAAACGAAGAAACAAAAGGCACACAACCTAACACAACGAGAAACACTTGGAAAAGACTCAAAGCGAAAATCAAGGTCGACAAATCAAAAGACACGACACACAGACACGTTTACAAAAAGACCTCAGATCTCGAGGAGCCAGTTCCTCCGAGTATTATTCCCACCCTTTCTGATTTGTGATACTCACATCACACGGCCCTCAGGCTCGGTTTTTCTCTCAAAACCCTTTTCTCACTTTTCTCTCAACTTACTCCTCTCTATTCTTTATTCTCTCATTTTTCATCCCTCCCCAGGGTGATTGACGAGTAAACAAGAGGTTGTGGGTTCACGCCCGATACAGCTAGCTTGTAGCCATTTCTTCTGGTAGATAAAGTGCCTCTCGGGCAAGTGCGTTGGCGGCGAGGGGGAAGACGGAACATCCGACTCAACTGTGGCCCTAGTTCGTCTGACCATTTTTTTTGTTTTCTAAAACAGTTCTGATAAAAAATGAGAGTTGGATGAGCACACTTATTCGATTTTGATTTGAAAATCATGCGAATCAGGCTGTGAGCACTGAAAATTCTCCTTTTTGGGTCCAAACATGGTCCAATTTTAAAAATGAAACAGTTTTCGAGAAAATAAGTCAACCTTAGTGAAAATTTTCAAAAACTATTTTTGCAAACAGTCAATGCTCAAACGAGCGTAGAACTTACCCTCGAGATATGCAAACTCGGATCGGAGGCAATGGAAAATTGCCCCTGGCTTAAAGGGGGGGATAACGCAACGGAAAGTTGCCCCTAGTTTGGACGGTGACTCAGGGCGACTTATGGCAATGTATGGCAACGGAAAGTTGCCCCTTGTTTGGATGATGCCGCGGCATTTTTGTGAGTCAGTCCTCGTTGACGACGATCGGATCCTCGGGCGTGGAGGAGGCGAAGACGGCTTGAATCAATATGTGGACACAACACCGAAGGTGTTGGTGGTTTGGCTTCAAGAGGAAGTTAATCACGTAGTTCCGGTTACCGCAATCGAGACATTGGATTGAGAAGGCAAAAGTGATCAAAACCATGACATGGATCGAGACGCTATGGGCGTTGAAGGCAATGGACTTCAGATGAAGTTGCCTACGTATCCCAAACATGGGAATCAAGCCTTACGTAGTTCCGGTTAAGGTACACTCGGGTATTTTAACCTTCACTATTTAGCCTCTAACTTTTGCCAAGGTGCCCAATGCGGGTTTTCGACCTTGCGAGCTATGTTTTTTTCATTCTTTTTCTCTTCTTTTCTTTTGCATTTCTTTTCTTTTCTTTCTTTTCTTTTGCTATTGTTTTTTTATATTTTTCTTTTCTTCTTCACTTTTTCTTTGCTCTAACTTTTGCCTGGACCGCCCTTCCGGGTTTTCGGCCCAGCGAGCCTCTCAAAGGGTAAAAGTGTAGCAAGTCCATGCCAAATGGTTTTGAAGTCGAAGCCCTCTGTATCCAAGGGAATGACTGTTGCGTTGACTTGCAGAAAGGTCCATCACGGTTGCTTCACGAGCCTTGCCTGGTGGGATCTGATCTTCTTGATCTGACGTTGATGCCTCTTGTTCGAGGGCTGCTTCAAATTGGGCCACACAGGCGTTTCATGATACTGATCGTTTCGAACGGATCCAGTTTGTAACAGATGAATTGAAACTTGAGACCGAGAGCGATCCTGGGCTGCACAATCTCAAGAGCGGTTCCACACCGGTCTTCGCAAGACTGCGCAAAATGTTTTGTTTTTGAAAGTTTTTAAGAAAGCGACAAATCGCTCGTGTTGAAGATAGTGTGGAACCAGTCTGGATCAGGCCGGGGTCCTTCTCAGTACTCACGCCGACAAGCATGATTTCATTCATTAAAAGCTTAGCAGGCCTCTCTTTCTCTCAAAATAATCAAAATTTTGCAAAAACCCGAGGAATTCCTTCCTCTTCGTTTTTATCACCGCAGTGTTCGAAAAGGGTTTTTATGAAAAGCTTAGGTCATTATGACGATGTTTAAGGCACAAGAGAGCAGGTGAAATGCACTGTCGTTCCATCCAAATTCTCTGGCACGGCTGGCTCAAATAGCAACAAATACGGAACGTGATAGCCACAGCTGTTTCATTCAGATTTGGTGATATAACTAGCTCATCGGCAGCAAACAGGCTCAAAAAGCAAAAGCAACTAATTACAAGACAAAACGGTGTTTGAGGCAACAACCCCGAAATCACCTACTATACAAGAGGGACTGACTCGTTACAACAAGACAGACCCTGTAAGCAAAAAGACTGACTCAATACAGAGAGACAGACTCAAAAACAAAACAAAAGACTGACTCGACACCCAAGTCAGGATTTACAAAACAAGCATTGACAGGTGCTCAAAAATGCGTGCCAAACGCCACATCCAAAAATGTACCAGACACTGCCCGCAGGCGGTTCACCTTCTGATTACATACTTGCAGTATCCGTGTCCTCGAAATCCAACAACTGAGTGGTGACGGACTTTGCTGAGGTAGGCGGGAGGATAACCTCGTTGTCAATCAAATCTTGCACCTCGTGCCGGAGGCGGAAACAGTTGTCGGTAGCATGGCCAGTCTGCTGGTGGTACGTACAGTACTGAGTAGGGTCATGAGTGTCAGGGAGATTCTTCGGGAGAGGCCGAGGCACGAGGGGTTTAAGGTGTCCCTTCTCGACAAGGATTTGAAGTGCCTTGGACAATGGCATGTAGAGAGCATGGAAGACCCTGCGCCCCCGGGGCAGGTACTTTGGAATCTGAGCACTCTTGCTAGATGCACTAGCGAACGGATCGGCGGGTGTGGTCTTGGGTTTCTGATCCTTTCCGGATGCAAGGCTGGGAGCGGGAAGAACTGTCTTGGCATGACAGGGCTTACCCCGATTCTCTAATTGACTGGGATTGCCCTCAGGCAGAGTGGGGAAAGCATCCTCCATGCTTTTTGTCGTGAATCGCGATATCTGTTGCTTGTTCATTCCCCGGCTTTCAAAGCCTCTCGCCTCGCCAGGTTGTTCGATAGGGTCGGCATCTGCCTTCATTTTACCTTTGTCTCTGGCCTCGGCCTGATCTAGAGTTTGGTTCGATGCGTCGTTGCCATGGCTGGAGGCCATCTCCGGTTGGCTGAGTTCAATTACAATTCGTCCCAGTAGTGGGGGCTCTTGGGGCATAAAGCCTCCGGCATATAGTGCAGCTGGTGGCAAAACAGACATCCCATAGGCGAGATCCGCCACGGATCTTTGAAGATCACCTATCATTCCCATTAATTCAAATGTGGTGGGCTCGCGAGCCTGATATAGTTAAGGAGTCCAGATTGGATGTGCGGCAGGCGACCTGGGCGGATGCGGCATATCAAGAGTTGCTTCGTCCTATAGGGTGATTCCTTGACTCAATGCGGCCGTCATGACCACAATCTCTTCTGAGTTTTGCGTCATGTTCAGTCCTGCCTCAGCAAGGAGAAGACACTAGCTGTTCTGGATCAACTCTCTGAATCTCTGAACTGAAACGGAAAACAAGCAGTATTTCAGCCCCAAACAGATCAAACACGGGTGTAGTCGAACAATTGCACTCTACTACTGAACACTATTCTCAAGTCATCATCCTAAATCAATCGATACCGCAGATATAACTGATTCACAACAACACTGATACTGGTGCCCTCAGGCCTGATACCCAAATCTTGCAAACTGATATATGCGTTCCCTGCAGAGATGCATTCTAAAAGCATATAATAGGTAAAAGAGAGCCAATACACCCTTATGTTGGGGTAGGGTTTCCCTGTCCTATTTTGTCAGGAGCTAGGGTTTCACTACGCACGCAACGGTTTCACACAACCTAATATCGAGTGAGCAACCTGTCCTAGTTTGGAATGGTCACTACGGATTTCGATATGCACTAGGTCAAATGGTCGAAAAGGGTGCCCCGGTAAAACCGGGGTTTGTGTTCCCATACTGGCAGAGCCCGCAACCGGTCAGCCTTATGGACATGCCTTGACAAGACAAGCCTCCGACAAACCGCTTAGGAATAGTAGATGGCCAACACGGTGTCCTAGGCGCACCAATGCACATGCAATGCAAAGAAACACACAAGTGTAGTCAAAACAGGATATCACGAGTTCGAGTCAAGCTCTCTAAAGTCCCCAGCAGAGTCGCCAGAAACTGTAGACGTCCCCGAACGCATCCCGGGAGGGTTAGGTCCCGTTCCGTTTGTATTGGGGTCACTACAGTTCGGACTCGATTTGTGTCGATTCTGAATCTTGAACCAAAGAGTCCAAATCCGACAAATCATTTTGAAGAAAAACAGATTTTGAAAAGTAGTGCCAAACATGGACTACTTTGCCAGATTACAGAGTCGCCACCTAAATATTTTTAAAATGGGAAATTTAGGAAACCCTGACTCGGTGCCAAAGGCCACGTGTCCGTCATCACCAAAGTGGTCTTGGCTCGGGAGCTTGGGTACGATCAGAGAAGGTCAGCTATGAGCACCCCCTTTCGCCCGGTCCGAAGACCGGCCTCTACTGACCGTGATATCCGATTTTGAAAACATTACATGCTCTTATTCCGGTTATTAGCCTAGAATTACTATGTTATGCGCACAGCAAACAAGTATAGACTAGATTGCCTAATTTGGGAATAAGCATTGCATATCCGTTTGTTTTGAAAATGCTTTGGAATTTGCTACTCGCAAGTAGGCTAAAACACGGATTTCAACGAGTTTTCCAACTCAAGCAATCCAACCTCCACCCACAGGCATTCAAGCAGTTTATCTCATATAAGCATTTAGTCACATGGTAAGCCTACTGTCATGTTAACATTCACACGCATGCGATATGCTAAAGCATAAATACTTACATCGTACTCCGTGCCAAAACAATAAACTAGTTAGCAAACATGCATGCCCTAGTTCATGTTAGAGTGACTAATGCATCGCATACAACATGTAATTAGGATAGGCTCGGCTAACCCTAAAAATGGCATGTGAAATGCACTTTATTCGATGCACGTATTCAATTTGGAATTGAAAATACAATGCGGTTTGTATGATGTACCGAGCCCGGTGCATGTAAACAAATGCATGAATGCACGCATGCATTGCATAAGGTATGCTAATTTGAATGTGCCCTAATCTACCAACATAAGCGGGTAAATAAAAGGGAGAAAGAAATGGGGGTTGGAAGACATACACACCCACGAAAACTTATTACAATTACGCCCTCACACAGAGGGGCCGAATAAATATTACAGATTAATTAACTACGCAAGCTAATTAAATATTACAAATTCACTAAATTAATTAACAAATTAACTAAGTTAATTAAAGCAGTAAATGCCTCGGGAAGAGGGCAAGATGCATCACACGCCCGGAACTCGCTCGGAATCGCACTGCCATGCATGATTGCCTCTATTTTCCCTGCTTTCCTTCTCTGAAGACTGCCAAAACTTCAGGAATACTTCCTTGGGCACTGGAGATCACCACCGGCTATGGTAGAACACCACCGGCTGAAGGATGTGGCCACCGGCACTGAATTCATCCATCGGCTTCCAGTAGACTGCCGGTTGGCACTAAATAAAGGCTGCCGGGCACAAAATGCTCGCAGAACTCGCAACTCACAAAGAAAGAGAGGGCACAACTTGCATAGCAATGTAATTCAAAGCATGTATGCACCAAACACACTCCTTATCATGTTTTTGACTCGAAGGAAGATGTGCCTCGGTTCTCGGGCCACCAATCATCCATTTCGATGCATGATGGCCCAAAGAACCAAGAGTGCAATTTTGATTTCAAATGCATGTAATGCAAACAACAAACAAGGGTGCCAAACCTCCATCATACTTCACTTCAAGAGGCTTAGCATGCATGCCAATGCAATGAAGCCTTAAGCATGTTACCTAGGCATGCAACATGGCAATGCAATGCAAGGATGCTAGCATGAAAACACACATACAAAACAAGCATGCAAACTAGTCAGTGGGGTGGACTTAAACATGGATTAGGCAGCTCCAAATAGGCCTAAAACCAATGGCCAAGATGCTAAGTCATGAGGGCCAAACACACATGCACACATGCACAAGTTAAGGCACCAACACTTAAGCATAACAAACAACCCTTAAGCACACTTAGAGGGGTACAACAATGGACTACTAGCATGCATATAAAGCTCTGAAAATCGTGCAATACATGGTGCCAAATCATGCAACAAAGCAAGTCAAAGATGCAACAAATGGCCCAAGTACTTGAGGTTCACCAATGAGGCTTTGAACTACACATAGTACAACCACACATGGCAATACTTAACCAACTAAAAACAGAGTTTTAACACATAAAACTAAAGCCAAAAGACTACTTAGATGGCATCTAAGAGGCTTGAAATCAAAGGCATGCAACATGACCAAAACATGGAGCATTCAACACATGCTTTTAAAGCATTAAAGAGGCATGCAAGGCAATCAAACAAGCATGCTAAAGGGACTGAAATAGCATGTTAAATGGTTCCAAACCATCAAAAATAAAGCAAGCAAGACATGCTACACTCTCATGCTCTTAAGGCCAACAAGCCAAATACAAAGAGGCTATGAGATACAAGTCGTGGTCGACCAAAACAAGCATGGATAGACCTAAAACATGTTAAAATAAGCATACAAACTTCATGGATCTAGGCCTAAAACATGCTAGAAGTAAAGGCATACAACCTAGGCATGTTAAGGGACTATTAAGGCATTACAAAGCAACTATGCAAAGCATGCAAGGAGTGCTAAAACCAACTTAAAATCATCTTATATCATGGCAATATAAGCATGAAAAAGAGTCCAAACATGCTCAACACACACTCAAGCATAGGCTTCCTCAAGAGGCCAAAACTTGCCCTTTTCAAGGACATCAAGGAGAGGGGGTGGCCCTCTCCTTCTTGAGACTCTAAGGCATCATCTTCACTACTAAAATCCCTCAAGATTTCAGTGGTGAAGAGATCCTAACACCAAAGTCTCGGATCCCTCACAAAATAGCACAAAATGAAGCCTTTTCAAGGCCTAAGGGTGGTCAAACCTACCCAAACCACCAAGCACTCTTAATAAACAATAAAGAGGCTTAAAAAACAGAACTTTTTTGTATTGAACACCAAGCACAAAAATAGTTCAAGGATAGGTCAAAATGGAGTGCAAGAATGGGGTAAATAAAGTAAGTTTCTCACCCTTGTTGACCCTCTTCACAAATGTTGACTTTGTTGCTTCCTTGAGCTCCAAACCAGTCAAGAACAGCAAGAATAACCTCTTGGGACCTCAGTAGCCAAGAGAAGGTGAAACACTAGGTGTTGATGTGCAATAGTAAGTCACAAACACCTAGTATATAAAACAAGAGAGAAAGAGAGAGATAGGATAGATACACAAAACCTAACCTAAAACCAGAGCTTCTCCCTCTCCTAAAATGTCTAACTCTCCAATTTTCTAACCTTTTTTGAGCCAAGAGAAGAAGGGTTCTCTTATGGGAATCAAAGCTTACAAGTTAAGGCATCAAAGGGCTCATCCCTCCATACACGTGTATGGAGGGGAAACAAGTGCAAGAAAGCTGTCTGAAAATATCTCCAAAAACAGCTGTAAAGTGATCGGCAGGGCAAAATGGTCATTTTGCCAAAAAGAGTGCCGACCGGCACAAAATAGTGCCGACCGGCACAATATAGTGCCGATGGCAACAACAACCAGCCGGTGGCCTCTAGCCACTGCCGGTGGTGTGTGGGGACACCTGAGAAGGCATTCCCTGCCCCTCCATGGCAAAACACAAGTGTCTGGTGCAAAACCAGACACAAAACGGTCAAGTTCGGAGGTCCTGAGGTAGGGCGCGTAGCCGAGAACTCCGGGAACTCCAAACAAACACAAACATGGATAATCACCGAGTGTTCAAGCGGTGACGTCCAAGTCTTGAGGACGGTCAAAAATGGGGTGTCTACACCTGGTAAGACCTTTAGAATCCACATTCCCGGTAAGTGGGGTTTACATTCTTAATTCCTTTCCAACAACATAAACGTTAGCGTAATTACTTGCAAGAGCAGAGCGTTAATAATAAGAATCATTGATGGTACTAAATGTACGATTACAGTATTACTACTCACAATGTTGTTGCAGAGTGATGGTTCCTCCTGTGGTGTGTCCTACACACATATATACCACACATTAGTTCCTTTTTCCTTGTTAACTCATTTCTTAAGTCATTACACTTCAATTGAATTTACAACCATCAAAAAGACATCAAATATAAATTCCAAAAATAGCTGAGGCTTAAGCATGTAAAACGGAGCGAGCAAGTTTTCCGACCTGGGCCGCACGTGCGGACATAGACCGCACATGCGGTCCTCCCTCACCGCACGAGCGTATGCAAACTCAATTTTTTTTCCCTCTTTTTCGCACGTGCGGCCACAACCTCCGCACATGCGGTCTGGCCCCTGTTTGGCCGTTCGAAATTCATACAAAATCCCATGTTTGGTGATCAACAACAAGGCCCAAAATAGATCCTTTAAATACTAAAACATGGCTCAAAGATCATGTAAATAAGGGTACAAACACACAACCACTTGAACATGGATTTGATCTTCTTTAATTACTCACCACCACAATCTATTTCTCTTACATACACAACATACATATATAGCCATATATTTACACAAGTGGGTTCCAACATGGTAATTCAAGAAACAAGTTGTAGATTTCTCACTAGATGGCCCAAATTAGGTTAGAATAATCAAGTAGTAGCATTATCTTTACCAATAGATCAACACATAAATCCAACCCTCCATTACAACTCTAGGTTAGACAATATTAAGAAATTCTTTCCCCAAATTAAAAAGAAAGGATTGAATTAGGGGAATTAGCCTTACCTTAAGCTTCACTTCCTAGATGCCCCTTCAATTTGATCTTACCTCTCTATTTCTCTAACCCTTCTCCAATACTTCTTCCAGGAGATATTTCTCATGGAGGCTTCTAAGTCAAAGTATTGAGATATATAGATAGATTTATATAAGGGGTGAATAAGACAACATTCAATCGTTTAATCGTCCCAAATTGAAATTTCACAGAAAATCTCATCATGACTTAAAAATCATGCAAATTTCAAATGTCAAATCAATTTCAGAAAATTAAGTCTCTAAGGCTTCCAATTTCTGATTCCAACTTCCCAATTGTGACAGATACTTCATAAACATATATGAATCAATTTTCATAAGGTTTGCTTAATTAAACCTCATTTCACATGAAATTTCACAGAAAGCAATTAAAGGCACAAAATAAAGGACCGAAAATACACCAGAAATAGATATGAGGGTGGGGTTATTACACCTAATGTGGCGGATCAAGTGGTACATAGTGATCCTCATTCCAAGGCTTGTGCTCCCACCATATTATAGCCCATGTCTATCTATCCTCTCGAAGTTGAATAGCCGTCTAGGATAACAGGTGACGAGTACGGGACTTCAGTGCACTAACGTATGCAATGCAATGAACATATAATTGAGAAAAAAAAAAAAACAAACAAACAAACATATCATGGAGTTTGAGTCAAGATTTGAAAATATTCCTAGCAAAGTCACTAGAAACTGTAACACCGCCTGGGGGTACCCTGGCGCGTTAACACTTCGGACCCTCGGTCTCTTGGATCTAGTCTCCCGAGTGCAATGTGAAACATAGATGAGAGACCACATTTGACAACTTTTAGAAAATCTATTTTATTGCAAAAACATTTGTTAGAAATGGACTGCATCATCAGATCTCAGAGTCGCCACCTAATATTTATTTTGGAAAAATTAGGAAACCCGTGACTCGTGCCAAGGCCACTGTTTGTCGTCACCAAGGATCCTAGGCTCGAAACCTTAGGTATGAAGGGAGAATGTCATTAATTTAGCACTCTCGTTCATCCAATCAAAAGATTGGCCTTTACTAACCATGATATAATTTTTATTGACTTTATGAGTTCATATTCCGATTATTAATAATAAATCCTAGAATTTACTATGTGAAGCAAACAAATATAGACAATATCATCCATTTTGAAAAAATTTGATTGCAGTATCTTGAAAATGTTTTGAACAGTGCAATCATGAAAATCAATTTTATTTCAAATTAAATAACTCAAGTTTCACCCACTGGCATGCATAGAGTTCGGTCAAATAGGCAAATAGCCACATGGTAGGATGCTAAACATAGTAAGAAAATCACACACCGATAGATACAAAAACTTATAAATTTACTGGCGTCCCGCAAATAGATACAAAAACAAAATTAGAAAACATGCATGATCCTATATACAAGATCCTAATGCAACTCACTCATAAAATGCAACTACAGATCTGGCTTCTATTTATATAGCAAGTGAAACATCTCAAGACATAAGGTGGCACCCAAAATCACATAATAAACAATTAAACCCACAAATGCAATTTTGGCCGGATCTTAAGGCACATGACATGGATGCAAGGCATGGATATGATGACAAGCATGATATATTACATATTTACAGATATGGAAAGCAAATAAAAGAACAGGATAAAAAGAAGCGGGGATGGGGAATTATTACAACTTTGGAATATTACAAATTCGAATTAGGGGAAGGAAAATAATTACAATAAAATTAAATCCTCACAAAATCTCTCTAATTAAATTAAAAATAATAATAATAATAACAGAAGTTGCAGGCTGCTGGGTTTTGTCCTGGAGAATAGTGGATGGTTGGCCAAAAGAGGAGCTGGCCGGCCAAAAAACTGGCTAGTCGGCCACTCAAGCTAGGCCAAAGGCTCTGTTTTATTCAAAACATCAGAAAACAAATGAAAAATGTGCAGGTGACTCAACTCACCACTTACAGTTAGTTTACAACAAGTGTAAAATGAAATTAAAGCACGAAAATCTATTCAAGGAAAGAAATATAAGAAAATGAAAAGTGTGCAAAATTTACCTTCCAAGGAAATGATTTGATTTCCAAACTTCCTTTTTCTTACCCTCAAGCTTATGGAAGTGTCTTCTCAATTCTCAATTTGAAGCTCGAAATTCTAGTTTGAATGGTGTTTTTAGGTGATATAACAGTGTTTGGGGGGAGAGTTGTTCCAACTCTTTATTTTTCTCTTAATTTGAAGAACACTCACTCTCTTTTGGATTAAGGCTCTTGAATATCACTCTCACATATGGGCTTGGTTTGGTATATTGAAAGGTGGAATATCAATGTGTATTGAAGTTTTTGGCTCAAAAACATAAACTTTCTCTCTTTTCTCTCTAACTTTTTCAATGCAATTCTCTTCTTCTTCTTATTTTATCTGATCTTCTCTATCTCTCAATATAGAATATGAATGGAATACTCAATCAAGGAGGTGGGAGACAAGGTGGGTGACAAGGAGGATTGAAAATGATGCCACGTTTGGAGAAGATGACAACCTCTCTTTTGACAATTGAGACTCAACAAGGATTATGGAGGGGTCCTAGATATATTTCGTGCATGAATGAATTAAGAAACAGTTGGAATGAACAAGACCCACACGCTTTCATCAAAATTCTGCTAAAACTACCCTGTTTCTGGGCAAGGTAGCCAGCCGGCCACTTTTTTGCCTAGCCAGGCAAACGATGAATCACGAGCCAAAAAGTTGGCCGTGGCTGATGGCTTTGCATCAAATAGGATTTTTTTGAGAAAATTCTCGTCCTTTTCTCCTATTTCCACACTATTTTTTGCTCAATTTCCTGAAAAAATGTTTCATTTTGAAGTTTAAACGTGAGCTTTGGAACAATATGAAAACATTTAGAAAATAACGCGGAAAGAAAGTTTTGAAAGAGAGTTTTGAATGGGGATTTGAACACTTGGCCAAAACAAGCTTAGGTTTGGAAATGACGCACAAATTCCATCTTTCTTACTGAGAATTATGCGAGAAACACATTCTTATTTTTATCATCGAGTAATCAAAAGGAAGCGCCTAAGTTTTAGGGCCAGTGAAAATAGGGTACAGTCGGCCATACAAGACTTTAAAAGGTGCCATACCAATACTCGTCTAAAAGCTATTAGTGTAGACAAATTTCACCAAAGGCAAGTGTCTCTTCCACGACCCCTTAAAATCAAGAATGCAAGCCCGAAGGATATCTTCTAAAATTTGAATGGTGCATTCGAACTGCCCTTCAGTTTGAGGATAATAGGCAGTACTAAAGGTCAACTTAGTGCCCAAGGAACCTTTTAGGAGGCTCTACCACAATCAAGCTATGAAACGTGGATCCCTATCCGAAACAATAGTCACTGGAACTCCATGAAGTTGCACTTTATCCAATATACAAGTTGACAAGGTAGTCTACTAAGTCACTTATGTGCATGGGTAGCCAATCGACTACCACCCATACCATGTCATTACCCCGTTGAGTCCTCGAAAGACCTACAACAAAATCCATCATGACATGCTCCCATTTCCACTCGGCTATAGGTAAGGATTGCAACAACCCTGCTGGTCGTTGGTGTTCAACCTTCACCTGTTAATGAATAAGGCACCTCGAAACAAACAAGACTACGTCCATCTTTACCCCGTCCACCAACACTGGTGACTAAGGTTGTGGTACAACTTTGTACCTCTCAGGTGTACCGCAAGGCGTAGATGATGGAACTCTCGAAGTACCTCTTCTCTATAAGATTCTAGCACAAAAAGGCGGTCTAGGTACCTCACACTCGAGTTAGCATAAACGGTTCTACCCTTCTCTACCTTCCCACTAGATATCTTTACCCGAATAAATTTCACTTCGTGATCATCCTATTGTGCTTTTAAAACTTGACTCACTAAAGAAGGTTATGCAACTACGGTGAACAAAACAGCTAAATCGACATACTCGCTAAGATGCAAGTCAAACTCACCCACTACACCCAATATCTCCCATTTCCAGATGGTGATACTAGCTACACTACTTACAGATTTCCTCCTCAAAGCGTCAGCCACTACGTTGTCCTTTCCCAAATGATAGTGTAACTCAAAATCATAATCCTCCATAAACTCCATCCAGCTCCTCTGCCTCAAATTCAAGTCCTTCTATGAAAACAAGTACTTCAAACTCACCTTGAATCTTTCCCTGTATAGGTAATGCCTTCAAATTTTTTAGGCAAAAATCACCGTTGCTAACTCTAGATCATGAGTGGGATAGTTTCTCTCATGTGTTTTCAACTGCCGTCAACTATATGCTACCACCTTCCCCTCTTACATCAATACACAACCCAGACATTCTCGAGATGCATCACAATAAACTAAATAACTCAAACCCCTCTATGGAATAATCAAAACTAGAGCACTGGTCAGTATAACCTTAAGTTCTTGAAATGACTTTTCACAAGTCTCACTCCACGTAAATTTGATTCACTTCCTCATCAATCTAGTCAATGGTAAGACCAATCTAGAGAAATCATTCACAAAATGTCGATAATATCCAACTAAGGCCAAGAAACTCTGAATCTCAAAGGCATTCTTAGCTTGTATGAAGCTCTATTTCTAAAGGATAGATTATGAAGTTTTTGATTGACAGCAACTACAACTGCAATTTTTATTTTTATTTTATTTGTTTGATTGTTTCTTTTTCTTTTCTTTTTTATTTGTTTGTTTGTTTCTTTTAATTTTTCCTTTTAAATAAAAAACATATATGATTTTGTTTGCTTAATTAATGTCTAATGCAGTAACGTGTAAAATAGATTCTTAAAGTTTGTTACCCACGTTATAGAAATTGTATTTCACTTAATTGTATTCTACTAAAAGTATAATTCTTCATAGTGTTTAATTTCCTTTTTTTTTTTATTTGTTTGTTTGTTTCTTTTTCTATTTCCTTTCGAACAAAAAATATATTAGTGGTAACCCGTGCTATGCACAGGACTTTATAATAATAAAAAAATTAAAAAAAATCAATATAATTTTCTTCAAGTAATTTAATATTTTATCTTGTGGTATATATGAAATTTATAAGTTAACTTTTATATTTATAAATTTTTAAATTATTACTTTAAAAAATCTAAATATATATATATATATATCTATTTAGTGCAATTTTGATAATTTGTATTAAAATAAAATAAATAAAATAAAAAGCCAAACCTAAATGAGATTAAATGAGTTATGACATACCTCTTCTCTTTACAAAAATATACAAATTTAAAAGTTATAATTAAGACGAATATACAATTTTATTATTAAATGTGAAGTGATATTTAACAATAATTAATATGATGTTTCTATTATTAATCCAATAATTTAAGTTACATTTCTTTCAATTTCAATTTCATAACTAAAAATACAATATGAATATAATACACACAAAGATTTCTAGCCTTTTAGAATAAGAAGGTTTCAAAATATTTTCAAACTTTCATCATTATCTTTTAATTTTTTTTATCCAATTTGAATTAAAATTTTGATATGAATTACTTTAATTTTTTTATTAAATTTTTAACAATTTTTAAAAGAATTTTCATTCTTTTCCCAGTTTTTTTTTTCTTTTCACCAATTTCAATGGAAAAAATAATAATTTTTAACGTTTCATCTTTTTAAATTTTTATCAAATTATAATTTGATAAAAAAAAAAAGATATTAAGGGTTGAATATTCTCTTAATTGGAATTATAGTGAAATAACATCTTAAAAGAGTCAAAATTTGAGTATGTGGTTGGTATAATTTAATTAATTTTCTTCTCATATTTGCATAAAAATTGACACTTATAACTACATCATTATATGTCGGATTATGGAAAAAATCGAGGTGTCAAACATTTTCCATTTGTAAATATCTTACATATTAAAAGAAGAAAAAGAAAAAGAAAAAGAAAAAGAAAAAATGTGTAACTTTGGATGTGTTTATCAATTTTGTTTTATGGACATAAATAATTGGTGTTTCAATTTAAAAAATTAAAAAGTAAAAAAAAAAAATAGATTGAATTTTTTAGAGATAAAAGAAGCCATCTAACTCTTCTATATTCTATTTGAGATAGACTATTTTAATTACAAAAAAAATTATATTTAGAGATATACAACTATAGCTGTAACAAATTAACTATAATATATATGAAAAGTTATATTAAGTTTTTATTTTCAAATAATTGAATTATAATTAACAAACTAACAAATAACAGTAATGGTATAATGGGATAGAAAGAGAATAAAAATAAAGAACACAATGATATTTAAAAGTTTTAAATTTACCTAATTATACAAAAATCTAATATTATAGTAAAATCTTGAATTCTCAATAAATTTTCACATTTTCTATAAAATAAAATGATAATAAACAATAGGGTTAATTACACTAATAGTCCTTATAGTTTGGGACTTGTATCACTTTAGTCCCTGACTTTTCAATTGTGACACATTTGACCCTGAATTGTGAATCTTATTCCAAATAACGACAATTGAAAATATTATTAGATTTTTCAAGGGTAAAATCGTCAATTTGATAAAATATAAACTAATTTGACAAAAATAAATGTCAAAAAAATATTTTTAATTTTTTAAAAATTATTTTTATGCACCAATGATAAAATTATGTAAAATTAATAAAAATTACATAATTAATTTTTTTAAATTAATTTTACATGATTATCATCCAAACACATAATAAAAATTAATTTGGTAAAAAAAAAAAGTCTAAAAGATTTATCAATTTTACATAATTTTATTTTTAGTAGGTAGAAATAATTTTTAAAAATTCAAAAATATTTGTTTGACATTTATTTTTGTCAAATTAGTTTATATTTTATCAAATTGACAATTTTACCCTTGAAGAATCTAATTATATATTCAATTGTCCTTATTTGGAACAAGATTCAAAATTCAGGGTCAAATGTGTCACAATTGAAAAGTCAGGGATCAAAGTGACACAAACCCCAAACTATAGAGACTATTTGTGTAATTTGCCCTAAACAATAAAAAATTTGATACCCATTTTTTTTATTTCAATTTTATGGTCTTCATTGAAGAAAACAAAATTCGATCAAAATCCCTAGCACAGAACGGGCATAGATACTTCAATTGTAACTATAATCGCCAGTAATTCTTCTCAACTATGCAAACTTGTAAACAAACACATAAACATAACTAAAACCAAAACCAAAACCAAACCAACAGTAGAGAAAGAGAATTACACATGGAATAAATAAATAAATAAATAAATGGAGTTGGAGAATATTACCTACAACAACTTAGACCTCACCTAACCTAATCCATTAGCTTCTCTGCCAGTGCCCACGAAGTCTAGGAGTTGGGATGACTAATCAGATCACGAAGTCTAGGAGTTGGGATGACTAATCAGATCATTCTTTAAATAAGATTTGAAAATTGATTAATTTGTCCCATTAAGTAATGTAAAATTTTGATAGATATACATTAGAAAAATAGATAATTATATTACTAAATCATAATTCAAATTGTGGTATTGTCATATTTTTTTGAGATCCATATCTAAATTCTTACATTTTTTATTTTTGTGTGGATTCTATTTGGGTTTTTTTTTTAAATTTATTTAAGATGGAGTTGTGGGATTCTATTTTTTCTTTTTTACTTTAATTTATCTGTGGTTTCTATTTGTTTTTAATTATTATTATTTAGACAAGTTATGATGTGAGTTAGATATGTAATAGACATGTGAGTTTTATTGATTTAAAGTATGATGGTGTGTCATATTTTTAAATTAGATTTGTTTAGATAAATTTTAAAGATTTTTAAAATTCAAAATTGGATATGAGATGCAAACGAAAGTTTTTAACTGAATAAATAAAAATCAAATTTATTAATTTTATCTATTTGTATATCTGAATTTTAGGTTTTTTTTTTTTTTTTGGATATGTTATAATATAATATATAAGATATAGATAGATATCCACAACTTCCATAAAAAATATTATTTGATTTTTTGGGAAAAAGAGAAGGAAGGCAAGTTTTAATATTTTTTTTTTTTGAAATCGTGAGAAAGATTGGGATGGAGAGATTATAAAATATTTTTGTTATCTTTACATTGGAAATCATGAAAGAGATTAGGATGGAGAGATTATGAAATTTTTTTGTTATCTTTCCATTTGAAATCCATAAATTAAGGGATAATTATTATTTCTAAAATAAATAAATAAATTTGCCAATAGTTTTTTTAAATCTATTTTATAAATTGAAAAATTAATAATTTTAGAAAACTGATTAATTTGTCCCATTAAGTAATTTAAAATTTTGATAGATATACATCCAAAAAAAAAATAAATAAATAAGTATATTACTAAATCATAATTCAAATTTAGATATAGCTATATGGCGATTCTGGTTTTAACCCGACCCTTTTTACTTCTTGGACTCGGGTTTCTTGGTTTTGTGTTGTTGTTTATATCTTACTTCCCTTGTATCTCCTTAAGTTTGGCTACTGGGTTGTATCAAGCATGTTTGGAACATGTTGGTTGCTTAGTTTTCAAACTTTTGTTGCCCAGGATTTTGCTCCTCTGCTCGAGCGACACTTCTTGTGCTCGAACGGGCTTTGTGAACTCTCAGTACTTTTGCAAGTCTGGACTCGAGCGTTGGTCAGTTGTCTGCAACATTACTGGGAGTGTGAATTCTGCACTCGAGCATCATTTCTTGCACTCAAGTAGAACAACTTACTGTGTCTGACGCTCGAGCACCACGTCTCACACTTGAGTGGACTATGCGAATGTTAGTCCATGAAAGTGACTTTTTACATCACTTTTTCATGTCTTTTCTCTCAAAACCCTAAAGTTGAGATCCTCTCTCTCTAAAACCTACCTTCTCTCTACATTTTTATCTAGATAGTGGTTTCTCCACCCATGTGCCTTTGTTAAAAAGGTAGAGCACCTAAAGGACTACGTTTTGATCCAAATAGATCTTGGTTTCGACGGCATTAAAGTTCCTCCGCTTTTTCCTTAGTCTTCTAAGCCTGAGGTAGGGACTTTCTACACTCTCGTTTGATTTTTAACTTAGTTATTCATTGATTGTGTAAATAAATGTTAGGATTTGGAGGATTTTAGACAAACCTAGGGTTTTGGTTTAAAATCAAAAGAGGGGTTTTCAAAAGAATGTATTGAAAATAGTTATGGGTATAGATATGAGGATGTGTTGTGTTAAATTTGTTGATTTTGGCACATGGGTTGGATTTGGAAGAGAATGAAGTTTTGCCCTAAAATGTTTCAAACAATTATTTTGTATAAATAATGAAATTGGTATTGGAAATATGAAATTGTATGAATGTTTATATAAATGGTGGAGTTTGATGTGCATTATCTCTCGCCTATGGAAATTTGAATAATTTATCTTTCTTGAGAATTGTATATCTGTTTAGAAACATCTGTTTTGGGCTATTGGTGGAGGATAGCTATGATTGTTGTAAAAATTGCAGGAGGATTAGGTGAATTGAAACTAATCTCTTATTGGTTGTCATTGAACATGACTGTATTTTATACATTGTATATGTATGATGATTGGGAGGAGAAAGGGGATGTACTTCATGTTTGGGAGGAGAAAGAGGATGGACTCCAGTAAATTAAGTTGGCCTGTGTATCCAAGGTGAAAGTCCCAAAAACTGCGCGTATACATGGGTGTCGATTCTCGCGGATGAAATTTTCGTAAAATGACAAATTTTAAGTGTTTGTGTAATGATTGTAATTATTAGAGAACCACTGAGTTGTAGCCTCAGTCGGGTTATCTGGATAATAATCAGCTTAACTCATGGATTAAGGTGAAATGAATTGTCATGAAATGAATTAAGACAAAATGGATTGAAATGTGAAACTTGGCATATTATGATCTTGTAAAAAAATACAAATGATCTTACTATGGGCATTATAGCGATTCTGGTTTTGAACCGACTCTTGTGGTATCCTGAACGCAAGTTTAATGCTTTCATATTGTTGTTTACCTCTTTCTTTCCGTGTATCTCTTTGAAATTTGCCTTTGGATTGTTGTGGTTGTGTTTAGAACAGGTTGGTTGCTTGTTTTTCCCAAACCTTGTTACCTAGAATTTTGGCCCTCTACTCGAGCGGCCATTATTGTGCTCGAGCGGGCTATGTACATTTTGGTTCTCCACTCGAGCGGGAGTTGCAAACCTTCAGTACTTTACACGTCTGCAAAAGTACTAGAGGGGTGTCTTTCACGCTCGAGCGGCTTTTCCTACGCTTGAGCTAGTGGGCGCTCGAGCGTCTCTTCTTGAGCTTGAGCGGTTGGTCTGTCGTCTGCAAAAGTTCTAGAGGTGTGTATTCTACGCTCGAGCAAGCCGCTTCTTGCGCTTGAATGGAACAAATCTTTGTGTCTGATGCTCGAACGTGAAACTCTTTGCTCAAGCGTACTGCGCGTATATCAAATTGGGAAAAACATTTTTTATATCACTTTTTCATATCTTTTCACCCAAAACCCTAAAGTTGAGAGCCTCTCTCTCTCTCTAGAACTCGCCTTCTCTCAACATTTTGACCTAGATCCTTTGATCTCTACACCCTTGAGCCTTCATTAAAAAGATAGAGCTCCTCGAGATCTTCTCTTTGCATTTTTGGGGTTCCATCCTTGCTGGGCTCATCTTCTCTCATTGAGGTAGGGATTTTCTACACTTTGTTATGAGTTTTAACTTAGCTGTTTGTGATTGTGTAACAATGGTGGATTTTGGTGGTATTTTGAACAAAACCTAGGGTTTGGATATAAAATGAAAAGAGGGCTTTTTGGTGAATAAGAAGGAAATGATGGTGGGGTTTGAAAATGATGTTTGCCCTAGAATGAGTATCATATTTATTTTGTATAAATAAATGAAATTGATGTTGTAAACTTGGAATTGGACAAGTATTGACATGAATGGTGAAATGAAATAGATAATGTGTCTCATCTTTGGAAATTTTGAATAAATTATCTGTCTTGAGAATATATATATATATATATATATATTAGAAATATCTATATTAGGCTATCGGTGGTGTGGATTAGATGAATTAAAACTATCCTATGGTTGGTTATCATTGAATATGATCATGTTGTAAGTACATGGTATATGTATGTTTATTTGGAAGTGGAAAA
Organism: Camellia lanceoleosa; assembly: GCA_025200525.1. Taxonomy (NCBI): domain Eukaryota; kingdom Viridiplantae; phylum Streptophyta; class Magnoliopsida; order Ericales; family Theaceae; genus Camellia; species Camellia lanceoleosa. The sequence goes on from CM045761.1 coordinate 117,220,601, forward strand.
GAGATGCACTTCATGTGTGATTATGTGTTTATATACATTGCATATGTATGTTTGTTTGGGAGGAGAAAAGGGATGGACTCCATTATAATTAAGTTGGCCGTCGAGGGTAAAAGTCCTGAAATCTATACATGGGTGCCAATCCTGAGATGAAATATTCGTAAAATGGCAAGATTGAAATCTATACATGGGTGTGGATCTCGCGGACGAAATATCCGTAAAATGGCAATTGGAGGTGTTATATGTTGATTGTGAAATTGTTAAATCATTGAGTTGTAGTCTCATTTGGGTCATTGGAAGATAATGGAAATTGACTTATGTATTGGAATGAATTGGAGGAAAAATGAATTGGAATATGGAATTGATATTTTATGGCAATACATGGTATGAATGTTTTATCCTGGGCATTGTATATGCACACACACTTATATCTTTGTTAAATCACATATATTGTGTTAGATTGTTCCTACTGGGTTGTGGCTCATCCCATTTGGGAAAAACATTTTCAGGTAATTATGGCATGCCTCCCCTAAGGCAATAGCATTAGAGGAATCTTCAAGAAGCAAGAGCTTCTTGTTTTTGTTGTATTTTGTATAGCCTAGGGCTTTAATTGTAAGGGCTAGTCCCACTTTTGTTGTAACCAAGTCAAGGCTTGGAAAGGTGTTAGCCTGATGGGCATTTATTTGTGTAAACTCTTTGTAATATTAACTTCATGTAATGAAAGAACCTATTATTCTAATGTATCCAGTTACTTATATGTACTTATGGGTGTATATCTATGGTTATATTTTGAGGGCGTTACAGGCATTGTAGATGCATATCATACTTATATCTTTATTAAGATTCATTTATTGTGCTAGATTGTTTCTACTGGGCTTCGGCTCACCCTACTTAGGAAAAACATTTTCAGGTGTTGGTGATATGCCTGCGCCAAGGACTTAGCTTGGGAGGATTGTGGAGTTGGAGGCTCACTTTTGTTTACCTTGTATTTATCTTTTGCACAAGCCTAGGGCTTTACTTGTATTGAGCTTATGACTCATTTTGTTGTAACCAAGCATGGTCTTGGAAAGATGTAAGCCATCAAGGCCTATGAATATCTATTTAGCCGTCATTCTTTATTACGTCTTGTAACACATGTTGTAGATTTAGGATGAATGATTTATGAATGTGTATCACATCGAGGATGACCGGTTGAATGTATATCGCATCTTGAAGCGGGAACTTTTTCGATCGAATCCGGATGAATGGCTAAAGTAGAAAGTGAAAACATTCGAGATGCTTGGCATCGAGGACGACCAGTTGAGAGTGACCTTGGAATCCTTCCGGCTGAAAAGAGATGCAAGTCAGTGGTGGAAGTACGCGCGTGGGCGCATTGGGGTGACTTTGGAGGCTTTTGTCAGCGCCTTCCAAGACAAGTTTTTGCCTTCCAGTATTAGGGAGAAGTTAAGAGATCAATTTTCCAAGCTGGTACAGTTGAACACTCCAATGGCCGAATTTTAGGCCACATTTACTAGCCTCTCTAAGTTTGCACCAGAGTCAATGGCGACAAAGGAGCGCCGTTGTTTGGAGTTTGAGAAGAGGCTAAGGATCGAGCTCATGTTTAAAGTAGCCGGGTCCATGATTAGATATTATGGACGCCATGTGGAGGTGGTGGCTCATCTAAAGACCATGATGCAGATGGAAGAGGAGAGGATGAGGGGCTCCAAGAGGAGTCAGGATGTTTAGACGGACACTAAGAAGCAGAGGGTTCCCACCCCACAGCAGTCCCAAGGAGCTCAGTCGAGGTCCACTTTTCCAATGTCGAGTTCAGGTTTTGGGAGAGGTGGTCAGAGAGATTTCACTTGTTACAAGTGTGGCCAGTTGAGCGACAAGTCTCCAGCTTGCCCACAAAGTGCAGAAGGGCAACGGTCTGCATCGTCTTCGGCTCGTTCTCAGGGCCAGAGTCAAGGGAGAGGCGAGCTGCTCACTTGTTATCAATGTGGGTAGGCGGGGCACATGAAGAGGTTTTGTCCACAATTGGGTGGCACACCTAGTGTGTCTGGTTCAAGGCAGACACAGAGTAGAGACACCCCATTTTTGACCAACCTTAAGACTCAGACGTTATCGTTTGAGCGCTCAATGCTTGTGCATGTTTGTGCTCGTTTCGAGTTTCCAAGGTTTTTGGCTAAGTGCCTTGCCTCTAGGCCTCTGAACTCTTTGTGTTTTGGCTTGGTTTGTAGACCAAACCTTGTTTTCCCTTACCTGGTGGGAGAGAGAGGTTTGTAGACCACTTTTTCCTCTTGTAGGCTAGTTTCCAGTTTCCAAAGCCTTCGGCCGAGCGCCTTGTCTTGCTTCCCTTTTGGTTTGGCTTCGAACCAAACCTTGTTTTCCCTTCCCTAGAAGGAGAGAGAGGTTTGTAGACCACCTTTTTGTGGTCGTAGACCACTTTTCCCTTTTGGAGACTAGTTTCCGATTTTCGAAGCCTTCGGTCGTGCGCATTGTCTCGGGACCGCTTAACGTTCTCCTCTTGGCTTAGTTTTCGAACCATGCCTTGTTGCCTTTGCCTAGAGGGACACTGAGGTCTTGGAGACCACTTTTTGTGGTCGTAGACCACTTTTTCCTCGTAGACCCCTTTCGGTGCCCGTAAACTATTTTTCGAGGCTTCCGGCTGCGCGCCTCGACCCCGGGACTCTTGTCTTGCATCCTTTTTGGTTAGTTTTTGGCACAAACCTTGTTTTCCTTGCTTGGAGGTTGGAATGAGGGTTGGAGACCAGTTTCTCTCCCTAAAAACCACTTTTCTCCTCTGCCAGCCAGTTTTCTAGTCCGCCAACTGGCCTCGGTGGCCTTTGGACCACCAAAAGTGGTCGGCCACCTTGCCACCACCTTGCTTTTTGTGGGCAGACCACTCCTCCCCTTGGCTGACCACTTTTCATGCTGGGAGACCACTTTCACTAGTCGGCCGACCAGTGTAACTAATTGGCCGACCACTTCAAGTGGTCAGCAGCTTTCCTACAGTTTTTGCAAAGTTTGTGGATGCCAGCTGTGCCAGTTGGAGTGCATAGATTGTATCTTCCATACATGTGTATGTAGGGATTTAACCAAGCTTCTAGCTTCTTCAAGATGCTAAAAGCTTGGAGTTATATAAGGGAGAGGCCCTCTCTCCCTTCTCGAGGTTCAGAAAAACTTCTTGAGAGCTATACATATATCTCCCTCTCTATAATCCTCTCTCACTCTATATTTGTGACTTAAAGTGGGTTGTTTCTTCATTTTTGCACTATAACTCCTAGCCACACACCACCATCTCTAAGCTGAGATTCTTGGAGGTGGTATTTGGGTCATAAAAGCTGGTTTTGGGCTGTAGAAGGAGCTGTTGTTGCAGTGCTTCAAGGGTAACCCCCTTTTCCCCTCTTTAAGCTTTGTTTTGGTAACCCTCTTAGCCTTATTTGCATGCTTATTTTGGCTTGACTCTCAACTGTAAAAAGCTTCATTTTCAAGTGTTTGTTATGATTGTTTAAGGCTTTGTTTGCGTTTGGGGTGGTCTACCCCCCTTGGTGCCTTATTTTACCTTGTCTTGTGCTATCTTTTAAAGCCATTGGGACCACCTCTTTTGGGCCTTCTCACCACTGAAACTCAAAGGAATTTCATTGGTGGGAAGGGTGTTTTGAGGTCTCACATAGGAGGGGGGTCATCCGCTCTCCTTGTATCTTGGTTACTTGCTTTGTTGGCTTCATGTTTGAGCATGTTTATCTAGCATATTTTGGCTCCATCTCAGCCCATTTTTGGCCTTGTTTCAGTATGGCATACCTCTATTTTGGCTTGGTTTGGTCACTCTTCGCATGCTATTTACACTTGTAGTGTAATCCTCACGAACTAGCCTTATATGCCTTATGTTTGAACATCTCTTTCTAGCATGTTTTGGCCATATATCAGCCTGTTTTTTGGTATTGTTTTGCCATGCTATACCTCTGTCTAAGGTTGGTTTGATATCCTCTTACATGCTTCATGCACTTGTAGTGCAATTCCATTCACTAGCCTAACATGCATCATGCTTTTGGCCATCATTCTAGCATGCTTTTGGCTAAACTCCAAGAAGCTTTTGTTCATGTTTCACCATGCTTAAACTCTGATTTGTGTTGCTTTGGTCATGAATGCATTGCTTTGTATAGCCATGGTTCAATCTTGCTCACTAGCTTTGTGTATTAAGTCTACTAGCATGCATTGCTAGGATTATTTACATGATTTGGCACCATTTGTTATGAGATTTCAGTGCATGTTTCATGGTCATGCACTCACATTTGTCACTCTTTCCATGCATTGGAGGGTTTATGCTTTAAGCCTTAAACATGAGCCATTGTGTATGTCATCATGCCTAAGCTTGCGAGCTATCATTTCAGTGTGTATTTAGGGTTATTTTGCCATGATATAACTCTAATTTTTTTTGGTGAAGCCATCTCATGCTTGGTCTTGGTAGGTGTAGTGTAATTTTCCCTTTTGGCTTTGCATACTCCATGCCTCATGCCCTTCATGCTAGCATGTTTTAGCTTTAGTCCATACATGTTTTAGCCTTGATTTAGCATGCCCTAGGACTATTTTGGATTTTATTTCCATATGGTTCCTGTTTTGCATAGCTATAGTGCAAGTGCCTATGCTAGTTTCAAGCTTTGCTAGTTTCAAGCTTTGAGCCTCATAGCATGCTTCATTTGTAACATGTGCATGATTTGGCATCATCTACCATATTATTTCAAAGCATTTAGTGTTGTCACACTTCCATGTTTGTCACTCCTTGATCACTTTTGAGAGTTGTGCTCTTATGCCTAGTTGGTGAGCCAATGTATGTACATGCATTGTCTTACATCTCATGTCATCATTTTGATGCATTTTGGCCACTGTTTTGGGCATGATTGAGGTATGTCCACACTCAGTTTAAGTCCATTGAGCATGTTTGTTTGCATGTTGTTGCATGCTTGTTGCATTGCATTATGTGGTTGCATGCTCATGTTGTTTACATTATACTCGCCATGCTCATATTGCGTTGCATTGTATCTCCATGTGCATGCATTGCATTGTGTTTGGATAGGGTGTTAGTCCAAACACGAGAAACGAGGGATGTTTAATACTTGAAGTGATGAAACATGCCTCGATTCTCGGTCGCCGACCCTCTTGATCATGCATGATAAGGGTTAAGGCTTTATGTGTTATTTATGCATTCATTGTCATTGATTGTACAATCTTGGCTTCTCAGCCACCATGCATTGCGATGCTCGGTTGGTGACCCGAGAGTCAAGAACCGCACTCCCTTGAGCTCATGAAATGATATGGAGGGTGGTTGTGCACACATACCTTGCAAATACACTGGCATGCCCCTTCTTGCTCTCTGTTGCAGCAAACTGGAGTTGGGTAGCATTTTCTGGTCAGCCAACCAGTAAAAGTGGCTGGCCGACTACTTTTTTTGGTCTCCAGGTTACTTAGGTGGCCGGCAGGTGGTCTACACCACCATAAACTGGTCGGCCACCCTTCTGGGAGTCCCCAAGATAGAGTAGAAGCTATCTGGAGCTTTGTGCAAAGTTCTGAGAACAAATGCAAACAGTGGCGAGTTGGGGCATAGCGATGGATTTCCGAGTAAGGAACCAAATGCATACATTGTTCAACTTTCCTAAGCAGAGCTGAGTAGTGTAGTTTAATGCTTATTTGTCTAGCTTGAATTTGTAACTTAATTAATTTGTTAAGGCACTGTAATAACTAGTTGTAGCTTGTTATTCATTTTGTTGTGTAATAACTAGTTTAAATTAGATTAATTAGATTAGTTAGATAGCTTAGCTTAGTGTAGCTAGCTTAGCTTATTCTTTCGGACCCTCCGTCGAGAGGGCGAATTTTGTAATAAGTGTGCGTGTGTGTGATGCATGTCTTCCAACCCCCATTTCTTTCTCGCTTTTATTTACCCGCTTTCGATGGTTAGTTTAGGGCACATTTCAATTAGCATACCTTATGCTTGCATGCGTGCATCCATTCATCTGCCTTACATGCACCGGGCTCGGCGCATCATACTAATTGTATTGTATTTCAATACCAATTTCAATACATGTTATCTAGTTGCATTTACATGACATCTTAGAATAGCCGAGCCTATCTTAGTTGCATTTTTGCATGTGTTGCATTAGGCATTATTGACATAGCTAGGATCATGTATTGATTACTAACTAGCTTTTGTTTTGGCTCGGAGTACTAGGTAAGAGTTTATGCTTTAGCATCCCTGCATGTGTGTAAGTGTTGCCATGGTAGCATGCTTTCCATGAGGCTATGTGCTTAAGTATTTAACTGCTTGAATGCCTGTGGGTGGAGGCTTGATTGCCCGAATTGGAACAATTCATCAAAATGTAAGTTTTAAGCCCACTTGAGAGTGGCAAAATCATGTTTTTCTAAGCCCACCTGAGGGTGGCAAATCCGCGTCTTAGCCTACTTGCGAGTAGCACTTTCAAACCACTTTCAAAAACAAACATGAATTGTTTTGTTCCAATCCGCGTGATTGAGTCTATACTTGTATGCTCTGCGCATCACATAGTAAGATAGCTAATAAACAGGAATAAGAACACGTGTTTTCAAAAACAACATATCTTGTTAGTAAAGGCCGATCTTTGATCGAGCGAGCGGGGGTGCTCATTGCATGACCTTACCCTCTCGTACCCAAGTTCCCGAGCCGAGGCAACTTTGGTGATGACGGACACGTGGCCTTAGGCAAGAGTCAGGGTTTCCTAAATTTTCCAAAAACAAAATATTTAGGTGGCGACTCTAAAATCTGGCAAAGCAGTCCATGTTTGGCGCTTTTTGATTAAAATCAATTTTCCAAAACGATTTGCCAGATTTGGACTCTTTGATGATTTATCAGTCTTACATTTCACTTTGTGAGATTAGATTCAGAACTGTGACATGAGTCCGAACTGTAGTAGCTAAGAACAACGATTCGCGCCCTCGCGCGCGGAGCGGATGAAGTCTGAGTTGAGTTGCCAAGGGTGGTTTGTGAATACCCGAACATTTTTCCCAAGGATTTTATTAGTTTACCACCTCATAGAGAGATCGAGTTCTCTATTGATTTAGTGCCTGGCACGGCACCGACTCTTTTTGCCAAAAAAAAAAGATGGTGCATTGCGACTTTATATAGATTACCAGAAGTCAAACCGGGTAACTATTAAGAACAAGTACCTAGTGCCTCATATAGATGATTTGTTTGATCAGTTGAAGGGTTCATGTTGCTTCTCTAAGATAGACCTGAGATCAGGTTATCACCAGTTGAGAGTAAGGGAGGAGGATATCTCGAAAATAGCATTTTGTACGTAGTATGGCCATTACGAGTTTCTAGTGATGCCCTTTGGACTAACCAATGCACCAGCTATGTTTATGGATTTGATGAACCGGATCTTCCGTTAGTTCCTAGACCATTTTGTGGTCGTCTTTGTGGATGACATCTTGATTTACTCACCCTTTAAGGAGGAGCATGAAAAACACTTGTAAGCGGTGCTTCAGTTGCTTAGAGCCCACAAACTATATGCTAAGTTTGGGAAATGTGAGTTCTGGCTGAGGGAAGTTAAATTCTTAGGTCATGTGGTATCCGGGAAAGGGGTGACTGTAGATTCATCCAAGGTAGAGGCAGTACAAGATTGGGAACAACCTAAGAATGCTTTTGAGATCCATAGTTTCTTGGGGTTGGCCGAATATTACTGTCGGTTTGTGAAGGATTTCTCTAGGCTAGCCTCACCATTGACTAGATTGACGAGGAAAGGGGTCAAGTTTGTGTGGAGTGAGACTTGTGAGAAGTCGTTCCAAGAGCTTAAGGTTAGATTTACCACTACTCCAGTATTGATTATTCCGGTGAGGGGTTTGGGCTATTTAGTGTATTGTGATGCCTCACGGGAACGATTGGGTTCTGTTTTGATGCAAGAGGGGAAGGTAGTAGCCTATGGCTCGCAACAGTTGAAAACACATGAGAAAAACTACCCTACTCATGACCTAGAGTTAGCGGCGGTGATCTTTGCTTTGAAGATTTGGAGGCATTATCTGTATGAAGAGAAGTTTGAGGTGTTTTCTAATCATAAAAGTCTGAAATATCAATTTACATAGAAAGATTTGAATATGAGGCAGAGGAGGTGGATGAAGTTCATAGAGGATTACAACTTTGAGTTACATTATCATCCGGAGAAGGCCAATGTGCTTTGAGTAGGAAATCTATTAGTAGTTTTACTAGTATTGCCATCCGAGAATGGGAGATGTTGGGCGCTATTGGAGAGCTAGACTTGCATCTTGGCGAGTCTATTGAGGCTGCAATCTTGTTTTCGGCAGTTGCACAACCTACACTTGTGAACCGAGTGATAGAAGTACGGAGGGGCGACCTTGAAGTGGAATCCCTCTAAGAGAAGATCTCCACTGGAAAGGTGAAGAAAGGCTTGAATGTGTATCTCGATTCGAGTATTAGATACCATAATTGTCTCTTCGTGCCGGAGTCTTATCCAAAGGAATTACTCTGAGAGTTTCACCATTCACGCCTTACGGTGCATCTGGGAGGCACAAAGATGTTTTACGATCTTAGCCGCCAGTTTTGGTGGAGAGGAATAAAGAAGGATGTGGCTGTGTTTGTATCGAAGTTCCTTACTTGTCAACAAGTGAAGGCCGAGACTCAGAGGCCAACGGGTTTGTTATAACCCTTGCCTATAGCCGAGTGGAAGTGGGAGCATGCTGTAGACACCCCATTTTTGACCGCCCGCAAGACTTAGGTGCTTGGTTCATTACACTCAATGATGAAAGTTGAATTGTGTGCTTTGAATTCACAACGATTCGAATTCAGTCAGGCTCTTGGAATAACCTCAAATCTTCAACATTTACCTTATTTGAACCTATGAGTTTCATTTTTGGATCTTTTTCTACCTTGAGTTGAGTTTGAACCAAACAATAGGGGAAGGCATCAAAGCCCGGCTGTACATTAGTGATGGCCGGCTGTGGCTATGAATGGTCGGCCGACCCTTGGTGGCGAAAAACGCTGTTTTCGGTAGGAGGCCACCAGCCGTCTATTTTTGAATATATTTATCACCTTTTGAGCTCAAATTCTATAAAAACGAAGCTGTGTTATTGTTTTGAGGGTTGAACAAAATTTAGAGAGCCTATATACACCTTGCAAGCTCCTCCGTCCTCCTTCCATTGCAAGCAATCTTTGAGCAAACCTAGCTTCCTTGTATCATCCTTACACTCCATATACAACCTTGTCTCACCACCTTAGAGTCTTGGTTGATCTTGGAGAAACATAATTCAAGCTTGAGAGTGGGTTGAAACCAAGTTTGGATCACAAACAACAAGCTTACCTCTTGAAAGGTATAAGCTTGTTTTCTTCTCTCTTGCTTTCATTTCTTTCATTTGCTTCATAGTTCTTGCTATTTTGTATTGTTTTGAGACTATTTGAAGTGTTCACGGTTTGGTTTGAAGAGCTACCAAGAGGGCAGAGAGAGCTTGCTTTTTCTACACCTTTACCTATAGCTCAAACCCTTCCTTTTCCACTCTTTTTCTTTGATATCTACACTGATTTTAAGAGTTTTAGAAAGGCTAAAAATCATATTTTAAGGTTTCAAAAGAGGAGGGGTTAGCCACCCCTCCTTGTTCTTGCTTCCTAGCTTTGTTTCATCTCTTTATTGTTTAGCTTTTTAGGCTCTTTTCATGCATGTTTAGCCTCTATTTTTCATATATTAAGGGCTATTTTAGTGTTGTCCAAGCCTTTTGTATTGGTTCATGCTTTGTTTAGTTCATTTGTTGTCTCATAAATTAGTATACATAACTTGTTGCATATTATTCCAAGATTCCCTTTACTCATTTCTATGTTTAAGAGTCTAAGTTTAACAATCAATCCACCATCCATCTCTTTCATGCTTGAGAATGATTTCAACCGATTGAGGTTGTTCAAAACATGTAAGAAAGATGCATACTTAATGGCTTAATCTTTTCGAAGATTCATTGCCAACAGTATAGTCTTGCTCTCATGCTTTAGAAGAACCGCTCATTTGACATTACTTCTTGCTTAGAGGACTTTAACATCACCATGGACAAATGGACTAAAGAATGGCAAGGCTTAATAAAATTTGTTTAAAACTTGGATCAACACACATAAAGAAAGTGGCTTAAATTGCTTTAACTTGGCCGAACGTTATGCCAAGTTCCTTGTGTCAAGAGTCGTCACATGCTAATCCATGGCATTTTGATGATTCTTGAAGCATTTCAACCTCCCTCTTTGAGTTCATACTATGATAAGAAGGAGGGGTGGTCTTATTCTTTGCATTCATTAACTCTTTGTCCAAAATTGTATCGGAGATCATCAAGTAATCAATTTTCTCATTGATGGTTTTGGAATCAATTTCAACCTTCTCTCGAGGTTTTCCCATGATAGAGAAGGAAGATGGGACAAACAGAGCTTGAGAACACTTTGTCTGCACTGATTCACCTCAGAACACAAAAACAGAGTTTTGCACCAAATTAAGGCACGATCGGCCATCAGTGATGCACGGCTGGCCCTCAATGTGTGGCCAACAATGCAGTTTTTGCAAGAAACAAAGGCAGTGGTTGAAGGTGAAACAGAGGTGGCTTGGGCAGACAGAGTAGCTCTTAGGCGTTGTGCATGCAATCTTCATCCATCTTCACTTACGCATTTTGTCGAATGTAATTAATCTTATTGTAATTAATTAGTTGTAGCTAGTTAATTTTGTAAAGTGTTGTATCTAATTAGTTAGTCAATTAGTTATTCAATTTCATTTTGTAAATTAGTTAGTTAACTAGAATAGTTAGTTAATTTAGTTGTTGTAATAATTAGTTAAGTAGTTTAGCCAATTTCATTTGTTTTGTAATAATTAGCTTAATTAGCTTAGCTTTAATTAGTTAGTTAATTAGCTTAGTTTATTCGGACTCTCCTTCGTGAGAACGCAATGTAATAATGTATATGTCTTCCAACCCTTCTTCTTTCTCCCTTTTATTTACCAGCTTATGATGGTTAGATTAGGAACATCATGTTTCGATTAGCATACTTCATGTTTGCATCCATTTGTATTGCATGCACCGAGGCTCAGTTCATCATTCAAACTTGCATTGTCATTTAAATAAATCTTTGAATACGTGCTTAGACCGCATGTTAGAAAAGTGATTCACATGTCATAAATTAGTAACCGAGCCTATTTAGATTGTATATCGCATGTGTTGCATTAGTCATAATTGCATAGTTAGGATCACGCATTTTTCTGACTCATTTTTCTTTTGGCTTGGAGTACTAGATGAGCTTTTATTAGCTTTAGCATATCGCATGTGTGATTGTTGCCATGTTTCGCATGCTTTCCATAAGGCTAATTGCTTAAATGATAAATTGCTTGAATGCCTGTGGATGAAGGCTTGTTGCTTGAATTGTAATGATTTGAGTAATGTTCATATGCGATCACTTTTTTAAGTGATACATATTTTCGAAACATTTTTCAAAAACAAACATGAATCAAAATGTTCTAATTCTTGCAAAGTTAGTCTATACATGTGTAGACACCCCATTTTTGACCGTCCTCAGGACTTGGACGTCACCGTTTGAATAATCAGTGATCATCCATGTTCATGTTCGTTTTGAGTTCTCGGAGGTCTCAGCTACGCGTCTTGCCTCAGGAACTCTCAACTTGACTGTTTTGTGCTTGCTTGTAGACCAAACACTTGTGTGATTGCTTCTAAGGGCAGGGAATGGCTTGTTGGCCATTCCCACACCTCACCGGCCATGGCTTGAGGCCACCGGCCCTGTTTTCCGGTCGGCACTCTTTTTGGTTGGCCGACCATTGGTTTGGTCAATTTGTCATTTTTGGCTGACCGACCACTGTGCATTTGCTTTTGGCAGATATTTTATGCCAGCTGTAATAGCTGGCATACACTTTTCCCCCCCTCCATACACGTGTATGGAGGGATTTCACTCTTGCTTAGCTTGTTTTGTAAGCTTTGCAAGAGTTGGAATTCTATAAAGGGAGGGCCTCTCCTCCCTCCTCAAGGGTTCCAAAAAGTTCCAAAGGGCTCTGAGATTAGGGTTAGGGTTTGTGTATCTATCTATCTCTATATATCCCTCCCTTTTGCCTTTATGTGTGTATAAAGTGAGTTTTGTTCTTAGTTTTGCACTAAAACACCTAGTGTTACACCATTCTTGAAGAGGGTTTTTCTTGAAGTTCTTGATTGGATTTAAGCTTGGAAAGGCTGCTGGAGCTCCATTCTTGAAGAGGTCTTCAAGGGTAAGAACTTTACCCCTTTATTCCCCATTTTTGCATAAGCTTTTGACCTATCTTGCATCTGTTTTTAAGCTTAGTGTATAACTGAAAAAAGTTCTGTTTTTGTGAGTTTTAGAACTTTGTTTAAGGTCTCTTTGAGGTTTGGGGTGAGGTTTGGGGTTGTTTCCCCTCTCCAAGGCCTTGTTCGGCCTTGTTTAAGGCCGTCTATTTTGGCCATTGTTGTGGTCTTTGCAAGACCTCTCTACCACTGAAATCCAGAGGATTTTTAGTGGTGAGGAGGTAGTTTTGGTGTCCTAAATGGGAGAGGGTCATCCCCTCTCCATGTTGCCTTTGATGCTTGCACAAATGGCTTGTGTTATAGCTTACATGCTTAGCTTTGTTTAGCTTCATTTCAGCTGGTGTTTGTGCTTATTTTGTCATGATATAGCACTGTTTTTACTTGGTTTAGACACACCATACATGCCTTGCATACTTGTCTTGTAATGCCATGAAATTGCCTTAACATGCTTTGTACTTTGAGCCTTATTTTTAGCATGATTTTGGCTTAGCTTTGTGAGGCTTTTATGCATGTTTTAGTATGCTTGAGGTTTGTTTTTTGGTTGTTTGGGTCATCTATGACTTGCTTTGTATAGCTACCATGCAATCTCCCTTGTAGGCCTTAAGTGTTGGCCCCTCTAGCATGCTCTCCTTGCATCATTTCAGTGGTTTGGCACCACTTATCATGTCATTTCAGTCCATATAGCATGTTTGTATACTTGCATTTATGGCTCCTTTGATGCTTCAAAAGGTTTGTGTTTTCTGCTCCATGTTTGGGTCATTTTGCATGCCTTTAGATTTAGGCCATTTAGATGCCATCTCGGTGTGTCTTTGGTCTTGTTCAGACCTGCATGGGGACTATTTTAGGTCCCCATGGCCCTTTGGGGCTTCTTCATATAGCCTTGGTTTGAGTCCTGTGGCTAGTTTTCAAGTTTGGGCTTGGTTGCATGTTTTGATTGCTTTGTTTAGTTGGTTTGGCACCATCCTTAACATGTTTTTCAGAGTTCATCATGCTTATCATTTGTCCATGTTCATCTCCTTTTAAGTGTGCTTAAAAGTCCCTTCTTTATGCTTAAGTGTTGGACCATGTTTGCATGCATGTTTGTATGTAAATTTGCCTTCATTTCCATAGCATTTTGGCTACTTATTTAGACATGGCTAAGGCTTGTCCATATTAGTCTAAGTCCATCTTTTGCATGTTGCCCAAATGTTGTTACATTGCTTCATTTTTGCATGCTTTGGTTGCATCATGTCTTGCTTGCTCATTTGTTTGAATATTGTCACATGCTTGCATGTTTGCATGCGTGTTTGCATTTTCATGTTGCATACTTAGCTCGCATGCTTAGGTTGCATTTGGCATGTATACCTTGCCTCTTGAATTGATTATGATAGAGGTTGGGCCCATTGTGTGTTTTGTGTGCATTACATTTAACATCAAAATGCACACTTGACTTCTTGGACCATCACGCATTGAAATGCGCGATTGGAGGTCCGAGGGTCGAGTACAAAACTCCCTTGAGTCCACAACATGATAGGAGAGTGGTTGTGCAAACATTTGCTTTGAAATGCATTGACATGTCTTGTCTGCCCTCTGCTGCTTTCAAAACAGGGTTCTACAGGAATGGATGGCTGACCGACCACATTTAGTGCCGATCGACCAACAATGGATGGTCGAGAGCTCAATAGATGGTCGATGACAATTTTACCATGGCCGGTGGTGTTTCCTCTTGGCCGGTGGTCTCCCACAACCCTCAGGGAGTATTTCAGGAACAACTTTGAGACTTGTGCAGTCCTCAAATGAGCAAAATAGTGCAAACAGAGGCAGCTTGTGCATGGTGGTGGATTTCCCAGTAGACCCGAGCACGCATGCATTGGACCCTCTTCCCAAGGCTGTTTATTGTTTTCTTAACTTAATTAATCTGTTAATTAGTTAAGTAATTTGTAATAATTAATTAGCTTGTTAGTTAGTTAATTTGTACTATTATTTCGAACCCTCCGAACGAGGGCAAATTTGTAATAAGTTCGCGTGTGTGTGTGAATGTTTTCCCACCCCACGTCTTTCTCCCTTTTACTTACCTGCTTTTGATGGTTAGTATTAGGGAATATTTCAATTAGCATCCTTATGCTATGTATGCGTGCATTCATTCATCTGTATTGCATGCCCCGAGCTCGGCGCATCATACTAATTGCATAGTATTTCAAATCTAACTTGAATACATGTTATCTGTCGCATCTCATATGTAATCTTAGATTAGCCGAGCCTATTCTAGTTTCATTTTTCTTGTGATGCATTAGCCATCTTAACATGAACTAGAATCATGCATGATTACTAACTAGTTTCTTGTTTTGGCTCGGAGTACACTATGAGTGTTTATGCTTTAGCATCTTGCATGTATGTGAATGTTAACATGAAAGCATGTTTTCCATGAGGCTAACTGCTTAGTTGATTTACTGCCTGAATGCTTGTGGGTGAAGGTTGGATTGCGTAAGTTGGAACAACTCGTTGAAATCAGTGTTTTAGCCTACTTGCGAGTAGCAAATTTCAAGCTGTCTTTCAAAACAAGCGGATATGCAATGCTTTGTTCCAAATTAGGCGATCTAGTCTATACTTTTGTGTTGTGCGCATCACATAGTAAGATTAGCTAATTAATCGGAATAAGAATGCATAATGTTTTCAAAACTAGATATCATGGTTAGTAGAGGCCGATCTTTGATCGGGCGAGCGGGGGTGCTCATAGCTAACCTTACCCAATCGTACCCAAGTTCCCGAGCCAAGGCAACTTTGATGATGACGGATACGTAGCCTTAGGCAAACGAGTCAGGGTTTCCTAAATTCCCCCAAAATAAAATATTTAGGTGGCGACTCTGTATCTGGCAAAGCATTCCATGTTTGGCACTTCTTTACAAAAATCTGTTTTCCAAAATGATTTTCCGGATTTGGACTCTTTGGTGATTTATCAATCTCACATCGCAGATTGTGAGATCAGATTAAGAACCGACACAAAACGAGTACGAACTATAGAAGCAGCAAGGCCCGAGGGCGCGTCTACAACATGTGTGTCTGAGCATCACATAGTATTGCTAGCTTAATAAACCGGAACAAGAGCATATAATGTACATAATATTCATATCATGATTAGTAGAGGCCGATCTTTGATCGGGTGCGCTGGGGTGCTCAATTCATGACCTTCCCCTCTCGTATCTAAGTTCCCGAGCCGAGACAATCTTGGTGATGACGGACACGTGGCCTTTGGCACAAGTCTTTCCTAAATTTCCCCAAAATAAAATATTTAGGTGGCGACTCTGTATCTGGCAAGGCAGTCCAATTTTGAGATTTTTAATTCAAAATCAATTTTCTAAACAGTTTGCCGGATTTAGACTCTTTAGTGTTTATCAATTTCACATTGCACTTATGAGATTAGATTCAGAACCACTAGTGGAGTCCGAACTATAGGGCTTATTCCGAGCTTTCAAAAATGAGGCGCGAAAAAGTTGAGCTACACATTTCACGATGTATTTTGTTGTGGGTCTTCCTACAACTCAGCGGGGTAGTGATGTAATTTGGGTCATAGTTGACCGGTTGGCAAAGTCAGCGCACTTTATTCCTCTGCATATGAGTGACTTGGTAAATCATCTTCCTGACCTTTACATTAGGGACATAGTCAGGTTGCACGGGGTACTAGTGACCATTGTTTCGGATAGAGATCCATGTTTCATGGCTCGGTTATGGCAGAGCCTATAGAGTGCCTTAGGCATGAGATCGACCTTTAGTACCTCATATCATCCTCAGACTGACGGTCAGTCAGAGTGCACCATTCAGATTTTAGAGAATATGCTTCGGGGTTGTCTTCTTAACTTTAAGGGTTCGTGGGAGAGGCACTTGCCCTTAGTGGAATTTGCCTATAACAATAGCTTCCAATCGAGTATTGGTATGGTGATGTTTGAGGCCCTGTATGGCCAACTGTATAGATCTCCTGTGTGTTGAGCAGAGGTGGGTGATGCGCCTATGTTGGGTCTAGAATTAGTTCAAGAAATGACAGAGAATGTCGCACTTATCCGTAAAAGGTTGGTAACGGCCCACAGTCGACAGAAGAGTTAAGCCGAATGTAGGAGGAGACCCTTGTCTTTTGAGGTGAGAGATCATGTCTTTTTGAAGATATCACCTTAAAGGGTTTTGATGAGGTTTGGAAAAAGTTAAAAGTTGTCCCCTCCATTTATTGGGCCTTTTGAGATTCTTGTGCAGATAGGGGAGGTAGCCTATCATTTGGCTCTGCCATCACAACTTTCCAGGGTTCATGATGCGTTTCATATTAGCATGCGTCGAAAGTATGATCCAGATCCATCACACGTGTTGGACTGGATCGACTTAAAGGTAGATGAGGATGCCTCGTCTAAGGAGAGATTTGTGAGAGTCTTGGGTACGTGGGACCAAGTCTTAAGAGGCAAGACCATTCCCTTGGTTAAGGGATTATGGAAACATCACGGGGTGTAGCTTGCTGTAGACGCGCCCGAACGTCCTGGGAAAATCCCGTTTTGTTTATTACGCTCACTACAGTTCAGACACAAATGTCACAGTTCTGAATCTAATCTCGCAAAGTGCAATGCAAGACAGATAAATCACCAAAGAGTCCAAATCCGGCAGATCGTTTTGAAAAACTGATTTTTAGAAAGAAGTGCCAAACATGGACTGCTTTTCCAAATAGAGAGCCGCCACCTCAATGTTTTATTTTGGAGAATTTAGGAAACCCTAACTCGTGCCTAAGGCCACGTGTCCGTCATCGCCAAAGTTGCCTTGGCTCGGGAACTTGGATACGATTGGAGAAGGTCATGCAATGAGCACCCCCGCTCGCCTGATCAAAGATCAGCCACTACTAAACAGAATATCTTGTTTTTGAAAACACATGCGTTCTTATTCCGGTGTATTAACCTAGAATTACTATGTGATGCACACAGCATACAAGTATAGACTGGATCGCCTAAGTCGGAACAAACCATCTCATGTTTGTTTTTGAAAACGGTTTGCTACTCGCAAGTAGGCTAAAATGCGGATTTTGCCACCCTCAAGTGGGCTTAGGAAAACATGATTTTGCCACTCTCAAGTGGGCTCAAAACTCACATTTCGATGGATTGTTCCAATTCAAGTAATCCAACCTTCACCCACAGGCATTCAAGCAGTTATATCACATAAGCAAATAGCCTCATGGCAAGCATGCTATCATGGCAACACTTACACGCATGTGTAGACACCCCATTTTTGACCATCCTCAAGACTTGGACATCACCGTTTGAACACCCGGTGATCATCCATGTTTGTGTTCGTCTCGAGTTCCCGGAGGTCCCGGCTACGCGCCTTGCCTCAAGATCTCCCGACTCGACTGTTTTGTGTTTGGTTTTGCACCAAACACTTGTGTTTTGCCTTTGAGGGGCAGGGAATGGCTTGTGAGATATCCCCACACATCACCGGCCATGGCTAGAGGCCACCGGCCAATGTTTTGTTGCCATCGGCCATATATTTGGCCGGTCGGCACTCTGTTTGGTCGGTCGGCCATCTTTATTTGGCCGATTGTCACTTTTTCTGGCCGAGACCTCTTCTTGAGGGGGTTTGAACCTTTTGAACCCCCTGTTTTAGCTTCTTGAGGAAGCTTGACCCTTTTGAACCCTTGGTTCTAGCTTCTTGAGGAAGCTTGAGCCTTTTGAACTCTTGGTTTAGCTTCTCCAAGAAGCTTGAACCTTTTGAACCCTTAGTTTTAGCTTCTTAAGGAAGCTTGAACCTTTTGAACCCTTGGTTTTAGCTTCTTGAGGAAGCTTGAACCTTTTGAACCTTAGTCTTTATCTTCTTGAGGAAGCTTGAACCTTTTGAACCCTTGGTTTAGCTTCTCCAAGAAGCTTGAACCGTTTGCACCTTTGCCTAGCTTCTCCAACAAGCTTGAACCCTTCTAAGCTTCCAAGAGAAGGTTGCACCTCTTGAACCTTTTGCCTAGCTTCTCCAAGAAGCTTGGCTCTTTTGTCTAGCTTCTCCAAGAAGCTTGGCCTTCTTGGCCCTTTTGCTCCAAGCTTCTAAGAGAAGCTTGACCCCCTTGACCCTTTTTTGCTTAGCTTCTCTTAGAAGCTTAGGCCTTTTGCCTTGCTCTATAAATAGAGAGCCTATCCTTCCATTCAAGGGGTTCCAAGAATTGGTCTAAGGCTCCATACATATATCTCTCTCCATATCTCCTCCATTTTAGCTCCAAATTGCTTGGTTCTTGGCTCCTTTGCACACCAACCCCTACCCTAACACCTCCATCCTCAACCTAAGGAGCTTGGAGGCCATTTTCAGAGGCTAAGGGACTGGTTTTTTAACCAAGAAGCTGCTGGTTTCATTGGTCTACAAGGGTGAGCCTTTAACCCTCTTTTATTCCCCGTTTTTGCACACGCTTTTATCCATACTTAGAAGCGTTTTCGAGCTTTTTCATAAACTGAAAAAAGTCTTATTTTGAGCTCCTTTTTAATTTTGTTTAAGAACACTTTTGTGTTTGGGGTCGTTTATCCCCTCTTAGGCCTTGTTTGGCCTCATTTTTGTGCATTTTTGGTGAGCTCCAGGACCACCTTGCTTGGGCCTCCTCACCACTGAAATCTTGAGGGATTTCAGTGGTGAGGATGGTGGTTTGAGGTCCTAAGAAGGAGAGGGCCCCCTCTCCTTGTTGTCTTCAAAATGTGTCATTTTAGCCTCATGTGTGAGCACCATTCTTGAGTTCATGTTGGCCATGTCTTAAGTGTTATTTGTGCTTATTTTTCCATGATATAGCACTGTTTTTTTACTTGGTTTAGACACACCATGCTTGCTTTGCATACTTGTCTTGTAATGCCATGATTTGCCTTAACATGCTCTATGCTTTGAGCCTTGTTTCTAGCATGTTTTTGGCTTTGCTTTGTGAGGCTTTTATGCTTGTTTTGATGTGCTTGAGGACTGTTTTTGGTCATTTAGGTCATTCATGCTTTGCTTTATATAGCTACCATGTAATCCCCCTTGTAGGCCTTAAGTATCGGACCCTCTAGCATGCTATCCTTGCATCATTTCAGTGGTTTAGAACCACTTGTCATGTCATTTCAGTCCTTGTGGTATGCTTGTATGCTTGCATTTGATGCCCCTTTAATGCTTTATAAGGTTGGTGTTTCATGCTCCATATTTGTGCTAATGTGTATGCCTCTAGGATTATATCATTTAGATGCCATCTAAGTGGTTTTAGGGCTTAATTTGACATAATTTGGGACTGTTTTGATTCACTTTGATCATTTGCTTCATGTGTCATATGATCATAGTTTAAGTCCTTGGGCTTGGGTGCATGCTTTGCTTACATTGGTAGGTTGATTTGGCATCATCTTCTACATGTTTTTCGAAGCTTATCATGTATGCTATGTGCCAATGTTTGCCCCTTTTAAGTGTGCTTGAAAGTTGCTTCTATAGGCTTAGGTATTCAACCATGTTTGCATGCATGTTTGTATGCTTAGGTGCTTGGCTCATGACATTTTGTTGCATGTTTAAATGGTGTTGCATTTGGCATGCATTTCTTGCTAAGTTGCCTAACATGTTACATGCCTTGCATGTGTGCATGGTTAAGATTACACTTTGCATGTTTGTTAACTTGCATACTTGCCCTCATGTTCATGTTGCATACTTAGCCTCCATGCCTAGGTTGCATCGCATAGAGCATGCATGCTTTGCCTCTTGAATTTAGTATGATAGAGGTTGGGCTTTATGTATTTATTTGGTTTGCATGTCGTTTGAAATCAAAATGCACAACTTGGTTTCTTGGGCCATCACGCATTGAAATGCGCGATTGGTGGTCCGAGAATCAAGCACCATCCTCCTTTGAGTCATAAACATGATAAGGGATGTGGTGGTGCACACATTTGCTTGAAATGCATTGCCATGCCATGTTTTGCCCTCTGCTGCTGTCAAAACAGGTTCTGCAGGAAGCTTTGGCCGGCCGGCCATATATACTGCCGACCGGCCATCCATTCTTGGCCGATGGCTTTACAGATGGTCGATGACCATCCGAACATGGCCGGTGGTGTTCTGTCTTAGCCTGTGGTGTTCCACAGTGTCCACAGAGTGCTCCCTGGGACTTGTGCAATGATCAGAAGAGCAGGGCAGGGTAAACAGAGGCAGTTTGTGCATGGCGATGGATTTTGAGCAAACCTGAGCACACGTGCATTGGACCCTCTTCCCGAGGCCTTTATTGCTTTCTTAGCTTAGTTAATTTGCTTAATTAATTAGGTGGTCTGTAATAATTAATTAGCTTGTAGGTTAATTAATTTGTATTATTCTTTCGGACCCTCCGAGCGAGGGTACAATTGTAATAAGCGTGCGTGTGTGTAATGCATGTCTTCCAACCCCCATTTCTTTCTCCCTTTTATTTAACTGCTTATGATGGTTAGTATTAGGGCATATTTCAATTAGTATCCTTATGTTGTGCATGTTTGCATCATTCATATGTATTGCATGCACCGGGCTCGGCGCATCATGCTAACTGCATAGTATTTCAAATCTAACTTGAATATGTGCTATTTGTTGCATTCCACATGCCATCCCAGGATTAGCCGAGCCTATTCTAGTGACATTCTGTATGCGTTGCATTAGCCATCTTAACATGAACTAGGATCATGCATATGATTACTAACTAGTTTCTGTTTTGGCTTGGAGTACTAGGTAAGCTTTTATGCTTTAGCATCTCGCATGAGTGTGAATGTTAACATGATAGCATGCTTACCATGTGGATAGATGCTTATATGATATAAACTGCCTGAATGCCTGTGGGTGAATGTTGGATTGTTTGAGTTGGAACAACTCATTGAAATTCGTGTTTTAGCCTACTTGCGAGTAGCAAATTTCAAATGTTTTTCAAACAAACGGATATGCAATGCTTCGTTCCAAATTAGGCGATCTAGTCTATACTTTTGTGTTATACGCATCACATAGTAATTCTAGCTAATTAACCAGAATAAGAATGTATAATGTTTTCAAAACAAGATATCATGGTTAGTAGAGGCCGATCTTTGATCGGGCGAGCGGGGGTGCTCATAGCTGACCTTCCCAATCGTACCCAAGTTCCCGAGCCGAGGAAACTTTGGTGATGACGGACACGTGGCCTTAGGCAACGAGTCAGGGTTTCCTAAATTTCCCAAAATAAAACATTTAGGTGGCGACTCTGTATCTGGCAAAGTAGTCCATGTTTGGCACTTCTTTCAAAAAATCTGTTTTCTCAAAACGATTTGCCGGATTTGGACTCTTTGGTTCAGATTAAGAACCGTGACAATTCGAGTCCGAACTGTAGCGAGCCCAAATGAACAGAACAGGAGTCATCCTCCTGGGGCGTTCGGGGATGTCTACAACATGCAAGGATGCTAAAGCATAAATACTCACCGAGTACTCCGAGCCAAAACAGAAACTAGTTAGTAATCAATGCATGATCCTAGTTCATGTTAAAATGGCTAATGCAACACATGCAAGAATGCAACTAAGATAGGCTCGGCTATTCTAAAATGGCATGTGAAATGCAATTTGATACATGTATTCAAACAGGAATTGAAATACAATGCAATTAGTATGATGCGCCGAGCCCAGTGCATGCAAGACAGATGAATGGGTGCAAACATGCGAGCACAAGGATGCTAATTGAAACATGCCCTAAAGCTAACCATCGTAAGTTAGTAAATAAAAGGAAGAAAGAAATGGGGGTTAGAAAACATGCATCACACACACGCACACTTATTACAATAGTTGTGCCCTCTCGACGGAAGGTCCGAATAAATAATATAGAACCAACTAATTAACCAACTATTCTAATCAAAATAGTTATTACACAACAAAATGAATAACAAGCTACAGCTAATTATTACACGACAATAACTAGTTAACAAATCAACTAAATTAGCAATTAAATAAGCATGCAAACTATGTGAAGTGGGCTGCCTCAGCTCTGCCTTGGATGATGAAGTATGCATGCATGCTCAAACTGCCTTGCTCGGAAATCCATCGCGATGTCCCGACTTGCCTCTGTTTGCAATTGATCTCAGAACACTACACAAAGCTCCAGAAGGCTGAAACTCCGCCAAGGGAACCTATGGGAAGGCTGCCGACCAGTTGTTGGCTTTGGAGACCACTTGCCAACCACTTTTTGTGGTGAAAACCAGAAAAAGTTGTCGGCCTACCACTTTATCTAGTCGGCCGACCAGTTTTTGCTGCTTGTTTTTGGTTTGCTACAACAAAGAGCAAGAAAGCGGCATGACAAAGTATTTACAAAACATGTATGCACAACCATCCTCCCTATCATTACATGAGCTCAACGGAGTATAGTTCTCGACCCTCAGGCCACCAATCACGCATCTCGATGCATGATGACCGAGGGCCAAATTGCACGACTCAATGTGACATGAATGCACGCACGAACACACAAAGCCCAAAACTCTATCATGTATAGTCAAGAGTGTCGGTGACCGGGAATCAAGGCACGTTTCAATCACTTTGAGTATGAAACGTCCATTGTTTCCCGTGTTTGGACTAATGCCTATTCCAAACATAATGCAACAAACATGGCATGCACAATGCGACTCAATCATGGAACTTAATGCAATACAACTTAGACATGCAAACGTGCAAAGGGGTAAACATATGAACATGCAACTAAGCATGCACAAATGCTATGAATTCCATGGCATACACAATGCTCATAACACTAGCATACATAATGCACGTGGCAACTAACATACACAATGCAATGAATATGGCATGCACATATGCAATGTTTGATCATGCAACCACATGGCATACTCAATGCACAATGGACTTATACCAAAATAGATAGGCCTCGGCCATGTCCAAATTAGCGGCCATTAATGATGAAATCAAGGCACCAAAACACACACAAACATGCATAATGCAATGGCCTAAGTCTAAGGCACAAAACACACCTTTTCATAAGCATTGAAAGGATGAAACATGGATTACAATGGGATATGTTCCAGCACTGAAATAGCATGCAAGATGACTTAGAATCATGCAAACAACTCATGTTACGCGTGTTGAAGGGCTCAAGCATCAAAAGCTAGTGAGGCATATTACACTAGAGGCATGCAAGGCGATGCTCAAATGACCAAACCAACCCCAAACAGACCCTATGCAGGCCAAAATAGTAGCAAAAATGAGTTGGGATGGTGGCTTGAAAGGCACAAAAATGAGGCTCATGCAATGGTTCACAAATAGGGCATAAAAGCACAACTCTAAAGAGCACTTGAAGAGTGGAAAATATGGAAGTGTAGCAACCCTACATGTTCTGAAATAACATTCTCAATGATGCCAAAACATGCAAATACCTCAAGTTAAGCATGCAAGGGACCTCAAAGCTCAAAACAAGTCAAGGCTATTACACTATAAGCATGCATGGCAAGCATCATTCGACCAAGGAGCCTCAAAACAAAGCTAAGGCAGCCCAAAATATGAACAAAACCATGTTGGAGCACAGCCAAAATGTGCTAGAATAAAGAGCCAAAACATCATGCACTCGAAGCTAGTGAACAAGATTTACACTACAAGCATATGGAGCATGTGAAAGGCTACTAATCCAGCCAAAAATAGAGCCATGACATGTCAAATGATGACCAAAAACCCACTGAAATGGAGCTAATACATGCTAGGATGACATGTTACTTTGATGAGCCATGAATGGGAATACACTACACATGCAAGAAGCAAACACAAGGTGACCAAACAGCCATAGACACAGCTAAGGCAGGCCCTAAAAGTCACTAAAAAGTGCCTGAACCAAGCCTTGAAAGTATGAAGATGCATGCTTCTTTGATAGGCCAAAATGCAAGCAAACAAAACAAAACCAAAGAGAGAGAGCCACCCCCCTCTGGTCTTAGGCCTCAAAACCACATGCCTACCACTGACAATCCACTGGGTTTCAGTGGCTAGAAGGCCAAGCAAGGACTAGCTCAAAGGCCCTAAGGCATGGCACAACACAAGGCCAACTAGGGCTTGCAAGAGGGTAGAAGACCCTCAATACCCAAGGGGCCTTAAACAAACATCAAAAACACTTAAATACAAGACCTTTTTTAGTTGAAAGCAAAGCCCAAATAAGCATGAAAATATGCTAAGAGAATGATCAAGACAAAGCTTAAAAGGGTAGAAAAGAGGTTACCCTTGAAGCACTGCAATACCAGCAAGTTTCTCAGGCAAAAACCAGCTTTTCAACCTCCAAAAAGGTCCTCCAAGAACCTCAGTTCAATGGTGGGGCATATGGTTAAGAGTTGTGGTGTAAGGGTGAAGAACAACACACACTTTAGGCACCAAATATACAGATATAGAGGAAGATATACACTTATGCCTTAGGCAAAATTCAGAACCTCTAGAATGGAAAGGGAGAGCCTCTCTTATAGAAAAACAAAGGTTTAAGCTTCTTAGAGAAGCTAAAACTTGGATGCAATCCCTCCATGTATGGAGGATACAGTCTGTGCCCTCCAGCTGGCAGAGCTGGCATCCACACAGTTTGCCAAAATAGGGGGAAGGCTGCCGACCAACTAAAGTGGTCGGCCGACCACTTCAAGTGGTCTCCAAAGAAACAAAGTGGTCAATAAGGGGAATTGGTGGTCTCCACATTGAAAGCAAGCCAGTGGTAGGGTGGAAGACCAGAAAATATAGCCCAAAGACCAAGAAAACCAGTTTCCCGACCAGAAAACCAGCTGGCTGGAAAAAAAAGTGGTCTCCAAGGAGAAAAACTAGTCTCCCACCCTCGTACCACCTTACAAGGAAGGAATACAAGATTTGTACCAAAAACAAACCAAAACAGATGCAAGACAAGAGTTCGAGAGGCAAAGCGCGCGGCCAGGAGCCTCATAAACTAGCTGTCGAGCACCAAAAGTGGTACACGACCACAAAAGTGGTCTCCCGGACCATAGTGTCCTTCTAGGGAGAGGAAGCAAGGTGTGGTTCAAAAACCAAGCCAAACAGAGAACGTTAAGCGGTCCCGAAACAAGGCGCACGACCGAAGGCTCCAAAAACTAGAAACTAGTCTCCAAACGGGAAAAGTGGCCTACGACCACGAAAAGTAGTCTACGACCATAGAGAGATGGTCTACAAGACCTCTCCCTCCCTCTGGGAAGGGAAACAAGGCTTGGTCCGCAAACCGAGCTGAAGCACAAAGAATTCGGAGATCCAGAGGCAAGGCTCTCAGCCAAAACTCCAAAGCTTGAAACGAGCACAACACGCACTATCACCGAGCGCTCAATCGATGATGTCTGGGTCTTAAGGTCGGTCAAAAATGGGGTGTCTACAGTTGCCCCTCTTTGACAGAACTTGAAAGTCATAAGTGACAGGAGTGAATGTCAAAGCCCAGAGACGACCCATTTTTGACAAGGCCGAAGACTTAGACAAACAGGCAAGATAACAAAGAAACACGCCCGCAGGCTAGGGCAAGATGCAAAAAAAAATGCAAGATACCGAACATAACTTACGATCATGCAAAGAAAGCTGTAATGAAGCAATTATACACAATAAATGCGACAGTTTAAGCAGGCGAAAACCAATCAAACTACGTTACATATAGAAAGAATGTAAGAGAATTATGCAATTCTCGCTACGTCTCACACGGAGAATACAATACCGTCCGGTTCGTCTGGTCGCACCAGCTTCAAATGAACCGTACATACAATATCGTTCTTGCAAAAGGATGAAACTCAACAGGTACAATATCATTAGATACAGGCATGGCAAGGCAAGTGAAAAGTGCGTGACAACGCAAGTGGAGGGGTGCATGACAATGCAAGTAATGTGCGTAATAATGTGGCGAGTGGTGTGCATAACAATACCAGAAGTGGTGTGCATAACAATGCGACGAGACGTGCATAAAAATGTGCTTAAAGTGTGCATAACAAATGCAAGAGAGGAAAGGGTGCATGACAATGCGAGAGAAGTGCAACTTCAATAGTATGTTCGAAACAAAATGCCGAATAAGGAAATACAAGCCTTAACGCGAGTGATTTAACCGGAACCTCCGATTTACCTCGCGGAGGGGTCACAACGTACTCAAAAAGGATACACCTTGCGCTTGACGAGTAACGATGAGCCACGCATCGAAGGGTTGAATTGGAAGTTCCCGCAGAGACAATTTCGCGCCGAAAAGTGTACTTTTCTTGTACTTTCTCGAGAGCCGAGGACTCCAATCATCACCAAAATACATAGGGAGAACAAAGGGACTTTGGAGACCACCCATGAGGGCCACCGACCACCTGGAACAGCCACCAACCAGTTGTTGAACACCAAGTGGTCGGCCAGCCAGAAAAACTGGTCAGCCGACCAGTTTACATAATTTGGGGCAGTTTTGTCTTTTAAGGTTCGGATCTTTAAGTTCACTCATCCAAATCACTTTTGCTCACACCTCCAAGGCCGAAAACAACTTCTCTTGCTGCCTAGACCCTTTTCTCTCTCAGATCTGCACTTTATATGCGTTTTCCAACGCCCCACGCGAAGTTGTTTCGCGAAAACTTTCGGTTCTCTTCGTTTTGAACCGGTTAGAATTTGATTTCGGAGCTTCTTTCTCCATTTTCACCGCTTGAGATATGTTTGTCTCGAAGTTTGGCACCTTTTCTCTGGCGTTGACTTTTTCTCTTCCTGAGAGTTGACTTTTGTTGACTTTTTGCAATTTTGGATCATTTTGCTTATTCTTGCTCATTTTTGCAGATTTCTTCGGATGTCAGATCACTTTCATCACGACGAAGGTTCTCCACACGCCGAGGACGAACCAAACATTATGCCATTGCCTCTGAGGATTCGTCCCTTCAACCCGGAAAGGTACCACCCACAGGAACATATCCTCCCTCCGAGTACTTTCTATCACTTTACCGACTTCGCGCGACAAGCACCTGTGGACCGATTGCTACAGGAGCCGAAGTCTCACCTATCTCACCAGGCGTGAGAGGTACGTACTTCACTTTTTCATTACCTACAATGTACTCTATACTTCCTACACATTTCATGTTTTCGCTATGCTCCTTCTGAACACATTCATATGTACAGTACTTCTGCTTATTCTGGCATACGGCTTGCACATAGCGCCGTACTAATTTGGCACGTAGCTCATTTAGGATATGATGCTGACTTGGCACACAGTTCACCACAATATTCTGTTAATTTGGCACACAGCTCACTCTGAACACACAATTCATTCTTAACACACAATTCGTTTCGGGCACACAACACATTTTTGGGCACACAGCTCATTCTTGGGGCACACGGCTCATTCTCGGGCACACAGCTCATTTTTGGGCACAAAGCTCATTCTTTTCGGGCACGCAGCTCATTCTCGGCCACACAGCTCATTCTTGGGCACACAACTCATTTTCAAGCACACAGCTCATTTTCGAGCACACAGCTTACTTTTCGGGCACACAACTCGTTCTCAGGCACACAGCTCATTTTCAGGCACACAGCTCATTCTTTCCGGGCACACAGCTCATTCTTGAGCACACAGCTCATTCTCGGACACACAGCTCATTCACTTCATTTGCACGCAGCTCACTCATTTCAATTCTGAACACGCAGCTCGTAAGTTTTCATTTCTAAACACACAGCTCATTCACTTCATTTGCACACAGCTCACACATTTCAATTCTGAAACTAAATACATCTATTCATTCTGAATGCATGTATCTTCTCGTTCCACACGGGGTTATGGATTGATTATTGCTAGGGAGTGGTATGTAGAGCTCCCAGATGCTGTTCGCCATATCGTGGACGAGGCAGGATTTGGACCTTTCTGTGCGGGCTTATCGCGTCATCTGGCGAGTAGGACTCTCATGGGAGCACGTATGGAGAGATGGTGGGACACTACCAACTCGTTCCATTTTTTAGCTACTGGGGACATGATGATGACCCCATATGATTTCTCCATGCTGACGGCCCTTGACGTGGCAGGCCGACCGATCCCCTATGATGCAGACATGGACGAGTAGGAGGCTGCTTGGATTTACCTGCTAGGAGCCCGCCCGCCAATCGATAGATCATCAGGTAGGGTCAGGTACACCTGGTTTTCTGAGCGGTTCAGGAGGACTTTGCCCAAGACCATCGAGGCCATACAACAGTATTGTGAAACCCCGTATTTTTGAGGTATTAATATTTTAGTGAGAGGTATTGGTGGTAGTTTGGTGGTAAAATTTTTTAGATGAGAATCTAACTCATTTTCTCTATTTATTTTATCTCTTTTTCTCTCCACCTCATTATTTATTCATCTCATTTGTATTTTAATATTTTTTCATTATTCTTGGGCACCAAGTAAATTTCCTTTCTTTGACCCCAACTTAGTACCATTGTATATATATATATATATTTGTACCTCTTATTCTTCAAATCTTTTTGTACACAATATCTATGGAATTTGTACACATAATAAATAGGAAAGTCCATCAAATCACCATCACATGGCTAGCTATCATACCTCTTAGGCTGTAATCATTGTACTTTAGTACACCCTTTCTTGCCCACCAAGTAAATTTTATTTTATTATTTTTTCATCATTTCCTTACTTACCAAGAAATCTTTTATTTTTAATTTCTTTAATCTTCCTTTCTCTCTAAGTTACTTTGTCTCTAAGAAAGTTTCTTCTCTTGTTCTCCAAGTACACCCCTTTCTTCCCCACAAAGTAAACTTTATTTTATTATTTTTCCTTTTCTTTTGTCCCAAGCTTCCTTGCCTATAAATTGAGCTCACATCTCAACCATTTCTATCATTCTTCTAGTTGGTCCATCCATATCTCTATCTCTCTCATATTGTTCTCTCTTAAATTATAGAAATTTTGAGCTTAGATTAAGAGTGTATAGAGTGAGTGTAAGCATTTTCGTAAAGGAAGAGAGTTGAAGAATCTTACATACCTTATGCCGCTTTGGAGATTCATGGAGAAATATCGAGGTTTGAGTGTTGGAGAAGGAGGAGATTGATTTGAGGTAATTCGGTGGTATACAATACACTTCCCTAAATTCTCTTTGCAAAGAGTTTATTTTTAATTCCCATAAATTTGTACTCCTCTTGATTATTCTGATCGCTTGATAAATTCTGTGGAATTATTCATTGTTGATTCATTTGATTACTCTAGTCATTTGATGAACTCTGTGTAGTTATTCTGTGTTGTAAATGTTGATTTGTCTGACTAAATGACGTGAAAATGCTCCGTACATGGATCGAGTGGACTTTGCCAATATGCTCTGTACCAATAGCCGGATAAGCGGTTGTGCTTGGGTGAAGGGTGAGGCCGATCGGGTCATGTACCGAGTAGACCGGGTATTTGGTTCGATAAATTATCATATGTCAAGTTGACTTGTTTGTGCAGTTTGGTAAGTTCCTTGATTATCATATCTAATCGGTTGTGTAATTGTTGGATCTCTGTTGATTTATTTTCTGTCCGAGCCTTGTTATTCCTATTGTATTGTATACTTCCCGAATTAATTTATTTTTCAGGCGTGGAGCAAATTTAGTGGCCATTGGAGTTGAAGCATCTAAAGAGATTATTTGAGTTGGAGATTTTATTTTAGTCCACAACTATATATTATTTTTGGAGATTTGTATAATTTATGCTTTGGAGATATTTGAGTTAATTATTTATGGAGACAATTTGTATATTTGAGATTATGAGTTATCTACAATGATAAATTTGTGGTTGATTTGATTTATTAACGACCCGGAAGTCGGGGCGTTACAGAATGGTATCAGAGCGTAGGGATTAGGTCTTACATGGGATCTATTGAGTGATTAATAATTGGGTTCAGTATTTGAGGTAAAAAAAAAAACGATTGATATTTGAGGTAAAAAAAAATAATCATTGTTTAGTTCAGAGTGCGTAGCGAAAGCGTGTTATTCAAGGAGATAGTACTTGTTAAATATTTTGAAGTATTAGAGATTGTGAATTTCGAGGACGAAATTTGTTTAAGGGGGATAAATTGTGAAACCCCGTATTTTTGAGGTATTAATATTTTACTGAGAGGTATTGGTGGTAGTTTGGTGGTAAAATTTTTTAGATGAGAATCTAACTCATTTTCTCTATTTATTTTATCTCTTTTTCTCTCCACCTCATTATTATTCATCTCATTTGTATTTTAATATTTTTTTCATTATTCTTGGGCACCAAGTAAATTTCCTTTCTTTGACCCCAACTTAGTACCATTGTATATATATATATATATATTTGTACCTCTTATTCTTCAAATCTTTTTGTACACAATATCTATGGAATTTGTACACATAATAAATAGGAAAGTCCATCAAATCACCATCACATGGCTAGCTATCATACCTCTTAGGCTATAATCATTGTACTTTAGTACACCCTTTCTTGCCCACAAAGTATATTTTATTTTATTATTTTTTCATCATTTCCTTACTTACCAAGAAATCTTTTATTTTTAATTTCTTTAATCTTCCTTTCTCTCTAAGTTACTTTGTCTCTAAGAAAGTTTCTTTTCTTGTTCTCCAAGTACACCCCTTTCTTCCCCACAAAGTAACCTTTATTTTATTATTTTTCCTTTTCTTTTGTCCCAAGCTTCCTTGCCTATAAATTGAGCTCACATCTGAACCATTTCTATCATTCTTCTAGTTGGTCCATCCATATCTCTATCTCTCTCATATTGTTCTCTCTTAAATTATAGAAATTTTGAGTTTAGATTAAGAGTGTATAGAGTGAGTGTAAGCATTTTCGTAAAGGAAGAGAGTTGAAGAATCTTACATACCTTATGCCGCTTTGGAGATTCATGGAGAAATATCGAGGTTTGAGTGTTGGAGAAAGAGGAGATTGATTTGAGGTAATTCGGTGGTATACAATACACTTCCCTAAATTCTCTTTGCAAAGAGTTTATTTTTAATTCCCATAAATTTGTACTCCTCTTGATTATTCTGATCGCTTGATAAATTCTGTGGAATTATTCATTGTTGATTCATTTGATTACTCTAGTCATTTGATGAACTCTGTGTAGTTATTCTGTGTTGTAAATGTTGATTTGTCTGACTAAATGACGTGAAAATGCTCCGTACATGGATCGAGTGGACTTTGCCAATATGCTCTGTACCAATAGCCCGGATAAGCGGTTGTGCTTGGGTGAAGGGGGTGAGGCCAGTCACTGGTCATGTACCGAGTAGGACCGGGTATTTGGTTCTGGATAAATTATCATATGTCAAGTTGACTTGTTTGTGCAATTTGGTAAATTGCTTGATTATCGAATTTAATCGGTTGTGTAATTGTTGGATCTCTGTTGATTTATTTTCTGTCCGAGCCTTGTTATTCCTATTGTATTGTATACTTCCCGAATTAATTTATTTTTCAGGCGTGGAGCAAATTTAGTGGCCATTGGAGTTGAAGCATCTAAAGAGATTATTTGAGTTGGAGATTTTATTTTAGTCCACAACTATATATTATTTTTGGAGATTTGTATAATTTATGCTTTGGAGATATTTGAGTTAATTATTTATGGAGACAATTTGTATATTTGAGATTATGAGTTATCTACAATGATAAATTTGTGGTTGATTTGATTTATTAACGACCCAGAAGTCGGGGCGTTACAAGTATGCTCGGGGATTTTTGATGTTCCTCCTTGGGACCACTCTGTTTTTCAATCGGGGGAACACGGTTGGACTTTATCTGCTCAGTGCTTTGGTAGACCTATCACAGGTCAATTAGTATGATTGGGGTGGTGCTGGCCTCGCTACCCTTTATTGCTATATGAGCGCGACCTCCCGCGGATGGGGAAACATAGTAGGTGGCTACTGGCGAGCCTGGGAGGTATGTTCTGCCCTCTCTGATCAAACTGCACACGGCACACATTACTTTCTGTATTCTACATTCTGCAGTCAGCATTCTATACTCCTTTATACACTCTGTATACTGACAGCTACTGTCTTGTCTTTCACAGCTATGGGTTTACGCCTACTTCCCGATGCTGGCTCCTGAGCTCGAGGTTGAGGTACCTCTGGAGATCCCCTTCTCTCACAGATTTAAGGGTCGGTACCGGCCGAGGCCTCGGGAGACTCTGCTATACCTCCAGCAATTCTTCGATACTGTATGGGAGACAGAGGTAATCAAGAACTCTCAGTTCTTCACGCTTTCAGCTTTAATTCGTCTTGCATATTCATGACATCTAATTCGTTTATGCACTTGCCATCTGCAGATTACTTGGCAGCCATGGGCATCCTTGCCAGGAGATACCCGGTTTCGGTTCCCCGGGGGATGGAATGCTTCTCGGTACATGGTTTTATTTGAGGGGCCAGCTGGCAAGGCTT
This sequence comes from Camellia lanceoleosa, assembly GCA_025200525.1. NCBI lineage: Eukaryota > Viridiplantae > Streptophyta > Magnoliopsida > Ericales > Theaceae > Camellia > Camellia lanceoleosa. The sequence continues at coordinate 117,253,175 of CM045761.1, forward strand.
GGTTTTTGAGGGATCGCTTCTTGCGTCAGACGATGGGCAACCCTGCTCAGGATATCCCCTTAGCACCTTTAGAGGACATGCAATCCACTGAGAGACTCACTCCCTAGGAGGTCGAGGTCCTTATGTTGGGTACTGATGCAGTTCTATTGCTGGAGGAGCGGGAGTACGCGGCCTACCGCCATACATACTTGATGCCTCCACTAAGAGATGTCTGTACTCCCACGAGGAGGGCCGCTAACATGCTATCATCGAGTCAAGTCCGGGCTACAAATATCCCTTCGACTAGCAGGGCCGGCACACTGAGGAGTGGGGCTAGAGAGATCCCCCCGACTTACAAGTATGCTGGATGGACGGATCATCCGATTGAGCTGATAGGCTGGCAATATGGGACATCCTACCCGATTCCATTGGAGCCTCCATTGCCAGATCATCGATACGTCAAAGACCCTAACTCGCCACCGGTATGCTTTACAGTTTTGATTTATCACTCATATATTTAGACATGCATTCATTCATTGATGACTTGCACTTGCATCAGTAGCCTCCCGGAGAGTATACTGAGGGGTTACTCAGAGTGGTGGCCTCACTCGAGAGCATGGTCCTGCGGAGGGAGACGCTGCTATTCGTCACCGGCGTTTCGGTACTTTTCAATTTCCTTGCATTTATCATACTTCTGATGACATACTGAAATTGAACATTCCATTACATTGGTTGACTGCATGTGTAGAGCACATCTGACACACCACATTCACATACTATATCTGCATGCACACACTCTACGCAGCATTCCCGCATTTGCATCTAACATATATACTTTGGCTGACGTATTCAAAATCCCTTTTTTTTTTTTTCAGGCCCCACCACTATAGGCTGGGCCATCCAGGCCTTCTCGAGGAGCTGGGAGAGGGGGCTCGACTCGCAGCCAAGGCAGACGTAGAGCGCCTATCAGAGATGACGAGGAGTCCAGCGAGGAGGAGTCTGCGCATCCTCAGTCAGAGACATCCGCAGGCAGAGAGAATGAGTTTGGTTCCGATTCTGAGAGCGAAGGTGATGCCGAGGAGGATTAAGAGGACAACGGCTCCGATTCAGATGGTGGTACTGGAGAGGGTGGTGCAGAGGTTGCTCAGCCGAAGAGAATGAAGAGAGCCTTCCGATCTTGAGCCCGATAGCACTGATGCAGACATTCCTGCTTTATTTTCCTTTTTACATGTAGTTGTAGCACATTGTATAGTGTTAGGCAGTTTTATTTTCTTTAAAACTTGTACCCTATTGTAAGATGTTGTAAAAAAAAAGCTATGTCGGAATGAAACAGCTTTTTGCTCAAAAAGTGTTGCATTTTGTATTCTTAGCATCGTATCACATCATTTTACACAAAAACAAGATTGAATGGAAATTGAACATTATGTATTGCCAAGTCAGGTAGTGAGCCAACATAGCGAACTAAACAACTTAACTCACTAAGAAACAACAAAACCTTAGCAAGTTTACAACTCGATAAGCAAAACTTGGCAAGATGATAAACGGAGAGCAACAACTCGATAAGCAAATTCAACAACAACTCGATAAGCAAAACTTAACAACTCGATAAACAAACGCATTTTTGGACAAGCAGAGCGACAGAACACATCCGAAACAGAGGTAAACTCGGACCTTTAGCACACCCAACACATGGAAAGGCTATGAGCTCTCTTCTAGGGACTAGGGAAAGGCTGACAACCAATTTTTCTTCATAGCCGACCACCAAATGTAGCTGGCCGACCAGTTTCTTGTTCTACAGACCAATTATGTGGTCGGCCGGCCAGAAAAACTGGCTGGCTGACCAGAAAAAGTGGTCGGCTGACCAGTTGGCCTGGTGACCTCCAAATTTTTGACACTTGTCCTCCTAACAGTGCCTTATCCTCCATAAAGGTTCCAGCTTCGTGGTTCTCTCATTCCATCTCAATTTTGCATCGAAATGGAGGCATTTCTCGTCCAAAATCTCACAACTTGGGTTGCTACCTTAGACGGCTCAGAAAAGTTGAACTTCCGGGGCTTCGGCATAAATGCACTATTCACGCTGAGTCGCACCCCGCTTCACTTTCCGTTTCTCCATGCCGCAGCAAGGTTTTGGAACCCGGTAACACATGTCTTTAGCTTTGGCAGGCAAGAGATGTGTCCTACCTTCGAAGACTTCCAAGCTTTGATGGAGTCTAAGCGCAACGAAGAAATCTTGCCCCAGCTTCGCTTTGGCCATGCCCAAGCCTTAGGACGGATGTGTGGGCTCACTATGCACGACGCTCGGTCTTTGATCCATGACGAAGAATTGGACATCCTCAGCTTGATTCATCGTTTTTCTGATGCCCATGACCGTGGTGATCATCACTGGCAAGGTTTTCGGGACATGCCCTTTGCTTGTGCATGTTGTCTCATTTTTTGCTTGCTCCAGGCTTCAGTGGGTCTAGCGTCCATTTGATCGAAGTTGCCCAAGGCTTAAAATAGGGCAAGAGCTGCATTGCCATGACATTGGCCGAGACATTGATGGGCTTGGATGCTTTCCATCACCGGGAGACGACCAGATTCGAGGGGAGTCCACTAATGCTGTAGGTAATGTTTCCCACCCTATCTTACATATATATTGCTCACATCACTCGGCCCTCAGGCTCGGTTTTTTCTCTCAAAACCCTTTTCTCACTTTTCCTCTCAGTGTACATCTCTCTATTCTTTAATCTCTCATTTTTCATCCATCCCCAGGTGTGGTTGATAGATAAGTTGCAGGTTGTGGACTCATGCCCAGCGTATTCAGCTCGCGGCTATTTCTTCCGATGACGTCTGGTCAATGCCCTTAATGAGGGATGGTGGTTCGATTGGATGTGTAGTTTGTCCACAGACCGCATTGCTTGGCTATGTCCTTGGCTCAATCTACCAGCGATGAGCTATAACATGTCCTGGCAGACCGGGATTCAATTGATCAGCCTGACTCATTGTGTCTTCTATTTTCCGTTCTGGTTCTGGCGTCAGTTCGGACATGATCAGACTTGCCCGGCAAAGGGGATAGAGTATCCTGCTGCATTTCCGGTCCGAGGCGCACAGCTAGCTCGGTATGCCACAACATGGGGGACGAGAGACCTTCTGGCCCCCGCTCTCACTTTCAGTTACACCCTTTCTGATGAGTGCCTAGATTGGCTCAACGAAGAGGCATAGGTAGGGTCCACTTTCACATCAGAGGCTTCCACCAACTCCGGGAGGGAATGCAGGAACACCTGACTTATGCCCCGAATTTATTGCTTTATCAGTACTTTCAAATTTTCTTTATAAAATGTAATAAAAAGCAACTTCAATTTGTATTCAATAGTAGGAGAACTCTGTACTAAAATCAATGTAATTGAAGGTTATGGGTACTGAAAATTTCCCGTTTGGTCCAAAAATGGTCTAAGTTGTAAAAAGATTAATTTGAGCAAAATCAACTTTTATTAAAACTTTTCAAAACCATTTTCAATATGGATCACAACTAGACACGCCTGAGATCTATCACTGAGATGTACAACCCCGGATCCTCAGCAACTGGAAAGTTGCCCCTAGTCTGAATAGCACTGCACTGGAGATCACAACCGAGCTCTTGAATGCAGAATTGACAAAGATGACTGAGATGATCAAATGGACAAAGTTGATCGGGGAAGAGTCTATGGCTGGACTTCAGAATGAAGTTGCCTACGTATCCCAAAGATGGGAATCAAGCCTTACATAGTTCAGCTTAGGTTCACTCGAGTGTTAACTCTCTCCTTTTGTGCTCTAACTTTTGCCAAGGCCGCCCTTTGCGGGTTTTCAACCTTGCGAGCTCAGTTTTTCTAATTTCAAAATTTTCATGCTCTAACTTTTGCCTAGGTCGCTCTTTCTGGTTTTCGGCCTAGCGAGCCACTCAGGGATAATATTTCTTCAACTTGTCCATGTTGATCGGCTAGGAGAATTCTAGGCCATCTAGATCCATCAGAACAACAGCTACGCCCCGACCAGATAGACTTGATGATATAAGGACCAATCCAATTGGGTCTGAACTTGCCCCTAGGGTCGTGAATAGAAGCTTGATTGTCTTTGAGCACCAAATCTCCTTCTTTTAAATTTTTGGACTTAACCTTCTTGTTGAAAGCCCTAGCAATTCGTCGTTGATAACCCTGAACATGGTACAGTGCTTTCAGCCTTCTTTCATCAAACAACATGAGTTCTTCGAACCTGCTGTGCTGCCAATCTGCCTCAGCTATTTGATACTCAGCCAATACCTGCAATGACGGAACTCAATTTCGATAGGTAGAACGGCCTCCATCCCATAGACCAATGAATACGAAGTCGCCCCAGTAGAAGTTCTAATTGATGTCCGGTAGCCCCATAGAGCAAACGGCAACTAGTCCCGGTAGGTTTCCACCATCTTCTGCAATATGTGCTTGATGTTCTTGTTGGCGGCCTCAACTGCTCCACTGGTTTGCGGCCGATATGTAGACAACTTATGAAAAGCCACGTTGTATTTGTCCAACAAGTCGATCACCTCCTTTTTGAAGTGGGAACCATTATCTGAAATAATCTCGTTCGGGACTCCGTAGCGACAGATGATGTTGTTCCTGATGAACTTTGCAACATGTGAAGCCTTCAATACCGCATAAGATTGGGCCTCAACCCACTTTGTAAAAATAGTCTATCGCAACCAGGATGAACTCATGCCCACTGGACCCCTTCGGAGTGACAGCCCCAATTACATCAATTCTCCAAACTGAAAATGGCCATGGTGAAGTCATATTATATAGCTTCGACAGCGGAATGTTCATGCGGTTCGCATGGACCTAACATTTGTGGCATCGCTATACGAAGCCAATGCAATCCTCCTCCATGGTGGACCTGTAATAACCTTGTCTAAGGATCTTTCGGGCTAGCATCATCCCGTTCATATGCGCTCCGCACTCTCCTCCATGGATGGCTTCCATCAGGCACTTCGACTCTTCGGCGTCGACACACAGTTTATGCATTCCTAGATGACCTCTCTTGTACAGTTTACCCCTGCAAACGATGAACTAAGTAGCCATTCTTCGAATTGCCTTTTTATCCTTGGCATTTGCCCCTGGTGGATACACTTCCTTTTCCAAGAAGTTCCAGATGTCGTAATACCAGGGATTCTCATCTTGAACCTCATCTATGGCAGCAATCAGCTCGTAGGTCGGCGTGAATTTCTGTTCGATGATGATCGGACGCATCCAGACTCCGAAAGGGATGTCTATCATAAAAGATAGAGTTGCTAGTGAATCTGCGAACCTGTTGTTCTCTCTTAGTAGATGAGCGAAGTTCAGCTTCTCAAACCGAGGAATCAGCAAGTCCAAGGTCTGGTCGTAGATTTTCATCTTTTCTTCTTTGACTTTCCAATCTCCTTTAACTTGAGATACAACAAGGTTCGAGTCCCCGATGACGTCCAACCGTTTTCCCCCTAGTTCTAGGGCTGCTTCTAATCCAGCAATACATGCCTCATACTCTGCTTCGTTGTTCGATACTTTGAATCGGAGTTTGAATGCTAGAGGGATACGAGAATTGTCGGGTGCTATCAGCAACACCCCTATTCCATACCCGTATTGGTTTAACGCTCCGTCAAAGTGCATCGTCCAAAATTCTTTTTCGACATGCAGAATGGCCTCGTCAGGGAATAAGTACTCAACTGCTTCATCCCCTTCCATAGGGTGATCGGCTAGGAACTCTGCCACCACCCTCCCCTTTACTGACTTGCGCGTCACATATTTCAGATCGAATTCGGAAAACAGAAGCAACCAGCGGGCTAGCCTACCCATAAGTGCCGGTTTCTCGAAGAGATATTTAATGGGATCTAATCTCAAAACCAACATTATAGAGTGAGCTAACAGGTAGTGCCGCAGCTTCCAGGTAGCCCATACCAAGGCCAAACAAGTCTTCTCGAGCAGAGTGTAGCGGGTCTCGTAATCCAACATTTTCTTGCTCAGGTAGTAGATGGCTTTCTCCACTTTTTCCTCAGACTCCTGTGTGAGCATGCAGCCCATTGTAGTTTCAGTCACTGAAAGATACAAAATCAACGGTTTCCCCAGCTCAGGCGGTGACAACACAGTACCCACTTTAATAAAGCAATCAAACGCTTGCGTTCCTCCGAAGACAACGTCGACCTGATCTGGACCAAGCACGGATCCTTCTCAGTACCCACATTAATGGCAATGATTTCATCAATACAGGGCTTAGCACTCCTCTCTTCCTCTTGATTAATCAAGTTTTTCAAAGCCAAAGGAATTTTGTTTCTCTTCATTTTCATTAAAATTCTAAAAATCTTGGTCAATGCAATAAATCAGTAGCATAGAGAAGTGCACAAAATCTACAGCGTTCTCATTCATAAGTTCTAGCTCTTCAATTACAACAGATTCAAAAGAGAAAGAAAAAGAGGACCTCGACAGGACCTTAGCATCTGGGTTACCACCCCCAGGAATGCCAAACTCAGACTCCCCGGACTGACTTGAATCTTATTCCAACTCCACAAACTCGGTGGAATTAGATTCTGGCTCATCATCCGATTCAGAACTGGAAAGATAGCCTTTCTCCAGCTACCAAGTAAGACATGATGCCCTCGATGCATCCATAATACCACTGGTTGGGTCCACACCTGGTTCTTCCTTGATCATGGAGACAGTAAAGTTTTCCCCTAGGCTCTCCAGGTCAGTCGCAAGATCTGTCAGGAGATTGACCAGTGTTGCCCCGACTTCAGCCTCGCTATTGTTCGAGTCATCTTCCATGCTCTGGCTAGCTTTGATGCTTGGTTCAGCCATTTCCTCATCACTGTCCTGCAACTGTAGATCAAAGAAGATCTCAAATCCGGGGATGCACTTTTTTGAGGAATTTACCCAAGGCTCAGGAAAGCCACAAAAAGGGAAATCCTCTCCCTCTCGAACAAAACAGCCATTCAACGTCTCCTAGATTGGCCTGTGGACGAGTTCATAATGCTTTCCCGTTCTCTTGTCCTTAGCTCTACCCCTCATTTCTTAGCCAGTCCTCTTTGTGGGGTAGGTAGCCCAACCCAAAGGCATGCGAGTTGTGTGACACCTCGGCTGATGTTGTAACACCTTTCCGTCCGTTCCTTCCGAGCCCCATTCCTGGGATATGTCGTAGCTTATTCATGAAGTAGATGGACTGGGCATTGAAATACATGCCTTCATCCGCGGCCAATATTGTCTGCACTACTCGGGCTTCCGCCAGAGTAAATCTCGAGAGGAATACATCCTCCTCACCATGATTGATCTCTAGCACTGGCATAGTCACCTCTGGTGGTGGGTGGATAGATGAGTTCCCAAAAATAGTTGCTACTCCTCCCTCATGAGGATACTTCATCATTTGATAGAGGGTGGAGGACACAAGCTTCACGTGATGTAACCAAGGCCTCCCTAACAGCAAGTTAAAGGTAGCTAGTATATCCAACACGTGGAATTCAATCTCTTGCTCTAACGAGCCCACCTGGACTCGCACTTTCACTGTACCCATGACCTCTCTACTTGTATTGTCATACGCCTGTATCACTTGGGTCATGGAGATAAAGTGTGCCGGTTTGAGGCCAACCGCATAGGCAGTACAGGAAAGATAGACATTAATTGCAGAACCAGTATCTACCAACACCACTGGCACCTACCTCTCTCTACATTCCACAGATATGTATAATGGTTTGTTGTGAACTGAGCCTTCCGGTGGCAACTCTTTATCAGAGAAAGTGAGCATTAGCTTAGCACCACTTGGAAAGACCATGCCCACAAGTTGCTCGGGCGTAGTATCAATGGACAATTTAGCCTTGTCCATTGCTGACAATACTACCTATCGGTGCACTCGTGAAGCCATAAGGAGTCCCTAGATAGAGATATCAGCTTGTATTTTCTTGAGTTGCTTCAGAACTAACTCCTCTTCCAACACTTCTCTTTTTCTTTCTCGACTTCATTGCCCTTTCCTGATGGCTCTGCTTGATCCAGGTGTGGCGGATTAAAGTACTGTCCACGTCAGGTAAGATGGTCTATCTCCTCGGCATACCATGTATTATTTGGGATGCAGTCCACCCAATCTTCGTCAATATGGGTCAGATGCAAATCATTGTTGTCCCACTACTAGCCTCGGCTGTCGACAAACAGTTGTCCGGCTCTACTTGAATCATTTTCACAGTATGAGTGTCCCCGTCAGGGTGACATGCAGTTATGATTTCTTGGTTGTATTCAATCTTTCTCTCTCAAACTACCTCAGTGCAACTTCATGTTCAGTATCTGTAGTGCTCACAACACCTACTTCATGGGTTGGGTCTCCCGCACATTCGCCGTCCAGCAATTTTCCTTTCTCATCAGCCTTCCTGGCCACTACAACTACCTTTATTTCCTTTCCCTCTGGTTTTATCCCAGTTTCTTCTTCCTTGTCTGGCTCATCACTCAGCCATCTGGTATTATCAGTCGATCCGTTCAGGTCAAACCACCTTATCTGTACATCTCCCTGATCATGCTCGTTGAAGAACTACAAGTTGTCTAGATCTTCTTCGAGATCTGCTAGGTCGTCCAACCCTTGGCTCCGGCTATTCTCTCTGATCATATTAATGCCTACCGAGGTTGGTAGCACCACTTCAGACCTAGTTTTAGTGGTTTGCACAATATAGCAACTCAGATCATATGCCCTATCCAATAGGTCCCCGAAACACTCTGACAACAAACCAGTACCTCCTTCCGAGGTCAAAACCTCCTTCCGAGGTCAAAACCTCTTTTACCACAGTATTGTCACCACATTGTGAAGCTCAAATTGTGGATTAGATGTGTCCATCATACACAAATCTGTGCCCTAAGGAATGAACAACCTTGGTTTTGGTAGGTGGGAAGGGGTAATATATACGCTGGGGTCATAGGATGTGGACAGTGTATGGATAAGGTTAAGGTTTCGAGGTGGGAGGACTTGATTATGGGTCAAGAACGAATTTGTGATTACATTTGTTTTCTAGGGTGGAGCGATAACCTTGTTGTCAATGAGATCCCAAATCTCATGACACAAGCGGAAGCACTAGTCGGTGTCATGACTGTGCTGCTGGTGAAACACACAGTATTTTGTGGGGTTATGCTTAAGTGGAAGAGGTGCCCTTTCTTGACCAACACCTACATGGCTTTGGATAGGGTCATGTATAGTTGGTTGAAAGTCCTACCCTAAGGTCGGGTAAGGTTAGACGACGTTTGTTGGCCAATGTTGGCGAAGGGGTTGGCAGTCTTGGTTGTGGTGACAACACTTACGTCCGTTGGCCTCGCAGCTATGCTACCACTGGTAGCATTGGAACTACAAACAAATGGCCTCTTAGTTGGCTCCTTATCATCGATAATAATCCCCTGCTTCATGGCATCCTCGATTTGAACCCTATCTCATGAAGTTGTTTGAATGTAAATAAGGGGAGAACAATCATTTTCTGCAGTAACTTGCCATACAGATTCCGGACAACCATTCTGATATTATCTTTTTCTGAAGGTCGAGCAGTCATCATGGATGCTTTAGCCCTTCATCCTGTCACAAACTCGGAGAAGCCTTCCTTTGGCTCTTGACGCGTCACCTCAAGATCACGAGTTATGACCTTAATTTGCGTGTTGTAAGAGTATTGAGTGATAAATGACTCGACTAACTCCTCCCAGTTCTGCTTTACTGAATCTTCCAACTTGGTGTACCAAATGGCCGCTATACCCAAAATGGTGCGACCGAAGAGAGATAGCTTCTGCAATCTAGTTAAACCCATCGGTCGTAAGATATCTGAACACAGCCGTAAGTGAACCATCGGATCCCCGGCACCATCAAAGCGATCAATGTGTGGCATCTTAAACCGCTCTGGTAATGTAACCACCGATTCAGTGTACCCATTCTCTATGTCTGGAATGGAGTTGACCCATTGTGCTTTTTTGAATAGCTTCTCTAATTTGTTGACTTTGAGCGTGGTTTGATCAACCCCGAATTCGAACAGTGCCCCTCGGGGCTTTGGAAGCTTGTGTCGGGATGGATTTTGGTAGGACTAGAAAAATCAGAGTACCCTGGGTTTGCGGATCTTGCGCAGTGGCAGTATTAGCAGTGGCACCGGGCACAGGGATAGCTGCGGTGGGTGCATGGGGTGTAGAGGCCGCAGCCGGCTGCGGTTGCTGTTGCTATAGCCTGGTTATAACCTCAGCCTGACGGGCTGTAACCTCGGCCTGATGGGTCGTATCATGTTGTAGTGTCTCAACTGTCTGTCGCAGATGGTGTATTAATTCCTTTATATTAGCTGGAGGATACTGCGCCATTGGAATTGGTGACTATTCTTGAGCTAGACTGAAAGTAGACAACTATTCCCAAACTGGATTGAACGCAGATGAGTTGAGAGGTGATTGCTGTAAAAACGGCACTGGTGAATTTTGTCTAATTCTCTTTCGTCTTGTAACCGATGATAGTGAAGTAAGCACAAGCTGTCCCTGAACAAGATCCCCGACCTTGCAAAGTCTTCTGACGCCGGTCCAGAGTACTTGGGGGATATCATAACCTTCCGAAGCTATGGTTTAAACTACCTAGCAAAAGAAATAAAGCAAAAGAGCAGTAATCAGAAATCGCACAGCACCTCAACTAAGATGTTATCAACATAAACATGATTAAAGCTGTAGAACTGTACTCCATACTGAATTCTACCCCGAAATAGATATCAACTGTGCAACTGATATGCACATTCCCATACAGTTTCACTGTAAAGCACATACTAGTTAAGAGAAAGCCAAAACACCCCTATGAGGGAGTAGGGTTACCATGTCCTAGTTTTGTGATGAACTAGGGTTTTACTACTTTAATCAAGGGGTTTCATGCAACCCTGCATTTGGGTGAGCATTATGTCCTAGTTTGGAACAGTCACTATGGCTTTACTATATGCAGCTAGGCCAAATGGTCAAAGGGGATGCCTTAGCAAGACTGCCTAATATACCTCTCACACCTAACATCGAGAACTGAAAGGAGGATCAAACGGTACAGTGATAGTCCAGATCCAAGGGTTGTGTTTCCAACATGGCAGAGCCCACGACTGATCAGCCTTTGGGGCAAGCCTCTAGCAAACCATCCAGGAATAGCAGATGGAAAACATAGTGACTTACAGTAATAATGCAAATGTGATGCAAAGAACATATATATGTAGATAAAATTTCACATCATGAATTTCAAGTCAAGTTCTCTAATTTTCCCAGCAGAGTCGCCAAAACTTGTAGCTTGCTTTTTGTGCTCCTTTCGGATATGATAGCCCTACAATTAGGACTCCCGTGGTTTTGAATCTAATTTCACAAGTGCAATGTGAAAGAGATAACCACAAATGAGTCCAAATCCGAGCAATTCTTTTGGAAAATCGATTTTGAATCAAAAATGCCAAAAATGGACTGCTCTGCCAGATTTCATAGTCGCCACCTAAATATTTTTGGAAAATTTAGAAAACCCATGAATCGTGCCGAAGGCCACGTGTCTGTCATCATCAAAGTATCTCGGCTCGAGAACTTAGGCACAATAGGGGAAGGTCATGAATTGAACACCCCACTCGCCCGATCAAAGATTGGCCTCTACTAATCATGATGTGATTCTTATTTACATTATATGCTCTTGTTTCGATTATTAGCCTAATTTTACTATGTGATGCACATAAGTATAGACTAATTTGCAAAAGTTGGAACACTTTGATTTCATGTGTGTTTTTTAAAGGTATTTGAATGTGTACCACTTAAAAAAGTGATCTCATATGTACATTAGTCAAATTATCCCAATTTAAGTAATTAGCCTTCATCCACAAGCATTCAAACAAGTATGTCACTTAAGCACTTAGCCTCATGGTATATATGCTTGACATGGCAACAATCATACACATGTGATATGCTAAAGTAATAAGTTCTCACCTAGTACTCCGAGGCAAGCCAAACAAAGCAAAAGAATTAGAAAACATGCATGCCCCTAACTAATGCAATATGACTAATGCAACACATGCAATATGCAATTTAAATAGGCTCAGCTATTAACATGGCATGTGAATCAATTTGATAGCATGCGGTTCAAGCGCGTTTTCAAAGAAGTAATAAATAACAATGTGAGTTAGAATGATGAGCCAAACTTTTATGCATGCAAGACACATGGATGCAAAGCATGGAAAATGCTAAATGAAATATGATGTACTACACTATCCATCATAAGCGGATAAATAAAAGGGAAAAAGAAAGGAGTTTGGAAGACATACACAAATTATTACATATTTGCCTTCGCACAAGAGGGTCCAAATAATTGTCCTAGCTAATTACTATGAATTAACTAACTATTACAATACCCAAAATAAATAAATCAACTACTCTAGCTAATTATTTACAAGTTAGAACCAATTAATTAATTACAACGCAAAATTAATTAACTAATCTATTACAAGTTCGAAGGAATTACACTTTATTAATTACAAGATACTAATTAACGAGCCACAAGGAAGAAGTGCTTAAGCATGAAATATGGATTTGCCACTAAAAATGCCTGCTTGGTCGCTGTAATGATGTTGTTTTGCAACCAGAACATTGTACTATTTTTTACCTCAACCTCTACTCTATTCAAAAAAAAAAAAAAAGGGACATTGCCCGACTAGCCGGCCAACCACTAATGTTTGGTACTGCCCTGCTGTAACAGACAAGAAACAGATCACAAACATAGTATTTTCAGGAGATGTTTGTCCACCCTACCTCCCCCTATCATCAAACAGGTCAAAATAGGGGTAGGCTTGATTCACAAGCCATTAATCGATACAAAGTCATTGCGTGGTGACTTATGAACCAAGGGATACAATCTCAATAAATAACAATGAAAAGACTCACAAACTCCCTCCCTCTTATGAAATTAATCAAGGGAAGTCGTTGACATTGACTCTTGAACCATTTCCATCACTACCAAGTATAAAACGACTCAAGACTCAATGGGTTCAATTAATGCTAGATTGAACCCAAGTTGAATTTATTATCTTGTTTCATTTTAGCCCCAATTTTTTTAGCTTCTTTCAATTACCTTTCCATTCTTACTCATTTTAGTCCAAAAATGAGCATTAAGTTCATTAATGGAGAGAAGTGTCAAACAAAGGGTTGTTTTGGGTATGAGAGAGATGTCATGTCTTTGGTAATGAACCTCCGAAGAGATTAAACCATTAAGCACAAGGATCTCTATCTCAAGCTTAAACAACAATCGGTTGAAACGACTCTCAAGGAAATAAAAAGTCAAGAAATGAGGGAGGTTGCAGAGGTGATTAGAGATTAACACAAGTATGGAAAGCACTAAATAAATGCTATCAACTCAAATAGGTTGGTGTCTAATACCTAAAACACCAAACCGATGAGGACCATTACACTACAAGCCTACTATACAAAGCATAAATGAAAGTAACACATAAAAACAGTCCTAAATTGGGCTGAAATAGTACTGGAATTAAGGTAAAAACAAAAAAACCAAGCAAAAATAATGGAGCAATTAAGCTAGCAAACAAGCCAAAAGAGAGGTGGCTAATCCCTCCATTTTTGGGACTTCAATACAACATTTTTAGCCTCTGAAAACCTTTGAAAATCAATGGGAAAAAGTTGAAAAAAAGATGGGAAACGCAAGGGTAAAAGCTTAGGAAATAAGGTTCAAAGAATGGTGATTAACCCCTCTACCTTTAATAGCTTTTAACCACAAGTTTTAGCCCATAAACACAGTTGAAAAACAGTCCAAAAACAATAAGAAAAGATGGGAAAGAAATAGTGCAAAAGTGCTAGATGTATACCTCTTCAAGAGAGGTGAACCTTGGAGCTATAAACCAACAATTTCACACCCTCAAGTGCTGAAATTCAAGCTCAAGAATTTCAGCAAGGAACCCTAAAAAATTGGTTTAGGAAGTATAGAGAGAGAGTGTGTAGGTTGAAAGATAGAGATATATATATATTTTGGAAATTTTTCACTTCACAATTTTTTCTAACCTAATTTTATGAGAGGGGGTCAAGTATATATAGAAAAATGTGTAACTATCTCGGAAATATCAATATACACATAGCTGGTGCAGTGCATGCACTTGTGGAGACAGCTAGCACAGTTAGCAGAAAAAATCTGTTTTGCCTAACCAAGTGGCCATCTAGCCACTAAAGGGATGGCCGTACACTCATTTGTGGCCAGCCGGCCACTAAGTGCCTTGCAAGCCTCTGGATGGTTAGGCTTGGGAAAATGTTGTTTTGGTCCAAAAGTGGTGCAGAGTTTGTTGGCTTTTAAGGCTCAAAACTGAGACTTTCTACTGAGGAACTCGAGCGTGACAAGTGTAGCAATCATCATTGGGTGATCAATCGGTGGCGCCCAAGTCTAAAGGGCGGTCAAAAATGAGATGTCTACGCGTGGTTGAGGAAGTAACTTGGGAACGTCAGTTGGAAGTTCGTGAAAAGTACCCGGACTTATTTGTTGATGCTTGATCATGTATTAAGATTTTGTTATGTTAATGAAATATAAAAACATTGTATATGTTATAAGACTATGTAAACATTGTAAATGTTGTAGATGTTTTGGGAACTTGGGTTAATATAAACATTATATATGTTTTGGAAACACAAATTGTGTATTCAGTATTGAGAATTCGTTTATCATGATTGATGGGATTGAATGACCGGAGAATAGGTCATGGTGATGGAATTGAGTGATCATCATTGTAGTTGTAATTGGTTTTAACTTAGTTTTAAAACTTGATTTGAAATTTTGGGGACAAAATTCCTTAAGGGGGGAGATTATAGCTATTCCAGTTTTAACCCAATCCTTTTTGCATCTTGGACTCAGGTTTCTTGGTTCTGTATTGTTGTTTATATCTTACTTCCCTTGTATCTCCTTGAGTTTGGTTATTGGGTTGTATCAAGCATGTTTGGAACAGGTTGGTTGCTTAGTTTTCAAACTTTTGTTGTCCAGGATTTTGCTCCTCCGCTCGAGTGGCACTTCTTGTGCTTAAACGAGCTTTGTGTACTGTCAGTACTTTTGCAAGTCTGCAAAACTACTGGAAGTGTGCATTTTATGCTCGAGCAGAACAACTTATTGGGTTTGATGCTCGAGCAAACTGTGCGTATATCAGATCGTAAAAGTGACTTTTTACATCACTTTTTCATGTCTTCTCTCTCAAAACCCTAAAGTTTAGACCCTCTCTCTCTCTCAAACCTACCTTCTCTCTACATTTTCATCTAGATCTAGTGGTTTCTCCACTCGTGTGCCTTTGTTAAAAAGGTAGATCACCTCAAGGACTACGTTTTGATCTGAATAGATCTTGGTTTCGACGTCTTTGAAGTTTCTCCACTTCTTTCTTGGTCTTATAAGCTTGAAGTAAGGACTTTCTACACTCTCCTATGATTTTTAACTTAGTTATTCATTGATTGTGTAAATAAATGTTGGGATTTGGAGGATTTTAGACAAATCTAGGGTTTTGGCTTAAAATCAAAAGAGAGGTTTTCATTGAAAATGGTTATGAGTATAAATATGAGGATGTGTTGTGTTAAATTTGTTGATTTTGACACACCGGTTGCATTTGGGAGAGAATGGAGTTTTGCCCTAAAATGTTTCAAACAATTATTTTGTATAAATAATGAAATTGGTATTGAAAATATGAAATTAGAGGAATGTTTGTATAAACGGTGGAGTTGGATGTGCATTATCTCTCACTTATGGAAATTTGGATAATTGATCTGTCTTAAGAATTGCATATCTGTTTAGAAATATCTGTTTTGGGCTATCGGTGGAGGATAGTTATGATTGTTGTAGAAATTGCATGAGGATTAGGTGAATTGAAACTAATCTCTTATTGGTTGTCATTGAACATGATTGTATTTTATACATTATATATATATATGATAATTAGGAGGAGCAAAGAGATGTACTCCATATTTGGGAGGAGAAAAGAGATATACTCCATATTTGGGAGGAGAAAGGAGATGGACTCCAGTAAATTAAGTTGGCCTGTGTGTGCAAGGTAAAAGTCCCGAAAACGGCGCGTATACATGGGTGCCGATTCTCGCGGACGAAATTTGCGTAAAATGAAAATTTTGTAGTGTTTGTGTAATGATTGAAGAACCACTAAGTTCTAGCCTCAGTTGGGTTGTCTGGATAATAATGGGCTTGACTCATGGATTAAGGTGAAATGAATTGTCATTAAATGAATTAAAACAAAATGGATTGAAATATGAAACTTGGCATATTATGATCTTGTAAAAAATACAAATGATCTTACCATGGGCATTGTAGATTCATATCATACTTATATCTTTTTAAGATTCATATATTGTGATAGATTGTTTCTACTGGACTTTGGCTCACAAAACATTTTCAGGTGCTGGTGATATGCTCCACCAAGGACTTAGCTTGAGAGAATTGTGAAGCTGGAGGCTCACTTTTGTTTACCTTGTATGTATCTTTTGCACAAGCCTAGGGCTTACTTGTATTGAGCTTATGATTCATTTTGTTGTAACCAAGCATGGTCTTGGAAAGATGTAAGCCATTAGGGCATATAAATATCTGTTTAGCCTTCCTTCTTTATTACGTCTTGTAACACATGTTGTAGATTTTGGATGAACGATTTATGAATGTATATCGCATATGTCACCTTTTGTATATTAACTCTAATTAATGAAAGCTTCTTATTACATCAATATCACTTTGTATTAGTGTTCGAAGTTGGATTATTGTAATTATTTTGAGGGCATTACATGTTATATCTTTTTGATATCCATATCTAAATTCTTATCTTCTTTATTTTTGTGTGATTTCTATTTTTTTTTTTTTTTCCAATTTATTTTACATGGTGTTGTGGGTTCTATTTTTTTTTTTTTAATTTAATTCATCCATGATTTCTATTTGTTTTTAATTATTATTATTTAGGCAACTTATGATGCGAGTTAAATATATGATAGATATATAAGTTTTATTAATTTAAAGTATAATAGTGGAAGATATTTTCAAATTAGATTTATTTAAATAGATTTTGTAGATTTTTAAAATTTAAAATTGGATATTGAGAGGCAAAAGAAATATTTTAATTGAATAAATAAAAATCAAATTTATTAATTTTATCTGTTTGTATATCCGTTGGTATGTTATAATATAATATATAAGATATAGATAGATACCCATAACTTTCATGAAAAATATTATTTGATTTTTTGGAGAAAAGAAAATGAATGCAAGTTTTAATTTTATTTTTTAAAAAAATAATTGGTGAGAGAGATTATGAAATATTTTTTTTATCTTCCCATTTGAAATCCATAAATTAAGAGATAATTATTATTTCTAAAATAATTAAATAAATAAATCAGTCAATAGATATTTTTTTATTCTATTTTATAAATAAAAAAATTAATAATTTTAGAATGAGAGTTTAGAACTCTTAGAAGGGTTCTCATTAGAAACCCTTTTCTTTATATTAAATAAATAAATCAGCCAATAAATTTTTTTTAATCTATTATATAAATTAAAAAATCAAAAATTTTAAAATGAGAGTTTAGAGATCTTGGGAGGCTTCTCATCAGAAACCCAATGCAAGTTTTAATTTTCTTTTTTTCTTTTTTTTTTTGAAAATTGGTGAGAGAGATTATGAAATATTTTTGTTATCTTCCCGTTTGAAATCCATAAATTAAGGGATAATTATTATTTTTAAAATAATTAAATAAATAAATCAGCCAATATGTTTTTTTTAATCTATTTTATAAATTTAAAAATCAATAATTTTAAAATGAGAGTTTGGAGCTCTTAGGCTTCTCATTAGAAACCACATTTTCTTTATATTAAATAAATAAATCAGCCAATAAGTTTTTTTAATCTATTTCATAAATTAAAAAATCAATAATTTTATAATGAAAGTTTGGAATTCTTAGGAGGCTTCTCATTAGAAACTCCTTTTTCTTTATATTAAATAAATAAATCAACCAATAGATTTTTTTAATCTCTTTTATAAATTAAAAAATCAATAATTTTAGGATAAGAGTTTGGAACTGATGTTTCATTAGAAACCTCATTTTCCTTACATAATATAATAGATAGATATATATGATTTTGTTTGCTTAATTAATGTCTAATGCAGTAGCATGTAAAACAGATTCTTAAAGTTTGTTTACCCACGTTATAGAAATTGTATTTCACTTAATTGTATTCTACTAAAAGTTTGATTCTTCATAGTGTTTATTTTGGTAATCCAGTTCGGAAGGGATTCCTTTTGTTTATATATATATATGGAATTAGAAATTCATTAGGAAACCAAATTAAAGTAGGAAACCCTTACCCCGACTCGACTAACCTATATAATAAATCATTGACACACGGCTTATCTTCCAAATTAATCTAATCTCATCAGTTTTCTACGCATAGCTTGCAGTTGGAGAAAGGTTGTAGAAGATCACGCAAGACTCAAGAAGCATGGTGATGATGATGATGGCTTCTTCTTCAAGTGCTGCTGCTGCTGCGACAAAGTTAGTAGTAGTTGTCGGGGTGTTGTTACTCGTACTCTCAAACGCAGTCCTTGGCGATGAGGAGTTCCTGATGCCATTGGACCGGTGCGTTCGGAGCCACTTTGATCCTATACCACCCCCATCTGACGATCCAGAAAGAGACAAGTATGCGGCCGCATTGCATTGCCAGATTTGTCATTCAATTTATCGCTCTGTTTTCCACTTTGCATTGCCAGATTCGTGGCCACCTGAATACGTTACCGCCCTAGAAAAGGTTCCCTATTTGAAGAACAACCAATCCAGCCTCAATTACTATCTCAATCTTGATCATCCTGTTTCATATTGCAAATTCCCTAATTGGAATTGGATTTGGTATGACTTCAGTAAATACCGCTTTTGAACAACTTTAGTTTTTTTTTCTATTGCCCAGCTAATGCCTTTAATTTGTTTGCCTCACTGAACTGTCCATACAGAATGCTCACTTCTTCTTCTTCTTCTTCTTCTTCTTCTTCTTCTTGGCTGTTGGCCCACGTTGATAATGGATACATATTTTTGGTTGGCCAATGTTGTGGTCTCATTCAAGTGTGGTGTTGTGGTTTGGTTTCCTGTAAATTAGTTACTTCATTATTTATCTATGATATTTTCCTCTATATGTTTACTGGCTCACGTGGTTAGCTTTAGATGGCTTATTATTGGGTCTTGATACAGACTCTTACTGCTAATGTAGACACAGTGACTTACTGTTTGCCCTTGATATCAACTCTTCTAGTAAGGTAATTTGTGTTGGAAATATATATATATATATATATATATATCCATTTAGTAATACAAGCATAATAAATAAATAATCAAAAATTAATTTTAAAATTAAATAATAACATAAATTTTAGTTTAAATGTACAAGAAAACTAATTTTCATTCATTAAATTTTGGTCGTTTTTATCAGAATTACACTTTTGTTGTTATGTTTTAATCTTAATAAGAAATACATACCATAGTTTAATAATAGGATAGTATGAAAAAATATAAATACATTTTGTGATTTTAGTTTATTCTATATTGCAATTTGCTCGATGGTATAGTGAACTATATATTTGTCAATATACTAATTATCCATTATCTATTTTGTATAGACTAAAAATTTATTCATGCGTAAAAATTATAGTTTGTCCTACGTCACAATTTTAAAATAAGAATAAATTAAGATTGGCTTGGGGAGGTAGAGTTAGTCTAAACATTAAAAGTGACTTAGAAATCTAGGCAACCTAACCTTTACTCCAACTTAATCATAACCTAATCATTAAATAATTGTCTTAATTTATGTCCAACCTATAAAACCATTCGATCAATTTATTTATTATATGGGAAATATATACTACTAATATTTTTAATAGTAAAAATAATATATATATATAGTACATATTATGAATTTTTATAACCATTATCCTTAGAGCAATTATTAACAATTTTTTGTTTTTTTTTTTTTTTTTTTCAAAAACCTTTTGAATATTTATACTTTACGTATTGTTTTATTTTATTTTTATTTTTTTTCCTCCCCCAAAGGCGATTTGGAGTGGTAGTATTATGAATGAAGGTATCTCTCTCATTGCATTCATCTAATAATCCTATGTTCATTTTATTATTGCTTTATAGTAATATGGGGCAGAGGTCCAATTTCTGTAATTATTTTAGTTTTGATAGATTGATATGAGCCTCATGGAAAACAAACTATAATGACTTCATTTCCAAACTTATGTCCAACTCGATCGGTTAGAATTTATGCATCTCACTTTGGAGGTGAGTGATTTGAATTTTTCTATTTGCATGGTGGTCTTCTATCTATTTGCGGGGTGTCAAGTCCCTATTTTTAAAGATTAATTAGGTGAAAATTAACTAATTTAAGCGTGGGATTTTTGAAAAAAATTTCATTCTCATTCATTTAATTAATAAAAATTCCTTTTCATTAACTATTTTCTTTACTTTTAGAAGTCAAAACAAGAAAATACAATTGATGAACACCATAAACTTGCTTTCTCTGTATTACATTGAAAATAACATATTCTTTACAACCAAAATGTCCAAAGATTTACAATAATTGAGAGAGCGTTGCCCTTCACAAATAACGTCGCTTAGCCAAACAAACAAATAACGTCCTACAGCTCGTCACTGCCTTATAACTATGTCAAGATAAACCTTCTGTTTGATCCTCAAGTCAAAAAGAAATAAATAATAAAAATCACTACCTTATAATTACGTCAAGGTAAACCTACTATTTGATCCTCAAGACCAGAAAATAAAAATTAAAGTCCAAAAAAAAAAAATTCCCTATACATATATACAAGCAAGGGGTGAGCAAACCACTATCTTACCAAACTATCTCATATTATAATATTAAAAGACAATGATACTTTAACATACACATAAAATCATATCATGGAAAAAAAATATGATTTTATTACTGAATCAATTAAGCCCAAATTGTTTAATTAACCACAACTCATTAAGTTAAATAAATGACCTTGCTCTAAATGTCAACAAGATATCCTTTTTCAACCTATTTAAATAGGAAAATGCTATAGGTCTCAAATTTTCTACCAAATGTCTCACATGGGTGTGGGGCCCCATATGCATATGAGACATTTGGTCATTCATTTGGTAGAAAATTTTGTATTCCTAGCATTACCCATTTACTTAACCCATCCCAGTTTAAATTAAACAGTTAACAATTTATGATGACCTCTAACAAAGTATCAATTCCAAGTAATTTATTTAACTCATGTTAGTTAACTTAAATAAACCAATTTCAATGCTTCCAATAGGGCTTCAATTACATTTTATTTAATCAACTCATGCGGTTAAATTAAATAAACAACGATAGCAACACTACCAATAGGAGTGTAAAAATAGCACACGGCTTGTGAGTTGTTAGAAACCTACCCGTGGCTCGGGGTGGGCCTTGCCCGTTTGGGCCCGAGTCCGGTCCGAGACCTTGGGCCTAGGCCTGGGCCATCATGTTGAAGTCTGGTTCGGCCCATCGGCCCGCTTTAGCACACTCAAGGCCCGTTCCGCCCGAGACCCAGTGTCTTTTTTAGTAAAAAATAATAAGATTTTGATTGAAAAAGTAAAAAAATTGTCCAAGCCCACACAAGCCCGGCCCACCCAAGGCCCGAATAACCCCTGGGCTTGGGCCTAATTTTCTAGCTCGTGAGTCGGCCCGACCAGGCCCGAATTTTGACAAGAGCCCACGAGGCCCAACATAGGGCCGGGCCAAATTTACACCCCTAACTACAAACATTCATATCATCTCATATAATTAACTTATGCTGGTTAAATTAAATAAAAAAACAAGATAACAAACTATCAATCAAAAAAAGCAAAAAAGCATATACACTCATTTAGTTGACTCATACTAATTAACTTAAATAGATCAACAATTTCAGTGACTGCCAATCGGGCCTTTTCAACTCATAGAATGGCCTTTCAATGGCTGATCATCATGTTTCGTTGCAAGTTCCCTAATTGGATCTGGTATAACTTCAGTGAATAAGTTTTTGAAAAGTAAATGCCTAATATGAGAAATTAAACAACTTTATTATTATTGAATTTAGGGGTTTTTTTTTAGAGTCCCTGATATTAAGATTTTATAGCATAAAGAACATCTAATATTTTCATAATGTTTAAGGTCACTCAAATTGATCCAAAGAATTTTCATCTGAAAAATTTCTCTAGACTTTCCAAAGAAATTCTCTGTTTCTCTCTAGAGAAATTTTGATTTTGTTGAAAAAATAGCTAATGCAGAGAAAATCCAAAGTCAGAACCATAAATGCAATAAGAACAACCAATCAAACCCAGAGAAATTCTCTGTCTCTCCAAAGAAATTTCGATTTTGTTAAAAAAATTGCTAATGCAGAGAAAATCCAATACCAGAGAAATTTGAACAACCACAGACCTACCAGAGAAATTCTATGTTTCTCTCTAGAGAAATTTTGATTTTGTTAAAAAAATCGCTAATACAGAGAAAATCCAAAGTCAAAACCATAAATGCAATAAGAACAATCAATTTGAAGATGAAAAGTACAAAATAAACCCAGAGAAATTCTCTATTTCTCCCTAAAGAAATTTCGATTTCGTTGAGAAAATCGCTAATGCAGAGAAAATCCAATACCAGAAAAATTTGAACAACCAGAGAAATTTAAACAAAACAGAGACCTTCACATAATTCTTCTCCTAGTTCTATCCCTAGCTAAAAACCGAATTCCACAAATGGGGTCTGCTCGCTCACTCTCTTTTGATGAATTGCAATAGAATCACAACATAACAAATATGCTCCAACAAACACACTCAATTAAGCATTCTCATTAGTT
Organism: Camellia lanceoleosa; assembly: GCA_025200525.1. Taxonomy (NCBI): domain Eukaryota; kingdom Viridiplantae; phylum Streptophyta; class Magnoliopsida; order Ericales; family Theaceae; genus Camellia; species Camellia lanceoleosa. Next base: position 117,276,000 of record CM045761.1, read on the forward strand.
CTCTACCAAAAAAAAAAAAATCCACAATTTGAGTGAAAAAAAAAACTAACCTTACCACTGACGACATCATCGACGAACTTGCACACAGCTTCAAGGTTGTTCTCAATCTGCAACCTCGTGATCGACTTCGGAGCAAGCTTAGGGTTTCAAAGCCAATAATGCCCAACCATTCACCCCTCATCAGGATTCGCAATCGATCCTTTTTCAAGATCTTTCATGGCTTTGAAAGCCGCCTGAAACTTGGGCTCCATCTTCTCCACAAACTATTCCGTGAATCCGATTCGACTCACATCCAAATATAACCCCAAATCCTTGTGCTGATAGAGCCAGTCAACGTATCTTCACCACAGCTCTCTCGGATTTTTCAACAACCCTTTCTTTTTCTCCTTCGACAAGCCATTGTTGGCCCTCAACAAGCTCGCTGGGATGTCTCGAGCTACGAACTGAGGAGAGAGAGTTGAAGCCCGATCGAAGAGCTTCGATCGATTGGGGAAAGCAATCGAGTCTCTTGAAGGTGAAGAAGAGGGGGAATGCGATTTCGACTTTGAATTTGGATTTCGATTCGGATTTGGGTTTGGATTTCGATTTCGATTCCGATTCTGATTCATTTTCAGAAAAAAGATTTAGGGAGGTTTGGATTTAGAGAGAGAGAGAGAGAGAGACAAAATAGGGAAGACAAAGAGAGAAATGAGATTTGGTTTGAAAGAGTCAAATTTCTTGTAATATATGGGTGTAGGGTTAAGGGACCTTAGACATTATAAAATAATATTTTGGATCTCTCCCATTACTAAAAATGAGAGACGAACCTTAGACTAATTTCCCCTTGAATTTATGCTCTCAATTTTTATTTTTATTTTTATCTTTTATTAGTAATAGTAATAAGGGGCACTTTTTCAGAAATCCCTTTTCACCTACATATATTCCATTTAGTCCATATTATTTTCTTGTGTTCCAATGAGTCCTATGGGTGACATAGTTACAAAAATACCCTTAATAATATTCACATTTACAGTATAAATGTTTCGTGATGTGAATGTTCACACCATAAATGTGAATGTTCACACTATCAATATGAATGTTCACATGGTAATGTGAATATTCACATTGTAAAATATGAATATTCACATCGCCAAATTACTAACCGTTCAAAAAATATTTGTAAGGTTAGAAATGTCCATAAAATACCTTAAATATGATTATTTGGATTTGATAGATCAAATGTCCAAATAATAGAACTTATTAAAATATAATTTTATGGACTAATTGGGATACAAACACTTGAAAAAGAATTTTCTAATAAATTTTCCTAGTAATAATCTTACACACTGCTTAATACTTATTTAAGATTTGAACATTTTACATAATATGATTAATTATATATATAAACGAAACAGTTTTACACATATTATTTCATTTATACTTTATGTGATTATTTGATTCTTTATCCATAGACTTTTTAAATATTATTTACTCCTATTTTAAATTGAGACAAAACACTCAATTTAATTTAGTTTCATTTAATTTATTCATGATTCCCATTATTATATCTACAATCTACAACATAGCAAAAGCAAATATCATAGCAAGACTTTTATGTTCACAAGACTAGTAAAAAAAAATTTGAAAATTAAAATAAATAAATAAAAAATAAAAAAATAAAAACCTCTAGTTTAGTAAATACAGCTTTTGAACAACTTCTCTTTAATTTTGATTTATTTCTTCCATTGTTTTACTTAGATATTTTCTTTCATTGTTTTCATTTTGATGATACGAGTATTTGCAAAATAAAGGCCACATTATATTGAATTTATTCTCTCAATTTTATTTTTTATTTATAATAATAATAATAATAATAATAATAATAATAATAATAATGTTGCTCATTGTTCAAAATTTATTCGAGTTTTAGAATATGAATTAATTGATATTGTGTTTGTCATATTTTACAAAAAGACTAAACCAACCACATAAAACAATCAAGGTCATATATCTATATAATAAAATATGGCGGTTTTTGAATCTTTGACATATTTTTGTCCTATTAGGACATTTGGATGACTCAGATCTGTTCAAATTATAAAACAATGACTGAGATATATTTTTCAAAAATTGTCCCACATGTGCATTTTCTATTTTCTCGCTTCTCTCTCTTATTTTTTCATTTTCTCACCCATCCTTCCATGATCTCGTGATCCCACCTTTCTCTCTTTTTTCTTTTATCTTTTTTTTATTTTTTTCCATTTTTATTTTTCTCTCTATTTGTTTTTTATTTTTCTCCTTTTTGTTAACTTATTTTTATTTATATTATATAAAAAAGTCTGCGATCCCAGAATTATGAGTCAGATTTTACTGTGTGTAGTGGAGATTAAATTAATGAATTTTATAGTTCACAAATTAAATGAATTTGAACAATTAATTATTATTTTCAATTATATTAAATACATAATAGACTTCATAAATTTATACCTCATATGAATCTTCAACATCTATATAATAAAGCAGGACGGTTTTTGAATTTTCAATATATTTTTGTCCTACTAGGACATTAAGCAATACGGTTTTTGAATCTTCAACATATTTTTGTCCTACAATGGCATTTAGATGGCTAAGATCTATTCAAATTATAAAACAATGGCTAGAATATATTTTTCAAAAATTGTCTTATATGTGCATTTTCTACTTTCCCTCTTCTCTCTCTTATTTTTTCCTTTTCTCACCCATCCTTCCATGATCCCACCTTCCTCCTCTTTTTTTTTTCTTTTTTTTTCTCCCGTTTTTATTTTTCTCTCTATTTTTTTTTCTCCTTTTTGTTCAATATATTTTACACATATTTACATACAAGGTAGGTATGCCCATAATACACTAGGACATTACGGGCATACATATAATTTTCATATAATTATATAAACAAAACCAATATTGTATGTATGCCCGTGAAAACTGTATGTATGCTAAGCACATCTATCTATCTAGCTATATATTATATAAGTAAACGCAAGTTTTCTTGAGGAGTTTTGTGAAAACTCCAAAATTTTAAAATAAATTTGTAATTTTATCAAATTAAAAAATAAATTTAAAAAGTGTTGGAATGACAATTATATTATAATCCTAATATTTTTTATACCTTGTATTCTAATCCTAATATTCTTTATATATTATAAGAATGTAGTGTGAAATATAAGAGGTCTCCAACTTTTAATATTAAAAAAAATTAAAAAATCAAATATACAAACAAATAAAATTAACAAATTTGATCTCTATCGCTTCAGTTAAAATCTCTCTTTTGCCTTTCAATATCTAATTTTAAATTTTAAAAATATTTAAATTCATCTAAATAAATCTATTTTGAAAATATCTCCCACTATCAAAATTTAAATCAATAAAATCCACATGTCTATTAAGTCTCTAATTTTAGACATGGATCTCAAAAAGATATGACAATATCTAAATTTAAATTATAATTTACAAATATAACTATCTATTTTTTTTTTTTTATGTATATCTTTAAATCAATAAAATCCACATGTCTATTAAGTCTCTAACTCATATAAGAATTTAGACATGAATCTCAAAAAGATATGACAATATCTAAATTTGAATTATGATTTACTAATATAACTATCTATTTTTTACGTAAATCTATAACTCCTAAACTTCATGGGCAGTGGTGGAGGAGCTAACGGCTTGAGCTGAGTAAGGCTTAAATTGTTGGAGATAACATCCTATCACTCCATAAATTTATTTATTTATTTCCTCTATGGTTCTCTTTTTTCTCTACTGTTGATTTTGGCTTCGATTTTAGTGAAGTTTATGTATTTGTTTACAGATTTACATGGTAGAGAAGAATTAATAGTGATAATGGTTACAGTCGAAGTATCTATGGCCACTCTGTGCCAAAGATTTTGATCAGATTTTATTTTTTTTCGATGAAAACCACAAATTTGAAACAAAAGAATAGGGCACCAATTTTTAATTTTTTTTTAATTGTTTTTCTATTTTATAGAAAATGTGAATTTATTGGGAATTCAAGATTTTTACTATAACATTAGATTTTTGTATAACTATATAAATTTGAAACTTTTAAATATTGTTATGTTCTTTATTTTTATCTTCTTTCTATCTCATTATACCATTACTGTTATTTGTTAATTTGTTAATTTTAATTCAATCATTGGAAAATTTTATTTGCAAGCACTAAAAATTTCATGTAAATATTGATGAAGAGAGTATATTGAACCATAAGCTTCAACTGATAGACATTTAAGTATTCGCATGGATACAACATTGCTGGTTTGTGTAGTAATCATAATCCCCTTCCAAAGGTTATCAAAAAATAAATAATTCAAAAAAAAAAAAAAATCCACTTCCACATTTCTACTCTCCCATCAACTTGATTTTTTATAAGTATATTGTACTCGACATTTCCTAAAATTTGAACAATTCAAATTAGCAAAATAGGACTCGAAATGAGTCTCATGGACCGCATAACAGTCACCGATGTGCTTCACGCACAGCAATAACACTAGATCCTTCACGTTCATTAATTATCGGGAAAATTATCAGAAAGTCCTATGTGCCAAACTGTTACTTTTTATGGTCCTAAATTTAATCTTTTGATTTGAAAAGTCCTATTTTACATGTTTTGTATACAGGAAAGTCCTATTTCGAATTTTCTGTGACGTGGGTTGACTGATATGCCCCTTTCTGTTATGGAATGCACGTGGATTATGGGATTGACTCAATTTTTTGTGGATACGTTGCTCTGTCACGTTGGCAAGTTGGATCAAATATTTTTGGGTTTGTGATATTTTCCTGGATCGGGCTGAAGGGTTTTTATTGAGTTACCACAGTAGGGTTTTCATTGTCTTCTTGCTGCTGGGGAGAGCTGTTGCAGTCGTCAATATTTTTGGTTATCATTGCAGGTACATATTATGTTTATATCTATTCCATAGTTAACGTTACACTGCCCTGCAGATTACGTCTCGACATGACCACGGTTTTTTATTCTTATGTTTCTGCTTTTGGTGTTCTTTCTCCCCACACCGTTACTGGGGGTCTAGACGATTCAATGTTGTTCTTTATTATTTCTGTATTCATTTTGTTGGCAATTTTTTATGGATTTGTTACGTGTATAACATGTCTTTTCCGCCATGGCAGTGTCTGGCAGACGGCATGGAAGGGAGTTTGATGTTGTTGTGTTCTTATCGTAACATTAACGCAGCCTACAATCTACGGGATCACAGCACGTTCGCCGAATTAGTTGAATTTCTATGTTCCAAGTTCAGCGGGCTAGGTCCCCATAATGTCGGATTGTCGTACAACATTCCAGGTTTGAACAGTTTCACTTTACAAGATGATGTTGACTTGGAAAACCTTGGTAGTCTTGCCCGATCGTTCGGGTTGCAACACGTTTCTGTGTTGGTTGATCAGCACGGAAGTGTGGGTAGTGTAATCACGGCCACCGGACAGTATAATATGCAACCCAACCACGTGCCCGGAATAGTCTTTAATGACGAAGGACAAAGCGATGATGAGGTTGATTTGTTGCCTGATTTCTGCCCACACAAAAATAAAGTACTACTGACTGAATCATGGGCGCGGGGAATAACCCACGTTGGTCAATGCTTTGAGGGTGGCGCACACGAATTTCGTACGGTATTGTGCAAATACATCGTGGAATTCGGCTTCAATTTCAAATACGTTAAGAACGACTCCGTACGGGTCACAGCAGTCTGCTCCATGGTGGAGGATAAGGGATGCATGTGGTCTGTACATGCTCGAGTGTTGAAAGCGAATCAATTTTTCTACATTCGGAAATTGAACAGTGTGCATAGTTGCGGTGTTTTCGTCCGGACATCAAATCATCCTAGGGTTGGATCTGATATGGTTGCTGACATTATCGCAGATCGAGTCCGGGACAGACCACTCACACGTCCAACCGATGTCGTCTTAGATTTGAAAGATGACTACGGGTTGGACGTCAACTACCGGGTTGCGTGGTTAGGGGTAGAAAAGGCAAGGGGGGAATTGTTCGGCGCCCATTCCGTATCGTTCGACCAACTACGTTGGTATCGTGACGCCGTCATGCAATACAATCCTGGGAGTTATGTAGACATTGATTACGATGAAAACAACTACCGGTTCCGTCGTTTTTTCATCTCTTTCAAAGCATGCATCGATGGGTTTCATCATTGTCGTCCACTACTTTTCCTCGACGGGACATTCTTGAAAGGCAGGTTCAAAGGTTTTTTGCTAGCCGCCACCGCGAAAGACGGTAATCAAGGTGTGACCCACGTAACTTTCAAAACAAAATTATTTACATGGTTGGACATATTGTACACGATGCTTATATTCTCATCATTCATAACAGGGTTGTTTCCACTTGCTTATGCCATTGTGGACTCTGAGAACAACGCCAATTGGGGCTGGTTTTTACAACATCTTGCCAATGTGGTACCTAGTGACAGGGCACTAACGTTTGTGTCTGACAGAAACGTTGGACTTATGGAAGCAATGCCTACATTTTTCCCAACATCTCACCACGCATTTTGCCTCCAACATTTACAGAGAAATCTACGGGACAAATTACGTTACGTTAACAGCATGCATCGGATTGGGCTTGTCAGCAAATTCCGTAAGTGCGCATACGCACCCACCATAACAACATTTAATCAGAAGGCCGACGAATTCTAGAAATCTGGAAAATCCATTGCCACAAAATTCCTTGCGGACGCACATCCACAACACTGGGCGAACGCATTTTTCAAGTACGGACCCAACCCGAACAAGAACATACCAAAAACAAACAACCACGTCTCATTCTCATATTTTTTCCCAATCGGCTTTGCAGAGGTAAACGATACGGCGAAATGAGCTCCAACGCCGCTGAGTCATTTAACTCTTGGATTCGCGAAGCACGGAATTTACCCATAACCAGAATGGTTGACAGCATTAGAGGACAGATTATGCGACAAATGGCAAAGCGGCGGGTGTCAGCCCACACATGGACTGGCGCAATTTGTCCCACAATGGAATCGCGTCTGGAAGAAGCTTACAACAAAAGTCGGGCATGGAAAGTGAGTCAGGCAAATATTGACGTGTACGAGGTCCACTCATTCCCATCTGTTATGGTGGACATCGCCAGCTGTACATGCTCGTGTTTCCAGTGGCAAATAAATGAGTTCCCATGTGCACATGCTATTGTAGCAGTGCGAAAAAACGAGAAAAACCTTGACGACATTGTCGTACCTTGGTACCATGTTTCCGAATACCGTCTGACGTATGCACCTACAATCTACCCAATACCAACAGTTGAAAAACCACCGTTCAACCCCACAGACTACGTTATCTACCCACCAAACGTGAAACGTCCGCCGGGGAGGCCCAAGAAGAAGAGAATACCATCGAAAGGTGAGAACGTTCAACATATACGGTGTGGAAGGTGTGGTCGCATGGGAAACCACAACAGGAAGACCTGCAAAGAACCTATTTAGACGAAATCCCAATTCATTGGACATCCCAATTAATTTTTTTATTGAGCTTTATTTCATGTGATTGCGTACTTCGTGCATACCATTAAATAAGCATGTGATATTTACATACAGTTTACTTCCTTAATAACTTATTATATGAATGATGTGTGTTCGCATATAGCTACAATTGGCTTACACGTTTTGTTATGTTTCATTTTAGACTCAAATATTTTTTGAATTGGCTACAATTGGCTTACACGTTTTGCTATGTTTCATTTTAGACTCAAATACTTATAACCGTCCACTCATCAAGGAAAATTTTCAAACTGTCACGTAACTGATGTTTTATACCAATGTCAACTTGTCTTGGTTGACACATTACCATCACCATCACAGCTTCATAATATTGTACACTTTCGCACGCAAACAAACGTTTCTGTTCAGCAGATGACATGCCAATTCCAAACAAAACCCTCTCCAACTCCACATCCCCCTTACATTGCTCACTTTAAATCGTCACGGTTCAACATACAAACGTAACTACAACCCACATCACTCCACGACCAGGTAATGCATATTTTCTTCCCCTTCCGCACATTCACACATGCCTACAGTTCACAAATATCTCAGACAAACACAACAAGCAAATATTACGCAGACAAGCACAACATTCATAACAACACGCATACATTACATATAATAGCCATAACCACATTTCATAACATTATCCCAAAAAATATTCGCACTAACTTCAGACAAAATTCTGTGTAACCCCGTCATGCGGTAATTCACGACAAACCATCGACCACAATAAACTACCTACATTAACAAACCATAATATGTGCTAAAATAATATATTGTGCGTAACCCAAAAGTAAATAACATGCGCACCGCAACGTACACAAACTGCAAAACCCATAGTCTACCTTAATATTTACCCCAACAAAACAATGTATGTGCAACCCTACACACTGTCAAAGCGTCACATGTGCGTACACCTCAGTCAGTCCACGTCGTTCTTCAAACCACGCACCTCATCATTAACAAACGACTTCACCATGATTGCCCGCAACACACTACAGTTGCCCCCATGTAGTGATCTTCCTACTTCCACATGGCGCACATATTGGCGCATTACAGCACACACAAGTATAGCACAGTCAAGCCTGTCCAATAATTCTAGATCATATATTACTAATGTCATAAATAAAAATAGTAACAATTCATGAACTGGGCTTCATATGTTTGTCAGCGAGAGAATGTTTGTCAGCGAGAGAAGTAAAAAGTGCTTACGATTCGGGACGTTGTTGTGGACAGTCCACCACTAACTCCAACGGGGGATCACAGTCCTGTGTGTCAATCGAGTCATTTCCAATGGTCTGCCTCTGCACCTCTGACACAATGTTTTTCTACAACAACGCATACACAAATCAGCCAATAAAGTATTCATGTGGAAACACACACCCACACAATTTCACATTATCAAATCTCACCAGATAAAGTGCCTCATTGTAGTGTACGTCCAAAATTCCGCTCCTCGGCCTCATTGAGTTAAAATGCTTCCAACTCCCATCCTTAGTGTCGTACACGACCAGCGTCCAATGTGCGTCTTTGCAAAGCGGAAAATGCACGTAACGGAAGAGCTTAGCTGCACGCAGGTTGTCCAACACATACCTATTCCTTGACCTTACGTTGTTGTTCTTCATCATGTCCTGCATCACCATCAACCATGTTATACATTATTACATCTCATAAATAAACACATCACTTACAGTCACAAACTTACTAGACAGATGCTACTGAAGAAAAAAGATTTGTCTGCAGCATCAACCCCCTCATTTATCCTCTCCTGCTCAGCATTTAGCAGAACAGCATATGCATCGATCACCTGCAAGATTTTAACATGTTCAATTATTGCTTAGTTGGGAAAAAAGCAAAAAAAAAAAACCAAACAAAAACACAAAAACCGAACCGCATCTTACATTGCCCCGTATCTCAGATTGACGCACAAGCGATTTCACATCAGTAAAATACACAGCAACACCGTGCCCCTGCCCATCCCACATCACAGCACTACACACAACACACACCACATCTCATTACACCAAAAAAACATAATACATTAGCAACGATAACGCAAAACAATTACTCCGTACATACCTATCACCATCCCTGTTGTATGCGTCAGTTATCTTCTTTTTCTCCGCAGCTGTCAGCATTTTCCACACTGTGTGTCTGTTGTTCATGTCAAATCCTGACTTCTTCTTCGGTGGTACGTCAATTTCATCAACATCAATTACATCTGCGCAACCAGTACTTCTAGGATTGATGACTACAGGACTCATCGACGAATGAAGTGGCACCATGTTTGCTTTACTCTTTTAACCACTTACACCCACGCAATCAAACCCCGTAAGTGTTAACCATTTCCTTCCTCTTAGTGTCACATCCCACATAACAGAACTTCTCCCACAGTTAAACCTACTACCTTCTGCCAAGTTTGGACTTATAACCACCACCTCTGTTCCAGGCATTACACCACGACGCATTTCATTAGCACTGATTGTGTGTTCCCTTACCGGCGTAACATCCCATACTGGATTTTCATTCCCAGTCACTGCGAAAACTCTGCTAGGAGTGGCATTCACGTCTGCAAACACTCCGCCAGGATTGCCATTCACACCTTCAGTATTTACGTCTACATTACGAAAAGCTTGTGTCACATTATGGACTTCACGCTCCGCCAACTGATCCTCCAAAACATTCAACGCCCTACGCAATTCAGCATTTTCACTGTTCAGTTTCTTTACCTCCTCATCCTTCGCTTGCATTAAGCTACCAAAACCTCCAACAAGATGCAACGTCTGCACCTCATTCGCCTTCCTCAGTTTCTCCACTTCTGCACACAACTCTGCAACCATATTCTCCTTCTGGTTGATTTCCATTTCAAGTTCCACAATTTTCTCCGTAGCGTAGCAGATGTGTATCCCAACATCCACTACCTGCTTACCAGCGTTTCGTGGAACATCCCTGGTTGGTGTTTCAAAACGGACTGAAGACGAGGCCCTTTCTATATTTCTACCACGAATTCTTTCGTCAACACCCTCCACATTACCTTCTACTCCCATAGCAACAAAATCATCCTCATGCATACCACCACCGAATTCCTCATTCGCATTCCCATCACTCCCACCACAGTTTACCCCATCCACCTCAAAAAACTTAACCTCATAGTCTTCCTTAATCAATCGCCCAACATTGACCTGTAAAACAAAAACATAACAAATTTATGAACAATTATAAAACATTGCTCGCATAATGCAATGAAAACTTCAATTTTACTATTACCTGAAAATCCACATGACCTGACATATTTACCCCCACGCCACAGCATTAATGTGGCGACATCCCACTTCATGAACCTCGGAAATGCGACTGCAGATTTTGGGGCTATGATCGTTGAATGTTCACAGAGCCAATACTGTACCACACATCACACACAGAAAACAATAACATCCATATTAGCAGCACGAATACACCATGTAAAACAAAGAATAAATCAGTTGCAATTAATGTGACACCCACAGGGAGGGAAAAAAACAAACTTACAATCAATGCTACAACACATCCGGTTACTTTTTCAGGTGTTCGATGAAATTCCCTCACCGAACTCATCAACGAGCTACGTATTGCCCCCGTCCAATCGTAGGTTTTCATTGCATCCAAATTATCCACATACCGAATTAGAGCCCAGCTTATTGTTTCTCCAGAATTCGAAAAGAATAATTTCCCACAAGCATATAAACACAGCAGCTTCACAGTGTCTTCCACATCACGCGCAGATCTGCCCTCCGCAGCTTCGACTAGTAGGGTCCGTATCAGTTTCGAGGTTATTCGACTAGTGTTATCACATCTACGCTGTACAAAATCTGATGGTGGCTTAGGTCGGGTACTCAAATCAAGGCAACCAATCCCATATTGTATCCCAAATATCAGCTTGATGTCTTCATCACTTATGCCCACACGTCGTCCACCAACGTGAAACATCCCGACCCGCGCATTGTATGTCCGGATTATATTTACCACAAGGTCGTCTCCTTTGCGGAAGTCCGCATGGTCCAGTTTATTTACCAACATTGCTTCAAACATCAACCAGAACGGTGTCCTCTTCAGGTGAACTAGGTGTTCGTCTCGCAGATTCAGCACGTAGACTAACTTCACAACGCCTGCAATGTTCGACCGGAAGTTCAGCCTCGAACGATTACTCTTCGGTGTCACACTTGGACGATTAACGATTTTTGTCTGTTTGAACAAGATCCGCCTCGCTTACGCATTCTCGCCCATTCCCCAACGTCTTCCTAGCTGCATCTTGACGTTTACGCTCACATAAACGCGTCCAAGGACTGTTTGTCCTCCTACCCCCTGCAATTAAAACACCAAATAATATATCCGTTTCCGCATCAAAAATTTCAAAACAAAAAAGGTTTGTAACAAACTCACACAATTATAACACGTCAACACCACACACACATGATTTACAACAACAAAAAACTTCATAGCAGCAGGTACTTATTTCATAAAAAAGAATCAACCCGTCCAACCAATGACAATAACAACATTTGCGACTTCTTGACATAACATTTTGAAATACTAATTTATTTTTGAATACTGTACAGAAATTACATATCATACAGTAACACATGAAGTGACATACCAATGCGAACTTAACGTAACACAACATAATTTTTAAATTTCACAAATTCAATAAACGACACAACCCCACAACATCTTCCCCGTCAACATCAACACAAATTAAACGTGGGACGACAAACCCTACCCATTCCAAACAACAACACATTGACATCCACACACCCACGTAAACATATGCCCCACACACAACTCAAAGTCAATAAACTATTTTCAACACAACCACGTCAACAACAACTGAAGGCCCACCTACACACACACCGCATTATTAACACACCCCACCACTCTCAGCTTTTCACTACGCAATACAGTTGTTCTTCATGACAGCGACACCACACACCTACCCACGTAAACAACTACGCACAACAACATTCTGTCTTTCCCAAACATAATCAACACTTAAAAACGTCATACGTAACATAAATCAATATCCACAACTGTAGATTTCATTCATCGTTGATGCCATTTAAAAAAAATTTTGAAAACACGAATCGGAACATCAATTCCGTGAACAAAACAATTTAATCAAGTTTACCAGTCATCGTTGACGAGTCTGAGTAAGAAATTCCTTCGTCGTAATATTCCGTTGTCGTCGCACGATCGGCAGGTCACACCACTTCTTAGGGTTTACCCAACAACAAATCTTCCAGACACAACGATCCGAATCTCCAAATCGTCGTAAAGCCACACCAAATCTATAACGTGGGTAAGTATTGACCGAATTTGAAATTTGAAACACCGTTTCTGAACCCTCAATTTTAGGGCAACATTAATTTTCATACCTAATTCAGTGGTGTTTCCAAATTTGGGAGAGTTGAAACGTTAAACGGGTCGGGCAACGTTTGGGCGACTTAGAGTATATAACAGTACCACCAACGTAATCACCATACCACATCCCCCCGTCACTTTAGTAAAACCCACGCACTACTATTACCTTAATGGCATTATAGTCATTCAATGTACATTAGGATCAAATAGTGCATAAGAAAACATTTGGGACTATCCACACCATAAGTTCAAAAAAGGGGATTTACCAGTCAATTCCCCTTCATTATCTCACAAGGTTGTCAATTTTAATTTTTTTTTTTTTTTTAAAGTTGATCTGAGAAAATTTTCACTTTGATTTTTCTTTTTTAAAACTTATTTGATAGCATTTCCTTCTTATAACGTCCTATCTCTTCCTATTTGTTCGGCTTCATTTGAGGAATCTTCTTCCATAATTCTATCATCTCCAACTTCATTTTTTCTATATTTTTATTTTGTTTTATTTATCATCCACAACTTCCTCATTATTTGTGATTCATGTTACTACAGAATTTGAAAACCCCACTATGTATGAGCAAATGAAAGAGATTCCAAAGTAATCACAAACACGCGAGAAATTATTTATGTATTTGTGATTTGTTTTAGCTAAAACTTTAATAAATTTTTTAGCTTTTCTTAATTGTTTATTACTATTTGCAGTTGACCCATGCAATGCACATACTATTTTTTTTATTTAATATTTGATGGTAAAACGTGTGTTATAAAAGAATAATTTTAATTTTAATTTAAAATTAAAATTAAAATTAAAGTTAAAGTATGATTTTAATTATTTATTTTGATAATATTGGCACTATCATTTTATAAAATTATTACTTGAATACTTATATATATATATATATAAATTTTAGTTAAATTATTTGTGTATTTTGATAATTTTAGTTCTATCGTATTATAAAAGTATAATTATCATATAATAATTTTGTACGATATATATTAAATTATAAAATAGTAAGATAAATACTCATTTTAATATTAAAAATAATAGTTAAATTAGAAGAAGAAGTAGTAACATAAAATTAAAAGTAATTCTAACTATTTAATTTTCTTTTATATTCATTTGAAAATAAAAATATGTAAAAATAGAAATTTATTAAAATTTATTTTAAAAAATTAAATATAAATATGTTGAAGTTAGATTATTATATAATGATTTTATATGATATATATATATATATATATATTAAATTATAAGATTATAAAATAAACACTCTTAATTAAATTAAAATAACAACTATATAAAAAAATTCAATGACAACTAATAACGAAAGAATCACAAAATAAAAGCTAAACCAAAAACAAATAATAATAATAATAATAATAACATCAAAATCATAGATACATCTCAGTATGTGAAGTAATTAATCATCTGTAATATTTTTTTTTTTTTTTATGATATCAAAATATAAAAGAATTAAATGTTTAACAATTGAAAAAGTAACCTAATGAGTAAATCCAAATTTTAGAGATTACTCGAGATTATTATTGTTATGCAAGTTTTTCTTCCGGTAAGTTATGATTATATAAAATAATGTAGAAAAGAAAGTATAATTTCATATATATAATCAATATAAAATTTAAACGACAAATTTATAATATAGAATTGATATTGAGTATAGAATAATGTACGGAAAGAAAGAAAACAAAAAAATGCAATTTAAATTCATCACACGACCATGTTAACCACCACCTTTACATCAACTTCATCAAGACACATCAACTGTCAAGATCCACCAATTTGAAGCTACAATGGCTAGATAAAATTAAATCAATGAGCTTTAGTTTAGACCACCGAGCTCCAATTTCTTGACTTCAAGTCTGAACCTTCTGCTCCAACTTTTCTCTATAATTGACTGTGAGCAAAAACGTGAAGCCACTTTGCCATCTGTAATCTACATACAGAAGATTTTGCGACTTTGTATTTGATGGACAATGCCCACTTGTGAGATTGGTAATTTTAGTAGTTAAAGCCTACAAGGCAAAAAAGATAAAAATAATAAAATAATGTAGAAAAGAAAATATAACTTTATATATACAATGAATATAAAATTTAAACGATAAATTTATAATATAAAATTGGCATTTGATTTAGAATAATACATGGAAAAAAAAAAAAGCAATTTAGCATTAAAAAAATCCTAATAACCTTGAAAGAATTAAGAAGAAAAATGTAAAACAAAAAACAAAAATGCTAGGCTTCAGGAAAATTTTTCAGGAAAAGCTTCAGGAAAATGGAGGAGGAGGAGGAGGAGGAGGGGAGGAGAAGGAGAAGGAGAAGGAGGAACTGGAGGAGCTCAGCAGCCGATCGTCAGTCGTCGGCCGATCGTCGCAGCCGTCGTCGGTCGTCTACCCAGCCCCGATCGTCTGCCCAACCCCGCCGTCGCACGCCTCTGCCTCCGCCCAGCCCCGCCTCCGCCTCCGCCTCCTTCCATTTTGATGGCTCCCTTCAGTTCCTCCTCCTCCTCCCCTCCTCCTCCTCCTCCTCCATTTTCCTGAAATATTTTCCTGAAGCCTAGCATTACTCGAAAATTAGTATTAGATTTATGGATTATTTCAATTTACCACGAAAAACATATGGGAAAAAATATTTGTCAAATAGAGTCCATATAAAATAAGTAAATTTAATATAATTTAAATTATGTTTGAATTTGTGTAAAATTTTACATATAATTTAGAAAATACATGCTGACGTGGCTTTCTTAGAAAAAAAATAAACCTTTATAATGTGCCACCTAAATATGAAAAAAAATACTACTTTTAATAATATATATGCTTGAATGCATACGTTATACGTTGATTATGCACATGTTTTAATGTATTTTCGTGATTATTGATGATTTTAATTCCAAATAGAGGTTTAAGTCCATATCGACAAAAAAACGATAATTTTTGTGAATTGAATAAAATTTTGGGACTTCAATTGAAGAACTCTGCTGAAAAGGGAAAGCTCATCCAGATCAAGGATTGTTCAAGTTATCAGAAACTTAAGGATAGTGAGACAACCAAGGTTGAAGACACAATAAAAAGAAGTTAAACTATTTATTCATGAATAATTCTATAAATACTAACACTATTATGAAAAAGTACAAGAGGCTAAATATAGTCGGATGCCAAAAAAAAAAAAAATACTTAGTCACCCAATAATGCTTGGACATATGTGCTTCTAGTAATAATTGTAACATTGCTCTTTGTTCATTAATTTCATTTTTCTATAATTCTATATTTTTAGATTTACAAATAAAATTTTATTAATGAGAAATAAAATAATAAAAAATGAGTCATAATTATTATTTTTTATGAGTAATTTATTACTTTCATCTGTGCGTAGCACGGGTCACACGCTAGTAAGGAGAGTCAAGAATACAATAGTAAAGTTACATAAAATCCCCCACCTAAGTTTATTCTCACCCAACATCTAATACCCAATAACCAAAGGCTCTTTATGGCTCTTTATGCCTAAGTGAAGAGGGAATACAAAGGCATTCCACCATATTACAGAACATCTTACTAATTCACCTCTACCTATATACCAAGTCACCTTTATATATACTAGACCAATATTAGACCATTACATCTAGACATATTATGTTTCTTATTCCCACGTATTGCAAAGAATATCACAAATCGTAAGACTCAATCAAGAGAACAAACAGAAGTTACCGGTTGTAACCCATAGCCACTACAGGGATTCTCACTTTGTGCCCTCTGCTTCCTTTCATAAAAACCTCTCCAAAACTGTAGGTTCCTGTTATTGATCGGACTGTGAGAGTCACAGTGAATTTCCTCGTGTCACCAGATCTCAGAGTCATTGCTGGAGGATTGGTTTCAATGGCAACTGCTGGTGCCATTCTTGCTGTGATGACATAGGTTTCTTCCTCAGCAACATTTGTTACTGTGCGTGTTACAGTTTCAGTCCCCACAAGATGGGAAATTGTGATTGAGGGGGTATTCAGGTTAGATGGGTGGCCCAGAGTGTAGTTGCAAGGTGAATTTGTGTAATTTTTAATCTCATGGGCATCAATTCCAGGTACAGTGCACAAGAACCCCAGATAATCCTCATAACCTACAAAACAGATCAACAAGAAAGGGAAACTTAATTGATATGAAATTACCCTCTCATGATCATTCCCAATATAGCAATAGAATCATCCAAATCCAATGCACCAGTATACTAAACATTCTCAAATTTTCAGAAAAACAAGATACCAATACCCAGTTTGAACGTCAAAAAGTTAATTTTTCCTACATATTTTCCTAGTACTCTCGCTTGTGACATCAGATTCTCGTTGTGTTATTTTCTTAAAAAAAGTTATATAGCAGTTCTTAAGGCTATATTTCTAGTTTCCCATACTTCTTTTGTCCATCAGGTCTCTATATCCTGTGCTCCATTTCCATCTCCAAATCAATAATTTAAATTAAAAAAGAGAGAAATAAAGGGGAAAATTCCAGCAACCTGCCATGAGATTTCTGACAAATCAAGGGTGACAATGATATGTGACATTGGCAGGCCAAGCCACCGATACTTCAACAAATCTCAAAATTGGCTTTTTATAATGATTAACCCTACCCAAAGTGAACATCAATAAATAAAAAATAGAAAAGCAGTAATCGAATGACCAAGTGTTGTCAAATGCACTAGTTCAAACTCAACTTAGTAAAAATTTAAAGGGGAAATGTCAAATCAGTTGTAAACTTCATAAATATTAATAATTAAAAACATAAACTTTTTCATGTAGCTGTAGTTATTTTTTGAGAAGTAGGCTGAATTGTAATTTCCCCAAATTTAAATTCTCTTCAAATTCCCAAGTCCATTCAATCCATACGTAAAGCTTACTGGACCATTTTTCATATCATCAAAGATGGCTTAAACCAAGACACACACAAACAGAGAGAGAGAGAGAGAGAGAGAGAACCTGCATCAAATATGAGTCCAGGATCTAGTGCAGCTCTGGGATTGACATGGCCACTCCCATAATCAAAAGGTGTTGCTGTGACCAGTGTCATAGTTTCAGACCTGGAATACTGTTGAGCTTGAATGGGTCTCTCTGCTCTGTCCAGTATTGTTGTTGTCGTCATCAATGCTGATTTGATGGCAGCAGGACTCCAATGAGGATGCTTCTGCTTTAGAAGAGCAGCTATTCCTGCTATATGAGGTGCAGCCATGCTAGTTCCAGATACCATCGCAAATCCTTCTCCTGCTTCATGCAAAAAACAATGAAGGAAAAAAAAAATCTTAAAATTGCTTACTAAGTTACTATACACCTGCTCCCATTAACATAAGTACAATAAGTCTTTTCATTTTTTTTTTTTTTTTTTGGGGGGGGGGTAAGTAATAAATCTTTAAATTTGATACTCCTACCAACTTAAAGGAAAGCATACAACTTCAACCAAAATAAATCAATATATTTGTTTCCCTCCAAAGTGGTTTAAATTAAAGTAAGAGTTCAGTACCTTAATTATATATTGACATTTTTATTTAAGGGACAAAATAATACAGCTTAATTCCACTTCTAGATTCAAAAAAAAAAAAAAAAAAATTCCAGTACAGAATTTGAATCTTCATTGGAACATCTAAAGAATAAAGCAGGAGAGCTTGAAGGGAGCTGTTAATTCTTTACCAATGTAATTAGGCTCGTCTGTTCCATTTGGAGACCAGGCAGCCCAAATTAGAGAACCAGGAGCTAGAATATCTGGTTTGAGGATATCCGCATCCTGAAAACTGTAATCTTTTATGTTGGGCCCTCGGGAAGAGAACAACGCTACTTGTGGTGCTGATTTGTGGAATATGGGCATCAGCCCATTTCCAATGCTGCCTGTTGCTTTGAAGCTTTTTACACGTCCAGTCCAATCCCTTGATGTGGAGATGTTGTAGTAATCAATAAGCTCCTAAAATTATGGAATCCCAAGCAGCAAATCCCAAAGAAATAACCATGAGTATGAGCTATACGCAAATGGAAAATAAATGAATGAATGAAAGAACTCCAGAAACCAAACAATTTCTTGCATGGACCAAATTCAATCACCAACCTAAACTAATTATACGTGGTGATTATGATGGACGTTCAAGCTAACATGCAGATCAGACACAGCAAAATTGAGTTTTGGGGACAAGGAGGCAGGATACTTTAAAAAGCACTTCTCTTGTTTCTTGTAAGTGTCCTATTTAATCCAATCCACTTTTAATACATACAAGAGCTACACAGGAATTAATTCCATATAATCACAACAGGAATAATGTTTTTTTATGGCACACACAAGAGAAATCAATTTTCAGATCACCAAAAAATTGTGCCACAACACAAATTGTTGCTTAATAGCAACAGTATTGGCCAATGGAATCCAATTTCAGGAAGAACAAAAAAATTATAAAAAATAAAATTAACCACAAGTTGAGAACTGTGCCTCACCCTCAACTTCCAGAAATCATATACTGAAGGGGAAAGTCATAATATTTACCATTGATTTGCTAACATCTGTGATCAGAATCCCAGGAATTCCAACAGGAACAGGATCAAATTTTGTTCCTGGAGAAATGTTTTCTACAGCAAGAACAAAGCCAATTGCACCGAGGCTCTTGGCTGTTTCTGTGACCTTTTTGATTGATGAAGTACCAACAACAAAATTAAAGGAATAGCCACAAAGAAGAATGTTTCCTTCCACCAAATTTTTGTTTAAAACTTCTGGCCTCTGGCAGTCTGCAGGGCTGTACTTCATAACTGAAGAATCCAGCAAAACATCATTAGCTGCAACCATAGTGAATGTTTGATTTGCATGCGTAGCAGCTGCATTAAGCCATGAGACATGCTTCAGCTTCAATAAGGCTGAGTGAAATGACAGAAACTAAAAGATAATTGCATTAAATAATCAGGCAGATACTAAAGAACTAAGTGCTCAATCATGTAAAACAGTAAACTCAAATGGAACAAATATCTAATAGTACCATAATTCCATAACTGCTGCGGCAAGTGATAATATTTTTGCTCACACTCCAGTTAAACTAATAGAAATACAAGTCACAGACAAATAAAATATAGAACAGTATTTTCATGTAATGAAAAAAATGCTCCCCTGCAATTCACACATTACATCAATTTTTCATAACAAAATGACCCCATAAAACATAAAGTGTATGTAGTAAATCTGGAACATTCATGCCAAATTCAATATCTCGCCCTCAGACAAACATATCCCAAATTAATTCAAATTAGTAGAACTTAACAGGCTAAATCAAGAGAATATATTTACAAGCATGATAGTTCCTTAATCAGATGTTCAAAATTAAATCTTAGAAGCCTAGAAAATTTTATCACAACACTATATCCATCAATGGCATACATAATCACCATAATTACTTGAAATTCATTTGGTTCACAATCTTTTGCTTTGGGCTTCTTAAACATCGGGCGAATCGAAGTTCTCTTCCGGTCAACTGTCCGCCCAGTCAAGTGCAAAAAACACAGTAGAATCACGCAACGCACGCTGCTGGTGTGCTTCCTGCTCGCGAGGAAAGAAAGAAGGGCGACAAGGTTCAGATTTGACTGTTTGCAGCATGGGAGCGGATTACCCAAAAAATCCCTGGGAACAATGAAAAAAAAAAAGATATCTCGGTAACGAAAACTATAGGGGGCTGTATTGGCGAGATCCAACGGTGAACAGCTGCCCAAAAGAAAAACCGCCTGGAAGTCCGAGGACCTTTAGTACTCTACCCCCGAACCAGCAGCCTTCGCGCCAAGCAAGACCGCCCTTGTCCCTTATAGCACCTTTAAATTCCTCATCTTGCAAGGCCAATTTTCTCAAAGTACATCAAATTATGAGAAATCACTATAAAAAAATAGTAATGTAGAACCAGAGCGAGACAGAAGAGAGGAAGAACACAAGGGCCATAGGTGCTAATCACAAGGGTGTGGGATGTGTCTGATACTTTCCATTGGTCACTTCTCACATATTTGTATTTAACACTATCTTATATGTATCATTTGTTGTGTAATTGCTATAACATTTTTTTGACGTTGTGGATGGAGGGTGGAAGCCCACCTAACTCTCACAGTTTGGAAAATCAAATTCATGAATATCTCTAAATTTAAAAAATCATGTTCTTGCTAGAGCGAATCAGAATTTCACACCACCCTTTCGAATGTGATGTAAATTTTTATTTAATTGGAGTCTTATTTTATGTTGCTAAGCACACAATTTTTCACTTTGTGCACTATGCCAAAGGTTAGGTGTGTACCCAATTTTTCCCAAACATACATTAATGTGTACTAATTGGGCGTTGTTTTTTTTATTTTATTTTATGTTGCTAAAAGTTGGTTAAGGCTGGTTTAATCTATATTAGGAAAATTTATCATATAGGTCCACCTCATATCTTACATAGTATGACCTTGCAATTCTATTGGTTACATACCCACTATTTCCTATTTTTTCTCCTATGTATTACATAAGGCAACCAATAGAATTGGAAGGGCACACAACCTAGTTAGAATTCCTGGAAGACAGGATAATTCCTCATATATTAGGCCTTTTCATAGTCCAAGTTAACGGGTAATTTCAAGTTTGTTGGACATGAACAGTTGGGGAGCTTCTAAATACATACATAAAATTCTCTCCATGCCCACCACAAATTGAATCCTTTATTATAATTTTACATTTAAGCACAATTACCATTAAGGACAAAAACACCCCGCCACCACCTCCCCCCGTCCCCCTCAATTGTGACAGCCACTTCCTTCCCCTTCCTAGCCCCAAACACCAGCCACCCCCTCCCTGCAAAACCCACCAACATGCCCTCCTCTTGCCACCCTTCAAACCTAAGCCCTACCCTCCCTCCCCAATCCTATAACCACCACCTCCTCACTCCTTGACAATCTCGATCTCCCTATCCTCTATCATGACCTCCTTTAACACCATAGTAACTTCTCCAATAAACACCTAGCCATTGCTGACTCCTTTAACTTCAAAACCCTAAACCAGTCATTGGAAAAGAAAGGAAAGGAAAGGGAAGGGCAGGGAAAGGAGGAGTTGCAATGGTGGGAGGGAGGGGAGATGGGGTAGCGGAGGGAGAGGGGAGGAAAGAGGAGGGGCTGGGGGATAATAAGATGAAGTGAAAAAGGGTTGTGGGGTAGCAGGGAAATGAGAGAAGGGTGGCTGTATGGGGATGGGGATAGGAGTGGAGGGGTTGGGGGTGGTGGGGAGGGAAGGGAAGGGAAGGGAAGGGAAGGGGTGGGTGAAGGAATAAGGGAAGAAGTGGTGGGTGGTTGGGCATATACAGAGATGGTGTGGTTGAAGAAGAGGGAATTTTGAGATTTAAAGGGGTGTGGAGAGACAAATGAAATTTTGAACTTTTTTTTATAGGTAAAGAGGTGGGTGCTGAGAGAGATTTTATAGGTGTATTTAGAAGCTTTTGGATAGTCATATAGGTCCATGTGTCTTCCTATGGGTCAAGTTACGTTAGTAGCTCATTGTATGTTCTCTTCGTAAGGTCTAGAGTGATTGTAGTTTCTTAGTTTCCTAATCTTTAGAATTAAGAAAACTCTAGTACCTTATAAATATCTATATAACGGCATTATTCACTAAAGAGTTGATATTGTGTTTGTGATAATTTATTCAATCTACAACCTAGCAAAAGTATTGTTCTAGGGTTTATGATCACAAGCCTAGAAATTCCCCTCTTTCAGCCCTAAAACACCACCCAAGTAGGCCCAAGTCAACCCAACTACTTCCCCTACCTCTTGGCCGTCAATTAAACACCTTAAACCTAAAATTAATGGCTGCTAAGAATATTCAGCAACCAATTCTTTTAGAAATTTAGCAAAATTAACCCCTTAACAATCCCCAAGACTGTTGGTCATATTTGTTTGGCAGAATAGGATTAGAGGGGAAAATGAATCCCTAGACTATTAGTCCTAAGCTCTGTGTTGTTGGACAGCAATGAAATGAAAATAAATAAATAAAAAACTAAAAAACCCATAACAATGACGATATTATCAACTCAATTTTAGCACCCAGAACTCACAACTTAGAAGCGTTCCGACCCCTAAACCCATCATCACATCAATTGCAGGTAGCATTATTCTAAGTTTTCTAAAGTCGTTCTAAATCATTCTTGCTCACATTAGGAGTCAAACATGGCACCAGATTGTATCAAGTTTATCAAACATCAGCAACTACTTCATTCACACACATTTTAGCTCCAAATTATACATAATGACATTTCAATTTTAAAAAAATTAATTAAACAAGTATGTCACGATGTTATAAACTTAAACCTGAACAATTTGTCTGCATTTGCACTCTTATTCCTCTTGTGACGAGGCCAGAAACCCTCAACCATAAAACTTCCAAAGCTGAGCAGGAGCAATTATTGCACAGCCTTGAGGGTGTTTGCCACGTGGTATCTTTCTTCATTGTGATTATTTAAGATAGTGGGATTCATCATATTTATATTACTTTAAGAGACAATATGGGAGCATAATTTTTTTTTGATTGGTGGAAGGTACCACCTGCCATTGCCATGGTACCCTATCTGCACCTAATAATTTTTCCTAAAAAATTGTTCAGCACATTATTCAAAATTCAATAACCAAAAAAAACACATAGGTATTAAGAAGGAAAACTTGAAAGGGCTGGTAGAGGAGGGTCCCAACCGCCAAAACCCAAAATTAAAAAAAAAAATAAAGAAGGAAAGCGGCCATAATATTAAGGATGGTTGTCTGCTTATATAATAGGAAACTGTAAAGTTTAGTTATAAAGAAAATGAAGAAATACAAGAGTGTAAAACGGGTGACAAAAAGTCCACCAGGAAAGAAGAAACAATATAAATAAAACCAGAATTATGAATCATACATAGCTCTAATAAAAATAAAAATAAAAGGGATTCTTTAGAGGGAGAAGTCATTGAAACCCAGAAAGAAGGCATACAACAAATTTTGTCAAATCAACTTTCTAATTCTACAACCTTGTCCTTAAAACCTTTTGCAATTCTCTCCAATCAATCAAAAGCATATGAACACAAGTAGATGGTACCACCCAATCCACCTCTAAGGCTGTACCAACTGAAACATGTACTGTAAGGCCATAGCCATGCGGCAATGCGTAAACAAATTGTCAATCCTTTCTGTATCTGTCCTACACATAACACACCACCATGCATGTAAATAAAAATTACAACTCATCTTCCAAATCATGTCATTGGTATTAAGCTTCTATGAGCCATGGACCAAGCAAATATTGAACTTTAAGAGGCACACTTGCATTCCAAATCATCTTATGAGGATCAAAGACAAGTACATTTGGGCTATAATAATCTTATCAAAAAAAAAAAAAGACTTTGCAAGAGAATGATCCTCAAGAATGGATAGTCCACAATCTTTTATCAATCACTCCATTTCTCTAAGAAAAACAATCAAAGATAGATAACAAAGAAGCCTTCATTAAGGTTTATGAAGAAATAAAAAAAAATTTAAGAAATTGGGCCAAATGAGAAGAAGCCAAGGTTGAACATTTTTCCAGAAGAAAAAAACTATAAAGGTACACAAACCACGTCAAATGCGACATTAGCATCATATTTCATAGGTTTAGGTAGCAAAACTTACTAAGGGTTCAAACTTTCAAAAGGAAGTAATCATTTACTTTCCATCTACAATTAATAGGAGAGAACAACAGATTGAAAGATGAAAGTATCATGAATTCATGATAATAGTGTTGCTTTGTAGAGTAAGAACTTACTATGAATGTATGTAAAACAAACGAATTTTTCTTTTTATAAGTATAAATTATAATATATCTATTTGTGAATATATTTCCAAGATGATCATATAAAAATATGGTTTTCCAAATCAAACTTCAGTTTGGGATATCAGATAATAATGTGATTGTTTTCTGAGCGTCATGTAATGTTTCTTCCCATATACTACCAAGTTACAACTAAGAGATAAACAACTTGCATAAAACTTACGTGACAAAATAATTCCTGGCAAAATTTTCCCATTTCCCAGGGTCAGATGGTTTTTGTATCTGCGGTCATCAATTGCAGCAGCAACAGATGTTATCCATGGACTGTATGACACCACGGTTTTGGGAAAAGGACCTCCATTTCCAGCAGCCTGTGCAACAAACACTCCAGCCTTCACAGCTGAAAGAAGTGCAGCATCAAAAGGATTTAAAAATGTGGTCTTTGTAGTTGCAGGAGGACTGTTTGGCCCCAGCGAGAGATTGAGAATGTCCACACCATCATAAACAGCCTGTCAAGAGTTCTCTTCAATTAACATAATTTAAAATTTGAAAAAAAATGCAATAAGATATCACTACGAGAATTTCAAATAGAAAGAAAAACAATCTGAAGTAGTCATGTGTAGCAAATGTAGCCTCCAACAAGCACTCAAGCCGAGAGTTCTTTTGGCAACATGACTAGAAGTCAAGGTTGTAACATTTTGTGTACACAAAAAGGAGCTGTTCCTTTTTTCTTTTTTGATAAGTAAATTGTTTTAAAAAATACATAAGAAGGGGATGTCCCCCATGTACAAAAGGTTAAACCATGATAACCTATATTGAAATTAAAAAAACGCCTATAACTCAAACAAGGCAAAGAGAATCCACAAAATCCAAAAGATGATCTAGGTTGAGAATTGAGATCTGACTATATATATATAAAAAAAGTTTTAGAAAGAAAAATAAATAAATAAATAAATTCTTCTTCTATGTTAAATGTTTATTCTCATCAAATTCATCAACCTTAGTATGCTATTTTGGTGAAAAATAAAACAAATAAAGAAAAAGGCATCCCCAACATGTCCCTAGTGTGTCTTCAATGTGTCCCACGACACATGTCGGACACTAGTACACGACCTCCGAAGAGGTGTTCGTGCTTCATAGATTGCCATTGTGTCCTTAAACAACTTTATAAATTTTGTCCCTAACACCCAAACAAACCACCCCCCCCCCCCCCCCCCAACACACACACACACACACACACAAAATCTCTGTGGAAAACCCAATCCACCCCCAAATAAGGCCAAAACAAAATCCCACAACTCCCTTGACACACTACATTGAATAAGCAAGGGCAAAATTGACTCTATCCTACTTACACATGCACAACCAATTTCCATGGATCTGAATCATGATCAAATTGTTAATTGTCAATATCTTCTCATGGACTGCATTGCAGTCAAAAAAAATGCCACTTTGGAAAGCGCCTCAATAGACCAAATGTCTTTCCAAGGAAATCGAGTCCTCCTATTTCCTAACAAAGTAGTACTTCAATGGGAGTGTTTGGGAAGCCAAAATTCACTTTTACTCTCACAAACATCACATCCAACAACAAAAAAATCCAACCCTCTTCCCAAACACAAATATTTTAGCCTACTAAAATAGCCAAAAACTAAAAAGCCTACTAGCTAACTTCCCAAACAAGGCCAAAGTAAATTCATCTCTAACCTTCCTCTCTTATCCCCACACCCCCACACCCATACAGCGGGCTGAGAAGGTTAGATAACTGCTCAATAACCAAATCCTGGACATTATTCATCACACTGATGTCCCAGAAAATCTCAATACCTGTGTTCTATATAATGAGGCACTGCCACTGAAGTTGCTTTATTACTCTCAAGAAGAAATATAGAAAGGAAATCTTCGTCCAAGGTCTCAAACACTAGGTCAGCTATCCTTCTAAAAATTTACTCTATCTGTTTCCCACCCTAAAACTTACAAATCTCGAGAAGTCATCCCAAACCTGATGAATACCCTTCCAAAGTCCTACCCCATGAGACATTGTCACTTCCTGTAAGTTCCAATCTCCCCCAGTAACTCCCTTATTTAGCCATGACCACATTTATCCAAGTCCAATGCTTATCCTTTTTCAAATGAAAATATCCACAAACATTTACCCAAGAGTGTTCTATTAAAAATAGCCACCCAAACCTATTCTCCAAACTGGAGCACAAACAATCTCCCAACCAACCCAATGATATTTAAACTCCAAACTCCCCAACATAACCCGAAACAAATCCCAAAACAATTTCTCCTTGGCCAACTTCTATGCCACCTGACAAAGTCCAAAAAACACATTGAATATAAAGCAATGAAAGAACAAAAGCCGAATGAAGAAAAAGATAAGAATCCAAAAAAAGAAAAAGATAAGAATCCAAAAAAAGATAAAAGATAAGTAAAAGGGCATCCTAATAGTTTCAAATTTGATTAAATAACAAAAGATTTTCACCAGAGCACCAAAACTAGGAATTAAACAAGCATCCTATAAACATGGGTGGAGCCACAACATAACTAGTGGTGTTAATTGACACCACTCAATTTTGAAATTTTTTAATAACTGTAAAATTTTATCCAAAATGTTTAGCGTTTTACAAATTAACCCAGTGGAATTAAGATTAAAAATTATTTTTTGGGGTTTTACAAAATTGAACCCAGCATAATGAGAGGGATAAAAAAAAAGAACGAGAGAGAGAGAGAGAGAGATGTTATTCTTACTACACCTCATTATAAATACATTCCAAAACTTTGGCATTAGTGTCCAAAATTGCACATGACACATTTGTTAATGCACATTAGAATACAATTTTTGGGGTGTATTTATAAAGAAGTGGAATGGGAATAAGAACTACAATTGTCATTATTATTAATTGTCATTAATTCTCCCATTCACAATAACTACAACTAGTCAAATGACCCGGTTGAATTAAATTTCTAGCTACACCACTGCCTATTATTGCAACTCCTAATATGACTAAAGTTGTGGAGATGACTTTGGTTCCAACTCAAAAGCAGTAGTAGACAAAGGTTCGCATCACCAAACCTCAAAAAAGGTAAGGGAGGACCACGACAACCCATTCGACCTGAATGCGATAGAAAATAAAACTTCTTGAGCCAGTATTATTATGCCAAAAACAGAACTAATTCAATGGAGCAAAAACGAAAAAGAGATGGACAAAGTTAATTCTTGATAGGATTTGAAAATTTATGAAATATACAAATTAGTTATCAAATTTAAGGTGTTTAGGGCCTTGGCCTTTCTTTATTTGATTTCTATGAAGCACCGATACTTCAAAACAAATGTGCAGTCACACATTGGGATGCAAATACGGGACACGCCACATTGTGTGTCCCTTTACTTAATTAATTTGCTTTCAGGGGACATGCCAAGGACACATCAACTAGTTTTTTTCCTCTCTTCTTTAAGACTTTTGATAGATGTTGAATGTTTATTAGTTGTTGCTTAGATTTAAAAAATTAAAACATCATCCGTAAATAAGACATAAATGATAAGGGTTAACTTAAGAGTGGGGCATTTTTATATTGAATTAGTGTTAGTTTTTGTTAATATTTGTTGTTTGTGGATGTTAAATTCCCCCCTTTGTTTTTTAATTCACTGAGGTCCCATATTTGTGTCTGCATATGTGTCTGTGTTTCTTAATTTGATCTTCTACATATGCCCTCCAAAAAAAAAAAAAATATAAAATAAACAAGAGAGAGAGAGAGAGGCCACAAGTCAAAAACTATGAAAGTGAACAAGGGCAGGCACATTTGGTATCATTTCTTTCTTCTTTTTTTTCACACAAAAAAAACAAAGAAAAAAATGGAAACTGACAATGAAAACTCATTGGGAAAATTGTTTCAAAATTTATTTTGGGCAAAGATTTGTAAAACACTAGTTTTAAGGAGTAAATTGTTTTCTGAATATTTTAAAACTATTTTCGCACAAATGAAAAAGTTATGAAAATGATGAGTGTTTCCAGATTTGTCATAGTTTTCATATCTGAAAACACAAGAAACAAAAATTGAACTTGAAAATAATGAAGTTCAGAAACAATACCAAACAGAGCCACCCATTAAAGTTAACAGATCCAATTTTCCGAGTGTTGACTGCAATATAATTTTTTGAAGCAATAAACTAACATTGATAGACTATACAGCAAAGAAACACCCCATTTAATTTCAGAGGACAACAGAAACAAAATTAGTATTAGCATCTCCTATTTCTTAACTCAGTATCCACATATCCGTTTACCTGCTCAATAGCAGCAACCACATCAGCAACATACCCTCCAAAAAGCCTGTATAGTGCCTTGTACACAGCAATTCTGAACACATGAGCAAAAGGATTTGCTATTCAAACTAGCATTGGGGAAAAGGGTAATGAAAAGTTAGCATCAGATCTTTATCCTCACCTGGCACGGGGAGCCATTCCACTCGCTTTCCCAAATTCATATCCATGCACTCTAACAGGAATCCCATTATTACCAGCAGCAATAGCTGCTGTATGACTGTTAAGCAATGTTATCAAAGAAAAAATGGATCAGAATACAGTAAAACAAAGAGAATGATAGTTGAAAAGAAAACTTAACTACCAGTTGCATAAAATGCAGCACCAAAAATTATGATAGTTTGCTTCGTGTCAAGTAGTACAATTGTAAATAAAGCCATCCGTCAACCAAAAGGACTCATAATAAAAAGAAAAGAAAATTGGCAGCACCGCATTCCCACTAGACAATATTTTAGAATTTTAAGGGTTCTAACCTTCCATGTCCATCTCCATCCAAGGGAGAAGCAAAATCAATTGCAGGATTAAAAATTCCAGCTGCAATTGCAGCTTCAGCAAAATGTTGGGCTCCAATAATCTTCCCGTTACAGAAGTTCCTTTTGGTATCAGGATCAACTTCACATTTTCCTCTGTATTTTGGAACAGGCCCATATGGTTTAGTATTGGAGGTTGCAAAGCTTGGATGGAGAGGATAAATCCCTGAGTCCACAAATCCTATTACAATGTCCTCTCCAGCCCTTTCAAAGCCACCTCCTGTTGGCCATACTCCAGTTGGAAGCCCCAAAAATTGTGGCGTATGTGTTGTAAGTCTCCTCACCTTCCAATCTCTCTCCACAGATTTCACACCAGGGGCTCGTCTAAGAATTTCTGCCTAACAACATACATAGTTTGTTTAAGAAAATGCAAATGTAATAGGATTGAACATCAATAAGCACAGAAGTTGTTAGAATAAATTTAATTCCTTAAACAAAGGAAATGGAATCAACAGTCCAAGTCAGCACCTGCTCAGGAGAAATCTGAATTGCAAAGCCGTTAATAAGATGCCGATAGCTGTAGAGTTTCTTGTAGGTCCCACGACCAAACAGCATCCCCAGAAGCATATCATGTTTCTTTTCTAGGTGATGACGGTAAGATGTCACTGTTTCACTGAAAAGAGACAAAAATACAGGGGAAAGAAAGTAAGAATAGTCATCAACAAGCCTATGTGTCTCTTTTGTACTTGTCACAAAAAAAAAACAAACATGTTCCCTTTCCACAGGTGGCAGGAATAGGATGTCACCAGTTCACAGAGGAAGTGGTAAAAGAGTAAAAACAAGGTCCCAAATGTCACAACTTGCACCCTAAAATGGTCCCACAGGGTTCCCAGATGCGACCCCAAAGGGGAAGAGAGGACAAGGGGACAGCATATAAATATTCAAAGAAAAAAAACATAAAAATGAAAATAAAGACACAGTACCAAACAGTGAAGAACCTTTTTGCCTGTTTCCTGCAAAATGAGGAATGAACCCTCAAATTGCATTGTATAGACTGAGAGAGTGGTGGTACGTATGACACCCACTTCTCCAAAACAATATTGGATGTAGTTAAAATATCGCAAAAGCCTTTCACTTATGCTTTTGACCCCGATCAACCCAATAAAGCATCGCCCAACTATTTTGGTCTATGGCATACACACGTCCACATACCACATGCATAGCTTGTATTAAGGGCATGCTTCAAGGACTAATTGTAGTTAATGCTGTCTCTGGAACTTGCGAAAGCAACATGACTAAAGAGGAGAAACTACAGCTTTAGGAGCTATTCTTTTTCGATGCCCCACAGAAGGAAAATTTCATAAAATTAAGCAGTCTGGAGACCTCATTCTGCAAATTCAAAACTATTTGGCAGTTGAATTATTATTTACCCAAAGAGAGAAACATAGGACTTAGAACTCAGAGTTGCTCACACAGAACCCTATGGTACTTGCCTAGGCCATAACCTTAGGAGATTTGGTGGTTGCACAGAGCTAACATCAAATATCTGATAAGTAATGGTAGTAGTTTATTTCAGAATGTAATATTCCTTAAGGGTTTACTGCTCACAATGCCAATATGACACAGTGTTCTACAATAGGGAAACCGATTCCAATAGATATTCTCTTATTAACAAGAACAAAGCAAGAAGGGGAAAAAAGCATTAGTTGTTAAAAACCAAATCAAGCATGATGAGATGAACACCCAACAAAATCATCTTGTTTATATCAGGTGTGATTTGTTTGTAGAAAATAGGAACATTCAATTTACTTTTCTAATTGAAACTAAAGGTTGGTTTGGGGTGTCCTAAAAAAGTGCACTTTTTGTCTTTTTACGAAAAGGTGTGCAGAAAAGTAGAGAGGTGATGTGATGGAAAAAAGATAAAAAGATAAAAAGATGGATTATATAGGTTATGCCAAACAAGGCCTAAATTAGATGTGCTACGTATTGTGTATTTTTCTCTTGTTTATAGCAGGAGGGATTTCGTAATAATTTAATTTTAGACGAAAATCCAAAGAAACAATTTGTATTGAGTTTGTTGACTATATGACCGTAACATGAAATAAACTCTAGGCAAACCACTTCATAAAAGGACTTTACGCCTATGTTTGGTTGGGAAATTTGGGAAGAGATTTGGAAAGGGAAAAGGTGTGTGAAACTAAGTAAAATGTAAGTATATTTTATTAACATTTCACCTACTTTTTCCATTTCCCTTTCCAAATCCCTTTCTAAATCTCCCAACCAAACACAACGTACAAAAGCAAGATACATTAAGATAGTATCTAAGGTATTACTACCAGAAAACAATTGCGATTCGTTGAACGATAATTTACACATGCTTAGGCACAGCAACCATGTATCGAAGGCCCCAAGCAGAAAGTTGACAACACCAATTCCAATTTAGAATAAAAGTCAATTCAAGCATCAAAATCATAAAATAGTAAAATAAAATAAATACTAATATTTAACCAGACATTTCAGCAGCCACAAACCCACCAGCATATAAAATGTGATCTCAAAAAAAAAAAAAGATAAAAGAGTACCTGGTAACATCAATCTTCTCATCAGAATCCACAGCAGTGGCTTCAAAACCATCAACACCGCCTCTATAACTTATCACAGGCTCTCCTTCAACAGTTACTATGTAAATATCTGCTTTTCCCATAATCAAAAGGCTAAATAACACCAGAATTTTATACCCAAACTCCAAAGACCTCATATTTGCTGTCTGTTTCCCCCACAAACTGTAAATATGTATATGTTTAACACTGAATAGAGACAGTAAACCAAATAAATAAACAAAGCTTATTGTGGCTTCAAAAAATAAATAGATAAAACAGAACCCCCAAACAAAAACAAAAATGTTCAACAATAAATGGGAAGTATATATATATATATATATAGATTTATATTTCAGAAAATTGAAGAACTATAAAATTATTATAGTTATTAAGAAAATTACCCAATCAACTTCAACAGACCCAGTGTATGAAGCTCACTCTTTTATTCACATTCTCCCCCATTTGACTAACCTGCATAATAATATATAAAACATGAGGCCAACTACACAAGAAACGAATCAAACAAAAATTAAAAATAAAAATAAAAATAAAAATAAAAAAAACCTCATATTTGCAGCTTATAAAAAGAAAATCAGATCAAACCAGATTGAATGAAAAGGAACAAAAGATAAAGATCTTACTCACAGTTTTTCTTCTTTTTTTTATGGAATCACCAAAAAAAGCTTCTCTCTACAATCTTGTAATGCAAATAAATTGCTAGGATCGAAATCCAACTACATTACACTATTTTCTGATGAGTCATTAAATCATACCAAACAAAAACAAAAAATATTGATAAGCAGAGAAATCATCTACAGGAGCGCAACGGATAAAGCAAGTACGAGTAGAGAGTAAAGAGAGTGAGAGTGAGAGTGAGAGAGAGAGAGAGAGTGGGTAGGGAGAGTGGTAGTTAGGGTTACCCGCTTTTGTGTAGTATATATAAATAAATCAGAAAAGAGTGGGAGCTCGAGGGATGCTCCCCCCGAAAGCCCCGAATTGCCATTTTTGGCAAAAAAAAAAAATGCAAGGCAAGTAAAAAAAAAAAAAAAAAAAAACAGTTTACTGAAAATGGAAATTAGGGGGATTCGGGGAAGCCAATTTCGAGCTACCAAT
The DNA here is from genome assembly GCA_025200525.1 of Camellia lanceoleosa. Classification (NCBI taxonomy): domain Eukaryota; kingdom Viridiplantae; phylum Streptophyta; class Magnoliopsida; order Ericales; family Theaceae; genus Camellia; species Camellia lanceoleosa. The sequence goes on from CM045761.1 coordinate 117,309,238, forward strand.
CAAAGTTGTAAATAAATAATACTCCTATAATAATATTCTTAAAAATAAATAAAAACAAATACCCGCTCAAGCAACAATTATTCGGTGTTATCGTACGGTCACGTTAACAAAGAATAAAAAAAATTAAAAAACAAAAAGGAAAATTATAAGCAGGCGAAAGGAAGGGAAAAAAATTAAACACATTTCATAATTTTTTATTTACACTTTATTACAATTTTTCATTTACACTATATAACAGATACATTTGCACCCTCATATATTAATAATTTTTTTTTTCTCCCCCTGCATGTAATTCTCCTTAAAAAAGTAATTAAAAGATTCAAGCACCGCGCCGGCCAATCACCAAATTAATTTGATTATCTAATTTTTCAAATCATATTTTGATTTTTTCAATTTGTATTTTTTTATAGACAAATTATACATTACCCCTTTTAACTCGTTTTTTATTTTATTTTTTTAAACTAAAAATTAATATAATGTACCTTTTCATTTTCTAAAAGTTTTGAAAGTTTTGTATTAATTTTTAGTTTAAAGTGGTATACTGAAAAACGGTAATAATTGAGGGGTTAAAGTGTAATTTGCCATTTTTTATTAATTTTTTTGTAATATTTTGGTCTTTTTTTTTAATTTTTATATACATCTAATTTAGATGTACTCAAAAAATAAAAATAAAAATGTGAAGAAGTCTTTAAAATATTTAATAAAGACTACAAAATACAAATATATATATATATATATATAAATCAATTCATTTTTTGTATTTATTAAATTTTACAAATATTTTACTTTTTGAGCACATCTAGCTTAAATGCATCTAAAAAATAAAAATAAAAAATTAATCAAAATACTTAAAAGTCACTCAAAATAAAAATATATACGTATATGAATTTAAAAAAATCTAAATATGATTTTAAAAATTAGATAACGAAACATTTTGTATTTTTCTTTTATTTGGGGAATTTGATCAAAATTCTCTCATAATAAAACTTTAATGCATTAACGATAAGTACAAAAAAAAAATAATTAAAAAATTCAACACATACCACTATGATCAAAGTATTAAATTTTAAAATAATATAACTTTCAATTTATATGTTGGTTTTTAACAAAATTAGTATTTTTAGAATCCTTTCATTAAGATCTATCAAATAAGGTCTATGTTGACTATGAAATTCTTAATAAATAAATAATTATTATCTTCAAAATTGATCTAAACAGTAACATATTATTCTGATTCACAGTAATATGTTACTCACAGTAATATGTTACTCTGGTAATATTATCCAAGAAAAAATTGATATTTTACTTTGTCCTTACTCAATTATACGTCTCCTCCTTAAAGAATTTATAAAGCAAACTAAATTGGACTGTCATTTTTACCAAACAAAAGTCCAATGGAGAGATTTTAACTATTTCCCTTTTTATTATTCCCAATACAAAATGTGAGTCTCATTTCTTCATTAATCATATAAATAGTGACTTTTTTTTTATAGTTGGATGTTTCAATTAGTTTACACGCATCTCAATTAAAATTAATCTAACCGTCTACTTGCAGGACCCATTTAAAGTTAGAGCAAATGTAATGTATGAACTGACTCTAAGATATTTATTGAGGCTAACAAGTGTTAAATTTGAAACCTAGAAAAACACACTCCCAAAACTCATAAGTTTTTTTTAAAATTTTTTTATTAACGAGTAAACTCATCAAATATGTCCCCCGCCAACTTTGGAATCAACTACTTAATGTCGGTTAATCGGAATAGGATGAGAGGCAAACCTTGGGTGCGTGCACGAACTCCACAATGCACACACTATTTCAATTAGAGAGTGCAACTGACAAGATTCAACCCAACACAAAAATCCTAAATATAAATTGTCCAACACTTAGAGAATCATCCTAGGACCACCGTACCAAACCCCTAAGAATTAGTCCTAAAAAATGTGAAATCTAAAACATCAAGACATATACCTCAAAATCTTACCAAAATGTCACAATCTCACAAGTTCCAAAACTCAAGTTATGCCCACTAAAGAGTAATGATTGAGATCCCCACCCCGACAAGACCCGACAAGACTCTACAAATATGAACCACTTATGATATAAACCCTACACATATAATAGTGAGCCCTACACATACATAGAAAGTCAGAATCAATTTAAAAGTGTGGAGGTAATTCTCAAAAGAGATCTCAAATATTTTCTGCCTCCTTAATTAAAGCAGGGATCGTCGGTCCAAACATTTTCCACCTACTGAATTAACACGTTGAGGTTGACATCACTAGTGACTTACCACTTGGCTAGGACAATTGAATAACTTTTGAAAAATAATTATTCCGTTATTATTATATTAACAACAAAATAAAACGAGTATATTTCTAATACCAAATGTCTCGATCACACTTGTAAAATGTGAGAAAAACTATTTAAAAATTGTTAAAAAATTATAAAATATTTTAAAATCCATAAAATATACATCAAAATAGTAATAAATAGCTCAAAATTTATATATATTTTATATTTTTCTTGTACTCTAAGTTCACTTGTTAAATTACCTTTTTAAAATGTGAACATATAGATGCAGAGATGAGAAAAAAAATAAAATGATTGTAATTTCTCACTTTCTTATTTGGATAGATTATAATTAAATGAATAATTTTAGTTTCTCATCAAATCTTATCATTTTTCGTGAAAAATAAAATTTAAATTTAGTATATTTTGACTTTCTAATCATTTATCACCATTACTTGCCTTATTAATTACTCAAATAAGTTATGTCATTCTCTTTATTTATTTTTTGTCTCACCAAACGATCCCATCTAAAACGAGTGTTAATTTTGTGACAAAATGCATGAACAATGGTCTTGTAATAAACGGAAGATGGAGGTAGTCAGTTACTGAAAATGGGTCCACTTAATGACTGTGGAACTGTTTCGTGCATTTTAGCTGGGTTATTTATTTTTTATTTTTTTATTTTGATAATTTGTGATTCCTATATATATTTTGACATGTTAAGATATATTTTATTAGTTTATTTATTTTTATTATTTTATAATTTTACATTTTTTTTTTGTATTTTGAATATTTGTACAAATATTAGTATAAATAATATATTTTAGATAATAAAGTAAATAAAGAAAGAAAGAAAGAAAAATAATTGAAGTTGGAGGCTGCCGACGTCTCCACTCAATAAAATATATATATTTATTGTATAATATTTATTAATATTATATTATTTCTTTGGCAGGTTTGCCCATAAAATGAAGGCTGCTGCTCGACGAAAGAAAAAGAGGCGAGCGCCACGAGGAGAGAAAGAAAAGAAAGAAAGCGTGGGAAAATTTAGAGGGTATTTATTTTATAGTGGCTGTTATAGGAGTATGAGTAGTTAATTTTTATATCTTTATGGTTGAGATAAAATTCCCATCAAGTAATTGAGATAGTTTGTATTTATTTATTTTTATTTTTTTGTATTGATTGATTTGAGTATTGTTGTATAACTCAAATTCTTATGAAAATAATATTTTATCAAATAATATGTTCATTTGATTGTGAATATATGTTATACAAATAATTTTCATGCTTGTGTAATAAAATTGTTAGATAAGATATACCTAGAAAGACTAGCGGTGCATCAACCTTAGTTTAGTGGTGGCGGTCTGTACTAAACGAAGATGATTTGTGACTTTCTGATTTTAAAACACAAACATTTTTAAGTGATGTGCCCTGACCAAGATATAATGCAATACCATTCTCAATAATTTTCTACAATCTAAATACAACCGCCCCCAATTGTAAGGTTAGTAGTGGATTTTAGATCCTAAGATTCCTTTTTCTCACCTTCCTTCAAAAGCCTAGATTTTTTAATTAAAACCAACTTGCCCTAATATTTGTGGTTCGACACCTGTTCTCAACCGCTATTCTACATAGTAGTAGTAGTTGCTACCGCTTTTATTTATTTTATTTTGGTGTGCAAATGACCTATCAAATTTTGGCACCATTGTCGAGGATTTCTGGCAAGTTATTTAATTCAGAAATTTCAATTAGTTTTGTTTTACTCATTTTTTTCTTTTTGTGGAAATTGTCTTATATAGGTGAACTAAAAACAAAAAAACAAAAAACAAAAAACAAAAAAGTATATAAAAAATAAAAAATTCATACCTTAACGTTGGAAAATTATCATTACCTGTGTAGTGTTGGACAAATGATATTTGTATTAATGTAGGGGACTAATATTATTATTGTTGTTGTTGCAATTTTGCAAGATTTTCAAAGTGGATTACTGCCCAATTATCTTGTACAATTTTGTTTTGTTTTTATCGCACTTTTCTTTATCACAATTTACTTACTGCAATTTAATTTTACTTGAAAGGGTAGTCTAAGACTCTCTACATGTTGAACATTTATTTTATTTTGTAAAGTGTTGTTTTATTTGTACTAATTTGCAGGTGCTTTGTGTGTGTGTGTGTGTGTGTGTCATATAAAAAAGAAAAAAAAATGATTGTATTGTATGCATGGTTGTCTTTCTTATCTTTCAAATTTATTGTACGACCCTGACCTAGAGCGAACCCTTAGAAATCTTCGGAAATGTAAACCGACTTTAGTAATGGCTGAAGCAGTAGTAGACCAACCTAGATCACTGAAGGCACATTTACACCCACCACTGATGTCTCATCATTGTGCATCCAATTGCCAATTACCGAAGCAACCCATTATGAGATTAAGCCTAGTACCATTCAAATGTTTTCATCTTTTCAAGGACTTGGTAATGAGGATCCCTATAAACATCTTAGTGAGCTTTTAGACACCTGTTCTACAGTGAAACTCCAAAATTTTATTGATAAGACCCTTAGGTTGAAACTGTTACCCTTTTCACTTAAAGATAAGGCCAAACACTGGCTAAATTCCTTATCTGCAAACTCTATCACAACCTGGGACCAAATGAGGATAAATTTTTTCGACAAATATTTTCCATATAAGACGTGTCATCACTAATTTTTCTAAAATTGATGGTGAGCATTTCCATGAGACTTAGATAAGGTTTCAGGATTTACTCCATCAGTGTCCCTACCATCAGGTACCCAAGTGTAGACTGCCCGAACTCGCGTGCGAATTGTGTTCTAGCTACTATAGTTCGGACTACTATCACAGTTCTGAATCTAATCTCACAAAGTGAAATGTAAGACTGATAAATCACCAAAGAGTCCAAATCCGGCAAATCGTTTTGAAAAATCGATTTTAATAAAAAAGCGCCAAACATGAACTGCTTTGCTAGATTACAGAGTCGCTACCTAAATATTTTATTTTGAAAAATTTAGGAAACCCTGACTCGTGTCTAAGGCCACGTGTCCGTCATCACCAAAGTTGCCTCGGCTCGAGAACTTGGGTACGAGAGGGGAAGGTTCTAAAATGAGCACCCCCGCTCGCCCGATCAAAGGATTGGACTTTACTAATCATGATATGTTGTTTTGAAAACACAAGTGTTCTTATTCTAATTTATTAGCTAACTTACTATGTGATGTGCACAGCATACAAGTATAGACTAAATCACTCAATTTGGAACAAAACATCTCATGTTTGTTTTCGAAAATGGTTTGAAGTTGCTATCCTCAAGTAGGCTAAAATGCGGATTTGCCACCCTTAAGTAGGCTTAAAACATGATTTGCCACAAACAAGTGGGCTTAAAACGCACATTTTGATGAATTGTTCCAATTCAAGCAATGAGGCCTTCACCCACAGGCATTCATGCAGTTAATCACTTAAGCACATAGCCTCATGGCAAGCATGCTATCATGGTAGTCATTTACACACATGCAAGGATGTTAAAGCATAAACACTTACAGTATACTTTGAGCCAAAACAACAACTAGTTAGAAATCAATGCATGATCCTAACTATGTTAAGTGCCTAATGCAACACATACAAAATGCAACTAAATGGGCTCGGCTATCTAAGATGGCATATGAATGCGACATTTGATACATGTATTCAAAGAAATGTATTGAAATACAATGCGGTTTGAATGATGCGCCGAGCCCGGTGCATGCAAGACAAATGAATGATGCAAACATGCAAAGCATAAGGTATACTAATTGAAATATGCCCTAAAGCTAACCATCGAAAGCTGATACGCAAAAGGGAGAAAGAAATGGGATTGGAAGACATGCACACACGCACGCACCCTTATTACAAAATTGTGCCCTCTCAACGGAGGATCTGAATAAAAGTTAAGCTAATCTAAGCTAAGCTAAGCAACTAATCTAATAATCTAATTAGACTAATTATTATACAACCAAATTGAATAATAAGCAATCTATTTACTAATTATTACATCACTTCAACTAATTAACAAATTAGCTAATTAAATTACAAATCGAGGCTAACTAACAAGTAAGCATTAAACCAAGCTGCTCTAGCTCTGCTCGAAGAAGTAAAATATGCATGCTCAGTTTTCACCTCGAAAAGCTCTCCAGTTTGCTCTCTTGAGGCTCTGTTTGCAGGGTGTCTTCAAGGACTTGCTGTTGAACCTTATCAAATCAAGGCTAGGGAGTGCACCAGTGGCCCGCCAGCCATGAAAGGTGGCTGCCGGCCACCTGCCGGCCAAGAGTGGACCTCTGCCGGCCAAGGATGGAAGGGTGCCGGCCACCAATGTGGCACTGCAGGCCACTGGTGTGCTGTGACACCATTCTGCAACAAAGCACAAAAATAGAGGAAATAGAGGGTCTCCCTAGGGCATGTATGTACTATGCCACCCCATATCACCTCAAAACATCAAGGGAGAGGCACAATTGGATCCAAAACCATCAATCAAGCATGCAATGCATGATGGCCAAAGATCCAACTTGCACAAATTCAATGAATGTACAACAAATAAGACACTAAGACCACTACCTTATCAAGGGTGATAAAAGGCAATGGAGACAAAGGGAATTGACCCATTTTCATCACTTTGAGTATGAAATGGACCGATTGTGTTCAATATGACGTCCGATTGAACACGATGCAATACAAATGCAACACATGTTTATCTTGGCATGTTTTACTTAGCTCAATTCATGTTTACACATTTTAAGTTACCAAATCATTCCTTAATTGGTTTGTCTGATGTGAAAGTCCTCTAATGGGAAAAATGGCCTCAGCCACAAGCACCTTGAGCATGAAAGAAGCCTCATGCTTTTGGTTAGTAGAAACCCTCAAGAGAAGGCTAAAACTATTAGGCATAAGAGCCTCAATTCCATGCTCAAGCCAACAAGGGGCTTAAGACCACTTTCAAAGCAAATGAAAGAGTGAAGCATGGAGGAAGCTTGCAAAAATTTCAGCACTGAAATGGCATGCAAAAGACACTAAATCATGCAAGCAATGCATGCTAAAAGGCCAAAAGTCAAAGCTAGTGAAGAGCAATACACAAGGGGCATGCAATACATAGCACAAATGACCAAACCAACTCTGGAAAGAGCTCAATCATACCAAAATAATGGTCTAAACATGCTGAAATGGGAGCTCAAAATGCTAGAAGAACATGCACACATGTTGGCCTATAAGTAAGGCATAATACACAACCCTCAAAAGCTATAAGGAAGTGAAGTATATGAGAGTGTGACAACACTATATGCACTGAAATTACATACTAAATGGTGTCATACCATGCAAGCATCACATGCATAACATGTTAAAGGCCTCAAAACTCAAAGCTAGTCAAAGTCCTTTACACTATAGTCATACTAAGCAATACTCAAATGACCTTGACCATTCAAAATAGACCTAAGGAAGGTCAAAATAGTAGCAAAAACATGCTAGACTTGCAGCATAGATGGCAAGAAAGATAGGCTCATGTATTGGCTCACAAACAAGACATGAGACTCAACTTCAAAAAGCATTGAAAGAGTGATAAACATGAGAGTATGACAGAAGTTTATGCTCAGAAATTACATATCAAATGATTCCATATCACACAAACATCATAAATAATGCATGCTAGGGATCTCAAAACATAAGACTAGCAAAGCCAATTACACTATAGCCCTACAAGGCAAGCCATACATGACGAAGACCACTTAGAATGAGTTTAAGCATGTTAAAACAAGGCCAAAAGCATGCCGAAATAGAGCCAAAACAAGCTAGAACAATAGGCCAAAATGCTAAGCATACAAGGCTAACAAGTAGGATTACACTACAAGTGCAAGAACCATGCAAGAGGTGACCAAACCAGCCAAAAATAGAGTTATGGCAGGTCCAAAAAGTCACAAAAATATGCTTGAACTCAGCTTAAAAGAAGGAGAAATGCATGCTCATTTGGTAGGCCAACAAGACATGCAAGCAAGACAAGAGGAGAGGGGACCACCCCCTCCTATTTGGGACCTCAAAACAAGGTTTTCACCACTAAAAATTCTCTAGATTTCAGTGTTTAAAAGGCCAAGAAAAGTGGTCTTGAAAGGCCTTGAAAGATGGCACAAAAGCTTCACAAGCAAAGAGACTAGAAGGGTGGACCACCCTCAAACTCAAAAGGGGCTTAAACCATCATTTTTATGACTGAAAAACAGAGCTTTCTTCAGTTCAAAACCAAGCCAAAAATAGTTTGCAAAGGTGGTAAAAACAAGTATGAAAATAAGCTTAAAAGAGGGAGATGCTCACCCTTGAAGCATAGCACAAGAATAGCCACTTTTCTTGAGCCAAAACCACCTTTGGAGCTCAAACAAGGTCCTAAGCTACCTCATCCCAAAGATGATCCACTATTGTTAAGGGTTGATAGGTTGAAGATGGTTGTATGCAAGCCTTCAAGCACAAAATCTTTAGAGAGAGTGAAATCTAGATAGGGAATTTAGAGAGAGAGGCTCCCAAACCTTTTGCCAAATTGTTCTCAAATGTTCTAACCCTTGAATATGAGATATTTGGCTTCAATATATAGCAAAAACAAGAGCTTGGGTCGAAAATATCTCAAGAGAGACAGCTGTACCAGCTGGAACCAAAATATCTCAGAGAAAACTGCTTATCTCGTGGTAAGATCTTACCATTGTTGGCCGGCACTTGGTCATCTATCGCCGGTAGGGGTCATTCTTGGACGACATGGGGTCGTCATTGGCCATTCATGGCCGGCACCTGGCCAAAAAATCCCATTCATGGTCATAAACTTTCATCTCTGGTTAGACAGAAAAATCTGCTTTTTGGGCCCGACTTTAAATAGAAATATCTCCTTCATATGGACTCCTTTGCAGGTCATTCTTGAGCCTAAATTGTATCCCTGGAAGTCTTCTTTTCAATGGTGAAAACTTCACCTCAAAATTCTAACTGTGCAAAAAGTTATGTTTCTTTGAGTGAAGACTGCTTAGTTTTGATCCTATCCGGATTCATGGCAAACTTCTTCTCCAACTTGGTTTCTTCTCCCCTCTCCCATTTTCTTTAACTCCAAACCCCTAAGCAAGGTGTTTTGAAAGATTTTCCAAAGATTTCATCTCTCTTTCATTCATTTCCACTTTATCCTTGCTCGGTTTATCGAAAAGCGCAACATTTAACAAAATGCGAGCGTCGGAACATCGTAGAAACTTTGTTTCAAAAATATTTTGAAAGAGAGGGTTTCAAGGTCTAAAATCTTTGGTCAAAATAGTTTTAGTCCAAAAGGGGTATGAAGTTGGGATTTGACTCTCTCTCCTTGCCAAAGAAATTGAACCTTTGCACTGCACAACTTTTACCACCAAATAAACCATCAGTAGCACCCAAGTCTTAAGGACGGTCAAAAATGGGGTATCTATACCAAGTGGCAACTCGTTCACATTTTTTATTCTGGTTTGACCGACTTATTTAAACAAATGGTTGACTCGGCTTGTAGTGAGACGTTTATGACTAAGGGTGACATAGAGGCATAGGAGTTTTTTGAAAATCTGAGTGAAAATTCCCTACACCATGCATCTACCTCTCGACATGAGAAGCAACTAATCCTTAGTGGTATGAAACGAGGTGGCCTATATGAGGTAAGTCATTATGCAGATGTTCCTCAAAAAGTCGTGGATCAACTGTTAGTAGTAGGACACATTTCTTTACAACCAACACAACCGTCATACCAAGAGGTTTGCACAATTTTTTTAAGTTCTATCCACTGTGTAGCCGAGTGCCCATCAGCACCTCCGTGTCCCTAGTCAATTCCAGAGCATATTAATCCGGTGGAAGGTTTTTCTAAACCGAGTAATGATCCGTTCTCAAACACCTATAACCCAGGATAGAGAAACCATCCAAACTTTTCTTGGCACTCTCAACCACAAGGAAATTCTTATGTTCCACTCCCATTAAGGCAAAATTTCTAAAATTCTGCCAATCCGCCTCTCTACCATCCTGTGTCTCAACAGTCATACCAATATCCTACTCAAAAAAATTCATCTTTTGAGAAAACAGTGTTATAACTTTTGTAGGCTACAAACCAACTTGTCTATTCCCACTTCTAATCCATTTCAAAAATTGAGACCCAAATTGGCCAACTGGTTAACACCTTAAGTAAGAGAGAGGAAGGACAATTGCCTAGTCTGCCAATCAAAAATCCAAAGGAGTAGTATGGGGTAGAATCATCTAATGGCAAGAACATAGAGCAAATTCATGTTGTCATGACTCTTCGGAGTGGTCAAGAAATACCAAACCGAACATATGGGACTAGTGAAAGAGTGGGTGAGCTGGGTAGTCAGATTCAAAATTCACCAAAGCAAAGTAATGAGCCAAGGAGTCCTCCCTTGGGTCTTCCAAGTGAGCGTACAACACTCTATGTGCCAAAGGCACCATATCCCTTGTGTTTAAATGATCATTCTCCTTTTAGTAAGAAAAAGCAAGCATCTACAGAAGCAATGATGGAGGTGTTCAAACAAGTGAAAATCAATCTTCCTCTATTGGAGACGATTAAGCAAGTACCCTCCTATGCTAAATTCCTCAAGGACTTGTGTACGCAAAAGCGTAAATCCAAGAGCCATGTGACCAAAAGGATCCTACTCACTAAATAGGTAAGTTCTATTTTGACCAACAACACTACCTCTAAGCTTAAAGATCCATGTGCACTTATCATTTCTTGTGTCATAGGTGAACATTTGATTGAAAAGGCACTTCTTGACTTAGGTGCTAGTGTCAACATTCTTCCCTATTCGATGTACAAGGAATTTGGGTTTGGTGAGTTGAAACCTACATCTGGGACTTTTTGGTTAACTAATTGTGCCCTCAAAACCCCTTGGGGCATACTTAAGGATGTCCTAGTTAAGATTGGTAGGTTCTACTTTCCTGTTGATTTCCTTGTCCTAGATATAGAATCTGCAATAACTGATAAGAAACATATCCCAGTCATCTTAGGCAACCTTTCTTAGCCACTGCCAATGCATGCATAAGTTGTAAGTCTGGAATGATAGAAGTATCATTTGGAAATATGCAAGTCCAAATAAATGTGTTTCATGCATCCTAACACCCTTCCAATGATATGCATCTGATGGAAATTTTTGGGTTGTGTTTCATTTTGAAGTTAAGGAAGAATCTGTGTAAATTTAAAAAAAAAAAAAAAAAAAGAATCACACACACCGAGTTTAGAAATAAATGTAGTATTCATAATGATTGCTAGTGCTTTGTACTCTGACTAATTATTTTTCTAATGTAGGAAATTTACAATTCTCTAGACTTCTAGCACTGGAAATGTAGAGATTCTCTAAACTCAAATTATAAATAAAAAAAAATGTGCTGTTTTTATTATTAAAAAAAAAAAACTGAATTTTGTGAGTAAATTCTCTTTAAACCCTCACGAGACTACAACTAGTCCACTAGGGGTAACCTAGGGGTTCAAACGCTAGTTGCATACACTAAATGTAATTGTGCTTTCTATGAAAATGGCATAGGTAGATTTTATTTCATTTTCTTTTTGATTTGTTTTACTCGAGAACTAGCAAAATGTAAGTTGAGGGGTGTGATTAGAGCTTAAATGTTACATATTTTGACCCGCTAAAATACATTTTATTGGTCTATTTATTTTTATTATTTTATAATTTTACATATTTTTATGTATTTTTATATATTTTGAATGTTTGTATAAATATTAGTATAAATAGTACATTTTAAATGTTTTATATATTATATAATATTAATATAGTAAATAAAAAAAATAAAGAAAGAAAAATAATTGAAGTCAGGGTATAAATTTGGCCCAGTCCATGTCAGGCCTCATGGGCTCACACCAAAATTCGGGCCGGGCTGGGCCAATCCATGGCCAAAAAATTAGGCACAAGCCTAGGGGGTATTTGAGCCTTAGGCTGGCTGGGCCGGTGGGCGGGCTTGAACATTTTTTCGTTTTTTTTTTATTTTTTCTACCAAAATTTCATTATTTTTCACTAAAAAAGACATTGGGTCACGGGTGGGCCGGGCCGGTCCTTGAGGGGGCCTTAAGCGGACCGATGGGTCGGGCTTCAAAATGATGGCCCAGGCCTAAGCCCAAGGTCTCGGGCTGGGTTTGGGCCCGGGCCCACCCCAGGCCGCAAACGGGCTTTTGACTGCCCACAGGCCACGGGCCATTTTTACAGTCCTAGAAGTCAACGGCTGCCGACCTCTCCACTCAATTAAAAATATATATATATATATATATTTTATATAATATCTATTAATATTATATTATTAATTTTGTTTGTTTTTTTTTGGTAGGTTTGCCTGTAAGATGAAGGCTGCCCAACAAAAGAAAAGGAGGTGAGAAGGCCAAGAGAAGAGAAAGAAAAGAAAGAAAGAGTGAGAAAATTTAGAGTGTATTTATTTTATAGTGGTTGTTATAGGAGTATGAGTAGCTGATTTCTATATCTTAGGGTAAAGATGAAATTTTGATTAAGTGATTGAGGTAGTTTATATTTAGTTTTTTTTTTTTTTTTTTTTTTGTAGAATCTTAATTGATTTGGGTACTGTTGTATAATTTAGATTTTTATGCAAATAATATTTTATCAAATTATGTATTCAGTTGGTTGTGAATACATGTTATACGAATGATTTTCATACTTGTGTAATAAAATTATTAGATGAGTTATGCCTAGTAAGACGGGTGGTGCATCAACTTTAGTTTAGTGGTGACGATCCATGTTAAGCAAAGATAATTCGTGACTTTCTGATTTTAAAACACAAACATTTTTAAGTGGTGTGTACCAAGATACATGATAGTACCCTTCTCAATAATTTTCTATAATCTAAATACAATCACCCCCAATTGCAAGGTTAGTAGTGGATTCTAGATTTTAAGATTCTTTTTTCTTTAAAGCTTAGATTTTTGAATTAAAACCAACTTGCAGTATTCTTTGTAGTTCGACACCCGTTCTTAATCGCTATTATATGCAGTAGTAGTAGTAGTTGCTATCAGTTTTATTTATTTTATTTTGGTGTACAAATGACCTACCAAATTTTGGCGCCATTGTCGGGGAATTTTCAAAAATAGTTTTTAAGTTTTTAATTCTTCTTTTTTTAGTAAACTTTTTAAATATTTTAATCAACTTGCTTTACTTTTTAAATCCATTAATCTATATACAGTTAAAAGGTATAAAAATTTTGAAAAAATCTTTAAAAAATTAGTATTTAATTTCTTAAATATTTTTTCACAAATATTTTACTTTTTAAATACATCTAAATTAAGTACATCTAAAATGTAAAGGAAATAACTAAAATATTAAAAAAAGAGGCTAAAAACTCAAAAAAAAAAATAATTTTTAAAAACTAAAAACCAAACCTAATGTTGTTGTTGTTGTTTTTTTTTTTTTTTGTATTTTTTTAAATTTAATTTTGTAAGCAGGTGAAGTAATGAAAGCAATTGTAACTTGTGCTACCATAGCATATAATTGTTTATTATTGAGAACAATTATGCAATATATTTATCAAAAGCACAGATTGGTTTAACAATTGGCTTAATGAAAATTAAGGATAGACCCCTCTAAATATTTATGCAAGAGTTTGAGAACATTAGAAATTTGATTGCTAGGTTTTCAAATTTGATTGCTAGTTTAAGGATAGTCCCTAGGTTTTCAAATTCCAAAAGTATAAAAAAAAATTTGATATAAATAGTCAAAAGTGACTTTACAAGTTGATATTTTTTTTTTTTATAAAGATCTCTCTCTCTCTCTCTCTCTCTCTCTCTCTTTCCCCCTCTCCTATCTTTACAATATACGATCGCTTCAACTATAACCACCATTGTCCACTGTTGCTGTCTTCAACTGTATCTGTCTCCATCGTCGCCACTACCATCAACCATTTCCATCTCCTCTACCATCTGCCTTCAACCACATTTATTTTTGCCGTCACCGCTATTCTCAATACTCTAAACAATCGTAAATTTGTAACAATCATATAGATCTGAACAATGTCATTGTTGTTCATAATCACTATCGAGATCTTAACCTTTGTTCATTGTTCGCAACCACCATTACACTTCCATCACCTCACTGATGTTAACTACGCTCGCCGGTTTTTTTCCATTCTTTTTATCTTTTTCTTTCTCTCTATCTCTCTATGTTTCTTATGATTCATTTATTTGTTATCCCTTTCTTTGTTCGATACTATTCTTCTATTTAACTTTTGTGCTGTTATATAATAAACATTTTTTGTTGAAAAATGATGTAAAACTATTTAGATATTTATTTGAGTTCAAATGAAATTAGTCAGCGAAATTTCACTAACTTTTTGCAATTTTAGGAGATTTGATTAGTGAAATTTATTTGACTTTTTTGCAATTTCAATAATATAACAGCTTGGGTTAGACTCAATCCTTTCATGTTCTTAGATCCGAGATTCCATATCTGTATTTTCATCATATTGTTAGTTGAGTTTGGTTGTTGGGAGTTATTGGTTGTGTTCAAAACAGGTTGAGAGTCAATTTTTCAGAAGAGTTGCTGCCCATTTCATTCCTCATCTACCTACAATGCCCTTGCCCAAAAGAACAACTCTTAGAACTTCTCTAATCCCTTCTACAACTAGTTTGTCAGCCATATTGCATACTTGTAGCAAGGAAGCTCCACAAAGATAGAAACCCTCACCTGCATGCCATGGTTCAATGCACAAAGAAGATCCAAACCTCCAATCAGAGAATTTTTGATCTCACTGGAACCAACAGGAGAATCCATTATCTAAATATAGAAAAACTCCATTCTCCAACAGCAAGTCGACAGTATATACAGAAAGGCGGCAATTTCATAAAATGTGAAG
This sequence comes from Camellia lanceoleosa, assembly GCA_025200525.1. Taxonomy (NCBI): domain Eukaryota; kingdom Viridiplantae; phylum Streptophyta; class Magnoliopsida; order Ericales; family Theaceae; genus Camellia; species Camellia lanceoleosa. The sequence goes on from CM045761.1 coordinate 117,324,407, forward strand.
AATTTTCATCTAAGGGTAAAAGTCCCTTAAAGAACAGAGACGAACTCAGCGGGGAATACTTGCAGTAGCAGAAATAGAGGAACAATTCTTTGCACTCTGCAAAGAAAGTTGTCCCATTGATTACGTAACAAAATACCCCAAATTAAAAACATTTTCGAGGGATCATTACAAACAAGAAAGGCCCCCATATACTAGCCCCTTTAATTCATTTCCTTTTTTAAATGAAGAAGTAAAAAATTGGGCAGAAAATAATATTTCGTTTATAAGTCAGAATTTTGTAAAATACGAGCTATGTCAAAATTGTAATTCTCCGTTTATAGTGAAGATGAAAACATTAAATTAGGGATACACAATAATAATATACACGATTTATATACTAACGAAGAACTCTCCTCCTCCTCTGATAACAGGATCCTGAATAGCGGCCCATCCGCCTAATATCCCTCTACCTCGAAAGACCTTCAAGAATGAGAAAAACCGTCTGGGTCAGAAGTCTCGGACGACACAACTACTTATCCATCAGAATAAGTTTCAAAGATTACGATCAAGACGCCGTCTACAACGTCATAGATGACATCAAATACTCAACAATCCCAACTGAACTAATGAAAAATTTAGTAGGTTGCTAGAGAGACTTTCATGTATTTGTTAAATTCCAACCAGATCTCATTATTAGAGGAAGAATTCCTTGTATTATATTAACTAACTAGCATATGCACGTGCCTGAAGGCACGGTGTAAATAATGTTTTGATTAGAATATAATTATAATTCCAACACTATTTATTTTTTTTTAATTTGATAAAATCACAAATTTATTATAAAATTTTGGTGTTCTCACAAAACTCCTCATGAAAACTCGCTTTTGCTTATATAATACATAGTTAGATAGATAGATGTACCTAACATACATATAATTTCCACGGACATACATACAATTCTGCTTTTGTTCATAAAATTATATGAAAATTGTATTTACGAATGTCCTAGTGTATTACGGGTATACATATATTGTATGGAAATATTTAAAATATATTGAACAAAAAGGAGAAAAAAAAAAAACAAATAGAGAGAAAAATAAAAACGGGAGAAAATAAAAAAATAAAAAGAAAAGAGAGAGGAAAGCGATATCATGGGGCTATGGAAGGAGATGTGTGAGAAAAGGAAAAAGTAAGAGAGAGAGAGAGAGAGAGAGAGAGAGAGAGAGAGAGAGAGAGAGAGAAGCAGGAAAATAGAAAATGTACATGTAGGATATTTTTTGAAAAATATATCTCAACCGTTGTTTTATAATTTGAATAGATCTGAGCCATCCAAATGTCCTAGTAGGACAAATATGTATAGGACAAATTCAAAAACTATCCTGCTTTATTATATAGATGGGGACAGTAGTTGGTTAGATGCAATATCCCCAAAAATGAGAGAATGGTTTGATGTAAATGCAATCACTATCATGATTAATGAAAAATTTTATTAATTTTATTTATGTAACCACTCAAACTTTTATTTACTTATTACATTTCCCTTATCATTAACAACAATACCGTTATTCTTCTTTACACTTATGATTACATTTCATAAAACATCGAAAAATTTTGGATCGTCCATAACAACAGGCCATCTCATATCAACTTCTTTTTTTCTAGCAACACCAACCTCTGAAATCGACAGACCAGGATCAACATCACTAGCACCATCGTTAGCTCTGCGTACATCGATCTCGGATAAGCTGAGATGATCTCTAAGTTCATCAATAACCAAACCACTTTCCTCAAATCCTCCTAACAGCAAATCTCTCTGCCTCTCAGGTAAATCAACAGACTTAGTCAGCAATAGAATCGAAAGAACTTCAGTTAGAGCACAATGCCAAACATCAACATTTGCCTTCATATATTTTTTGGATAAGACAACAATAGATGAGGCCCTCAACTGCGAATCTTCTGGCATTTCACTTGTAGAATACTTCAAATACCCCTTTATTTTACAATACGTTACTCCCGTTTTAATATTCGAATCTTTGAGTCGATACTTCACCATCCATGGCAACTATTTTTCGTTAATGGAACAATAACCATTCCCATAATACACTAATTCATACTGACAATCCACAGGGAAAACAAAATACGCATGCAAACTGTCATTACCATCTAATCTCCGATCATATACATTTACTTTGACCAACCCACTGGCATTGGGTGTGCAAAGAGGAGAAATATTTTATCAACCTTAATACTCTTTTGTTTGTATCTCAACCTTAACTAAGAAAATAAATTAGGTAACGCAAGTTCAATACAACTGAAATCACTTGCTCAGACTCTTTCAACAACACAAGTTTTTATATCGTCCACCTCCATTCACCTGAACATTACAAATAAAAATTTATAAAATTATAATTCTAAACAATTTTAAAGTACATTTGACGTAATTTTGCATTCTTTTCCACTAACAGTAATAGCCACTAAATATATGGCACCCTTCTGAATACTTCTAACATTTCCCAACAACGTATCTTTGTAATTTGTCCAAACATCAACTGGGAAGCACTGGTCCACAACTTCTATTCCATGACGAACACATTCTTTGTCCTTGCCACCAACGAGCTTGAATCTTATTTTCTTTAGCATCCGAAACCTGACGGACTGGTTAAGATCAACAATCCAAGTCTCAAGATTACCCTCACCAACTCCAATAAATATCTTGTCAGGTATGGGGACAGAATCTGATGGACTATTATCACTTATGACGAAAAACAAAATGTGGTGGACCACAGCTTCCTCTTTAGCCTCTTGTCCCAATTGAACATTCCCAATTAATTTTATACCTTTAACCACGATTTTGTCTTACTGACGGTCACATCTTTTATTACCCAACTTAATACCATTCAGCAATCTCACTACACCTTTATTATCAAATTTTACATCCCTTAATTGTTCATAGTATAGTTGTAACTTCCTTACTCCCCTTTTCGTTTTCTTATATATCAGGGAATATTTTGAACGTACCATTTGCGAATGTATACCGCCTTAAAAGGTGCACGACCACGGTAACTACGCTTATATCCACTGGTTGCCGGTGTCCTTGACCTCCAGTATGCAAGGGGAGTCCGATACTGGCTGTTTACTACTCCTTCTATTTTTTATAAAAAAAACTCTAAATATGTTATCCGAGTAGTTTTACAGGATCTGTTACCTCTCTTAACCCTTTTGTTCAGACACCTTAGCTTTGATATTTTTTTCCTCTGCTCCTCGTACCCACGAACAAACTTCGCCGAAGCTAATTGCCGACTCTCTTTCCACAGTCCTATTTGCCATGTCAAAAAATGATCTACACGCATTTGAGTGAACTGCCCGTAATTCTCGGGATACTCTTCTAAGGAGTATAACATTGTATACCAATACAATTAACAAAAAAGAAAGACAGGAAAGAAGGGATGAAACAAGGTACTAGAAAACAACGTCACCACAATAGCTATCCCACTGCAAAAGCATATTCTTCTCTGCCATCAAATGTTTCCTAGTACCAAATAAATAGGAAAAGTGGCTCGTGTGTAAGGACGAAAATTCCCTATTCAAAATAATTCAAAAGCATAATCATTTTTCTGCCTTTGCTTTAGATCAATCATTCTGAAAATATCTTTAATTTACAATCATGCGAGCAAGTCTTTGAGATCTCCCAGTGTTTTTTCAGGTTTGTAAAATTTTAAGGAGTAGGGTGATCTTCGCTCGAGCGATCCTTTGCAAGTCTAAACTTTTGAGGGGGGTCATTGTGCGCTCAAGTGGTGTTTTGGTCGCTTGAACGGTTACTTATTATATCTGATGCTTGAGCGGTAGTTTGGTCATTCAAGCGGTCTGTGCGTATATCAAATCGGGGGAAGCCTTTTTCAGTCACTTTTCCATCTCTCTCTCTAAAACACTTCTAAATCTAATTTCTTCTCTCTCTCTCTCTCTCTCTCTCTAGTTCTTGCCTAAATATCTCAAATATATCCAAATCTATTGATTTCTCCACCTTAGTTCCTTAGAAAAAAAGGTAGAGCTCATTGAAAGTTTCGTTTTAATCAAAGAAGATTTTGTTTTGGACTTCGGAGAACTTCTATTCTTGCTTTTTTCTTCTTCTACTCTTGAGGTAGGGATTTTTTCAACCTTTGTATGATTCTTAGCTTGGTCATTTGTTCTTTAAAAAGGTTTAGTGATTTAGGGATCTTGGGTTTAAATATAAGGTTTGATTTTGAAATATAAAAGAGAAAATTTTCAAATGGATTCTTGAGAAAGGTTGTGAGAGTGTGAATATTGTTAGATTGTGTTGAAATTTGGAAATTCCTTCCTAAGATGTGATTTTTGAAAGTAAAGGATCTTTTTATTGGAAATTCATTGATATTTGATTTATGAAAAAAAAGGAAAAGATGTTGGGTTTGAAAAGATAAGATGAATGTATCTATTGATAATGAAAGTGAAGTTAGATATATACATTATTGCTCTTGTTTTGAAATTTATGTGTTGTTGGAAAATTATCAATTGAGTAGAGATATTTATTTTGGGCTATCGATGGAATATAGCTTTAATTGTTGTAGAAATTACATGAGGATTAAGTTAATTGAAACTAATTACTCATACATCTTGCACTGGACATCGTTTCATACTTAAACATTGAAAATGTATTGTTTTGAGAAAAATGGATGTATACCTTGTGAATCTAGTTAGGAGGTGTGGTTGTGGTTTATTATATTGGCCTGTGTGTTCTTGGTGAAAGTCCAGAAACTCGCGCAGTTAGATGCTGATCCTTCCAGCTTAGTAATCGATAAAATGGCTTTGGTAGTGCTTGTATAGTCTATTGGCAGACACATACCTAGAGATTTCCAATGTTTTGTATCCACTGTCCTGTTTTCTGATATAAAAGTAATGTTTTCATAAATTGATATATAATATTGGCATTGCATTGTTTTGAAAGGAAAAGTATAATGTTTGGCAAATGGCATGCATATGTATTTACCTTATGACTTTGTTAAGCTTCATGTGTTTAAGTATCTTTACTGGATTTTAGCTCACTCTACATGGAAAATAACTTTCAGATGTTGATGATATGCCTCTACAAAAGACATAGCTTGGGAGGACTTGGAGCCAAGAATTTCTTTTTATTTCTTTTGTATAATGATTTTGTGTTAAGCCTTGGGCTTTCTATATATTGGTTTAACTCACTTTTATTGTACTCAAGTAATAACTTGGAAAGATGTAGCCATTAGGGCATAAATTTAGTTGTACTTCCTTTTATTACCATTCATTTACACATGACATATGTTATAAATTCAGAATCTAGGATTTGTGAATATATATATGCATGTCATCTTTTGTACACTGTAATCAAATCAATGAAAGGTTAATATTATGCGAATTTCTATTTTTCCATCGAATATCATGATGTAGGTTGTTTTTATATTTTTGGGGCATTACAAATAAATTGGTCAATGAAATTTCTTTGACTCTCTATAATTTTATTAGATTTGGTTAGTGATATTTCTCTAACCTTGATCAATAACATTTTACAGACTTTAGTCTAAATTCAAATTTTCACTAGTACAATAAAATTTTTCTACAACAATTATAATTTTTTAGTAACTTTTTGGCAAAGTGCAATTTGACTGTGTTAATTTAGTGAAATTTCACATCGTCAGTGTTTATTAGAGGATAGCTAGAAAATGATCATTGCCACCTAGTGGTCCTCGCTGAAAAATTATCGTCTCTTGTTGCCGGTCGGTGATGGCAACTAGAGGTGGTTGCCGACAGTGGCAGAGTTGGTTAAAGGTAGTGAGGTAATAAGAGTACACTAAGGGCAATTTTGTCCGAATCTAACAAACATGTTTAGTTATCTTTATACTAATACCAAATATTTGGGAAATTCTATTTCCACACAGTTAAATAACTCAAAACACATCTTTTCTCAATACACACACCTATTAATTTATTTATGAATTAATTTTCTCAATCCTCACACTAAAAATTATAATTATATCATTCAATCAAATATTATTGTACGCACACACCAAGCGTCATTGATACCATCAAGTTGGAGTTGTAGGTGGAGTTGGAGTCTGTTAATGGCCAGAGAACCTACTCGTCTTCCATTGGTGAGAACAGTCTGGAATCGATCAACCCTAGCTTTAGGGGGCTCAATTCAAAGCTAATCGAGTCAGATTGGGATATATAATTGGCACAACAGCAACAACAGGGGATGGATTAATTGAAATTTGAAACTAACGAAAGCAAGGCAAGTAGTTAAAATTGGTTGAAACTAGGGTAGGGTTTTTATTCTGGCTAGTCGTAAGCTTCACATTGCAGAGGTGTTTTCTATATATACCACACGCCGGTGCAAATCCAACTTGTTTTAATAAGGAAGACGATCCCCTTCGGTACACAAATAATTAAACGATGTAAATAGTAAAGTATAAACCTAGAGATTAAAGTAATATGAGAGATGTTTTGAGAATATTGTTTTATAAATAATAGAGGAGTATAGAGTGTGTATCAAGTAAAGTGACAACAATGAAAAAATTAAAGTTTAATTTTTTTAATTCAAAAGGTGTATATTGAGAATTTTTTGTTATGTGTACAAAGAATTTTTTTTGTATAATATTATGAGTGTTACTAGATGTCTATTATGGTAATTTTATTTAGGATATAATTGTCATTAAATTAATATTTTATTAAGTGTGTGCCTTGAGCTAATTAGGTGTGTGAAAATAAAAAAATTTCAAATCTTTTCTACGGAGCTGAATAAAAGAACCCTTTATTCTTTTATACCAAACCAACCCCAAATCCCCACAAAAAAACAAATAAAGAATAAAATTAATGAGAAAAGATTGTACACGATTATAAACATTTTTCATATACTCACCCTACTCTTACTCACCTTATTTAGGTTTTTGCAAGTTTTAACTTAGACATACCACTGAATCATATAAAATAAAAAATAAAAAATCTTAGACATACGACAAAGTCTCCCCTTCCTTTCTTTCTTTGTTTTTGTAAAGAATTTTAAAAATATATATATAGAAATTTGGTCAAAAACAATTCAACATAAAATTTTAATGAGAAATGGGTATCCCAATAACTTTTAATGCATAAAGTCTTTCAAAAATATATTTTTCATGAGATAAAAGATATAATTACAGTGTAATTTTTTCTTAAACGAATTTACCATTTTTGTTATATTAGAGCATGAGAAGTGCTACTTTGCTTGGTTAGAATTTTTCAAAAATACATTTTAGAAAATTTTACTTTTTTATTTTTCGTATTTTTTTTGTTTTTACTGAATTTTTAAAAATATTTTAAGCAATTTTTAAAATTTTTAGACATATCTAACATAAATATACCTAATAAGTAAACAATTTGTGAAAAAAACCTTTTAAAAATTCACTAAATACCAAAAATAAAAATAAAAAAAAGAGAATTTAGTACATTTTTTAAATATTTTTATGTATTTATTATTTTTTTAAAATATTTTTTCACAATTTTTTTTACTTTTTAGATACATCTAAGTAAGGTGCATCTAAAAAAGTAAAAAAAAATATTTAAAATTTTAAAAATATTCACTAAAAAAAAAAAATCAAAATTGAAAAACTTAATTTTCAAAAAATTTAATCCAAAAAACTCAAACCAAACACACATGCATCTTAGATAATAACATCATGTGCTCCTCCTTCGATCTCCTTCCATTAGTCAAGATTGAAGACCTCATCTTCGTCCATTACAACAGTCACAACTCTTGTCTCTCTTATTTTTCTATACTCATCTTCAATCCCCTTTTATATCTCTGTGGTTTACTCAGAAGATGGCAATCTTGTAACACCACACGAAATCTTGTAATTTTCTTGGTACATGCAATAGATGAAAGGAGTATGTCTCTTATTTTACTTATACAAAATAGTTTTTAAATTCCATTTCATAATAAAATCATAACAAAATTTCACTGCACAAAGAAAATTTATTTTAAATTTCAATTAGTGCTTAGGTTTTTCAATTGTAGAATGATAGTTATCCGTGATGGTAGTGTTGACAATATATAGAGAGTTAATGAAAACATTTTTTATTTTAACAGTGAATTTTCATTGTAAGAAGATTTTATTTTTATCTAATCAATTGAATTAAAATTTTAAGACTATTTCATATGCGTTATATATATATATTTAGGAATGTCCATAACTGATTTTATGATTTTTTAAATAAGTTAATTTTTTTTTAATAAATTTTGAATCTTATTTGTTTATAGGGCAAATTACATATACCTCCCTTGAGGTTTGGCTAAATTACAGATACCTCCCTGAGGTTTTGAAAATTACATCCCTCCCCCTAAGGTTTGTATTTTCATAACAATTTGCTCCCTGAGGTTTAAATTTCATAACAAATTACCCCCTAATTTGTTATGCAAATATAGCATTCAGGAAAAAATTTGTAATTTCTCAAACCTCAGGGGGTATTTGTAATTTAGCCAAACCTCGAGGGGTATATGTAATTTGTCCTTGTTTTATATTATATTTTAATGCATAAAAAAATTGATATTAAAATTAGAAGTATTGTAATCACTGTGATGGTGATAGTGTGGATAATCGCGACATTATGTTAAATGTTAGTACATGTATTAGCCTATTTGAACCAAAAAAAAAAAATCATTGCATGAAAAAGAATTGAATTTTTGAAACTATTTTATATGCATATCAGACATATATTGGTAATAGTCAATAATTAAATTCATGGTTTTTGGAGCAAAATAATTTTTTTATTTGATTTCTATATTAAAATATAATAATTTGATATGAATAATCAACAAATGTTGGAATTATAATGGTGGTAAATAAAAAAAAAATAAAAAAAAATAAAAAATAAAAAAAAAAGAAGAAGATCGGTTGCTTTCAAAACGCAAGCATGTGAGACTTTATATGTTTTTTTGTTTTTGTTTTCTGAACAAACATGCATGTGAGTGTCGCCCCCACCAAACTTGTCATTTTGCTTACACACCACATGTGATGGGTTGGGTGAGATCATTTTCACTCACAACAAATGAATTTGGGAAATTCCAAACATTTATGGTGTGTTTGGTTGGGGGATTTAAGGAGAGATTTGGAAAGAGAAATGAAAAAGGTAGGTGAAATGTGAATAAATCATGCATATATTTCACATAGTTTCACACACCTTTTTCCTTTCCATTTTCAAATCCCTCTCCAAATCCCCCAACCAAACATAGCATGTTTGGAATGTCCCATTGGAGCTAAAATAGTTATATAAAATAAAATAGGCTATTTTAATTAAATAAGATAAAATATCACATCTAATCTATAATCATTTCAATTTTTCTCTAAAAAAAGTCAAAAAACTTATCTCAAACGAGACTTTTTAGCTTCAGCCTAAAATAATCCAAAAATCAAAAAGTCAAAAAGTTAACCCACAATATCAATATATATATATATATTATGACTGAATTATTTCATCAAAAGTTTAATTTAACATCATAAGTCTAATTATTTTTAAAATATAATGGTCATGTTTTGTTTGATTTTTATAAATTTATTTCAGAATTTTTGTTAAAAAATTAAAAATTAATTTGGTGAAAAAAATAATAAAAATTTCATTATTTTTATATAATTTTATCTTTTAAGAGATGAAATTTTTATTTATTAAAAAATATTCTTAATTTGTTTCTTAGAGAAACAAACCAAGCAAGTTGAATGAATCTCACACACACTCATAATATAGTGTGGCACCTCGCAAACAAGTTAGATGACAAATGTTCTGATGTGTAATGTACGCCATATGTAATTCTATATAAAATTACGTAAATTTTTACGAATTTACATAAGTGATCACACAAAAATATATAAATTGAATATAAATTTGCGTAAGTTTATGAAAACTTATGTGATTATGCGAATTTGTGTTGAATATACGCATTTTAATGAAATCACTTATGTAAGTATGTGAAAATTTATATAATTTTGTATAGGGTTGCATATGGTATGCAATGCACACCCAAGATGTTTGGGATAACGTATACAAGATATTTATAACTTTTTTTTTTTTTTTTAGAGTTAATTATATTTTGGGGTATTTTTTTTCAAATTCCTGGTATTGTGGTTTTATAGCATAAAGGACACCAAATATTTTTATAAGGTCTAAGGTCCCTCAACCTTGATCTAGAGAAATTTCAGTCTAGAGAAAATTGGTCCAGAGAAATTCTGGCCCAGAGAAATTTGGTCTAGAGAAATTTCAGTCCAGAGAAAATTGGTTAGAGAAGTTCTGGCAGAGAAATTTCTCTAGATGAATTTCTCTACTTTTCTTCTCATTTCCCCGATACTATAGTGGTGATCAAAGGTAGGCCAAGTAAGGATACAATAATAATTTAATGATAGCAAAACTAATAACATCTTAATAACAAAACTCAGAAGCACATTTAATCAAAACTAACTAGGAAAGTTTGGATAACTTCAGTTGCGAGTGAATGGATTCATGCCTGTGTTTTACAAGATGACGGCGGACACCAGAGAATTTCTCTGGATTTAAAACCAGAGAAATTTTCCGCATCACCAAAAAAAAAAAAAAAAAAAAAGCAACAACAACCCAGAGAAATTGTTGCATCTTCAGGCATACTTTGGCGTGAGTGGTATCAGATCAGATTTCAACTCAGCTATTGCATCTAGTCATGCCCAGAGAAATTTTTTTGGTTGAGAGAATTTCTCTGGCTAGGAATTTTCTCTAGATTGTGGAGTCCAGAGAAATTCTCTGAGTGGGAGAATCTCTGAAAATGTTTGTCTGAAGAGGACCCCCAGAAAAATGCCATTGGCGCCGGATTTTGAGAAGCGACGCCATAGCCAAGCTTCCATGCACCACCGAAGCACTAAGAATTGCCTAATACCTTCACAGGTAGTGCACTACCAACACACCACCAGTGAAATAGCTCCATCAACCGAAATACATCATCGATTGGACCAATAATCGCTGACAAAAAGATCGCTCTGATTTTTGAAACAGATAATTAAAAAATAAAAAGAAGAAATAATAATATAGAATATAGTAGACTAAAACAGACCCGATTCAACAAACACAGGACCAAGCGAGACCTCCGATGGTGGGTTTGGTGATCAGAAGATGAGATGAGAGGAAGAGAGAGAGAGAGAGAGAGAGAGAGAGAGAATCATGAACAGTGAAGAGAGAGAAAGAAAGAGAAAGAGACTCTCATATATGTTAAGGGACCTTAGATATCAAAAAATAATTTTGTAGATCTCTTCCATTACGAAAAGTGGAAAAGGGACCCTAGACCGATTTTCCCTTATATTTTAGACTCTAAAATATGAGGTTGAACTATTTTGGTCACAATCCAAACCCGCCCTTATAGGCTTAGCATCATGACCAACTAGTAATCCTGAGATTACTTACGGTCTCAATGAACAATATAGATCTCAAGTAATTTTACAAGGCTTAGCAGAAGCAATATGAAACGTAAAGATAAACCATTGAGCTGTGCATACATAAAAAAAAACTTCATATAATAGCTGTGCAGCCATCCAACACGGTAAATCTTTAGCACTTAGTACATAATTCGAACATTCATAGATACATCCACAGATAAAAGTTCAAAATAACCCCCAAATAACAAAACAAAAATACAAAACAGAAAGTGTATCACAATGGGGTTTTGACTTGCTTGGCTCCACTCAAGCCCAAGCTTACTCCAACTAGGGAGCTTTCAAAACGACTGACACAAGGGTAGACTTTGAGGCTTCTCTATCCATGATGCTCAATATGCTCACCTACATATATATACAAATAGTGAGCTAGGACCCATTGAGTGATAACAAAATAAAGGAGTTACATGAATGAAGTTCGATAATATTTCAATACAATTCCCATTTCAATTCAATTCACAATGATCCAATAATAGCATAATAGCAATAGTCTTTTTAAATGATACATCCAATAGAGTAACAATATTTTCATATCAATAGGACCACAAAGGTTGATCAACGGGACCACGAGGGTCAATCAATGTTCCATAGTCAATGGGACCATGAAGGTTTAACGTTAGAGATCTCTACGTTTCAATTAATCAATGGGCCACGGTATTGTTTCCCCCCAGGTGAGAGCCAATTAATCAATGGGCCATGGTATTGTTTTCCCCAAGCAAGGGCCAATTAATCAATGGGCCATGATATTGTTTCCCCTGGGCACAGGCCTCACTAAAGGATGTCACAAATATATTTCAAAAAATAAAAAAAACTTCATTCATTAAAGGAAAGCAACATTCCACTAGACCAATCATCTAACATATCTTTATAGAGTATTACTCACAATGGGTTAAATCGTTGCTAGGCCTCAAACGTCCACCTATACAAAATACATAGCGAAAACACATTGAGATTCCATTTCGATTTAACGTTTAATCTTAATTCAATTCTCTTCTTGTATGTTTTTACATAAACTCCTTATTATTGATGTCTTAATCAATGTCTAAGAATGCTCTAATAAGCAGGAGGATGCAATGATGCACTTATGAATTTTTTTTGAAAGTAGCTGAAAACAGAGTGTTTGCTCAAACGCACACTTTGCCGCTCGACCTATCTGTAAAGACTGCAAAAATATTGGATGTTCGATTTTCACACTTGACGGTCGCTCAATAGTCGCTTGAGCCAAGTACTGAGTAAAAGTGGATTCGCTTGAGCGCACAATCGGTAGCTCAAGCCATTGTATAATTGTCTGCAAAACTGCTGGGAGCTTGAAATGTACGTTCGAGCGACACTTCCATTGCTCAAGCGAATTACTCGAATTTTGGAATTCCCATAATTGTGTTTGAAGCTCAAACTTGCAATTCAAAGGCTCAAACCTTGCATGGTTGGTACAAAAACATAGTAAATCATTTTAGAACATGAAAACTTAGTCAATTTGAAACCAATTTCTCAAACTCATGCTCCAAGTTTGAAGTTCAAGCTTAAACTATAAAGTTAAAATTATGCATGACATAAATTGAACTCTTTTCTTTTCAAAACTCCCATGAATAAGATAAGAAGTGTTAGAAGTATGAAATTCAAAAATGTCAAATATAGCTTCATACACGTGGAAAATTTCATGGAATTCAAACTCAAGTTGGTGATTCATGCATGCATGTATACATCATGCTCAATTCCTCCATGACTAAGATGATCCTAGCACATTCTTTCTAAATTCATGCAAATGGTCTTACAACTTGGTGAATTCACTTCCTATATGGATTATCTACAAGATTTGAGTGTGATTTCCATACCTAGAGTTAAATTCAAGAGCAATCCTAGCTTAATTCTTCAAGTCTTCCACAAATTCTCTTCAAATCTTCCTTCTCTCTCTATAGTTGAGTTCTTTTCTCTTTCACTCTAAAATCTCAACTCATATGTGTATAAAATGATGAACTCATAAACTAAAGCCATATATATATAGGTTTAATTAGCTTAAGTCAATTAAGCTTGCTTAGAACTAATTAATCCCACTTAATTCTAATTAATTCCAATCAATTATTTTAATTATTTTGATACGAATCAAATTTCAATTAAAGTTGCCACATGATTCTAAATATTCCAATTAGCCTATTGGCTAGTCAATTTTGGTTTTTGAAGCCATTAAGGGTGTCAATTTCTATCTCTAAGTCCGCAATTCTAACAAGTATTCCATAAACAGACAGATATTCACACTTAACATATAGTTAAACAATTAAACACACACAAATAAATAAAAATAATGCATGCATTAGGGTCTATCCCCCTTAGAAAGTTTAGTCCTCCAAACTTAAGTTACCTTCGTACAGAAGCAAATGCAGGTATCGTTGCCATATCTCATCTTCTTTTTCCCAAGTGGTTTCTTTTCCATAATGTTCTCTTCATTCTACATTCACCATTGGAATCGATCTATTTCTCAATTGTTTCATATGTCGGTTAATAATCTGCACCAGCCATTCTTCGTAGATCATATCTCATCTAGAGCAATTCGGTGATAATCAATTATATGGAATGGATCTATAAGATAGCCTCAAAGCATAGGTACATGAAATACATTGTGTATCTGTTCCATTCCCGGTGGTAACGAGGAGTTAGTTTCCCTTTTCTACCTGATCTTGTTTGCCCTTTCATCGGTGTTACTTTGATAAATACATGATCTCCTACTTCATACTTTAAATCTCTTCTTTGTTGATCCACGTAACTCTTCTGTTGGCTTTGTGCAGCTTTGAGTTATTGTTGAATGATCTTTATCTTTTCAGTCATTTGTTGTACAAGTTCTGTCCCATATATTGCCCTATCACCAACTTCAATCCAACAAACTAAAATCTACACTTTCTACCATACAGTGCCTCATATGGCGCCATACCGATGCTAGCGTGAAAACTATTATTATAAGCAAATTTAGTCAATGGCAAATACGTTTCCCAGTTGCCTTGGAATTCCAACACATACGTATGAAGCATGCTCTCTAAAGTCTGAATAGTTCTCTCTGTTTGTCCGTCAGTTTGTGGATGAAAAGCTATGCTAAACCTTAACTTTGCTCCCATTGCATTTTGTAGACTATACTAAAATCTAGAAACAAATTTAGGATTCCTATTTGACACAATAGACACTGGAACCCTATGTAAACGGATAATCTCATCAATGTAAATGGTGGCAAGTCTATAGGCATTAAATGAGGTTTTCACAGCAAGAAAATGAGCAGACTTTGTCAACCTATCAACTATAACCCAAATAGCATTCATACCTCTAGATGTTCGAGATAGACCAACGATGAAATCTATGATTATATGTTCCCATTTCCATTCCGGAATAAGGAGGGACTGAAGCAAGCCTGCCGGTTTTTGATGCTCCACTTTTACTTGTTGACACTGTAAGCATTTGGAGTTGAATTCGGCAATCTCTCTTTTCATATTGGGCTACCAATACATTAACTTCAAATCTTGATACATTTTGGTATTCCCCAGGTGCATAGAAAACATTGACTTATGAGCTTCTTCTAGAATTCTTCTTTTTAGTTCTGTATCATTAGGAATTCAAAGTCTCCCTTGAAATTTTAATACAGAGTCTTCAATTGTGAATCCTGATTTAAGTTTAGCTTCAAATTCATCACCAATCTTCTTCAAAAACTCATCATTCATTTGCTTTTGTTTGATCTCTTCGATAATTGCCAGTTGTGTGGACATTGTGGCTATCAAACCATTTTGTTCAAAAGGCACCACTTCTATTTCAAGCTTTTCAAATTCTTGTAGAAGCTCTTTATGATCTGTAAGCAAACATTCTTTTTGCTAAGTGCATCTGCCATGGTATTGGTCTTGCCTGTGTGGAAATTGTAGTTTGCTTTTCGTGCTCCCCGGAGGGATTTAGTCTCCTCAGATACGATAGCCTTACAGTTCAGACTCTCGTGGTTCTGAATCTGGCTTCATAAGTACAATCTGAAATAGAAAAAAACACAAAAGAGTCTAAATCCGGCAAATCTTTAAAAAATCGATTTACAATAAAAAAAAAAGCCAAAAATGGACCGCATTGCCAAATTTCAAAGTTGCCACCTAAATATTTTTGAAAAATTTAGAAAATCTGTAACTCGTGCCAAAGGCCATCATCACTAAAGTGTCTTGGTTCGGGAACTTAGGTATGAGAGGAGAAGGTCATGAATTGAGCACCCCACTCACCAGATCAAATATTGGCCTCTACTAATCATGATGTGATTTTTATGTACATTATATCCTCTTGTTCCAATTATTATGCTAACTTACTATGTGAGGCATACAAATATAGACTATTTCACTTACTTTGGAAATGATTTGATTTCATGTTGGTTTGAAAAGAATTTTTGAATATACGTCACTTGAAAAAGTAAACTTATATATACATTAATAAAAATCATCTCAACTTAAGCGAAATAGCCTTCATCCACCAACATTCAAAGAGGTATATCAAATAAGCACATAGCCTCATGGTAATATGCTTGATATGGAAACACTAACATGCATGCAATATGCTAAATCAAAAATGCTCACCTAGTATTCAACCGAGGCCAGCCAAAATAGAAGAAAGAGTTAGAAAAATGCATGCTTTAATATACAAGTAGAAAAATGCATGCTTTAATATACAAGTGACTAATGCAACACATACAAGATGCAACTACTAGGTTCAGTTTCTTAACATGACACATGGCTCAACTCAAAGCATGCGATAGCGCACGTATTCAAGTAAGTAGGAAATGACAAAGTTAGAGTGATGAACCGAACCCGATGCATGCAAAAATGGATACTTTATACATGTTGATGATATGAAATCAAAACATGAATGCAACATGCAACCATCATAAGCAAGTAAATAAAAGGGAGAAAGAATGGGGGTTAGAAGACATACACAATATTACAAGTTTGTCCTCATACACGAGGGCTTGAATGAATGTCCTAATTAAGCTAAATATTACGACACCAAAAATGAATAAACTAACTTAACTAGCTATTACAAATTCAAAGGAATTTAACTAATTAATTACAACACACTAAGTAATCTAAGAGCTACAAGCTGATGAACTCGAACAAGAGTCAAAGAACCACACATGGAACCGAGAACATCCTCTTGGAAACTCCTCTGTTCCGCTGCCAGATTCTGTTCTGTTCACAGTCAGAAAATAATTCTATTGTTGCCTCAGCTTCTACTCTGTTCTGTCATAAAAATGACACTGCCTGCAAAAATTAGAATGGTCGGCCAGCCTTGGAAAGTGGTCGGCCAGATGGAAAGGTGGCCGACCGGCCACTGTTTTAAGGGTCTGCTTTGCTGCTACAGAAATGAAACAGAGCAAAAATAGTGTGTTTCCAAGAAAAAGAAATAAAACAAAAAGAAAGCAATAATCAGAAACCGCACAGCAACTCAGTTAATGATGTTACCAACACAGATGTAATCAAAGCTGTAAGACTTCATTTAACACTGAATTCTGCCACCAAAACGGATACCAAACTTGCAACTGATACTCATATTTCTGTACAGTTTCACTGTAAAGCACATACCAAGTAAGTGAGAGCCAAAACACCCCTATGAAGGGGTAGGGTTCTCCTGTCCTAGTTTCGTCAGGAACTAGGGTTCACTATTCAAACAAAGTTATTTCACGCAATCCTGTATTTGAGTGAGCATCATATCCTAGTTTGGAACAGTCTCTATGGCTTTTCGATATGCAACTAGGCCAAATAGTCAGAAGGGTACCTCAGCAAGACTACCTAATATACCTCTCACACCTAACACCGAGAAGTGAAAGGACGATCAAACGGTACAGCAGTAGTCCAGATCCAAGAGTTGTGTTCCCATCATGGTAAAGCTTGCGGTCGGTCAGCCTTTTGGCAAGCTTTTAGGCAAGCCTATGGCAAACCGTCCAGGAATAGCAGATGGCAAACACAGTGACTTAAGTACACCAATGCAAATGCAATGCAAAGAAACATATAAGTATAGATAAAATTTCACATCATGAAATTCGAGTCAAGTTCACCAAGTCCCTAGCAGAGTCGCCAAAAACTACAACTCGACTTCTCATGCCCCCTTTCGAAAGATGAACAAGCCCTACAGTATCGAACTCCCGCGGTTCTGAATCTAATCTCACAAATGCAATATAAAATAGATAAACACCAAAGAGTCCAAATCCGGTAAATCTTTTGGAAAATCAATTTTGAATCAAAAAATGCCAAAAATTAACTGTTTTGCCAGATACAGAGTCGCCACCTAAATTTTTTTGGGAAAATTTAGGAAACCCATGACTCGAATATGTACCACTTGAAAAAATGATCACATATAAACATTACTCAAATTATTCCAATTCAAGCAATTAGCCTTCATCCACAGGCATTCAAACAGTTTATCGTTTAAGCAATTAGCCTCATGGCGAGGATGCTAGACATGGAAACAATCACACGCATACGATATGCTAAAACGAGTAGAGGCTCACCTAGTACTCCAAACCCAAAAAAGATGAGAGAGTTAGAACCATGCATGATCCTAACTTATGCAATATGACTAATGCAACACATGCGATATGCAATTACTAAGCTCGACTACTAGTATAGCATATGAATCAATTAAATAGCATGCAATCTAAGCACTTATTCAAAGGATGTTTAACTAATAATGCAAGTTAGAATGATGAACCGAGCCCAATGCATGCAAGACAAGTAGATGCAAACATGGAACATGCTAATCAAAACACGATGTTCTAATCTAACCATCGTAAGCAATTAAATAAAAGGGAGAAAGACGTAGGGTTGGAAGACATACACATTATTACAACATTTGCTTGCCCTCGCGCAGAAGGGTCCGAATGAACAAACTAGCTAACTAATTTAAAGCTAAACTAATTAAGTAACTATTACAAACCCAAATGAATAAATTAGTTAAGCTACTTAACTAATTATTACAACAAATTAATTAACTATTCTAGCTAACTAATTATTACAACAAATCAAAATGAACTAATTATTTACATGAATACAACATGAAAAAGGTGCTAAGCTAGCTATTCTAATTACTTCACCTCAAGAAACGAGAAATGCTCATGCATGCGCGGACTTTCCACCTGAAAAAGCCACTGTTTCTGCTACCAAATACCTCTATTGCACAGTAGAACACTTGCACTAATCTCCACCTCAGAACCAACTCCATTCTTCTTCAAAAGTACACTACTGGATTTTGCACTGATGGCCGGCAGGCTAGTAATGATGGCCTGCCGTCCATTGATGGTGGCCTGCCGGCTACAAAAAGGGGCATGCCAACCACTGATAACTGAATTTTCCTGCTGCAATAAAGAGTAAATAGAGTAGGAACAGGGTATTTTCAAGGGTTTGTTTGCACAACTCACCCCTCCTTATCATTAAACAACTCAAAGGGGTGGTAAGTTTGATTCACAAACCACCAATGGATGCAATTACATTGCATGATGACTTATGAACCAAGCGTGCAAGCTCAATGAACGCAACAAAACAAGACTCTTAAAAGCACCTCCCTATCATGAAAGGTCAAGGGAAGTAGTTGACAATGAATCTTGAACCATTTTCATCACTAATGAGTATGAAACGACTATAGACTCAAGGGTTCAATTAACATCCGATTGAACCCTAGCCAAATTATTATCTTGCACCTTTTTATTCACCAATTTTATTACTCCATTTTAGTTACTTTTCAATTCTTTAATCAATTAAGTCCAAAAATGAGTTTAAGTCCTCTAATGGAAAGAGGGCTCAAACCAAGTGTTACTTCAGGCATGAAAGAGACATCATACCGTTGGTAATGAACCCCCAAAAGGATTAAACCATTAAGCATGACACCTTAATCTTATGCTTAAACAAATAAATAATTTGAAACCACTTTCAAAGCAAAGAAAAAATCAAGAAAGGATGGAGGTTGCAGAGGTGATTAAAGGTGAGAACAAGTAAGAAAAGCACTAAATAAATGCAATCAACTTAAATAAGGTGGTGTCTAAGACCTAAAACGCCAAACTTACGAGGACAATTCCACTTCAAGCATGCAATATAAGGCTCAAATGCAATGAACACTTACAAACGGTCCTAAAACAATGCTAAATAAGTCCTAAAACATGCTGGAATTAAGACAAAAATAGCTAGAATAATAAGTTAAAACATAGATCATGCTAGGCTGGTAAGCAAAACATAAGGAGGGGAGGCTAACCCCTCCAATTTGGACTTCGACCCATGATTTTAGCCACTGAAATAACTCTGAAAATTAGTGTTTAAAAACTCAAAAAAAAATAATGTAAAGGTAGGAAACATAAGGGTAAAGGCCTTGAGAGCAAGGTGTAAGAAGGGTGAACCACTCCTCTACCCTTATTGGCCTTAAAACCTAAGTTTCAGCCCCAAAAAATAAAGTTTATACAGCCCAAAAATAGTTGAAAAATAGTAGGAAAAAGAGTAAATAAAGCAAGAAGAGAGGCAAAGCTATATACCCTTTGAAGAGGAGAACCAATTCTAGGTAACAAATCAAGACAAACACACCATCAAGAGCTCACAAGGCTCAAAGGTACCTTAGCAAAAAGATGAAGAGGTTTGGTTAAAAGTGTATAGGCAAAAGCTTCCAAAAAAATTAAGAAATTTCAAAAGAGAAAGAGAATTGTAGAGAGAGAGAGAGAGAGAAGTTTTGCTCTAAAAATTCTAACCTTAAAAATGGAAAGGGAGGCATCCTATATATAGAAAATCGTGCAACTCCCTCAGAAATATCAAGACATACGCATGTAGAAAGGTGCATGCATCTTTGCCAACAGTTGGCAAAAAAATATCTACAAAACACATTGGTGGCAGGTAGGCTATTGATGGTGGCCGGCAATCAGAAGCAATGGCCGGCAGCCAATATAAGGGGCCGGCAGGCCACAAAAGGTTGCAGGCTTGAAAATCTATGGTTTTGGTCCAAAAATAAGGCAACAAGTGTGTAGGGTTTGAAAGGCTCAAAACTGTGGCATTCTGCTGAGGACTTCGAGCACTTAACGAGCATATGCACTCATCATTGGGTGTGTAAGCGCTGACGTCCAAGTCGCAAGGGCGATCAAAAATGAGGTGTCTACAGCAAGTGACTAATGCAACATATACAAGATGCAATTACTAGGTTCAGTTTCTTAACATGATACATGGCTCAACTCAAAGCATGCGATAGCGCATGTATTCAAGTAAGTAGGAAATGACAAAGTTAGAGTGATGAACCGAACCCGATGCATGCAAAAATGGATACTTTATACATGGCAATGATATAAAATCAAAACATGAATGCAACATGCAACCATCATAAGCAAGTAAATAAAAGGTAAAAAGAATGGGGGTTGGAAGACATACACAATACTACATGTTTGCCCTCATATGGGAGGGTTCAAATGAATGTCCTAATTAAGCTAAATATTATAACACCAAAAATGAATAAACTAACTTAACTAGATATTACAAATTCAAAGGAATTTAACTAATTAATTACAACACACTAAGTAATCTAAGAACTAAAAGCTGATGAACTCGAACGAGAGTCAAAGAACCACATGTGCAACCGAGAACATCATTCCAAGAACTCCTCTCTTCTACTGCCAGATTCTGTTATGTTCCCAGTCAAAAAATAATTTTGTTTTTCCCTCAATTTTTACTCTGTTCTGTCATAAAAACGACACTGCCTACAAAAAGTAGAGTGGCTGGCCGACCTTGGAGAGTGGTTGGCCAGATAGAAAGGTGGCCAGCCGGCCACCATTTTGAGGGTCTGCCCTGCTGTTGCAAAAATGAAATAGAGCAAAAATATAGTGTTTCTAGGAGGTGTTTGTCCCTTCTGCCTCTCCCTATCATGAAACTGATCAAGGGATGAGTAGACTCGATTCGTAAACCATCAATTGTCACAAACTCATTGCGTGATGATATATGAATTGATGGAGCAAAGGTTCAATAAATGAAAAGAAAAGACCAACAAGACCTCATCCCTATCATGGAGTTACCTCAAGGGAAGTAGTAGACATTGCTTCTCAAGTCATTAACATCACTAAAGGAGTATGTAATTACTCGAGACGCAATAGGTTCAATTAACGTCCAATTGAACCCAACTTGATTTTATTGCTCTTGTTACCACTTTTATTCCAATTTTAATCTCTTTTACATTACCTCACCATTCTTTACTCATTTTGTCCAAAAATGATAATTATATCCACTAATGAACAAAAGTGACAAACAAGAAATTGCACTTAGCATGAGAAAGATGTAATGCCTTGGTAATGAATCTCCAAAGAGATTAAACCATTAAGCATGGAAGGTCTCTTTCTCATGCCTTAAACAATAATCGATTGTTTGAAACAACTCTTCAAGAAAAAGAAGAAAGAAAACCAAGAAAGGCAGGAGGTTACAGAATTGATTATTACAAGTGCGAGTATACATATGAAAACTATGAAATAAAAGCTATCAGCTCAAATAGGTTGGTGTCTAAGGCCTAAACTGCAAAACCTACGAGGACTTATAACAACACAAGCATAATATTCAAAGCATGAATGAAGTAGACACATCAAAATAGTCCCAAAACTCATAAAACAATGCTAAAAAATTAGTTTGAAAAGCTAAAAAAAGTGAGCAAAAATTAGAGAATTAAAGCTAGTAAGCAAGCCTAAGAAAGGGTAGCTAACCCTTCCATTTTTTGGACCTTAAAATCACATGTTTTAGCCTCTGAAAACACTAAAAATTAGGGACCAAAAGTTGAGTAACAAATGGGAAACACAAGGATAAAAACTTATGGAATAAGGTTCAAAAAAGGATGGTTAACCCTTCCACCTTTGGTAGCTTTAAATCACAAGTTTCAACCCACCAAAAACAGTCCAAAACAATATAGAAAACCAAGAAAAAGATGGGGAAAAATTAGGTAAAAGATGGCAAGAGTTATACCTTTGAAGAGAAGACACTCTTTTGTTCACAAATCGCAAGGTGCTCACTTTGAAGGGCTAATATTTTAGCTTGATAATCTCAGCAAGGAGCCTCAAAATAATGGTTTAGGAAATGTATATATAGTGTATGTATATTGCAAGATAGATAGGGTGAGTGTTTGGCAAGCTTTAAGCTCTTTGAGAATTTTTCTAACCTAAAACCATGAGGCATGGTCAAGTATATATAGAAAAACAGGTTCCTCTCTCGGAAATATCTATATTGAGCCAGCTGGTGCTGTGCATGCACATGGAGGGGACAGTTGGCAGCAAATATCTTCATGTCGGGAAACCTGGCCCACTGACCATGTAGGAGGATGGCCAACTACCAAGTTTTGGCCAACCAGCCACCTGTTGGCTAACAGACCTCTGAGTGGTTAGGCTAGAAAAAATTAGGTTTTGGTCCAAAAGGGGTGCAAGGTTCTAGGCTCTAAAACTCAAAACCGAGGCTTCTTGCTAAAGAAATTGAACGTTTGTATAGCGTAGTATTTCATCATCGATTGTTCACTTTGAGGCACACAAGTCTTAAAGGCGATCAAAAATGGGGTGTCTACAATAATGCATTTGTAGATCATAGTCCTTGATCAATTCAAGCCATCGCCTCTATTGCATGTTTAATTCCTTCTGCGTAAAAAAATACTTCAAGCTTTTATAATCTGTGTACACTTCACATTTAATAGGTTAATTGCTAAAAAAAGGGGTTGACCAAGTATGTTGAGATTGTTTTGATTACACAGTTGTTGAGTTGAGTTGAGTTAGATTGTAGCTTTGATATCCATGGATTAGGTTTTGATTAAATAAAGAAAAGGGTTTTTTTGGGAAATGATTGGAGTATGAGGAATAACGGAATTGATTTTGATAAGAAAGTGGAACTATAACTTTTTTGTAAATTAGGACTGAACAAGGGGTTAAACTTTGAACTTTTTACATGTTGTTGTTGTTATTGTTATGCGTATTAGGTGCATGAGCCTAGAGGATTTGTCCTTGGTCATTGGTGGAGGATAACATTGATGTGTTGAATAGAGTATGTATATGTATTAGACTTGCATTATTTATGCTTTTAGCATGTTGTGCTGATCGATGATGTGCACGTGTTGAGAATGAGAGGTACTAGTACCTTCTAGCTAGCACATGGAGAACTTGGCAGTGCTCAGAATGAGAGGTACCAGTACCTTCCAACTAGCGCCTAGAGAACTTGGCAGAGGTATCATTACCTTCCAATCAGTGTCTGGTAAATTAGCGTAGACACTCCATTTTGACAGGCCCTAAGCCCTGGGTTCTTTCTTTTGATTACCGATAATGTCAATCAGAATGTGTTTGTAGACACCCCATTTTTGACCGACCTTAAGACTCAAACGTCACCGATTGAGCGCTTGGTGATATTGCATATTGTGCTCGTTCTGAAGTTTCAGAGTCTTGGCTGCGAGCCTTGCCTCCGGACTTCCAGACTCTTTTGTGCTTTGCCTCGGTTTGCGAGCCAGGCCCTGTTTTCTCTGTTTTCTCTTCCCGAAGGGAGGGAGAGGTCTCGTAGATCATCTCTCAGTGGCCGTAGGCTACGTTTCGTGGTCGTAGGCCATTTTTCCCATTTCGGAGCCCGGTTCCCGGTTTTCGGAGCTGTCAGGCCGAGTGCCTCGGTTCGGGACCGCCTAACCACCTCTGTTTGCTCCGGTTTTTGGCATACATATTATTTACTCCCTTTTGAGGGACACTGTGGTCCGAGAGACCAACTTCCTGGTTGAACACCACTTCCGGTGCCTAACAGTCAGTTTTCGGGGCCCCTATGCTGCGCGTTTTGACCCCCGAACCTTCATTTTGCATCGGTTTGAGTTCATTTTTGGCAGGGACCTTATTTTCATCACTAGGAAGGTCGTAGAAGGGTGGGAGGCCAGTAATTGTTCCGGCAACCAGTTATATTTCCTCATCGCCCTCCGTCACCCGTTTTTCTCACTTGAAAGCCAATGTTGACCACCCTAAGGCCACTTTTTCCAGTTCTAAACCACATATTTGTGTTGTACACACCTGGGAGGCCACCAATATCATATGGTCGGCTAGTAATTGTGTTTGACCCTTTTGAACCCCTCCTAAAAATGACCTTTTCTCTCTCCTAGTTCACTTTCTCCAGTTTTTGACCACATAGTTGTGTTGTGCACACATGGGAGGCCACTAATATGGCATGGCCGGCCACTAATCTTCATTGACCTTTTTGACCCTTGGCCGGCCGGCCATGGGGAAGGCCGGCCGGCCACCTAAGCCCAAGAAAACTGGCTGGCCATGATTCTCAGGGTTGGTACATTACAAATCTGTATTCCTTTTCCCCAGATTTTGTATCCGGGAGAGGGTTGCCATTTTGGGGGGAAACTTGAATTGTTTTCCCCCCCATTTTCCCCCCTCTTTTTACCTATATAACCAACACCCCAGATCTGGTTTTAGGGGTTGGGAAAATTGCTTTAGAGCTCTCTTGCATATACTCTCCATTTCCCTCTCTTCCAAGACTCCAAACTTTAGGGTCCTTGCATCATTTACACTACACCACATAGCACCACCTCTCCAACCTCCATTCCAGCCACTTGGAGCTGTTTTCTAGAGCTGAGGAACACCACTTCTTGTGCCAAGAGATTGCTAAAGTTGAGTCTTCAAGGGTAAGTCCTTCTCTCCTCTTTTTGGTCATATTCTTACTCAATACATTAGCCATACTTTCTTGCATATTTGAGCTCCGACCCTAACTGAAAATAGTATTTTTTTTGAGCTCTATTTCATGTTTGTTTAAGGGCCTCTCACTTTTTGAGGCTTCCTTTTTGCACTTGCTTCATTACCTCCCTTGTATGCCATTTTCTTGCATATTATTTTTGGCCTACGTATAAACTGTTTTGAGCTCTGTCATAAACTGTAAAGTGGCTTATTTTGAGCCCTTCTTCAACATCTTTGAAGGGCTCATCACTGTTTGAGGCTTCCATTTTCCACTTGCCTTTATATCCCTCTTTTGGCCTTATTTTTGCATGATTTGTTAGCCCTTTGTGATTATTTTTTTTGGATTTGGTATGAACTGTAAATGACCTTATTTTGATCCCCTCTTCATGTTTAATTAAGGGTATTTTGTTGTTTGAAGCATCCTTTTTATACTTTGTGTTATAGCTCTCTTTTTGGCCTTATCTTACATAGTATTTTGAGCATACTTGTACACTGTTTTGGGTGTGATCATAAACTGTAAAATGCCATATTTTGGGCCTTTCTTCAAAATTGTAGAAGGTCCCTTCTCTGTTTGGGACCAGCATCTGTTAGTTGCTTCATTATCCCTCTTTCGGGGCCATTTTTGCATGCTAGCTTAACCCCATTTGTGTTCACTGTTTGGCCTTGATTAAAACTGTAAATATGCTTTTTTGGGGCTGTCTTGATTCTGTATTCACACTTCATGTACAAATAATGCGTGTATTGCATAGCTATAAGTCATCCCATGTGCCTAATTTTGGATTTCGGGTTTCATTTCATGCATCGGGTGCACTTTTGCCATGTTTCGGGGCTGTTTTGCATCAATTTTTGCTACTGAAATTTGCATGCTAGTATGTCATATTCCATGTCTTGCCATGTGTCTTGTTAGAGTGGCATTCGGTGCCTTAGGGTCGGTCCTCGGTTTGCGTGCACGTGTGCACGCATCTCGAGTGTCTCATTTTCATCTAATGGCCTCTTATGTGAGTGTGGCTGAGGTCCACTCATGTTGGTGTAAGTCCATTATGCATTGCATATGCCATTTCATTCCATAGCATTGCGTATACTAGGTTGTATGTTAGCGCATCGTGTATGCCATGTTACCTCGTGCATCGTGTATGCCATTTCATAGCATGTTGCATGTTAGGATGTATCTTAGTTGCATTTCATGCATGTCATGCATATTGCATTGTGTTCGGGATAGGAGTTAGCCCGAGCACGGGAAACGAGGGGCGTTTCGTACTCCGAGTGACGGGACGTGTCTCAATTCCCCAGTCACCGACACTCCGGATTATCCATGATGGAGTTAGGTTTAGTTGAGTTTTCATGTGCATTCATTCTATATTGAGTAGTGCAATTCGATTCCTCGGCCATCATGCATCGAGATGCGTGATTGGTGGCACGAGGATCGAGGCATGCATACATTTGTGAAAATACATTGCCATGCCCCTTTTCTCGCTCTCATTCTGAAGAAATCAAGAATCGCGATCTTCCGAGGCTTGGCACGCTTTCCAAAAATCATTGCAAAACAGAGACTAATTGGGGCATCACAGTGGATTTCTGCGCAAAGGTAACCCGGACATGCATCATTTATCATCTGAAGAAGAGTCAAGACAGTCCTTGGCTTGCATGCCAGTTTATTATTTTTCTTAGTTAATTTGTAAATTAACTAGGGATTTGTACATATTTGGATTGTATTATTTGGACTGTATTATTTGGACTGTACTATTTATTCGGACCCTCCGCGCGAGGGCATAATTGTAATAAGTGTGCGTGTGTGCGATGTATGTCTTCCAACCCCACGTCTTTCTTCCCTTTTTTTACTAGCTTATGATGGTTAGATTAGGGCATGTTTCAATTAGCATACAGTATGATAGCATGTTTGCATTCATTCATCTGTTTTGCATGCACTGGGCTCGGTGCATCATACTAACTGCATTTGTATTTCAATTCCAAATTGAATACTTGATAGCTGTTGCATCTCATATGCCATATTTAGAATAGCCGAGCCTGCTATAGTTGCATTTTTGCATGTGTTGCATTAAGCATTTCTGTATACTTAGGATCATGCATGGATTTCTAATCGGTTTCTGTTTTGGCTTGGAGTACTCGGTGAGTTTTATGCTTTAGCATCCTTGCATGCGTGTGAGTGACTGCCATGAATAGCATGCTTACCATGAGGCTATGTGCTTATGTGATATAACTGCCTGAATGCCTGTGGGTGAAGGTTGGGTTGTTTAGATTGGAACAAATCATCAACTGTTTGTTTTAAGCCCACTAGATAGTGGCAAAAACATGTTTCTAAGCCCACCCGAGGGTGGCAAATCCACGTCTTAGCCTACCTGCGGGTAGCAAACCATCTTTCAAAAAACAAACATGAAATGTTTGTTCCAATTCAGGCGACCCAGTCTATACTTGTATACTGTGCGCATCACATAGTAACCTAGGCTAATAACCGGAATAAGAACACACAATGTTTTCAAAAATAGATATCATGGTTAGTAGAGGCCGATCTTTGATCAGGCGAGCGGGGGTGCTCACGAAGTGACCTTCCCCAATCGTACCCAAGTTCCCGAGCCGAGGCAACTTTGGTGATGACGGACACGTGGCCTTAGGCAAACGAGTCAGGGTTTCCTAAATTTCCCAGAAATAAAATATTTAGGTGGCGACTCTGTATCTGGCAAAGCAGTCCATGTTTGGCACTTCTTTCAAAAAAAAATCTGTTTTCTCAAAACGATTTGCCGGATTTGGACTCTTTGGTTCAAGATTAAGAACCGTGACACAAATTCGAGTCCGAGCTATAGCGAGGTCCCTCGCGGGCTTGTTATAGTGTTTCTCATAGAATCATCAGTAAGAGAGATGGAATTTGAGCTTTAATCCTAACCTTCACACATTTTTGGCCAAATTCTTTTTTCATCCAAAATTCACCAATCTCCACTACCAAAATTTCTACACATCACTCCCTACTCACCATCCACTTTCATAATCACACCCCACAATCCCCACTTACTATCCACTTTCATAATCATACTCCACAATCCCCACTCATTTTCCATTTTCCTAATCATACCCCCCCATCCCCACTCACCATCCACTTTCCTAATCACACACCACCATCACCACTCACCATCCACCTCCATTATACATTGTCTCCCATTAGCTCCATTAGTGCCCCATTAGCCCCATTATCTTCTCTAAATGCTCCACGTTGTCCTCCAGTTTGTCTTCTACCATTGCCCACTTGCATTGCCTATATAATGAGAGCTCTAATC
This sequence comes from Camellia lanceoleosa, assembly GCA_025200525.1. NCBI lineage: Eukaryota > Viridiplantae > Streptophyta > Magnoliopsida > Ericales > Theaceae > Camellia > Camellia lanceoleosa. Next base: position 117,352,816 of record CM045761.1, read on the forward strand.
TTGAGTTTGAGGAGAAGAATTACAAGAGAAGTGTAGAGAGAATGCTCATTTTAAGTTAAAATTTAAGAGAAGAGAAAGCCTTGAAAACAAGAGAGTTGTCTTGCCAAAATAATGAAGTTGTCTAACCTCTATATATCTCATCTTTCCTTTCAAACACCATGCAAGAACCAAGTCCTAAATTTTGATTAAAGTGAGAGTAGTCTTGCTAAGTTAAAGATTAAAGAGTGATCATACACTTGCTCAAAACCATTATTCTAGCTCAAGTTCCAAGCTTTTGAATTGAGAATTAAGAACATAATTCACAAACTTGAGGGTGATTAAGGGGAAATTTGGAAAAGTTCACTCTCTTTTTGGAAGGTGAATTTTCAATTCTTTAATTTCTATTTCAAATTCATTTTCTTGCTTTTGTTTCATATTGTTTTGTTGCAAAGTAATTAAGTTTCAATTCCTTCATTGTTTTGCAACTCTTTATCTTATATTTGTTTTCTTACTTTAATTTGATATTAGTTTTGTTGTAATCTAACCGAAAGTGATTAGTTGAGCCACCTACATATTTCTTGTTTGTTCTTTTCTCAGTGTTGCAACAAGGCAGGTTTTGCTAGATCTAGTTGGTCAACCGGCCTATTTGGCAGGTTGGTTAGCTTTTTTTGGACAAAACGGTCTAGTTTTCCAATATTGACCAACTTCCGGTGGTTTCCAATGTGCATGAAGCTTCTATTTTTTGTTAATTTTTTTATTTGAGTATTTTGTAAGGTTTTTATTTTGTTTCAACATTTTCCTCCTCCCTCTCTAATTTGATTTGTAATTATTCTTTCAAGTGTTATAATAATTTCTTACTCCGCTTGTTTTTATTATATCCATGTTTTGTATCAATGTTTCATGCATCTTGATTCTGCTAAGTTTGCATTTGTGGATTTAATCAACTCCGATGTGATTATGTACGTGACCTCATGTTCTTGAGTTAATTCACATGTCATATCTTAGAAGTCGAATCTTTAGTTACATCTCATTTGTGAATTGCATTAGGATTTTGTATATAAGATCATACATATTTTGCTAACTTTGTTTTGTAGCTGTTCGTGAGACATCAATAAACCTGTAAGTTTTTATGCTTTAGCATTTCACTTGTGTGTGTTTGTCTTATTATGTTCCACATCCTACCATGAGGTTACTTGCTTACTTGATATAACTGTATGAATGCCGGTGGATGGAGGTTGTATTGCTTAATTTGAAATAATGTTGATTTTTCATGTTTGTAAACTCAATTTCTTTAGGTTGTACATCTTTAAAACTCTTTCAAAATACATGAAATCAAATTGTTCCAAAATGAGTAGCGTAGTCTATGCTTGTTTGCTGCACATAGTAAATTGTAGGATTTATTTAATAAATAGAATATAAACATATAAAGGAAATAAAACTCATATCATGGTTTAGTACAGGCAATCTTTGATCGAGTGAGCGGAGATGCTCAATTAATGACATTCTCCTCTCATACCTAAGGTTTCGAGCCAAACATCTCTGGTTACAACAAACAATGGCCTTGGTATGAGTTACAGGTTTCCTAATTTTTCCAAAATATTAGATGGTGACTCTAAGATCTGGTGATGCAGTCCATTTTTGGCAAAAATTTTGTAATAAAATGGATTTTCTATAAAAGTTTCCAAAGCTGGACTCTTATCTATGTTTCACATTACATTCGTGAGACTAGATTAAAGAAGTCGAGGCTCCAAACTATTTAATGCACACAGGCACCCCCCAGGTATGTTACAGTTTTTGGCGACTCCACTGGAAATTTTATGAAACCTTGACTCGAATTTCATGATATGACTTTTATTTTTAATTATATGTTTATTTCACTATATGCATTGGTGCACTTAAAGTCCTTATGTTGCCCAGATTTTGGTGGGAGCACAAACAAGATTTTGTGACACTATACCTATCTCTACGTTACTTTTGAGGCCTTTTGTTATAACTTTTTGAGATTTGTCAAAAAGGTAGCTCTGCTATTTGAGGTTCTTAGACTTTGAAGAGAGGCTATATTGACTCTTTTGACTTCCTGGGATCTTCATTGGTTATTACCCAAAGGACTCTTTAGTAACGTCACCCTAACTTTAACACCTAAAGTATAGCTAACCTTGTCCATATAGTGAGCTATAGTACCTTCCAAAATTAGGACAAGATGCTTTCCCATTTCTAGGATGTATGATATTGTTTGTTTGAATAGTGAAACCCTAGATTATTTCAAACTTAGGACAAGATAACCCTACCCTCCATAGGGGTGTTTGTTCTCTTTCCTATTATATGCAATGTATGGGATCTATACAAGGGTTCTTAAATTCAGATGAATGGTTCAGGCATGTCAGTTTGTGTGGTTTAGTTTTTTGGTCGGACATACAGTGATTAATTGTACGAATTGAGCTAAAGTGCTGCCGGAATTCTAATTAGGGTTTTTTTTTGGTTTTCTTTTTGATAAGTTGTACCACCGTAGCTTCAGAAAAGTCTGATGTCCCACAAAGTCTACTAGCGTGAATCCCCAGAACTTGCGGGATATCAGACCATTTCTACGATCAGGGATGGACCACCTATGAATTGCACGAATTTCATTCTAGATGCAGTTAGTGGCCTACACTTTAAATATTGAGAATGGTTTTATTTGGGGTTTTGAATTGAATGTTGCGTTTGAGTTTGATTTCAACTAGTTTGTAGAGTTGGGATCAGGCTCAAGTCATTCTAGCGAGACTAAATCTGTTGATTTCAAGAGTGCTAACCTAGACATTTTGTCCCATCTAGGTCTTCTTTGTTGTTTCTTTTGAGTTTGTTGTCATCACTAAGTTGGAGTTTCTTGTGGATAAGTGCCATAGATTCTATATACTTCTCTGTGCCTTTAGATCATTGAATTGACCACAAATTTCAAAACTTTTTTCTAAAGCTTCTAATGAAAACGAAAAGAAAGAAATTCCTCAAGATTTGTAAAAATTGATCGACTGGGAGGAAAAAAGGCGTGTTAAGCCCTTGATGGATGAGATCATTTCAGTTAATGTAGGTACTGCGAGAGATCCTAACTTGGCCTCGATTGGTTCTACATGTCTTCAGTAGAGCACGAGGGATTAGTCTCTTTATTAAAAGATTTCAAAAAATGTTTTTGCGTGGTCCTAGGAAAACATGCCTAGAACTAATTTTGAGATTGTACAACATAGGATCCCTCATGACCTTGGGACCTGATCCCTTAGCTTTCAAACCTTGATTCAAAGTGTCCAAAAATCAACCAAAGTATGAGGTTTGCAAGTTGAACTGGAAGCAACCTTAGAACTAGGGGCAATGAGGTTGGATGTGATTAGAGATTTAAACTAAGTCGTTTCTCAAGCCAATGGAGATCAGGAAAAAAAGTCAAATCTCAGAAGTTGAGAAATGAAGGTTTATTGCTAAAGGACAATCGAACTACTATCTATGATCCTAGGGGCAAATTCAAACCCAATTAGTTGGGTCCCTATATCATTACATCTATCTAGTCAAGAGTAGTAGTTATTTTCATGAATTTAGATGGCCTAGAGATCTCATAACCAATCAACATGGACAAATTGAAGAAGTACTACCCTTAAGAGGCTTATTGGGCCAAAAATCAAGAAAGGCGACCCAGGCAAAAGTTAGAGCAGAAAAATAGAAAGTAGAAAATGAAAAATATAAGATAAAAAATAGAAAATGAAAAAAAAATGAAAATTGAAAAAAAAACTCACAATGTCGAAAACTCAGAAGGACGGCTTTCGTAAAAATTAGAGCACAAAAAGAGAATGTTAATACCTGAGTAAGCCTTACCCGTCAACTACGTAAAGCCTGATTCCTATCTTTGGGATAGGTAGGTAGCTTCATCTTGAAATTTAGCCCCAACCATTTTCAACTCACTCATCCCGTCCATGTTTGATTGGTGATTCTTTATTCAACCCAGCTATCCTGTCCACGTTCAAAGTGGGTTATCTTCATTCGGTTCAGTTGTCTTACCTCTTCTTTGTGATATTGCAAGACACATCAAGCCGTAATACAGTATATCCTACTCGGGTTGTCTAGTTTTGAGTTTGTGCATCTCAAGGGTTAATTTCATGTTGGTCAAGTAGTGGCCATTTGCAAAAATATATTTTGAGGACTTTTAATGAAGTTGACTGATTGTTTCAAAAATTATTCTATTTTTTCCAAAACCCATACCATTCTTTGGACGCCAAAAAAGGGAAAAATTTTCAGTGCTCGTAGCCTGATTTACATGATTTCAAAATAGAGAGTGGAACATACATGCTAATTTAACTCATGTTGGTCAAAATCTTTTTAGTAGAGGAAACAATAGTCAAAATGATGAACTAGGGGCATAGTCGAGTCAAGTTTTTTGCCTTTCCCATGTATTTTCAAAAGTTTCCATTGTCAATCACTTGTTGAAAAGTGCGCAATAGTTATCTCCGGCAATGTACCGCGCCTGCAATCTTCTAAAAAACACCCGTGATTGTCGCACCCATGATTGTCGTGCCCGCAATGTTTCTAATTGTGCCCACATTAAAGATTTGTATCCTTTGTATTCCGGCAAGTGTCAGTTGGTCTATTTCGTTTAGGTTTTTCTTTTATTGATTTTGATTTCTAGTCTGTTGAGGGCTCAATATTCAGTTCAAAATTCATTGAAATGTAACCATTCTCAAATTCAAAATTCAAAACAAAATGTTTTTCATGTTTAATGTTGTGCCATTTATGCCATTCGGATTTGCAAAACAAAATTATTTTTATTAATCATCAAAGACAAGCCCCGATCAAAGTTGTACAAAAGAGAGTTGAATGTGCCCACTCCTAAGCAAAAATACAGAACAATGAAAATGCAAAACCAAATTAAAAAAAAAAAAAAAAAAAAACAGAGAATGCAAGCATTATTCTCGATTTTCGGCAACTTGTGTTTCCAGTGGCAATGGTTACAAGCTAATGCTTCAGTTTTTCCACCCGCTTACATTGTTGATTGCCTCGTTACATCTTCACTCCTTGGAAGCCCTTAAAGACTCTGTCTAAGCATTGGCAGAGCTTCCAAAAGAAATTGTCGACCCCGTAACCATCAACACGCGAGTCTGAAGGAACTTCGAATAGGGCCACGGAGGTGGCTTGTCGTTTTAGCTCTTTGTTCGGCTTTTTCAATGCGCTAATCTCTACTTAAGCATCCTTGTACATACACTGGAGTAAGAAGAGTTGGGCATTTAGCTGATGCACTTCACTTGTCCTACCATATAGCTGGTGGGACAAATTGGAGACTGCAGTCACGGTCTCCACACATGACTTCAATATGTGATGGTTGGCATCTATGTTAGACTGTGCTATAATTGTTTGCTCAACTGACAGCGCAGGAAAGTTGAGAATAGGGACAGGGGCAGTGGCATTTTGTCGAGGCTCAGAGGAGTTAGTAATTTCGAATAAGGATTGATTAAGGTCTGGAAAGAGGGAAAGAATATGGCGGGATGAGGCCATGACAGAAGAGAGTAATGCTGCTAAAGAGAGAATGGGCAAAGTAATGGCAAAGAAAGTTTGCAGCTTTTTGCTCTGTCTCTCTTGCAGGCCTCAGTTTAAGAAGAAAGTAAAGAAGAAGAAAAGGCCAAGAAAAAAGAGATTGTCGAAGCAATGTTTGACAAACGAGGCTAGTCAGGCGTGCCATGATTGTTGAATTCGCACTCTAGACACAGCGCTCGACGAGGACGAACGGGGCAGAGAGAGAGAGAGAGAGAGACAAAATAGGAGAAAGTGAGATATGTATATAATTTGTATATATGTATACTATATATGTATCTGTATGTGTGTATATGTTCGTATATATATGTATCTGCATATACATATGTACATGTACGTCCGTATGTGTCCGTGTATGTATATATATATATGTCTCCCTATATATATAGAGTTTGTATATATATATATTGTCTGTGTGTATGTACATAGTACGTATTTTGTATATTATTTGTGTCTATATATGTATATATGTGAAAAATCAAAAAATCAAAAGAATAAAAATTAAAAAAAAAAAAGAATCAAAAAAAAATTAAAAATCAAAAAAATAAAAAAGAAATTGTCAAGAAAATAAATCGTTAGAAAATCAAAAAAAAAACAAAAACAAAAAGAAGAAAGTTTAATCAAAAGTAAATTTTCAAAAAAAAAAAATCAAAAACAAAAAAGGGAGAAAATTGTGAAAGCAAAAAAAATAGAAAAACAAAAGAAAAAAAAAATCATTTTGTGCATCCATCATATTATTTTTGCATTATATCATCACATTGCATATCACATGTCTCACAATTGTCTCTTTGCATTTTTGCATTCACTATCACACTTGTACTATCTATTACATATGTCATGCATGGTTACAACTATTACACTATTGCATCACTTGACTACTATCTATTCGCATCAACAATTGATTATAATATTTTTCATTAGTTAATATTGGCCCCTTTTTTACATTGATGATTAAAACCACTCAGTTAATACTGGCCCCTCTTTGGGATGACGATACTATCCATTTCTCGAGTTGTCAGTTAAAACCACCGTCAGTTAATACCTCTCTTTTCTTGGGTTGTTAGTTAAAACTATCTATTGGTAACCTCTCCTGTTTTAGGTTGATGGTTAACAACACATTTCTCTCTCTCTCTCTCATGTGAGTGTGTTTGGATTGTATCCCTTGTTATGCTTCATATCATTTGAACGAGGCTTGTCTCGCATATTACTTGTTGCATTGCATTGCATAAATCATGAATTTTTTTAAAAAGAAAAAACAACTAGCGTCGTGAAGCATGGAAGTCGAACTTTTAATTGTATTTGGAGCATATCATTTGCATTTTTCCCCAAAACTATGTTAGTTTGATTCCTTGCAAAGGAATACGTAGGCAACTGTGGACACGCCCCGCGTGAGGGCCTCATGCCACAGTTCAGACTCGATTGTCACAGTTCTTAATCTGAACCAAAGAGTCCAAATCCGGGAAATCGTTGTGAGAAAACAGATTTTTAGAAAAGAAATGCCAAACATGGACTGCTTTGCCAGATACAAAGTCGCCACCTAAATATTTTATTTTGGGGGAATTTAGGAAACCCTGACTTGGTGCCAAAGGCCACGTGTCTATCATCACCAAAGTTGCCTCGGCTCAAGAACTTAGGTACGATTGGGGAAGGTCAGCTATGAGCACCCCCGCTCGCCCGATCAAAGATCGGCCTCTACTAACCATGATATCTTGTTTTGAAAACATTATGCGTTCTTATTCCGGTTATTAGCCTAGAATTACTATGTTATGCGCACAGCAAACAAGTATAGACCAAATCACCTAAATTGGAACAAAACATTTCATGTTGTTTTGATGATGGTTTGCTACTCGCAAGTAGGCTAAAGATGCAAGTTTTGCCACCTTCAAGTGGGCTTTAGAAAAGATGATTTTGCCACTATCTAGTGGGCTTAAAACTCACGGTTTCAATGCATTATTCCAATTTAGGTACTTTGACCTCCATCCACAGGCATTCAAGCAGTTATATCACATAAGAAGCTAGCCTCATGGCAATCATGTTATTATGGCAACACTCATACACATGCGGTATACTAAAGCATAAAAACTTACCTAGTACTCCAAGCCAAAACAGAAACTAGTTAGTAATCATATGCATGATCCTAGTTCATGTTTAAACTGGCTAATGCAACACATGCAAAGATGCAATCTAAACAAGCTCGGCTATCCTAAACATGGCATGTGAAATGCAACAGATAACACGTATTCAATTTGGAATTGAAATACAATGCAGTTAGCGTGACGCGCCGAGCCCGATGCATGCAATACAGATAAATGATGCACGCATGCATAGCATAAGGTATGCTAATTTAAATATGTCCTAGTCTAACCATCATAAGCGGGTAAATAAAAGGAAAGAAAGACGTGGGGTTGGAAGACATACACACACTCACGCACACTTATTACACAATTGCCCTCGCTCGGAGGGTCCGAATAAATATTACACAACCAAATAAATAATTAACTACTTAATTAATTATTACAGAACTCCTATTTAATTAACAAATTAAATGCAGAATTAAAGTGGCCACAGCCCCCGCCTTAAAATGTTTGGATGATGCATGCTTGACTCACTCTGCCCGAAAACTCGCCGCCATAGCATTCCGCCTCATTTACCGACTAGCTCCTCTGAAGACTGCACAAGTCTCAGAATAGATTCTCTGCATACTTTGGAACACCACCGGCTAGGAGGAATTGCCACTAGCCATGTGAAATGGCCACCGGCCACTGATGAAGTTATCGGCCATTGATGGATGGCCGGTCGGCACTGGAGATGGCCGGCCCGCCAAAACTTCCTGCAGAAACTGGTTTTTGACAAAGAATGAGGACATGCAAAGGTGTATCGCATGGAATTTCAAGCAAATGTAAGCATGGCCACACTCCTTATCATGCAATGGACTCAAGGGAGCATGACCCTCGACCCTCGGGCCATCAATTAGGCATGATGGCCTAAGAAGCCAAGTTTGCCCTTCAATTTTAAATTGCATGCAACAATCAAATGAAAGCTAACACCTTATCATGTTGAGATCAAAGGCATCGGCGACTGAGGATTGAAACGTTCATTACTTTGAGTACGAACACTTATCCTCATGCTTGGTTTGACACCCCAAACCAAGCCATGCAATGCATGTATGCAATATTCAATGCAAAGTGATGCAACACATGCAATGCAAGGTGAACATGTTAGGCTAATGCAACATGACACTTCCTAACCATGCAAGCTAAACTAAATACAATGTGATAATGTCAAGCATACAATGAAATTATGTGATGCAACTTAACTAAACAAGGTGCAAACATGCAAATAAGATATAATGCAAGCATGCTCCTAATGTAATGCAACATGCTCATGCAAAGGTGGATTTAAACCACAAAGGGGTAGACCTCAGCCCACCTCCCAAAACAGTAGCTAAAAGTGCCAAAATGATGGTGTCAACATGCAAAACAAATGTGGAAACCAAAAGGCCTAAAGCTAAGGTATGGAAGGCAACCTTCAAAGACTCTTACAAGGGAACAAGCATGGATATCAAACCAACAAAATCAGAGACATGGCATGATAGAGTAAGCCCCAAAACCCACATAAATGACATCCCCAAGGACTCAAGCAAAGAGGCATACACCAAAACCAAAACATGGAGCATGAGACTACACCTCTTCAAGGCAATGAAAGGAGAACAATTCCAAGTATGAAAGCATAAAAACATGGACTAAAATGGCATCGCAAATGATTCCAAATCATTGAAATAGACCAAGGCATGTTTATGACTCACATACTTAAGGCTCACAAGCCAAAATGCATAGTAACCATATCAAACATGTCAAACATGACCAAATCAGTAACCAACAGTCCTCAAGCATGGCAAAAAAATGCTAAGACCTTCGTGGAGTTAAGCTAGAACATGCAAAAATCATGGCCTAAATGCATGGCATACTTCTAGGCCAAATAAGGGAATACAAAGCAAGTACAATATGCATGTAAAGGGCCACGAATCCAACCAAAGACAGAGGCAATATATGACCCAACAACACCCAAAAACCTCTAAAATGAAGCCAAGAACAACTAATCATGCATGCTACCCTTATGAGCCAAAAACATGGACAAATGAGACACAAAGGGGAGAGGGGTGTCCCTCCCCTATATAAGACCTCAAACCCCCTTCTTCACCACTGAAAATCCACTGGATTTCAGTGGTGAGAAGGTCAATACACAAGAGTAATCAAAGCTTAACAAAGAGAGCACCAAAAGGGCCAAACAAGGCCTAAGAGGGGGAGGTCGACCCCAAACCACAAAACAACCTTAATGAAGTATCTTAAGCATGTAAATACAAGACTTTTTTTAGTTATACACAAGGTCTAAAACAATAAGAAAGATAGGAAAAAGTCTAGTGCAAGATTGGGGAATCTAAAGTGAAAAGGTTACCCTTGAAGAACCCTTGATGAACAGCAAGTGCAGCCTCCTTCCTTTGATCAAAACCAGTCCAAAACCTCAAAAACAAACCCCCAAAGCCTCTCAAGGTCGAAGTATGGTCTAATGGTGTGTGTCTTAGTGCAAAACTAAGGTCAAAACACACTTTTAGGCTTCCAAACACACACAAAGGATGAGAGAGTGGGAGATATAGAGAGAGAGAGAGAGTATATGACATATATATGTATTTATAAGCTATGGTTTTTTGTTCAACCCTTAACAATGGAGGAGGAGGGGCCCTTATATAGGCAATGCAAATGACTAAGCTTCTCAAAGAAGCTAAACAAAAAAAGGGGTCAAAGGGGGCAAGGCTTCCTGAGGAAGCTGGATGGCAAGCTTTTGAGGAAGCTAAGACAAAGGTCCAAGCTTCCTCAAGAAGTTAGAAAAAGGGTGCAAAAGGGCAAAATGACCACACTTATGCACGAAGTGATTAGTGCATTCCAACTGGCATGCACCATGCCTGAAAAAGGCAAAACAGTTCTACCGGCCAGAAAAGGAGGTCACCGGCCAAACATATGGCCGGCCGGCCACACTGAATGCTGACCGGCCAATGGTATATTTTACCAATGGCCGGTAGCCTCAAAACACGGCCGGTGGCCTCAAGCTACGGCTGGTGGGTGCCAGGAGTAGCTAACAAGCTACTCTCCACCCTCAGAAACAAAAACACAAGTGTTTGGTGCAAAACCGAACATAGAACAGTCGAGTTGAGAGATCCTGAGGCAAGGCACGTAGCCGAGACCTCCGGGAACTCAAAACGAAACACGAACATGGGTGATCACCGAGTGTTCAAGTGGTGACGTCCAAGTCTTGAGGACAGTCAAAAATGGAGTGTCTACAGCAACCCTCAGGTTCAACCAAATGCATTTGTATCTTATTTGTTTGTCCAAGTCTTATGGCCTTGTCAAAAGGGTCGTCCTCGGGCTTTGACATTCACTCACGTCATGAAATGACTTCGAGCTTTGTTAAAGAGGGGCATCTGTAGGCACCCTATTTTAATCGGCCCTAAGATTTAGGTTCTTTCTTTTGATTACCTGATAATGACAATCAACATGTATTTCTCACGGAATCCTCAGTAAGAGAGATGGAATTTGAGCTTTAATCCCAACCTTCACACATTTTTGGCCAAATTATTTTTCATCCAAAATTCACCAATCTCCACTACCAAAATTCTTACACATCACTCCCCACTCACCATCCACTTTCATAGTCACACCCCACAATCCCCACTTATCATCCATTTTCCTAATCATACCCCACCATCCCCACTCACCATCCACTTTCCTAATCGCACACCATCATCACCACTCACCATCCACCTCCATCATACATTGTCTCCCATTAGATCCATTATCTTCCCTAAATGCTTCACCTTGTCCTCCATTTTGTCTTCCACCATTTCGCACTTACATTGCTTATATAATAGCTCTAGTATTGAGTTTGAGGAGAAGAATTAGAAGAGAAATGTAGAGAGAATGCTGATTTTAAATTAAAATTTGAGAGAAAAGAAAGCCTTAAAAACAAGAAAGTTGTCTCGCCAAAATAGTAAAGTTGCCTAGCCTCTATACATTTCATCTTTCCCTGCAAACACCTCTCAAGAACCAAGTCCTAAAAGCCTTGATTAAAGAGAGAGTAGTGTCGACACCCCATTTTTGACCGACCTTAAGACTCAGACGTCATCGATTGAGCGCTCAGTGAATGCGCATGTTGTGCTCGTTTCAAGGTTTTGGAGTTCTTGGCTGAGAGCCTCGCCTCCGGACCTCGGGACCCTTTGTACTTTGACTCAGTCCACGGACCAAGTCTTGTTTTCTCTTCCCGGAGGGAGGGAGACGTCTTGTAGACCATCTCTTAGTGGTCGTAGGCTACTTTTCGTGGTCGTAGGCCACTGTTCCCATTTGGAGACTAGTTTTCGATTTTTGGAGCCGTCGACCGTGCGCCTCGGCTCGAGACCGCTTAACATTCTCCGTTTGGCATGGTTTTTGGAACACACCTTGTTTCCTCTATCTAGAGGGACACTGTGGTCCGGGAGACCACTTTTGTGGTCGTACGCCACTTTTGATGCTTTCAATGCCTAGTTTTCGTGGCTCCGAGCCGCGTCTTGCCTCCCAAACCCTCGTCTTGCATCCGTTTTGGTTTGTCTTAGGTACAAACCTTACTTTCCTTGTTTGGGAAGTGGTACAAGGGTGGGAGACCAGATTTTATCCTTGGAGACCACTTTTCTCCTTGCCAACCGATTTTCTGGTCGGGAAACTGGTTTTCTTGGTCTGTGGGCCACATTTTCTGGTTTCCCACCCCACCATTGGCTTGCTTTCAGTGTGGAGACCACCAATTCCCCCTGTCGACCACTTTTTTACTTGGGAGACCACTTTGGGTGGTCGGCCGACCACTAAAAGTAGCAGGCCAACCACTTTTTCTAGTCAGTAGCTTTCCTTCTATTTTGTCAGACTGAATGGATGCCAACTGTGCCAACTGGAGAGCACAGACTGTATCCTCCATACACATGTATGGAGGGATTGCATCCAAGTTTTTGCTTCTTGAGGAAGCTTTAACTTGGTTCCTCTATAAGAGAGGCTCTCCTTCTCCTTGGTAGAGGTTCTGAAATTTTGTTTAAGGCATAGGCATATATCCCTCTCTTTCTCACTCTATATTGGTGTTTTGCTTCACACTTGTGCACACAACCTCATTGCCAAACACTCTTACCTTGTTACTGAGTTGCTGGAGGGTCTTAAGAGGGCTCAAGAGTTGGTTTTTGGTTCAAAAAATCTACTGGTTTTGTTGAGCTTCAAGGGTAACCTCTTTTCTCCCTTTTAAGCTTTGTTTTGGTCACTCTCTTAGCCATATTTGCATGCTTATTTGAGCTTTTTTTTCAACTAAAAAAAGCTTCATTTTTTAGCACTTAACATGTTTGTTTAAGGCCTCTTGGGTGTTGAGGGTCTCCTACCCTCTTGCATGCCTTGTTTGGCCTTGTTTTGTGCCATGCCTTAGGGCCTTTGAGCTAATCCTTGCTTGGCCTTTTAGCCAAAGAAATCTAGTGGATTTTCAATGGTTGGCATGTGGTTTTGAGGTCCTAAATCAGAGAGGGGTGACCCTCTCTCTTTTTGTCTTGTTTACTTGCATTTTTGGCCTATCAAAAGAGCATGTATTTTCATACTTTCAAGGCTTGGTTCAGGAACTTTTTGGTGACTTTTAGGGCCTACCTAGACTCTGTCCATGGTTGGTTTGGTCACCCTTGGCATGCTTCTCATATGTGTAGTGTATTCCCATTTATGGCTCATCAAGGTAGCATGTCAATCTAGCATGTTTTAGCTCCATTTCAGTGGGTTTTTGGTTATCATTTGACATGTCATGGCTCTGTTTTTGGCTGGTTTGGTAACCTCTTACATGCTCCATATGCTTGTAGTGTAAATCTTGTTTACTAGCTTGGTTTGCATGATGTTTTGGCTCTTTATTCTAGCACATTTTGGCTTTGCTCCAACATGGTTTTGTTCATATTTTGGGCTACCTTAGTTATTTTTTGAGGCCTCTTGGTCGAATGATGCTCGCCATGCATGCTTGTTGTGTAATAGCCTTGACTAGCTTTGAGTTTTAAGGTCTCTTGCATGCTTAACTTGAGATATTTGCATGTTTTGGCATCATTGGGAATGTTATTTTAGAGCATGTAGGGCTGCTATACTTCCATATTTTCCACTCTTTAAGTGCTCTTTAGAGTTATGCTTTTAGGCCCTATTTGTGAGCCATTGCATGAGCCCCATTTTTGTGCCTTTCAAAGCCATCATCCCAACTCATTTTGCTACTGTTTTGGCCTGTATAGGGTCTATTTGAGGTTGGTTTGGTCATTTGAGTATCGCTTTGCATGCCTCTAGTGTAATATGTTTCACTAGCTTTCGATACTTGAGCCTTTCAACATGCATTGCGGGAGTTGTTTGCATGATTCGAAGTCATTTTATATGCCATTTTAGTGCTGGAACACATGCCACTGTACTCCATGTTTCATCTTTTCAATGCTCTTGGAGAGTTGTATTTTGTGCCTTAGGCTTGGGCCATTGCATCATACATGTTTGTGTGTGTTTTGGTGCCTTGATTTCATCATCAATGGCCTCTGATTTGGACATGGCTGAGGCCTATTCATTTCGGTTTAAGTCCATTGTGCATTGAGTATGTCATGTAATTCGTAGCGTTGAGCATGCCATGTTGTTAAATGATTGATCATTGCACTTGTGCATGCCATTTTCACTGCATTATGCATGTTGGTTACCACGTGCACTGTGTATGTTAGTGTCATGAGCGTTGTGCATGCCATATAGTTCATAGTATCGTGTATGCTAGTTTGCATGTTTGCATGATCATCCCTTGCATGCTTGCATGTCTAAGTTGTGTTGCATTAGGTTGCATGATTGAGTCACATTGTGTATGCCATGTTTGTTGCATTGTGTTTAGAATAGGCGTTAGTCCAAACACGGGGAAAAGAGGGACGTTTCATACTCGAAGTGATGAAACGTACCTCGATTCCCGGTCGCCGACACTCTTGACTATATATGACGGAGTTCTAGGCTTTAGGTGTTTGTATGTGCATTCATTCCATATTGAGTTGCGCAATTCGGCCCCTCGGCCATCATGCATCGAGATGCGTAATTGGTGGCTTGAGGGTTGAGACCTACACTCCCTTGAGCTTATGTAATAATAGGGAGGGTGGTCACGCATACACGTGTTGCAAATACTTTGCCATGCCCCTTTCTTGCCCTCTGTTGCAGAAAACCAGAAACTAGTAGCAAAAACTAGTCGGCCGACCAGATAAAGTGGTTGGCCGACCACTTTTTCCGGTTTTCACCACAAAAAGTGGTCGGCAGGTGGTCTCCAAGGCCAATATCTGGTCGGCAGCATCCTTACAGATTCCCAAGGTGGAGTTTCATCTCTCTGGAGCTTGGTGCAAGTTTCTGAGATCAATTGCAAACAGAGGCAAATCGGGGCGTCGCGAGAGATTTCCGAACAAGGCGACTCGAGCATGCATGCATCCTTTGTCATCCAAAGCAAAGCTGAGGTAGCCTACATCATATATTTTATATGCTTATTTAATTGCTAACTTAGCTAATTTGTTAATTAGTTAGAGTTGTGTAATAATTGGCTGTAATTCGTTATTTATTTCGTTGTGTAATAACTAGTTTAATTAGATTAGCTTAGATTAGTTAGTTAGCTTGTCATTCGGACACTCCGTTGAGAGGGCGAATTTTGTAATAAGTGTGCGTGTGTGTGATGCATGTCTTCCAACCCCCACTTCTTTCTCCCTTTTATTTACCAGCTTACGATGGTTAGTTTTAGGGCATGTTTTAATTAGCATTCTTATGTTCGCATGTTTGCATTCATTCATCTGTGTTGCATGCACCGGGCTCGACGTATCATATTAACTGCATTGTATTTCAATTCCAAGTTGAATACATGTTATCTGTAGCATCTCATATGCCATCTTAGAATATCCGAGTCTATCTTAGTTGCATTTTGCATGTGTTGCATTAGTCATCTTAACATAAACTAGGATCATGCATTAATTACTAACTAGCTCCTGTTTTGGCTCGGAGTACTCGGTGAGTGTTTATGCTTTAGCATCCTTGCATGTGTGTGAGTGACTGCCATGATAGTATGCTTGCCATGAGGCTAACTGCTTATATGATATAACTGCCTGATTGCCTGTAGGTAAAGGTTGAATTACTTGAATTGGAATGATTCATTGATTGCGAGTTTTAAGCCCATTTGAGAGTGACAAATCACCATGTTTTCTAAGCCCACTTGAGGGTGGCAAAATCCGCATTTTAGCCTACTTACGAGTAGCAAACCGCTTTCAAAAACAAACATGAGATGTTTTGTTCCAATTTAGGCGATTCAGTCTATACTTGTTTGCCATGCGCATAACATAGTAATTCTAGGCTAATAACCGGAATAAGAGCGCATGTGTTTTCAAAAACAACATATCATGTTAGTAAAGGCCGATCTTTGATCGGGCGAGTGGGGGTGCTCATTGCATGACCTTCCCCTCTCATACCCAAGTTCCCGAGCCGAGACAACTTTGGTGATGACGGATACGTAGCCTTAGGCACGAGTCAAGGTTTCCTAAATTTTTCAAAAATAAAATATTTAGGTGGCGACTCTGTATCTGGCAAAGCAGTCCATGTTTGGCACTTCTTCCTAAAAATCAAATTTTCAAAACGATTTGTCGAATTTGGATTTTTTGGTGATTTATCAATCTCGCATTGCACTTTGCAAGATCAGATTCAAAACCGTGACATGGAGTCCGAACTGTAGTGAGCCCAATGAACAAAACGGGATTTTCTCGGGACGTTCGGGCGCGTCTACAAGTAGTCTTGCTAAGTTAAAGAAGATTAAAGAGTGATCATACACTTGCTCAAAACCATTGTTCTAGCTCAAATTCCAAGCCTTTGAATTGAGGATTAAGAACATAATTCACAAACTTGAGGGTGATCAAGAGGAAATTTGAAGAAGTTCACTCTCTTTTTGGAAGGTGAATTTTCAATTCTTTCATTTCTATTTCAAATTCATTTTCTTGCTTTTGTTTCATATTGTTTTGTTGCAAAGTAATTAAAGTAGCCAAGTGTTGATAAGTATTTTAAGTGTAAAAGTTGGATTAACTAAGTATTAAATAATTTGTAACACCCCACACATACAATTCTCATTAAACAATTAAAAGAACATTCTCCATCCAAAAAGCATACACCAGTCCATACAAAATGTTTCTCTTTCTCATTGAACTGCAGATTTGTTTACAAAATTACAAGACATATCTCAGTTCAGCGAGCTAGAGGATATTACAAGACATTTACATTGTGACATTTAGTACAAAAATACAAACTTTAAAATAAAATTTCGATAAAAAAAAGGTTCCCAGTTACATCTCAACTTCAAGTTCACAAAGGTTTATGTCTAAAAAAGGGAGTAGTCATTTTCTTCTTCTTTATCGACAATTTTGGGATCTTCATTTCCTGAAAGGTTAGTAAATAGGAATGAGCAATTTGCCCAGTAGAGAATAACTTTAACCGAGTATATAAACATTTGATTAAATATGTATGACCTTGATTAATGCCCAAGAGTTCATATTTATTTTAAAAATTATTACACATCACACAATTCACATTCAACCTCCACATTTTCTGTCTTAACACGGATAGTCTGTGGACGCCTCAAACCTCTCCACTTTCGTCGTCTTCACACGAACCGAACAGTGGACACCTCACAACATCCCCACGTTTGTCACCCTCATGCAACTGGGCAAGTGGGCACCTCAAACACATGCCCACATTCCCACATTTGTCGTCCTCACATGAACTGGGCAAGTGGACACCTTAAACACATTCCAAAATATTAACATTTTTCACACAACACCAACAATCACAAGGATTCTCCAATTTTTACTTATCAATTATCCATTTCATCAAAATCATAAACAATCCTTTAGGGTTCATATAAAAATTTGGGGCTTTTTCTTTCAAGTATTTATTTTCCTAGATTCAAGTATGTTTACCTGCTATTTCATAGTTGATTCCACAATCCGTCATCAATTTCACACAAACACTTTATCACACATAGCCCATATATATTCATCTCAATAGTTCCATACATCTTAAGATTCACACCTATTTAGACCAAAATATAAATATACAAGGGTAAAGGTATTTCTACCTCAAAGTTGTACAACGAGAGATAAAGGTCCACTCGATGAGGTTTTGAAACACCACGATCTATTTGGTTCAAAACGTAGCTCTTGACAAAGATAACAACTTTAATGAAAACCCAAAGATCGATTCTTTCTCTTTCTAGATGAAATCTAGGTGTTTTCTAACTAGGGTTTTGGAAAAGGGGTTGTTAGAGAGAGAATGAGTGTGAAAGAAATGATTTGGAAAGATGTTTGGATCGCAATATAACTCTGTTGTTCCGACCAGACCACTCGAGCGAACTTTCCACCGCTCGAGAGAAGTACCAAAATACAAAGGGATCGCTCGAGCGAACTTTCCACCGCTCAAGCGGTAAACGCAAGGTCTCAAAAGTTTTGTAGAGCTACAGTGAAAATACTGGGAGCTCGCATTTTACGATCGAGCGACCATTCCCTCGCTCGAGCGATCTTGCCTGCAAACTTGCGAGATACTGGGATGTCACGACCTAAACCCGCCTCTATAGGTTTAGCATCATGATCGGTTAGTAATCTTAGATTACCTACAGCCTCAAAGACAAAATGTCAAAATATTTAAATAATATTGGGGCCTAAAGCGGAAGCAAAATAAAAATAATAATGTCTATTGAGCTTGTGCATACATAATAATTGAAATATTTAAAACATTCATATTACATATGCCAAGACATATCTTATACATATCTCACACACTCTTAAGACTTAATCAAAATATAAAATTCTGACAAAACAACGCTAAAGCCTCAACACGGAGGCATTGCTTGGGTGGCTTCTCAAAAACTTGGTATCCTCTCACATGTTTACTAGGGTTGAGGTTGCACGTCTCGCTGCTCACCTACATCTATATATATATGAAGTGAGCTAACACCTGGTGAATAACCAAAATAAAGAGATTAATGAATGAAGTCCAACATAATGTAAAAACAAGTTTTATGATTCTAAAACAAATCACATTTCACACTCATGTCGAAAGATTTCCTGTAACAGAGTCCATCATCCCATACTACATATATTCTAATTTCCAAAACAATAAATCATATATCCAAGCATATCAAAATTTGAGATGGCAATATTCAAAACAATGAATCATATATCCAATCATACCAATATTTGCGATAACAATATCCAAAACAATGAATCATTTATCCAATCGTATCAATATTTGAGATAACAATATCTGAAAAAATGAATCTTTTATCCAATTGAGTCTTATACATGGTACATCTAATAGAGTATCGTATTAATATAATAATGGGCCACGGTACTGTTTTCCTCTTGGCGAAGGTCAATGGGACCATAATGGGTCAATCAATAATCAATGTGGACCATTAAGGTTTAACATCAGAGACTCTGTGTTTCAATTAATCCAATGGGCCATGGTATTGTTTCCCCAGGCAAAGGTCTATTAATCAATGAGCCTCGTTATTGTTTTCTCCCGGGCGAGGGTCAATGGGCTATGGTATTGTTTTCCCTAGGCAAGGGTCTATTAATCAATGGGCCTCAGTATTGTTTTCCCCTGGGCAACGATCAATGGGTCATGGTATTGCTTTTCCCAGGCGAGGGTCTATTAATCAATGGGCCTCGGTATTGTTTTCCCCCCAAGCGAGGGTCAATGGGCCATGGTATTGTTTTCCCCAGGCAAAGGTCTATTAATCAATGCCACGAATATATTTTCAAAAAGGACATTCATTCATAGATGTAAAATAAGATTCCAAAATATCATTCTTTAACAATTCAAAATATATTTTGAACGTATCTTTATAAAGATATTACTCACCTCGATTAATCCGATAGTCCTTTCAACTTTCAAACCTTAAGCTTC
Source organism: Camellia lanceoleosa (assembly GCA_025200525.1). Classification (NCBI taxonomy): domain Eukaryota; kingdom Viridiplantae; phylum Streptophyta; class Magnoliopsida; order Ericales; family Theaceae; genus Camellia; species Camellia lanceoleosa. The sequence goes on from CM045761.1 coordinate 117,372,348, forward strand.
AATTTTAGAAATTTATGAGTTGATTTCCTCCAACTCTTCTTATTCTTCCTTCAATTCTACAAATCTTGAGTTTTCTCTCTCTAGGATTGAGCTTTTTTGTCTATACTCTTTCCCAACTCTTGAACTCACTCTCTCTCTAACTCTTCCAGCAGAAAATGAAAATATAAAGAATGAGTTTAGCCCCTCTTCTTTTTGACTCATATAACACACATACACCCAATTTCTTCATTATACACCACGTGTGCACACACTTGCACATTTTTTTGAGGCTCCAGCACATCACTCATATGTACATACGCACAACAAGATTTCTTAGTACACCCGCATGGATTTCTCAGCACACTTACACATTTTTCAGCACACTCACAAAATTTCTCAGTAAACCCACACCCACACCCACCTTCAAATTCTAAACCATTCCACAATTCTATTTATGATTCAGATTAACTTAATTAAGTAACACTCAGTTTTAATAATCCTTGATTACACAATCAGCTTAATTAAACCACAATTAACCATACTTAATCTTGATTGATAAATTCCCACATAACTTAATTAGTCCAATTGACTTTTTTTAAGGCCCAATTAATTATAATTAATCAATATGAACCAAATTTTTAGTCAAACTTCCAACTGGCTCCAAATATTAAATTAAACTTATTGCCATCATCAATTTTGGTTTCCCAAATCATTAAGGCTTCCAATTTCTGGTCAAACCCAAAATTCTTAGTAATAAATTACACATTCACATTGGCCACCTTATAAGCAAATTTAATTCAGAATAACCATAATTCTCAATTCTCATAATTGAATTAACTTAATTAACTCCAATTCGGACCCAATTAATCGAATCTTAATTTTACTAAACTAAATCGAATATTTAATTAAACTTCCATATGGTCCTATACTTGAAATCAAACTGATTCAACTCATTAATTTTACCTCCTCAAGCCATTCAGGCTTTCCAAAATAGATTCTTGACGAAACCATATACGAATCAAACTCAATAATTCTCATAAATCCCAAATTAAATTAGAATAATAATTAATTAAAATCCAAAATATCCTTAATTAATTAAATTTCAAATATTATACGTGGCAGGGTCGTTACATGGGAGCTGCAAATCTCTGCTCAAGTGACCAAATGACCGCTCGAGCAGTCTTTCAAAAACAACAGTTACAACCTACTCCCCTTAAGGAATTTCGTCCTTAAAATTTCATAGTTCTTGCCAAAATACATCCAACAATTTCCAAGAAAGATGGATATCACCAAAACAATAGCCTCGATCATTATCACTTCTTAAACCAAAACAAATTCAAAGGTAACTTTGAACAAATACATGAAAATTTAGTGTTCTTTCATTAACTTTCCTTTACAACCTCTTGAACAATGATCTAAATTTACAACAAGTTTACAAGTCATTAAATAAATCCGGGTATTTCTCATAAACTTCAGCTTCTTGTTCCCAAGTGGCCTCTTCTACTCCATGGTGATGCCATAAAACCTTGACTAAGGGAATAACCTTGCCTCTCAAAACTTGTTCCCGAGTGTCTAAGATTTTCATCGATTTTTCTTCATAGGAAACATTCCCGTCCACCTCTAAATCTGTCCAATCCAAGACATGGGAAGGATCAAGTTCATACTTGCAATGCATAGAGACATGAAACACATCATGCACTCTAGATAATTGCGGTGGCAATGCAAGGCAATAAGTTACATCTCCTACCAGTTCTATAATATCAACGGGGCCAATGGACCTAGGTGATAATTTTTCACTCTGCCTAAATCTCATTGAACCTTTTCTAGGCAATATCTTCAAAAATATGTGATCACCTACATCAAAAGAGAGGGGTCTTTTTCTTCTATCTACATAACTCTTTTGTCGACTTTGAGCCATAACTAATCGTTTCCGAATGAGAGCTTTTTTCTCAATGGTTTCACGAACTAATTCCTGTCCAAGCATAAGTGAATCCTCCACCTCAGTCCAACACACTGGTGACTACATGGTCGACCATACAAAGCTTCAAAAGGAGCCATTCCAATACTAGCTTAATAACTATTATTGTAAGCGAATTCCGCTAAAGGTAAGTGTCTCTCCCAAGAACCTTTAAAATCTAGTACACAAGCTCTCAACATGTCTACTAAGATTTGGATAATACGCTTGAACTATCCATCGGTTTGTAGGTGGTAAGTTGTGTTGAAAGTCAGTTAAGTGTCCATAACCGTTTATAGGCTTTGCCATAACCGTGCGGTAAAATAAGGGTCTTGATCCAAGACAATATTCACTGGAACCCCATGAAATCGGACAATCTCTTTAACATAAAGTTCTGCAAAATAATCAACTGAGTCCCCCATACGAATAGGGAGAAAATGAGCCGACTTAATTAACCAATCTAGTATCACCTAAATTGCATCATTACCCCTTTGTGTTCTAGGGAGGCCCGAAACAAAGTCCATAGTGATATGTTTCCACTTCCATTCCGTAATGGGCAAGGCTTGTAATAACCCGGCGGGTCGCTAATGTTCTACCTTGACTTACTGATAATTTGGACATCTTGGCACAAATGAAGCCACATCCCGCGTCATACCCCTCCATCAAAATTGTCGACTAAGATCACGATACATTTTCGTGCCCCCCTAGATGTACTGCAAGACGAGAGTGATGAAATTTCCAAAGTACTTTGTCTCTATATGATTCAAGTACAAAAAAGCGATTTAGATACCGGACATTCGATTTGAAATCGACCCTCAAACTCTTTTCCTCCTTTCCTTGTGAAATTTTCTCCTTGATTGCTTCAACTTCCAAGTCACCTCGCTGTGCTTCTATAACCCGAGTAACAAGTGTCGATTATACAAGGACGAAAAACAAAGTGGCATGCTCGGAAGATTCACTAAGGTGCAAATTAAATTCACCCAAATCACCCAACATTTCCCATTCCCTAATTGTGAGATTAGCAATGGTACTCACAAATTTTCTACTCAAGGCATCAACCACCATGTTAGCTTTTCCGAAATGGTAGTGTAATTCAAAATCTTAATCCTGCAAAAATTTCATCCACCTTTGACGTAAATTCAAATCCTTTTAGGAAAATAAGCATTTAAGACTTTTATGATCTGAGAACACCTCAAATTTCTCCCCACACAAGTGGTGCCTCCACAATTTAGAGAGAAAATAATTGCAGCTAGCTCTAAATCATGAGTCGGATAATTTCCGTTGTGGGTTTTCAATTGGCACAAACCATACGCCACTACCTTACCTTTCTACATCAAAACACATCCCAAAACTTCCCTAAAGGCATCACAGTACAAAGTGTAGCCTAGACCTCTTTCTAGAATGGCTAGAACTAGTGCAATGGTTAATCTAGCCTTCAGCTCTAAGAAGGATTTCTCGCATGATTTATTCCAAACAAACTTCACTCCCTTTCTTGTTAGCCTAGTCAACGAAGAAGCTAGCATGGAGAAGTCTTTCACAAATTGTCTATAGTAATCGGTAGGACTCAAGAAACTGTGGATCTCAAATGGGTTCCTGGGTCACTCCCAATTCTATATCTCCTCAATCTTCGAAGAATCTACGACAACCCCATCCTTAGAAACAACGTGACCAAAGAATTTCACCTCGGAGAGCCAAAACTCACATTTCTCATACTTAGCGTATAATCTGTGCTCCCTAAGTAATTGCGACATAATGCAAAGGTGCACTTTTAGAAAAACTTTGCGGAACATAAACTAAAAACCATTAAGGATTCAATTTCATACATGAAAACTATATGAATTTCTAATATACAAAATAAGTGAATACATACCTTGATCCATGATAGTATGAAATCCTCTTTTAAGAAAGAGAAACCTTGAATGGAAGATCTTGATCTTTAAGTTCTTGACTTGTCTAAGATCTTCAAACCACTTCTCTCTCTAGGCGATGGGAGCCTTCTTGTGGTGACAACTTAAGTTTTTGATGGAGAGTATGGTTTGGGACCTTACACTATTTATACTAATATTCTTCCCATTAAAGAACCATTCATTCAATGAACTTCATTAAATAGATTAATGTATCTTATACATTCATGATACATAATGCATCTTTTATATTTAATGAATTCATTAGATAAGACTAATGTATCTTACATATTCATAATAGATACAATGTGCATCTCTAAGATTCATTCATAATGAATCCATCACATTCAATGTGCATCTCTAAGATTCATTCATAATGAATCCATCACATTCAATGTGCATTAGCATTAGTCTTCTATACATTGTATATATAGGTGCATTAATCAATAATTAGTCACCATCTAATTGATGTACATGTATCTTACTTAATGAGATGAATCTAGTATAATTATGCATAAGCCACATTAAGAAAAAATTCTTACAATCTCCCACTTGGCTTGCATGATTATATTACGTCACTAGATTATCATAATATGGCCAACATTCTCCCACTAGAAGATTGCACCATCACCATTAGATTTTGTTCAATGAAATTATTAGCACCAAATCATTGTAGTCAGTGATTTACACATTAAGCAAGACTGTACAATGGTTATAGTGTTAATATTTTCCATCAACATGAATAAGTGAATCTTAAAACACAGAGATGACATTAGCAACATAATGGTGATTAATGCTAATTCATCTATAACGTCCGTTGTTTACATCTTCTTCTAAATTGTGCACAAGTATGAAGAATGAAAACAACAAACATAATCATTATTAACAGAAGATGATTATAACATAACATCTATCACGAACATAATACACTCATTTCAAATCTAAACATGATAAACTTTCTACTAAGCCCATGCGCGCAACATGTTCTTGAAAGAGCTTAGGTGTAAGACCTTTAGTTAAAGGATCTGCTAACATGAGTGTAGTACCAATATGAGAGATGGAAACAGTCTGATTCAAAACCCTTTCTTTAACAACTAGATACTTGATATCAATATGCTTTGATCCTCCTGAAGTTTTGTTATTATTGGAGAACCGCATAAAGATCATTATCACAAAGAATCAGAAGGGCTTTGAAATTGAATCGACAAGTTGTGATCCAGATATGAAATTCTTTAGCCATACTGCATGACATGTGGCTTCATAACATGCTATAAACTCTGCCTCCATAGTGGAAAAAGCTGTCAGAGTTTGCTTATGACTCTTCCATGAAATGGGTCCATTCGCAAGCATAAAAATGTACCCCGAAGTGAACTTTCGAGTGTCTTTACATCCAGCAAAATTAGCATCTGAATAACCAACCACTTCAAGGCTGTCTGTTCTTTGATAAGTGAGCATGTAATCCTTAGTGCCTTGTAAATATCGCAACACTTTCTTAACTGCTTTCCAATGATCAAGTCCGGGATTGCTTTGGTATCGACCCAGCATACCAACTACAAATGCTATGTCAGGACGTGTACAAACTTGAGCATACATAATGCTCCCAACTGCAGAGGCATAAGGAATTTCTTTCATTTGTTCCCTTTCTAAATTATTTTTGGGACACTGAAATTCACTAAATTTATCACCCTTAACTATAGGGGCAACACTACTTGAACAGTTCTGCATGTTGTACCTTTTAAGAACCTCTTCGATATAGGCTCTTTGGGACAATCCTAAACTACCACGAGACCTATCTCGGTGAATTTCTATCCCAATGACAAAAGAGGCTTCACCAAGATCTTTCATTTCAAAATTTCTCGTAAGGAATTTCTTTGTCTCATGTATCATTCCCAAATTATTGCTAGCAAGCAATATATCATCAACATACAAAACTATAATGCAGACATTGCTCCCACTGATTTTAAGGTAGACACATTGATCAACTACATTATCCTTAAAATCAAATTTGGTGAGAACTTCATGAAATTTAAGATACCGTTGTCGAGATGCCTGCTTTAGACCATATATGGACTTCTTAAGCCTACAAACCATATTTTCCTTGCTTTCATCCTGAAAACCTTCAGGTTGGTCCATGTAGACCACTTCATGCAAGTCACCATTCAAAAATGCTGTTTTAACGTCCATTTGATGTAACTCTAAATCATAATGAGCTACTAAGGCCATAACTATTCTCAAGGAAACTTTATTAGAAACAGGAGAATAAGTTTCCTTATAGTCTATCCCTTCTTTTTGAGTGTACCCTTTAGCAACTAATCTGGCTTTGTATCGTTCGACATTGCCTTTAGGATCACGCTTGGTTTTAAAAACCCATTTGCGTCCAACAGTTTTGGCTCCCTTAGGCAATTCTACAAGATCCCAGACATTGTTGTCTTTCATGGATTTTAACTCATCTTTAATGGCATTTAACCATTGAGTTGCATTTCCATTTTTCATGGCTTGGGCATAAGAAACAGGATCGTTCTCTAAGCCAATATTACACTCATTTAGGTAAACCTCATAGTCATCTGATATGGCTGGTTTCTTTTCTCTTTGTGATCTGCATAAAGGTTGTTCTATAGCTGGGACAACTTCTTTTTCAATGTGAGAAATCTCTTGTGTACCAATAGGTTCAGGTACAACATTTTCTTGGATAACTGTGGAAGGCGTGAAATCACGATTTTCCTCCGAAGAAATATTTTTGAGATTCATACTCCCACTAATGTTTTCATCCTCTAAGAACACGGCATTTCTAGTTTCAACAATTCTAGTGCTATGAGTGGGACAATAGAATCTAAAACCCTTTGATCTCTCAGGATATCCAATGAAAAAACAACTTATAGTTCTAGGGTCTAATTTCTTTATTTGTGGGTTGAAAATTTTTGCTTCAGCAGGACAACCCCATACATGTAAATAATTCAAATTAGGTTTCCTACTAACCCACAACTCATAAGGAGTTACAGGCACAGCCTTACTAGGAACCCTATTAAGAACATGTACAGCAGTTTTTAAAGCTTCACCCCACAAGTAATCTAGCAAAGAAGAGTTACTCATCATGCTTCTCATCATGTCCAAAAGAGTACGGTTTCGTCGCTTAGCTACACCATTTTGCTCAGGTGTACCAGGCATTGTGTAGTTAGCAACAATACCATTCTCAGCCAAAAATAAAGTAAAAGCACTTGGATTTTGACCCAACTCAGTGAATCTACCATAATATTCACCACCTCTATCAGATCTTACACTTTTAATCCGTCTGTCAAGTTGATTTTCAACTTCAACTTTATAGAGTTTGAACTTATCCAGTGCTTCTGATTTTTCACGAATAAGATTCACATAAGTATACCTAGAAAAGTCATCAATAAAAGTAATAAAATATTTATGTCCAGAAATAGTTGGGGACAAAGAAGGACTACATATATCAAGATGAATTGTGTCTAATAATTCAGTAGTCCTAGTAGCACCCTTTTTCTTTGTCTTTGTGTATTTTCCTTTAATGCAATTCACACAAGTGCTAAAATCAGAAAAATCAAGTGAACTTAAAATTCCATCTTTAATAAGACGTTCCATCCTTTCTCTTGATATGTGGCCCAAGCGCTTATGCCACAACATGGATGAATTTTCATTCACTCGCTTTCTCTTTTTATTTACCAAGTCGTTGACATTAAAGGATAAAAGAGATTGTGCATAAGTGGAATCTAAATTCAATGAATAAAGATTACCATCTAAAGTACCAGAACCAATCATATGAGAATTGTGAAATAAAGAGACTCTATTATTTCCAAACTTAAATTCATAACCACAGGAATCAAGTTGTGAAACAGAAATTAGGTTTCTAGTAAAAACAGGAACATAAACTATGTTTACTAAATCTAAAATGAAACCAGAGTTTAAAATTAGACGGAGGGTGCCAATAGCCTCAGCATCCACTTCTATTCCATTCCCAACCGTAATGGTTCGTTCTCCTTTATTTAGTTTCTGACTTATAAGGTATCCCTGCATAGAATTTGTTATGTGAATACTTGCACCAGTGTCAATCCACCAAGAATTTGGTGGAACATCTACCAAAAAGGATTCATAAGACACAAAGCATTGAGTGTTACCTTTCTTGTCCAACCAACTTTTAAAACCTGGACAGTCCTTTCTTATGTGACCTTTCTTTCGACAGAAATGGCATCGAATCTTATTTTCTTCATTAGCCTTGTGAGTTTCATCATTTGCATTATTCTTCTTCTTACTTTTTCCTTTCTTGAAAATCTTTTTGGTTGGACCCAAGGTGGTAAGGTGAGCCATATCAGGCTTTTCAGCTTTAAGCCTCTCTTCTTCTTGAACACACATGGCAATTAACTCGCTCATCTTCCACTTATCTTTCTGCGTATTATAATTGATCTTAAAATGACCAAATTGCGCAGGAAGAGAAGTCATAATGAAATAAATAAGAAAACCTTCAGAAATTTCCATGTCCATTCCCTTTAATTGAGAGGCCATGTCATTCATGTTTAAGACACATTCACGAACACCACTCAAACCATCATATTTCATTGTCATCATTTGAATCATGAGAGTACTAGCAAGGGACTTGGAAGTTCCAATGAATTGTTCTTCAATAAATTTCATATAGCTGACTGCACTTTCAGAAACAGGAATTGCTCATTGAATTGCAGGCGTAATTGAGCCTTTCATAATCATTAGACTTAGGCGATTAGAGTGTTCCCATTTTTCATATAAAGTCATGTGTTCTTTAGAACTTGTATCATTAGGCTTTGCATGAGCTGGCTCTCTTAATGCATAGTCTAAATCCATAATTTCCAAAACAATTCCAATTTGTTCCTTCCATTTCTTAAAATTAGTTCCACTCAAAGCTTCAATACCAGACAAGTAACTATTAATGGAAGTAGGATTCAATACTGCAAACACATAATATTCATTACATAATATAATCAAGAAAACTACTTTTCACATCTCATAAAAATAACACCACAAGTTAAATATATCTAACTATAAAACATAATTAGTTAGATACGAAATCAAGTTATCCTTCCGTTGGGCCGAATAACAATATATTTTAACAATTCATAAAAGTAAATGAGATGACTAATATAAACAACATAAAATAAAATAAAATAATAATTAAGACTGTAAGGAGTTTATCACCGTTGGGCAGAAAAACTTATTGCTATATTTATTATACTAATCATCTCGGTTGTTCAAACATACATAGTGTTGAACCTCCGTTGGGCTGATCAACAATGTTTCAACTCATAAGATGTGTAACAAAACATTATAAGTGCATAAAACATTATCTTAATTACCACTTGTTCAATAATTTTCAATTTTTATTTTAATATCAATAGAATAAAAGATTGGCCAAAAATAAAAAATAAAATTGGACAAGTGTAAATCAATGTTTTGCACTTGTTACACCAAACATCATCATAAAATGAAATTCATACTTATACGTTTCATGCATCAGAATTGAGAACATTAGCTCTGATACCAATTTTTAGAAAAACTTTGCGAAACATAAACTAAAAACCACTAAGGATTCAATTCCATACATGAAAACTATATGAATTTCTAATATACAAAATAAGTGAATACATACCTTGATCCATGATAGTGTGAAATCCTCTTTTAAGAAAGAGAAACCTTGAATGGAAGATCTTGATCTTTAAGTTCTTGACTTGTCTAAGATCTTCAAACCACTTCTCTCTCTCTAGGCGATGGGAGCCTTCTTATGGTGACAACTTAAGTTTTTGATGGAGAGTATGGTTTGGGACCTTACACTATTTATACTAATATTCTTCCCATCAAAGAACCATTCATTCAATGAACTTCATTAAATAGATTAATGTATCTTATACATTCATGATACATAATGCATCTTTTATATTTAATGAATTCATTAGATAAGACTAATGTATCTTACATATTCATAATAGATACAATGTGTCTCTAAGATTCATTCATAATGAATCCATCACATTCAATGTGCATCTCTAAGATTCATTCATAATGAATCTATCACATTCAATGTGCATTAGCATTAGTCTTCTATACATTGTATATATAGGTGCATTCATCAATAATTAGTCACCATCTAATTGATGTACATGTATCTTACTTAATGAGATGAATCTAGTATAATTATGCATAAGCCACATTAAGGAAAAATTCTTACAACTTCATGTTCTTCCTTGAAGGGTGAATATATAAGAATATCATTCACAAAAATTACCACAAACTTGTCAAGATATTTTCGGAAAATCTAATTCATCAAGTCCATATATGTGTTTATGAGACCAGATTAGGTTATTGACGTCTTGTTGGAGGTTGTTGATTTCATATTATTTCTTTTATTTAATTATATAATGTGAAGTAATTAAATAAAATTTACTTAATGAAAATGAACTTCAGAATCAAACATGCGCATTGCATTATATTTTTTATCATTACACTCATAGATTTAATAATGTAGATATACGATTATTGTCAAGTAAGTATCATTACTCACCCCTTGCATTGTGTAGGTACCAATGGACACCCGCTAATGTGAGCGCCATGACAACGTTTGTTTTGTTAAGTTTAGTCCCTAATTTAATTGAGCTTGCATGCCTTTATACCTTTTATTGGATCATTTGTATTAATCTTGGGTCTATATAACTTAAATTTTTTCTCTACTACATTATGTTGTATTTTACTTCATAGGGATGCGTGCCCATGAGATTGATTCATATAATTCTGTGTTTCACATGTTTTTTAAAAAAATTAATTATTATTTCTAAAATTAATGAATTGTACATGTTTCCCAGTGGAGTCAGTTATCGCTGAAACACTTCTTTTATCACTTAAAAGTCTGCTTAAATTTAAGAAAATGATAACATTGCACTTCTTACGAGGTTAATTAAAGTTTTCAAATTAGAAGAGAATTTGCTAAGAGCTTTCTTATCAGATAACTTAAATTTTATCTTAAAATATTATTAAAAAAAATTATTTTTTATTTTAAGAATCATTTTTTTATTTATTTCTCCTAACAGACTCTTTATTATTTTCTTATTTTATTAACAAATTCCCTTTTTTTTTCTCTATTTTATTAAAATATAATTTTTAATTATAAATTTAAAAAAAATAAAAATCATAAATGTGTACTGCAAAAAAATATATATATATATATATATAAAGGAACTATAGTGACTCCCTACAAATAGGCAGTCATAATAGCAATTCCTATTTTAAGAAAGTGTTTAAGGGCTCTAATGGAAGGATATAGGGAGCCACTAATCCCTTAAAATAGGTAAGGATGGAATTTAGGTTTCTATTAGGAATGCTCTAAGTAAAGTGATTTTGAGAATGAATTAAGGAATAAATGGAATTTTCATTAAAAAAACTCATGCATAAGTTAATTAATTTCTGCCTAATTAATCTTTGAAAATCAAGGTGTGAGTTTACCGTAAGTCATGTTTTGATAATTCGAACCATTCATTTTATAGAGCTCTCAATGTTATATGTCTATGAAAAAAATTAGGCCGATTCAATAATCATAATATTTTCATTTTTATCTTGTTTGTCTTTAAAAAAATGAATGATTTACTTTCAAAAATATATTTATTGTCCAATTTTTCGAAGACAAATGCGATAAAATAAAAATGTTACAATTATTAAATAAAACTGATTTTTTTAATAAATGATATACATTGAAAATCTTACAAACTAAACAATTTAGATTATTGTAACAGTATTTGTGATCAACCCTACAACCCCTCAAATTCACTCATATTAAAATATGAATATAAGAGAAGCGTGACCATAATTATACCTTAGCCAGCCCAATGTTAGAATTTATACCATAAACAACAACCACAAACACAACCACACAATAAAGGACTATAACACTAAAGAGCACTTGAAGAGACTAGAAGAAAATCATAAAGCCCAAAAAAACATATTGAGGCCCAACCAACAATAACAAGCAACACAAACCAAATAACATCCAATAAGAATTTGCAATCCATCCATCCACCAAGAGTTACATAGTAATGCCATACAAACAATTAAACAACAATTATGCTGATTTTTTTATTAATAAGTAAATTATAATTAATTTTATAATTTTGACATAATTTTACTATACTACCTTAAAATATAAAATTTCACAACTGAAACAACTAGTAATTTAGTAAAACGGATGGATAATGAAGGTTAAATAAAAAGGAATTGGATTGTCTCCAGTCCATAATCGGATTGGATAGTCCATTTTGCCTCAATGGGCCCACTTTTGGGTCTCGTTTAGATAATTTGAACTGTTTAAATTTTAGGATTCGTCGAGTACATTTTTCCTGCAAAAAATAAAGTCGATCGGATAACGGAAACTACATGTTCGAAACAATTTTGTATGAACCATTTATTTTCTCATCGTCTTTTTTTTAAAAAAATACAAAATTGATCCAAACACATAGTTGCCATTATCCGATCAACTTGATTTTTTATAAGAATAATATACTCAATGAACCCTACAATGTGAACGGTTTAGATTATTAAACGAGACCCAAAAGTGAGCCCACAAGACCTAATAGCACCTCTATAGTCCGATGAAGAACTAAAGAGAAGTCATAGCCAAATGAAAAAATAAATTATATAGTTAATAATGCACACCATAAAAAATTAAAGGTTTTTAGGTAAATTTATTAAAAGATTAAATTCATTTTACCCCATTGTGGTTGGGGCCTGATGCACTTTACCTTCCTATAGTTCAAATATCATCAGAAAGCCCTCATATAGTTAGTTTTCTATCCAAACTAATGGAAGGTACACACATCATTTTTTAGTGGGTTTGGTTTTCTGAAAAATTAAAGTGAAATTAATACAACAAAAAGACAATCTTACCCCATTCCAAACTTAAAATTAGATTAATATGTTAATTAAAATTAAATAAATTAAAATATTATTAAGAATTGATCTAAAATATAAAATATAATTAAGAATTAATTTAAAATATAAAATCAATAATAATTAAGAATTGAACTAAAATGTATAACGATTCCGGTTTAGACTCAACCCATTTAATACTCTTAGATCCGGGATTCCGTACTTTTAATTGTTGTTCATATCATTTGTCGTCTTATTAGTAATCGAGTTGTGTATTAGTCATATTTGAAACAAGTTAGGAGTCAATTTTTCAAAAGAGTTGCTATTTTGTTTTCTGCTTATTCGCTCGAGCAATGTTTTGGTCGTTTGAGCGGTCTTTGAGATTTTCCAGTATTTTGTAGGTTTGCAAAAGTTCTAGGAATAGGATATCTTCGCTCAAGCAGTATTTCTTGCGCTCGAGCAATCTTCTTCAATTTACAAAACTTCTGGAAAATGGGTCATTGTGTGCTTTGAGTGGTGTTTTGGTCGCTTGGGTGGTCTGCGCGTATATCAGTTTGAAAAAAAGTAATTTTTTAATCACTTTTTCATTTCCTCTCTCTTCAAAACCTTCCAAACCCTAATTTCTTCACTCTCTTTCTCTTTAGTTATTGCCTTAAAACCTCAAATACACCCTCACCCATTGATTTCTCCATCATAGTTCTTTGGGAAAAAAAAAGGTAGAGTTCATCAAAGTTTCATTATAATCAGAGGAAATCTAGTTTTTGGTCCCATAAAGCTTCAACCCTTGTTTATTCATCTTCTAGACTTGATGTAGAGGTTTCTTCAACTTTCTAGTATGATTCTTAACTTAGTTATGTGTTCCTTATCAAGTATTGAGATTTGGAAAAAATGAGATTTTGATTTAGGGTTTTGATTTTAGAAAATAAAATTGGGGTTTTCAAATGGGATCTTAAGAAAGGTTGTGGGGTTGTGTTTATTGTTGAGATATGTTATAAGGTTGGAATTCTTTTCTTTAAAAGTGTTTTTGGAAGAAAAATGTGTGTCATTTGAAAATCATAAATGTTAAATTTATGAAACCAAAAGAAAAGTTGTTGGGTTTTTGAAAGGATGAAATGAATGTATATGTTGATAATGAGGGTGGAGTTGGATATATGTATTACTCCCATTTTGAAGAATTATAATATTATAATTGTTGTTGAAAAATTATCTGTTGATTAGAAATATCTGTTTTGGGCTATCGGTGAAGGATAGCTTTGATTGTTGTAAAAATTGCATGAGGATTAGGTTAATTGAAACCAATTACTCATATATCTTGCATTGAGCATTGTTTCATACTTAATCATTAAAACTGTATTGTTTTGAGAAAAGGTGGTGTATATCTTGGTAAATCTAGTTAAGGGATGTGGTTGTGATTATTATGTTGGCATGTGTGTCCTTGGTGAAAGTCCATAAACCTACACGGTTAAGTGCTAATCCTTCTGGTTAGTACCGATAAAATAACTTTAGTAGTGCTTGTATAGCCTACTGATAAATACGTATCTAGAGATTCTTAGTATTTTGTATTCACTAGCCTGTTTTCTAATTGGAAAAGTATTATTTATTAAATTGAATCCCATACTGTTAAGACATGACATTGTTTTTGTAATGACCCCAAAAGTCATCGTTATTTACTTAGAGGTTAATGCGCTTTAATTCAACCATGTCTCTTGATATTGACAATGTTTTATCTTATTTTGGGGTGTTGATTGAGGTGGTGGTATGATGGTAAAGTAAGATTGGACCAAAGAATGTGATTCGGATAGTTGATCTACGATCAGCCGTCATTCAATTGCCCTTTTCTCTTTCCACACTTTGAATTTAGGTGTGAGGTTAGAACCATTGGAAAGCTTATTTCCGGGGCTTCAATTTGGGCACAAGAACGACCTAAAACGGAGTTCGGATGGAAGAGTTATACCTGTTCAAAGTTTCGAGATCTGTGCTGAAAACAGGTCCGCTCGAGCGGGAATTTCTCCGCTCGAGCGGGATTTACGGGACAGCAGCTTAAAACACGATTTTTTGGATCATTTCTCACACTTTCCTTTTTCATTCTTCATCTCTCTCCCTTAGGTCCGAAAACCCTAGATCTTTGATCTCCAAAACCTTCCATTTCCCTTAGTTTAGATCTAGATCACTCATCAAGAAGTAAGGTTTTTGAGTCTTAGCATCATCTTTGGTGGGTAACCAAGAAGAGAAAAACGTGGGTAGTGAAGGAAAAGCAACTTAGAAGAGGGATTTGGGGAAGTTTGTAAAGATTGCCGAAATTAAACTCAAGGTATGGAATTTCTTGATCTTGTCTCACTCTCTCTTAATCTTGGTTGGAATTCTTCTTTGTGTTGGGGAGTTATGGTGAAAATAAGGGTTTTATGGGATTATCCATGTTGATAAATTAAATTGAGTTAAGAAGGAGAATCTATTCCTTGTTTACTTGCTATTTCATGAAAAATATCCAACTATGGGTTTGAATTTAAAGTTGAGTAGTTCTCTATGCATATGTTTGTATAAATCCCAAATTATGGGAAGATCTTGGGTAGCTTGACTATGGATTTAATGATGGGAAGTTTAAAGTGTATGGTGATTGCCTTATTGTATGATTTGGCACGTTAATTTGATGTTAGATTCATTTGTGAAGCTTTGGTTGTGTTGTAAAAGATAGATTGAAGCTTTGAATGTCAATTGGAACTCAAATTCGAAGTTCTGAATTTCAGAATTTAGCTTGGTCCGCTCGAGCGGAGGAAGGCCCGCTCGAGCGGGAAAATCGGCCTTCCAGTAGTTTGGTGGATTTTACAGTCCGCTCGAGCGGACAAAGTTGCGCTCGAGCGGGGAGGCTTAATTTCAGAAAATAAAATATGTCGTTTGGTTTTGCGTGTTTGCCTCTTTAGAATATTTTCTGATGTTTTTAAGGTGATTATACATTCATATGAAGTGTAATGATTCAGGGAATGGTTTCTCAATGGTTTGAGAGAAAATAGACTTAATTTACAAATTATGATTGTGTGCAGGGCACACTCCGGAAAGAACTAGCACGCCATCCCAACACTGTGAGTAATAGTACTACATGTTAATGATTTATGGTATTAATAGTCTGTTCCTTGTGGGTAACTATAATAATGTTTGAGTGGATTGAGGCGTCTGTGAGTAATGCAGGATCTGACATGCATCAATATGGCTCTGAACTACTTACATTTTGAGTGTGTTCAGTAGTTAACGGTAATGTATCGATAATGTGTTACAACCTGTAAGCTACCATGATTTTACACAGATATGATATGTGAACTATTAATGCTATGGAGTGAGTATTAGTGCAAGGAATATGCATTCATTTATTAATGACGATTACTTTACTTCTGCCTGCTTTCTGTATATTCCTACCTTATCTGAACTTGAAAAACATGTGATGTGAATGAAAGTAAATGTGGAAAGAATCTGAGTAACATTCTGTCTGGGCCGAGGGCCATTCTGGTAACATTCTGTCTGGGCCGAGGGCCATTCTGGTAACATTCTGTCTGGGCCGAGGGCCATTCTGTGTAACATTCTGTCTGGGCCGAGGGCCATTCTGAGTAACATTCTGGGCCAAGGGCCAATTTGTGATATTGTGCAACATTCTGTGTAACATTCTGGGCCGAGGGCCATTTTGTGACGTTCGGTATCATTCTGGGCCGAGGGCCGCTCTATGTATATTTCTGGACTCATGTTTGTTGAGATATAATTACAACGTATAATTAATCATGTGCTTTGCAGTTATATACTTTATTATTTCTGTTGTACCTTACATTGTTTATGTACTATTATTCACTGAAGTTTACTCATTCTGTATTATGTCTGTTTCTGTAGGTCATCAACCGAGAAGCCAGTCCTAACCCTTAAGATTCGTCTCCCTCTTGTCAACCTCGGTGTGTCCAGGCACTAACTGAAGCCCATGTATTTTGTAAAGTGTTGTTTTATTTTCGCGGTTTATGCTTGATTGTCTTTCCTTAAGATGTTTTATTCTATGCCAATTATGGGCTAAGTCAAGGTACTTGTGTGTCAGTCTTCTGTATATTACTTACTTGATGTGATGTGGTGATCCTGGCATGTCAATAGTAGCTCAATGGATATGTTTCGACGTTGTTCTTTATTATTAAATGCTTCCGTTCAGGCCCCCTATATTATGTATATCAGGTTTAATGCTTACGTCTGCATAGGTCATGCCCGAACTTTTAGGGGCGGGTTTCGGGTCGTGACAGTTTTGGAAAAGGAAACGTGATGTTTTGAAAAAATAGCATGCCATTACATTGCATTCATCATATGATTTTGTTAAACTCCATACCTTGTGTTTGAATATCTCTACTAGGTTTTAGCTCACTCTACGTGAAAAATAACTTTCAGTTGCTGATGATATGCCTCCGCCAAGGATATAGCTTGGGAAGACTAGGAGCCAAGAGTTTATTTTGTTTTTCTTTGATGTAATTATTTTTATACAAGCCATGGGTTTTAATTGTATCGAGTTGATCTCACTTTTATTGTACCCAAGCATTGACTTAGAAATATGTAGCCATTAGGGTATAAGCTTATCAGTATCTCCTTTATTTCCGATTTATGTACACATATCATATGTTATAGATTCAAGATCTAAGATTTATGAATATATACACGCGTATGTCATCTTTCGTATGATCAAAAAGTATCAATAAAATGTTAAATATAACGCTAGTGGCACATTCTACGGTATATTATGATGTTGGTTGTTATTATTATTTAGGGGCGTTATAAAATATAATTAAATTAAAATTAGGTTAACATGTTAGGAGTTATAATAAATAATTAAGAATTTAGGATTAATTGTGATCTAAAATATTGAATTAAATTTAGATTAAAAAGTTAGTAATTATAATAAATAATTAGATATTTAGGATTAATTGTGATATAAAATATAATTAAATTAGAATTAAAATAAAAATAAAAATTTAAGAATTACAATAAATAATTAAGAATTTATAATTTATAATTTATAATTAACTGTGATTTAATTAAATTAATGTTAGATATTATAAATTATGTGTATTAGAACGGAGAGAGAAAGAAAATAATAATAAAAAAAATATAAGATTTGAGAGTATTATAGTCTTTTGATATTTATAGTTAATAGTGTTAACGGTTACACTTTAATTTAAAATCATATGCGAGCTTTCTGACTATATTTAAACGATAAGGAGAGTAAAGTGTTCTAACTTCAAATTACAATAGAGTAAAATAAGTTTAACCTTTTATTAAATAATTAATATGTTTAAAAGTGTATAGTAATTATTTACTTTTTTAGTATTAGTGCCTTTTATTGTATTAAATTCATTAGCTAACTGATGAATATTTAAAAATATATAAATACATATATTTGTACACGGTATACATTAGTAGGGGCTAGTTGTCTGAAAGTGAACAATTATGAAAATTTTGGTACACAGTCGATTGCCTAGACTATTTTGTGGTAAGAGTCAATTTTGATATATCTAAAAGCAATCGCGATTGGTAGCTCGAGATTTTTGGCTCGAAATTGGCTCGAAAAAGTGAGAGAGAATGAGGAGGAGGAGGAGGGAGGAGAGGCTGGAGGAGGGGTGGAGGAGGAGAATGAGGGACTGGAGGGGGCCAACATATCGAGGTAGAGGCGGAGGCGGGGAGCTGAGGCGAGGGCGAGGCTGAGGCGGAGGTCGCGGCGGACGGGATCTTGAGGCTGACGACGATCGAGGCGAGAGCGACGACGGAGGGCTGCGACGGATGCTTGGCCATCTCTCTCTCTCCTCTCCCTCTATTTCAGATAGCATGACGAAGAAGAAGAAGGAAAAAAAAAAAAAAAAAAAAACACAGCCCAAAACGACGTCGTTTTGAGCTGTCAAGCCGTTCGAGCCACGATAATTCGAGCTACGAAGTATTTTCCATCTGAAAGATAGAGGAGTAAGATGGAGAGGAAAGCAAGAGAAGAGACGAGAGTAGCGAGCTCCGCCGTTCAGGAGATCTAGGCGACGGAGATGGAGATCTGGCCGGTACAAATCTAAAGCTATGTTTGGGAAGTGGCTAAAATAGCCAAAAAGCCAACTAAAACACATCACATCACCTCTCTACTTTTCTGCACACCTTTTCGTAAAAAGTCAAAAAGTTACTAAAATAGTATGTTCCCAAACCAAGCCTAAGAGTAGAAATGTCAACTTCGTTGCATTCTTCGTCGTCCTCAGCTCTCTCGATCGTCTGGCGGCGCTTCACCGTCAATGGCCAGATCGCTCTGCCATCGTCATTGTTTCGAAGCCCTCCTCTATCATACCAGGTCCCTAATAGCCGGTGATCTTCTTGCAGAGGAGCACCGCTGAGAGCTGTCGTACATTGGGGGTCTTAGCGGTGTGGATGTGGTGGACTAGGGCCGAAATCACCTGCGGATCCTTGGAAAGACGCTTAATCTGGTCCTCTGTTTGCCTCCGAGTATCGTTGTCAGGCATCAAGAACTGAATCAATGACAACTCCAGAGACTGCGCCATACTTTCTATCTTCTCTTCTCTCTCTCTCTCTCTCTCTCTTTCTCCTCATCTTTGTATATTGAATTCTGATTTTGGAATTGAAATTTACAGGTAATTTGTACAACCAAGATCTGTGGGAGCCAACAATAGAGCCATCTTTTTGTATTGAATTCTGATTTTGGAATTGGAATTTACAGGTAATTTGTACAACCAAGATTTGTGGGAGCCAACAATGGAGCCAAGATTTGCAAGTGAGATGATAACTTTGGTGGATCTGCTTGGTACTGAAGATATGTAGGTTTTGTTCATGAGTATGCAGAGAAGAACTAGAGATTTGGTTGAGGAGAGAGAAAGATCTGTTCTTTTTTTTGTTCTTTTTTTCTTGGCTTAGATTTGTGGTTGAACAAATAATCCTTTCTCATCTCTCTAATTTTTTCTATCTGAACTTTGTTTTTTTCTTGGCTCAGATTTGTTGTTGTTGTTATGGAAACAGATTGTTATAGATAGGATAATGGTTGGTTTGGCTTGGTATTGAAACAGACAAGGGTTTGTGTGGCTCAACAGATAGAATTTTGTTTAGCTTCATATTTCAGCAGATAGAAAATAAAAATAAAAAATATGATAAAAAGAATTTAGATAGATGGAATTCAGAGAAAAAAATGAACAGATAATAAAATTTAAACAAATAAGGAAAAAAAATTGAATAGATAGACAAATTATTTGAACAGATTGGGAAAAACAATTAAACGAATAGATATAAATTTGAACATATAGTCAACAAAAAGTCAAACAGATAAAAAAAAGTCAATAAGTAAAATTAGAAACAAAATGTCCTTTAAGACTTCTCACCAAACTATTTCACAAAGCGTGAATTTCTAACCAACAAAAAATATTCATTAGACTTAATGCCTTGTACCCTCGTTAGATTGAATTAATCACAATTTTCTCTTATATAAATCCATTTTAATGAAATTTATATTTTTAAATGGGATTTTTTTTTTTCAAAATCCTAGTAATCATTGTTTTAAAAAACAAGGATAATAATAGGAATGTAATTGGTTCGGGATGGTCGGTATTTAGGTAAAATTTTGCACTGAATCGATAATGTTGATTTTATTATATTGAAAATCAATACAAACCAAATTTTTTATCAAACGGTATCGATTCAAACGGTTCGACTCTGTACAGTTTAATCGATTTAAGTACTTTTAAAATTAAAAGTCATTTCTTAAATTTGTAGTATAATAACTAATTTATATAAAAATATTAAATTATCGATTTGTATACAATTTTAACCATATCTAATCCAACCATTCACAAAAATACAAACAAAAATAATAATAAATACTAAGAATTGAAACTTTTACTGAATTAGAATTAGAAACAAAATATAATCTAATAAACAAATTAATAAATTCTAAGGCAGTGTTATTCATTATATATTTAATATATATTATATGTAAATATATTTGGTCGGTTTCGGTGCAAATCGGTGTATAGTATACCAAAATTGATATCGAACCGAAAACTGAGAAAAATTAATTTCCAAAACCAAACAAACCAATTCATATTAAAAAATTAACCAAATATGACCAGTTGGTTTAATCTATTTTTTCAGTTTTTCTTACATCCCCAGATAATGAGATTTACTTTAGTAGTCCTAGTCCTTTAAATAAATACCTTCATCATAACCGTAGGCTTCTGGTGATGTGTTTCACTTCTTTGAATTGTTTAAAAATTTTAAAATTCAATAGCTTTTACATTTTATCTATTTTTTATAAAATTTATATTTTTAGGATCTTATCAAGATCTATAAAATATGATCTATATTGATTATGAAATTCTTTAAAAAAAAATATTGGCAAAATGTAACTGAGTTTGTTGTTACCAAACAGTAAAATTTCAATGAGTTCGTTGTACCAAATAGTAAAATTTTCATTGCACAAATATAGAGAAGTTTCTCTTTGCATAGTGAAATTTATATTTAGTATAGGACACAAACAAAATGTTTTATAGTTTCAATTCTTTACTATTTAGGAGGCCAAATTCAATTTAAATATATATTTTTCATAAAATTTGTATTTTTTGCATCATCAACATCTATCAAACAAAACTTATGGATATGGAATTCTTCAAAATAAAATTATGAAAGTTCAATGAGTTTAACATTCGCTGACTCAATGAAATTTCGTTGACTAATTCTATGAATTTTACTATTAGTCATTGTCACTGTTACTAATTACAAAATAGTGAATTTCTCTATTTTTAAAATAATTAAATTCTCAAATGAAAATTAGCCATTAGAAAAATTGAAAATTGCTAAATTTGTATACCTAATTCAATTTGAGGTACCATTAGAATAAAGACACTATAAATTTTTTTATTTTTTAAAAATTCTTAAATTCTTTAAAATTTTCTAATTCTATTTCTTAAATTCTAGTCAAATTGCAAGAAATTAATGCACACCAAAGTCTAAATCAGTGAAATTTCACTGACCAAAGCCAGGATAATTGAGAAGTTAGTGAAATTTCTCTAACTTTAAGTTAGAAAACTCAGTGAAAATTTTTTTTTTTTTTCTTTTCAAAATTATATATTCATCATTGATCTTGTTTGATAAATCTTAATGAGAAGATTCTAAAAATATAAATTTTGCAAAATATGGAGTTTCAGATCAAAAGTTATTAAATTTCAAAATTTTGAATACATTCCAAAATAAAATTTGTTTACAGTAAAGAGAGAAGGCACTAGACAAAAGTTTAGGGTTAAAATGATATTCTTGATATTTATGTTAAACTTTGTCTTTATCTTAATGGAATTTCAAATGTTAAGGACTTTAATTAGAAAATAAATTGCTATTGTCCTTAAACTCTTACACAAATATATAGAGGAATTTCTAAAATTCGTATTTTACATTTTTTAAAACAATATCTATATTGAATATGAAATTCTAAAATAAAATAAAATTAACAAATGCATCTAGTTGTTACATTTTGAAACTAATTTAAGGTAAGACAAGGCCAAGAAAATTCATGACAAGGCAGATATGTATTTGATATTATGCAAACTATAGTTCAGCAAAATAGAACGAGAACTTGCCCCACCATGTGGATCGAATGACATAATTTTTTAATTTTATATTTCATGATTTATGCAAAAATAAAAATATAGCCAAAACAAATTTTTTTTTTTTTTTTGCTGCAAAAGTAACAATCTGAAACCGCATACAACTATTTCTGGTGTATAGATCTTTAAAATACATACGGAATAAAAATAAAAATAAAATTAATCCAAGCACTAAACCATGTTTTGTTGGCTTTTTTAACTTTCAAAGTTAGAAAGGTTAAAAAGGTAATTTCAAGCTTAGCAACAATAATTATAAAGTCCTTACATAATTAATGGAAAGCCAAACACGTATCAAACAATTGTGCAAATGTTATTTTTGCCTCAATGAATAGGATTTAGTATCAAATTACAAACTCATTTATAAGAAGAAATTAATTGAGGGACAAAATTGAGAACAAGAAAGAGATGTGTGGTAGCCAAATAAAAATAACCCTAAAACAGCAAACAGGGTACATCTTTGATAGGCTAGACGAGGCTAAAGCCCACTGGACCCGAGGTCATTGCCGAATAGATACAAAAAGCAGGATGAGGAACCCGCCGAGTTAAGGGTACCTGGGCTGCATATTTGGGCCGAGTATGTCATATAAGTGAGCGAGATCACGTTTGGTGGATCCAGGCTGTCACTTTCTAAAGAATATAGTAGGAAGATAGGCCCTAACTATAGCATTTCTAGTTTAAACCTAACCCGTTTGACTTTTGGATTCAGGTTTCTTCTCCTTATATAGTTGTTCTTGCATTTCTCCTTGAGTTGGGCTATTGGGTTGTATTGGTTGCATTTGGAACAAGTTGTTAGCTTGGTTTTCAAACTTTTGTTGCCCAAAATGTTGCTCCTACGCTCAAGTGTCACTTTTTGTACTCGAGCGGTCTTTGTGAACTCTCAGTATTTTTGCAAGTCTGCAAAAGTACTAGGAAGTGGTATTCTACGCCTAAGCGAAACTTCTTGCGCTGTACCAGTCTTGGCTTGAGCCGCCCTTATTGCGCTCGAGCGTTGGTCTTCTATCTGTAAAAGAACTGGGAGTTTGTATTTCACACTCGAGCATCAACTTCTTGCGCTCAAGCAATCACATCTTTTGTGTCTTACGCTCGAGTGTCACTTCTTTATGCTCGTTAATCGCGGCTAGCATATCAGTTAAAAGTCACTTTTTACATCTCTTTTTCATTTCACTCTCTTTCTGAACTTTCTAAAAACCCTAGATCTACACTCTCTCTTTCTCTAAAACTCATATTCTCTCTTCTAAAACACCTAGCTCCATTGATTTCTCTACCCTATTCCCTTTGAGAAAAATGTAGAGCTCACTTAGAGCTTCATTTTCATCCGAACAAGGTTGGTTTTCAACAGTGTTGAAGTGTCTTCACT
Source organism: Camellia lanceoleosa (assembly GCA_025200525.1). Lineage (NCBI taxonomy): Eukaryota > Viridiplantae > Streptophyta > Magnoliopsida > Ericales > Theaceae > Camellia > Camellia lanceoleosa. The sequence continues at coordinate 117,396,081 of CM045761.1, forward strand.
TTCTCTCTCTCTTTCGTCTTATAAGCTTGAGGTAGAGATTCTCCACACTCTTGTATAAGTTTTACCTTAGTTATTTTCTATTTCAAAGTATTATCGTGGTCTGGGTTGTTTTGGTAAAACCTAGGGTTTGAAATCAAAATGATAAAGAGGGGTTTTCAAATGGTCTTTTGGAAAAGCTTGTGGGTATGAAATTAGGATTGATACATGTTGAAATGAGTCATTTCCTACATTGAAATTGATTTTCAAAGAGAAAGGCGTTTTTTGCCAAAAAATGTGAATGTTTGAGATTGCAAACAGAAAATGAAATTGATATAGAAATTGTGAAATTGAAATGATGATAATGATGAGGGTGGAGTTGGATATGTATTATCACTTATGTTTTGAGATTGTGGAAAAGTGTGTCTTTAATGAAATTTATTTATCTGTTTAGAGATATCTGTTTTGGGCTATCGGTAGAGAATAGCTATGAGTGTTGTAGAAATTGAATGAGAATTAGGTGACCTAAAACTAATTTCTCTTCCATGTGCATTGAACTTTTTTGCTTATTTAATACATTGAAAATGTATATGAATTTGAGAAAAAAATGTGAACGTTGGAAAGAGGTGTATATCACCAAATCAAGTTGGCTTGTGTGTCCAGGTTGAAATTCCTGAAAAACGTACATATACATGGGTACCGGTTCCCGACGATGAAATATCCGTAAAATGGCAATAGTAGCGCCTATACGGGCTACGTTTACATAGATGCCATTTGACGGTTTCCTGTAGACGAAATATCCGTGCAAGGTTGTACTGATTTGAGATTTTCCTCCTATTTTCTATTATAAAGGGCATGATTTTGAGAATTGTAATATAAACTTAGCATGGCATGGTTTTTTTAAAGAAAAGTGAAACATTTTGGCATGGACATTGCATATGCATAAAACCTTACGACTTTGTTAAGATTTATACATTATGTTGTAGCATTTCTACTAGGCTTTGGCTCACCCTATGTGGGAAAAACATTTTCAGGTGCTAGTGATATGCCTTCACCAAGGACTTAGCTCGCAAGGACTATGGAGCTAAAGGCTCAATGTTGAATTTTTTTGTAGTTAATTTTGTACAAGCTTAGGACTTTATCTGTATTGAGCTTAAGGCTCACTTTTGATGTACCCAAGCATTGACTTGGACAGATATACGCCTTTAAGGCATATAATTATCTGTTTAGCTTTCATTTCTTTTCACTATCTTTTAACACATGTTGTAGATTCATGTTGTACTTTTTATGAATGTATATCACATATATCACCTTTTGTATATCAAACTCTAGTTAATAAAAGCTTATCAATTCAATTGTTTTGCTATTTATTAGTTATTATGAGATGGGTATATTGTAATTGTTTCGGGCGTCACAACTTGGTATCAAAGCATACCAAGTTTGAATATTTTATGGACGTGGGAAGTGGTTTTTACTACAAGGGGTTTGTCTCACTTAATAGAAACATTTGTTTGTATGTTTGTAATGCTATGTGATAACATGCTTATGTGATTATATATGTATGGGATTTAATTTCTAAGTTATTGATGGGTCTACGGGGTTCTAGAAGTCCTATTAAAAGAGCACTTGATCACTATTGTTTCTAATTGGAACTCTGGCAATGCAACGGGACCACCATTATCTATGAAGGAAATTTGTATGCGTTTATGTGATTATGTGCTTATGTAGAATGAATTATTATTGTCCACTACATTACGATGCGAGTGAGTTAGCTTCGGCATATTTGTAAATTTGCTAATCTCTTTTGTTACCTTCATTAGGATGTCAGGACGTGGACGTGGTGGTGGTAGGCGTGGTAGGCCTAGAAGGCATGAGATGCCTTTATCAAATGATATTCCGGCACAAGAAGAGGGAGTTGGTCAAGCCAATGTGGCCAAACTAACAAGTCAACAAGCCATAGGCACCTTAGTCCACGAGATGGCTAGAGCGTTACGGGAATTCGTTGACATTCTCAGAGCTGAGAATCAAGTCCAGGCCTACATTGCTAATACGAGGCTGTTTTTTCTGAAGTGAGAGTTCTTCTGGTCGAATCTGAACAATTTTTTGGGTAATCCTAAAGAGCCACTAAAGGCGGATGAGTGGCTAGAGTAGATAGTGAAGACATTTGAGATGTTTGGTATCGAAGACAACAGACTGAGAGTGACCTTGGCATCCTTCCAGTTAAAGGGCGATATGGGTCAATTGTGAAAGTATGTGTGTGAGCACATTGGAGTGACTTGGGAGGCTTTTGTGAATGCCTTCTGGGACAAGTTCTCACCTCCCATGGTTAGGGAGAAGTTGAGGGAATAGTTCTCACGGCTCAAGCAGCTTAACATGTCTGTCACCGAGTTTAAGGCAGTCTTTACTAGACTCTTTAGGTTTGCACCAGAGTTAGTGGCAACAGAGGAGCGCCGTTGTGTGGAAAGAGAAGGTTAAGGACCAGGCTTCTTTTCAAGATATCCAGTTCAATGATAGAGATTACAGGTAACTTGTAGAGTCAACAGCTCATTTTGAGACCGTGATACAAATGGAGGAGAAGTGGATGAGGGGCTCTAAGAAGAGTCAAGATGTTGAGAGGGATAGTAAGAGGTAGAGGGGTTCTAACCCACAGTAATTCTAGGGAGTACAGTGGAGGTCCACTTTTCCAGTACTGAGATCGGGTTTATAGGAGAAGTGGTCAAGGAGATTTCAATTGCTTTAAGTGTGGCTAGTTAGGGCACAAGTCTCTAGCTTGCCCACAAAGGAGAGGAGGGCAACGGTCTATTTCATCTGCGATTCATTCTCAAAGCCAGAGTTAGGGGAGAGGGCGGCCGCTCACTTGTTATCAGTGTGGGTAGGTAGGGGATTTGAAGAGGTTTTGCCCTTAGTTGGGTGGCACCAAAGTGCGTCGTTCAAGGCATATTAAAAGCCACTATCCTGTGCAACAAGACAGCTTCAAGGACCAATCAGAGCCTCTTCTACCACCAAGACATAACACATATGCTCCGAAGAGTGAGTAGATAGAGTAAAGACCTTCAGGGCGTATGTATGTTGTTATCGTGCAAGACTTAGTGCCAGTGCTTTCAATCGTGAGAGGTACTTTCTTGTTATGCAATTTTATTGCCAACGTGTTAATTGATATGGGTGTATCCCATTCATTCATCTTGTCTGCATTTGCATCGACATTGGGGTTAGAGTTGGCTTGGTTAGCATCTCCATTCAGTGTAGAGTCACCTATTGGTGGTGAGCTTATTTTGGAACAGGGGTGTCAGGGTTGTGACATAGAGGTTGCCGGTTGCCGACTGCCTTTTTGCATTTGTGTTGATTGATATATCGAGTTTTGATGCTATTTGGGGTATGGATTGGTTGTCATCGTATCGGGCTATCATAGATTGTTACCATCAGAGGGTTACTGCATGTACCTTGAATGGTGATTGTTTTTATTTCATGGGGGGATAGAGGCAATAGAGCTTCATCACCAGTGTATGATTCGCATGGTCGAAGTGAGCTTAATTGTCTTTTTTATGACCTTCTTGGGTAGTAAGTGTGACAAAGTCCAAGTTGATTTGTCGAGGGTAGTTTATGAATACCCAGACGTTTTTCCTAAGGATCTCACTTGTCTATCACCTCACCGTAAGATTGACTTCTCAATTGATTTAGTGCCTAGCACGACATCGATCTCTATGGCACCGTATAAATTTACACTCGCTGAGCTGAGTGAATTAAAGATTTAACTTCAAAAATTATTAGACAAGAGTTTCATCCACCATAGTAAGTCGCTTTAGGGAGCATCAGCTCTCTTTGTTAAGAAACATGATGGTGCCTTACAGCTTTGTATTGATTACCAGAAGTTAAATCGAGTAACTATTAAGAACGAGTATCTAATGCCTTGTATAGATGATTTGTTCGATCAGTTGAAGGAGTCTTCTTGTTTCTCTGAGATAGACCTGAGGTCAGGTCATCACCAGTTGAAGGTAAGGAAGGAAGATATCCAGAAGACGGCATTCCGTACGCGGTATGGCCATTATGAGTTTCTAGTGATGCCTTTTAGGCTAACCAATGCACCCGCCGTATTTATGGATTTGATGAATAGGATCTTTTGCGAGTTCCTAGACCGTTTGGTAGTGGTCTTTGTTGATGATATTTTGATTTACTCACCCTCCGAGGAGGAACACGAGGAACACTTACGTGTTGTGCTTGAGTTGCTTAGGGCCCACAAACGATTTGTTGTGTTTGGAAAATGTGAATTCTGGTTGAGTGGAGTAAAGTTCTTAGGCCATGTGGTATCCGGGGAAGGAGTGACTGTAGATTCATCCAAGATAGAAACCATGCAAGATTGGAAACAATCCAAGAATGCCTTTAAGATCCGTAGTTTCTTGGGGTTGGCTAGATATTATCATCGGTTTGTGAAAGATTTCTCTAGATTAGCTTCACCATTGACTAGATGTCACGACCCAAACCCACCCTTGTAGGTTTAGTGCTGTAACCGGCTAGTAATCCTGGGATTACCAAACGCCTCTAAATAGATTAAACAAAATACAAGTGCTAGCGGAAGCAAATACTAACATATACGTCCATAGAGTTGTGTAGACATACATAGGACAGAAAATTTAAAACTTAATTTCCATAATTAAGATGTCATGCCCACGTCACCATTCATACATACAGACCAACAAAAGACTTGTTCAAACTTAACAAAAGAAACACAAAAAGATCATAAACATGATTCATAAAAGCTTGACTGCTGCAAAAGGGAACCTCCTTGGGAGGCACTGTGGCTGGCTGACCAAAACAACTCTCCAGGCAACAACTTAGGCTTGGTCACACGTCTGCTCACCTACATACATAAATAATACATTGAGCTGGAGCCCAATGAATAACAATAGAGTAAAGGATTTATGAATGATGTCCAAACAGTTTCAAGAATCAGAGTTCATATCAGAAACAAATTCGGATTCACATATTTAACCATAAGTCATAAACAGTTATATGTGGTACATGCATTAGCTATCATATCATCTTGGTCCTAGGACCTATATGCATAGTCGATATCGACGACCCCAAAGGTCCATATCTTGTGCACAAGTAGCCATGGTATTGTTTTCCCCAAGCAAGGGCCATGTATAAATCACGGTATTGTTTCCCCCAGGTAAGGGCCATATGATCATAAGCCACGGTATTGTTTTCCCCGAGCGAGGGCCATATAAACATATGCCACGATATTGTTTCCCCCAGGCGAGAGCCATGTAAACTAAGGATGCCACAAATACATTTCAAAAAATTGGACATTCATTCATTATTCATGAAATAGCATTTCATAAAACAGATCATATCTTGTCATTCTGAAGATACTTATAATCAAACATAATTTTACAGAGTTGTTACTTACAGATAGCTTTAATAGCAAAATGGACAGATCAGACATATTGGATAACCTATAGCGCATGACCTACACAAACACATAACAAATGCGCATTGAACACATTCCTGGAAAACACATAACTCATTTTTTTTCTACCTCAGCGTGTTTCTAATCTTTATCCTCATTATTATGTCTTAATTAAGGTGTAGGAATGCCTAGGATACAATGAGGATGTCAAAATGTAAGTTGAAACACTTAGTCAAATTTTCAAAAACAAGGCAATCCGCTCGAGCACAACTTCTGTTGCTCAAGCGGCTTGTAAAGCTTGCAAAAGTACAGGTTGCTTGAATTTTTTCGCTCGACGGACGCTCGATAGTCGCTTGAGCGCAAGACTAAGTAAAAAGGGTCTTCGCTCGAGTGTAACTTCGATCGCTTAAACGGTCTGCAAAAGTCTATAAAACTTTTGGGAGCTCTCATTTTACGCTCAAGCGCAACTTTAGTCACTCAAACAGAAGTTCAAAAATAAGGGTGGCCGCTCGAGCGTAGATTCTGCTGCTCGAGCCAACCCTTAAACTCTGAGCACAGACTCCACCACTAGAGCGAAGGGTGCAAATTCTGGAATTTCCAGATTGATGTTCAAGCTTCAAAACGCACATTCAAACCAACAAAGCACATATTTTTGGGCTCAAAACTTGAGAAAACATATGTAAACTTGCAAAAAATCATAAATTGAAGATCATTTCACAAAATCAAAGCCCAAAAGTAAGTCAATTGTGCAAAATCAAACTTAAAACTTCCAAAACATAACATGTATGTAATAAATTGATTTCAAAGCCTCCAAATCATAATCAAATAAGATGTTTAGTTCAAACACATGTTAAATCCTAAAACCCAAGGCTAAGAAGAAACATGTATGTGAAAATTCTTGTAAAAACAACTTCAAAACTCATGATATACACATGCATGCATTAATGGTTCCCAATTCTACTCTTTAAGCTTAATTCTCATGCTAATTCACCTAGTTCACTTAATTTCACATACTTAACAACTCAATTACATAACTAAAAGGTTGAAGTCTTACCTTTAAGTCCTAATTTGCAAGAATTTCAAGTTGTTCTTCCCAAATTTCAAGTCTCTAGCCTAGTTCAAGCTAATTCCTTAATCTTCCTCTTTCTACAATGTTAAACTCAAGTTCTCTTCTTCTCTCCCTCTTTCCACGCTATATTGAGCTCAAATGAGTAAAGAAAATGTGTAAAAAACTTAGGCTAATTAATTGTAGTTAGTGCTAATTATTTTATTCGAAATATTTGACTCCAAATTAAATTCCAGTTAAATCTACCATAAAATTCTAAAAATTCCCAATAACATATAAACTTGGTCAATTTCATGTTCAGATGCCGATAAGGCCCTCAATTCACATATTGAAACAAAATTTCATATAGATCTTCCTATGACAGATAGATATAAGCGCAAACAACACATATAACACACAATTAAGACATGATTTCATCTTAATTACTTATTAGGTATACTTAATCATAGATTATAAGTTAATCAAAGGTCAGGGTTGTTACACTAGACTGACGAGGAAAGGAATTAAGTTCGTGTGGAGTGAGACCTGTGAGAAGTCATTTCAAGAGCTTAAGGTTAGGCTTACCACTACTCCAGTATTGATTATTCTGGAGAAGGGTTTGGGCTATTCGGTGTATTGTGATGCTTCACATGAAGGTTTGGGTTATGTATTAATGCAAGAGGGGAAATTAGTAGCTTATGGCTCATAGCAGTTGAAAACACATAAGAGGAATTACCCTACTCACGACCTAGAGTTAGCAGCAGTGATCTTTGCCTTGAAGATTTAAAGGCATTATTTGTATGGTGAGAAGTTTGAAGTATTTTCCATCACAAGAGTCTGAAATATTTGTTTACACAAAAAGACTTGAATATGAAACAGAGAATGTTGATGGAGTTTGTAGAAGATTATGATTTCGAGTTATACTATTATCCAGGGAAGGCCAATGTTGTGGCCGATGCCTTGAGTAGGAAATCCATTGGTAGTGTAGCTACTATTGCCATTCAGAAATGGGAGATGTTAGGTGCTATTGACTTGTATCTTGGCTAGTCCGATAAGTCTGCAGCCTTGTTTTCGATAGTGCACAACCTACACTTGTGAGCCGAGTTATAGAAGCACAGCGTGGTGACATTGAGGTAGAATCCCTCCGGGAGAAGATCTCTAGTGAAAAGGTAAAGAAGGGCTTGAATGTGTATTCTGACTTGAGTGTTAGACACCTTGACCGTATTTTCGTATCGGAGTCTTACCGAGAGGAAGTACTCCAAGAGTTTTACCATTCACGCCTTGTAGTGTATCCAAGAAGAACAAAGATGTATCATGATCTTAGTCATCAGTTTTGGTAGAAGGGGATTGTAGCTAGTTTTTCGTGCTCCTCGAATGGCTATAGTCTCCTCGGATACGATAGCCCTACAGTTTGGACTCCCGTGATTCTGAACCTAGTTTCACAAGTGCAATGTGAAATGGATTAAACACATGAAAGTCCAAATCCGACAAATCTTAGAAAATCCATTTATCATCAGAAATGCCAAAAATGGACTATATTTCCAGATTTCAGAGTCGCCACCTAAATATTTTTAAAAAATTTAGGAAACCTGTGACTCGTGCCAGAGGCCACTTGTCCGTTATAACCAAAGTGTCTCAGCTCGAGAACTTAGGTATAAGAGAGGAAGGTCATGAATTGAGCACCCCACTACCTGATCAAAGATCGGTCTCTACTAATCATGATGTGATTCTTATCAACATTATATGCTCTTGTTTTGATTATTAATGCTAACTTTACTATGTGAGGCACATAAGTATAGGCTATTTCGCCCACTTTGGAACACTTTGACTTTATGTTTGTTTCAAAAGAGTTTTGGATAAGGGCTACTCAAAAAACAAAAAACAAGCTCATATGTACACTATCATCCCAAATTAAGCGAGATAGTCTTCATCCACAGGCATTCAAAGAGGTATATCAAATAAGCACTTGGCATCATGGTAAATATGCATGATATGGCGATACAAACACACATGCAATATGCTAAAGCGAAAATGCTCACCTAGTACCCAATCGAGGCAAGCCAAAATAGAAAAGAATAGTTAGAAAAATACATGCTTTAATACGCAAGTGACTAATGCAACACATACAAAATGCAACTACGAGATTCGGTTTATTTCACATATCATATGAATCAACTCAAAGCATGCGGCTACACACGTATTCAAGTAAGTAGGAAATGACAACAATGTTAGAATGATAAACCGAACCCAATGCATAAAAAAATGGATACAAGTCATGGTAATGAGATGAAACCAAAAATATGATGCTACCACGATAAGCATGTAAATAAAAAAGAGAAAGAAATGGGGGTTGGAAGACATACACAATGTGTTACAAATTTGTCCTCGCACAAAAGGGTCTGAATGAATGTCCTAATTAAACTAATTATTATAAACTTAATTGAATTAACTAAATTAACTAACTATTACATATTTGAATGAAGCCAACTAATTAATTACACATACTAATATTTAAAACGTACTTACCCAAAAAAAAATATTTAAAACGTTGATTTAATGGAACAGAAAGTGAGGAGCCACATGCACACAACTGAGAACATCCTCTCAAAAACCTCTCTGTTTGCTGCCAAAATCTACTTTGTTTGCAGTCAGAAAATTGTTTTATTTTGGCCTCAGGTTCTGCTCTATTCTGCCACAAAAATACCACTACTTGTACAAAAATGGGTAGCCGGCAGGTCTTAAGGTGTGGTCGGCCGTATAGAATGGTGGCCAGCCGGCCACCATTTTTTGGGAATTATTTTGCTGCAACAAAGCAAAAACAAAGTGTTTCCAGGAGATGTTTTTTCTTTATGTCCTTCCCTATTATGAAGATGATCAAGGGATGAGTAGATTCGGTTCACAAATCATCAATTGTCGCAAGTTTGTTGCGTGATGATCTTAGAACCGATAGGATAAAAGCTCAATAAAAGGAAATGAAAGACTAACAACACCTCCTCCCCATCATGGAGTTACCTCAAGGAAAGGGGTAGACATTGCTTCTTGAATCATTAAACATCACTAAAGAGTATGTAATGAGTCAAGACGCAATAGGTTCAATATAACGTCAGATTGAACCTAACCCAATTATATCACCTTTTTACACCAATTTTATTAGCCGCTTTTTACATTATCGTTCCAATTCTTATCTTTTCTTCATTTTTTGTCCAAAAGTGATAATTACATCCACTAAGTCCAAAAAGCGATAAAGACTATCAAGCATTGACATAACTCGAGAAATAATCTTTTCAAGCCCTTTTTTTAGGGGGAAATTATAAAAGAGGAATCAAACTCATTTACGAGCGATAATGAATTTGGAGTCAAACCCGAAAGGGACAATAATGACCCTAAATCCAAACCTGATAACAAGCTATAATGAAACCTTCCTTTATGATTTCCAAAGGTCTAAACTAGAAAGTTAGTCCCTTAGAAGTAAATGCACCGATGATAAAGAGAAATGTCAAAGAAGAGGTTATGCTTAGCATAAGAGAGATGTAAAGCCTTGGTAATGAACCTCCGAAGAGATTAAACCATTAAGCATGGAAGTTCTATTTCTTATGCCTTGAGCAACAATCCTTTATTTGATAGAACTCTTAATCAAAGAAATAAAGAAATGAGGAAGATTGCAGAGATGATTATGCAAAGGTGATTATTACAAGTGTGAATATTTACATGAAAACTATGTAAAAAAAGCTATCAACTCAAATAGATTGGTGGTTATGGCCTAAACACCCAAATCCATGAGGACTTACAACAATACAAGCATAGTATTCAAAGCATAAACTAAATAAACACACTAAATAGCCCTTAAATAGCACAAAACAGTGCTGAAAATCATATTGAAAAGAGTAGAAAACTTAGACAAAAATGGAAGGAAAGAAGCCTAGTAAGCAAGCCAAATAAGGGTGGCTAGCCCCTCCTCTTTTTGTGACTCAAAATCACATTTTTAAGCTTAAAAACACTCTGAAAAATAGTGTGAAAAAGCAAAGAAAATAGATAGGAATAGATGGTACAAAAGCTTAAAGATTACCCTTTAAAGAGAAGATGCTCTTCTAGTTCACAAACCACAACTTGAACATTCTCAAGAGTTGAAATTTGTGTTTAAGAATCTCATCAAGAGGCCTCAAGTTTAGGCATAGGAAGTGTATGTATAGAGTATGTATATTGCAAGAGAGAGAGGTAGTGTGTTGAGCAAGTTATAGACACTTAGAGAATTTTTCTAACCCCAAACCATGATGGGGGTCATGTATTTAAAGAAAAATAGGTCCTCACATTGAAGATATCTGTAATGAGACAGATGGTGCAAAACATGCACATGGGGACAGCTGGCAGTTGAAAATATCTATTTGTCGGGAAACATGGCCGGCCGGCTATGAAGAGGGACAACTGGTCAACCAAAAATGGTCTGCTGGCCACTTGTTCTCTAAATGGTCAGGCTAGAAAAAAAAAAAAAAAAGGTTTTGGTTCAAAGAGGGTGGAAGGTTTAGGTTTTAAAGCTTGAAACCGAAGCCTTTTGCTGAAGAAATTGAATGGTTTGCATAGCGTAACAATTCATCATCGAGCGTTCAACGTAAGACACCCAAGTCTTAAGGGCGGTCAAAATGGGGTGTCTACAAGGATGAAAAAGGATGTAGCCGTGTTTGTGTTGAAGTGCCTTACTTGTCAACAAGTGAAGGCCAAACACCAAAGACCAGCGGGTTTGTTGCAATCCTTGCCTATAGCCGAATGGAAGTAGAAGCATGTCACGATGGATTTTGTGGTGAGTCTTCCAAGGACTCAATAGGGTAATGACACCATTTGGGTAGTAGTTGACTGATTGACCAAGTCAGCATACTTTGTACCTATACGCACGAATGACTCGGTGGATTTTCTAACCGACCTTTACATTAGGGACATTGTTCAACTTCATGGGGTCCCTGTGACTATCATTTCGGATAGAGATCCGTATTTTACAGCTTAGTTGTGGCGGAGCCTATAGAATTCCTTAGGCACTAGGTTGACTTTTAGGTAGCCTATCATCCTCAGACTGACGGGCAGTCTGAGTGCACTATTCAGATTCTAAAGGATATGCTTCAGGGTTGTGTTCTTGACTTTAATGGGTCGTGGAAGAAGCACTTGCCCTTAGTGTAGTTCGCTTATAACAATGGCTTCCAATCGAGTATTGGCATGGCATCATTTGAGGCCGTGTATGGCCGACCGTACAGATCTCCTGTGTGTTGGGCTAAGATGGGCGATGCACCTATGTTATGTCCAGAGTTAGTTCGGAAAATGATGGAGAAATTGCACTCATTCATAAGAGGTTGGTCATGGCTCAGAGTCGTTAAAAGAGCTATGCTGACCATAGGAGGAGACCGTTATCCTTTGAGGTAGAAGATCACGCCTTCTTGAAGATATCACCTAGACAGGGTTTGATGAGGTTTGGAAATAATGGGAAGTTATCTCCTAGATTTATCGGGCCTTTTGAGATCTTAGAGCGGATTGGAGAAGTAGCTTATCATTTGGCCTTGCCACCACAGTTCTCCAGAGTTCATGACGTGTTTCATATCTGTGTGTTCCAGAAGTATGAGCCAGATCCATTACACATGTGAGACTGGACCGAGTTAGAGGTGGATGAGGATGTCTCGTATGAAGAGAGACTAGTGAGAGTCTTGGATACTCGAGATCGAGTCTTGCAAAGCAAGACAATTCTTTTGGTGAAAGTGTTATGAAAACATCACGAGGTTGAGGAAGTAACTTGAGAACGTGAGTTAGAAGTCCTTGAGAAGTATCTGGACCTATTTATTGGTACTTGAGCGTGTTTTGAGAGTTTTGTTGTGTTAATGTAATGTAAACATTGTATATGTTTTGAAAATGTGAATTGTATATTCAGTATTAAGAACTTGTTTATCGTGTGGATGATAATGGATGACTAGTGAAAGGGTCATGGTGATGAATTGAAATTACTATCATTGTGTAATTGGCTTAAACTTGGTTTTAAATGCTTGGTTTAAATTATGGGGACGAAATTCCTTAAGGGGGGAGGTTATAGCGTTTCTGGTTTAAACCCGACTCGTTCAACTTTTGGATTCAGGTTTTTTCTCCTTATATAGTTGTTCTTGCCTTGTTTTCCACTATTTCTCCCTGAGTTAGGCTATTTGGTTGTATTGGTTGCATTTGGAATAGGTTGGTAGCTTGGTTTTCAAATTTTTGTTGCCCAAAATTTTGCTCCAACGCTCGAGCGGTCTTTATGAACTCTCAGTACTTTTGCAAGTCTACAAAAGTACTGGGAAATAGTATTCTACACTCGAGTAAAATTTCTTGCGCTCGAGCGGTCTTCGCTCGAGCGGCCTTTCTTACGCTCGAGCGTTGGTCTTCTATTTGTAAAAGTACTGGGAATTTGTATTTCATGCTCAAGTATCAACTTCTTAGGCTCGAGCGATTACATCTTTTGTGTCTTATGCTCGAGCGTCACTTCTTGCGCTTGAGTGATGCTCGAGCGGACTGCGCGTATATCAATCCGTAAAAGCCACTTTTTCATTTCACTCTCTCTCTAAACTTTCTAAAAACCCTAGATCTACACTCTCTTTCTCTCTCTCTAAAACTCACATTCTTTCTTCTAAAACACCTAGATCCATTGATTTCTCTACCCTATTCCATTTGAGAAGAAGCTAGAGCTCACTTAGAGCTTTATTTTCATCTGAACAAAGTTGAGTTTCAGCGATGTTGAAGTCTCTTCACTCTCTCTCTCACCTTATAAGCTTGAGGTAGGGATTCTCCACACTCTTGTATAAGTTTTACCTTAGTTATTTGCTATTTCAAAGGATTATAGTGGTTTGGGTTGTTTTGGTAAAACCTAGGGTTTGAAATCAAAATGATAATGTGGGGTTTTCAAATGGTCTCTTGGAAAAGCTTGTGGGTATAAAATTGGGATTGATATATGTTGAAATGAGGTATTTCCTACATTGAAATTGATTTTCAAAGAGAAAGAGGTTCTTGCCCAAAAATGTGAATGTTTGAGATTGTAAAGAGAAAATGGAATTGATATAGAAATTGTGAAATTGAAATGATGATAATGATGAGGGTGGAGTTGGATATGTATTATCACGCCCATTTTAAAATTGTGGAAAAGTGTATCTTTAATGAAATTATTTATTTGTTTTCGGCTATCAGTGGAGGATAGCTATGAGTGTTATAGAAATTGAATGAGAATTAGGTGAACTAAAACTAATTTCTCTTCCATGTCTATTGAACTTTGTTTCTTATTTAATACATTAAAACTGTATATGATTTTGAAAAAAAGAGTGAACGTTGGAAAGAGGTGTGTATCACCAAATCAAGTTGGCCTGTGTGTCTGTGGTGAAAGTCCAAAAAAATGCGTGAATAAATGGGTGTTAGTTTCCGCGGACGAAATATTCGTAAAATGGCAATAGTAGCACCTGTATGGGCTACGTTTACATGGGTTCCGTTTGATGGTTTCCCGCGGACAAAACATCCGTGAAAGGTTGTACTGGTTTGAGATTTTCCCCATGTTTTATATTGTAAAGGGCATGATTTTGAGAATTGTGATATAAACTTGGCATGGTTTTTGGAAAGAAAAGTGAAACATTTTGGCATGGGCATTACATATGCATAAAACCTTATGACTTTGTTAAGATTTATATATTGTGTTGTAGCATTTCTACTGGGCTTTAGCTCACCATATGTGGGAAAAACATTTTCATGTGCTGGTAATATGCCTCTACCAAGGACTTAGCTTGAAAGGACTGTAAAGCTGAAAGCTCAATGTTTTATTTTTTATAGTTAATTTTGTAGAAGCCTAGGGCTTTATCTGTATTGAGCTTAAGGCTCACTTTTGATGTACCCAAGCATTGACTTCGAAAGATGTAAGCCTTTAAGACATATGATTATCTGTTTAGCTTTCATTTTTTTTCACTATCTTGTAACACATGCTATAGATTCAGGATGCACTTTTATGAATTTATACCTCAAGTGTCACCTTTTGTATATCAAACTCTGGTTAATGAAATTTTATCAATTCAATTGTATTGCTATTTATTAGTTGTTATGAGATGGGTATATTGTAATTGGTTCAGGGCGTCACACTGACAAAGTGATGATGAGGGCCTAAGCTATAAGAAAAATATTAAGAAGAGTGACTCTATAAAAGGAGAAGAACGTTGGAGAGAGAGGTATGTTCCACAAAACTTACACTTAAAGAAACAAAGCACTCTTCTTCATAAAAAAGTTAACTTGTTTATCGGAGTGCTAATTTCAGCACTACCGACCGAAGTTGTTCTTCTATTTCAGGTGACATCTCAAGGATCTTTTGAGGGCATGTCTAGATTAAAGGAGTATTCCAAAACCACCTCCACATAATTTTGTGCCATTTGTGGGAATAGTCAAACTCATCCATAGCAAACCTAGCTCAAGATCCTTCGATCATTGGAAATGATAACGTTCTACCAGGAATGGTATTTGATCCAGAAGATAATCCTACACGAAGGTCTTTGAACTTTGACCCTGACAACTCCTTCTTTTCCTTTAACATCAGCAGAAGACGATATGCAAACCTTGATTAACCAAGAAAAGCGGAATGAGCAGCGTTTGGAGGATATGGCAGCTAACAATGAGCGCCTGTGCCAAGAACTGGCAAAATCCCAACAGATTGTACCACGGTGTGAACGGGGTCAATTGCCAAGAAGGAAAGCCAAGCAGCAACATCAATCCCAGAGGCATGAAGATAATAGTAGTACGTCAAATTCCTCTTGGGAAGAACCCAAAAAGCGAGACCGAGTAGACGCGTCTAACTCGTCAGATGATGAGAGTCCTTCACAAGTGCGATGCAGACGTAAAAATGGAGAAGACAAGCATGATCCTTTCATACGACGTATAGCCAAGGCCGTCTTGCCTAAAAAATTTAAGGCACCAATGTTTACCCTTTACGATGGCAAGTCGAATCCCACTAATCACGTTCGTTATTATAAGTAAGCTATGACGTTGCATGCAGACAATAAGGGTCTTATGTGCCAAATCTTCTCTAGTAGCTTGGAACCTCTAGCGGTGATGTGGTACTACAAGATTGAACCATCCTTAACCAAGAGCTTTTATTAGCTTCAAAAGTCTTTCTAGGACAGATTCATCCCAAACATGCCGACTAATAAAGATTGAACCAAGCAAGACCCTGCACAAGTACTTGAAGCGGTATTAGAAATTTTGTAACCTAGTGGATGATGGTTGTAATGACTCAATGGCGATCGTGGCCTTCAAAAATAGAATTGAAGCCGAATAACCCACTTTCAAGTACTCTGACTCGCAAACCACCAAAGACAGTCTGGGCTTTGATGAAGAAAGTGGAAGAATATTACAAGGTGGGCGATGACGTGCTCTGAGTCTAGGATGGCCCTCAAATCACCAACTCAGCAACTCTAGTATTAGCGCAGCTATTGACTGATGTGCCTCCAAGCAGAACAACACTGTTGGGAAGATGCCTAAGCCACAAGGAAGGCCTAGAAGAGATAGTCGCCGAGATTCAAACTAGCGTCGCGAGTAGTACCAAGTGGATAACAAACGTCTACGATGGTCAAACAAGAAATACACATAGCTATCCGAGCCGATTGGCTAGATCTTGTCAAAAGTTCAGTATCGAACATTAATGGGCAACTAAGATGTCTAGACCACCGGACATGAAGAGAAAAGACCAGAGATGTGAATGCCATAAAGACCATGGCTATACAACCAACAAGTGCTACGCATTAAGGGATTACCTGGAAGAATTGGTGCGGGAAAGACATCTGAATGACTACCACCTGAAAAAGGCTGGCCTAACCAATGCGTTAACCATACGGCCTGAGTCTCCTCCACTCTACTTGATCCACATGATTTACAGCCTCTCACCTCTAAGTACGGTAAATAAGGTTCAACTGCAATCAGCGCCGGAATCATTCTAGTCCAGCTTACAACCCATCAAGCAGTTGAATCGACAACGGCTAGCGCCGACCAATGAGATCAGTTTTTCTGATGCCGATCTAGAGGGTTTGACCCTACTGAACGACAATGCTCTGGTTATTGAGCTACAGGTGAATAAGTTTATCGTAGAACGTGTCCTGATTGACCAAGGCAATACTTTCAAAGAAATGTATTACAAGATGTTTCTTAAACTCAACTTCAAGGATGAAAGCCTCGCACCAGTCGAATACCCATTCTTTGGCTTTAATGCTAACCTGGAGTATCCCCTGGGAAAAATCATACTACTAGTATGAGCTGGTACTCGGATGTTAGATGTTGAGTTCCTAGAGATCAAACTTCCCTTCTCCTACGACTTGATCATGGGCCGAACATGGCCCCATGCAATGAAAGTCGTCCCAAGCACCTACCATCAGCTTCTATGCTTTTCGACTCAATATGACATCGAACAAATTTGAGGGTCTACGATGTCAATGAAGAATTGTTATATGACCACCTTAGGAAAGAAACCAAAAGAGCTCGA
The DNA here is from genome assembly GCA_025200525.1 of Camellia lanceoleosa. Classification (NCBI taxonomy): domain Eukaryota; kingdom Viridiplantae; phylum Streptophyta; class Magnoliopsida; order Ericales; family Theaceae; genus Camellia; species Camellia lanceoleosa. Next base: position 117,413,010 of record CM045761.1, read on the forward strand.
AGTCAATTCGATCGAAATCCCGAATCAAGAAAGCATTGATGATGTGGGAAAAGTTCCAGTCGAAAAGGTGACAAAAGATTTGGATTGAGTTGTCATACCTAATGACCTTGAGAAATTTTTTATGATCGACACTGGCCTTAGTATAGCTGAACGACAGGAGTTGGTGACCTTTTTAATGGGTGGCATCGACGTTTTTGCCTGGACCTTGTATGATATGCCTAGGTTTGATCCAAGAGTGGCAATGCACCACCTGAATGTCAATCCTAAGGCCACTAGTAGTATAGAGGAGTTGTCGCTCAGCCACCGAGTATGCCTCTGCCGTAATCGACGAAGTCAACAAATTATTGAAGGCTAGGGTAATTCGGGAAGTAACCTACCCCAGTTGGTTATCCGATATTATGGTGGTTAAAAAGATGACCAGAACATGGTATATGTAAGTCGACTTCACGAATTTAAACAAGGCCTACCTCAAAGACTATTTCCTCTTACCCCAAATTGATCAACTGGTGGATGCCGCTGCCCATCATCAATGCATGAGTTTCTTGGATGTATATTGGGGCTACTACCAAATTGTCATGTCTTACTGATTAGGAAAAAACGGCATTCCTCACTCCAAAGGGTACCTTTTGCTATACAGCTATGCCCTTTGGACTGAAAAATGCCAGGACAACTTATCAGAAGTTGGTTACGACCATATTTAAAGACTAAATCGGCAAGACCATGAAAGTTTACATTGACGACATGGTGGTAAAATCCAAAGAAAAACAAACCTATCTGTCCGATCTCACTGCAACCTTCGATGTCCTTTAGAAATACAAAATGAAGCTCAACGCGTTGAAGTGTGCATTTGGCATTGGATCGAGAAAATTTCTCGACTACATTGTCAGCCATTACAGGAATCCCAAACAGATAAAGACTATTACGGAACTCGGCTCTCTCGGATCCATCAAAGAGGTTCAAAAGCTAATGGGTATGGTAGCGGTACTCAACAGATTCATCAGTTGATCTTTTGACCGATGTAAGCCATTTTTCAGACATTTCAGCAGGAAAAGTCATTCAAATAGACTTCAGAATGTCAGTTGGCCTTGGAAGGTCTGAAAACATACCTTGGTTCCATTCTTCCTTTATTTACTCCCGTGCCAGGAGACATTCTCATTATGTATCTGGCGATATCCGGCCATATGGTAAGCGCTATGCTTCTTCGTGATGAACTCGGCAAATAGAAGCCCATTTTTTATGTGAGCAAATCCATGGTCGATGCAGAGACTTGGTATTTAGCCTTAGAGAAATTGATTCCAGCTCTTGTGATAGCCGCCAGGAAGTTAATGTACTATTTTCAAGCTTATACCATTAAGGTGTTAACAGATCACCCTCTTCAAGCAGTGTTGCACCGATCAGAATCTACTAGTAGGGTCTCCGAGTGGGCACGGGAACTTGGTTAGTATGATCTCCAATTCTTACCATGAACAGCTATCAAATTGCAAGTTCTGGATGACTTCATTACCGAGTTCAGAAACTAGTAGGCAATTATGAGATCATCTCTCCAGATCAATCGGCCTTCCAACCTCACCTGAAGTGGCGAATGTATGTAAGAGACATCTAGTAACTATATTGCAACAAGTCGTCCAACCAACGAGGTAGTGGGACAGGAGTTGTTATCATGATCCTCGACGGGGCAATAATCAAGCAATCTGTCAAACTTGGTTTTGATGTATCTAACAATGAGGTCGAGTATGAAGCCCTTCTTGCTAGCCTACGCAGCTCGCTTCAGATGGAAGCCAAAGGGCTGCATGTCTTTTGTTACTCAAAATTGGTGATTAACCAGCTGAATGGGGAATACGTAGCTAAGAACAATCGCATGGTAGTCTATGTAAGAGTAACTAAATCTCTGTTTTACAAATTTGATAGCCATGAGCTTAATCAAATTGCTCGCAATCAAAACACTCACGCTAATGCCTTAGCCTGTTTGGCCTCGACCATTAATTCAAAATTCAAACAGACCATTGAAATGGGTTTCGTTTCTGAGCCGAGTATCAGTATCCCTGAAGTTGATCCCATTATTCATATCATCCATAGAGAGCTAAGTTGGATGGATCTCATCGCTACATTCCTGAGTTCAGAACAATTACCGAAGGATAAAAAAGAACCCCATAAGCTCAGCAACAAGGCCCTGAGATATTATCTGGCCCTTGAGGGGAAACTGTATGAAAAGTCTCTGTCCGGGCCATACTTAGAGTGTGTTTATCCTAACAAGTTTGAAGACTTCCTAGCCGAAATACATGAAAGCAGTTGTGGTGCTCATTTGGGAGGTTGATTATTGGCTCATCGAGCTCTTACTCAAGCGTATTGGTGGCCGACTATGCGTGTTGATACTACGGATAATGTTAAGAAATGCGAGCAGTGTCAAAAATTTCCTCCACTAACACATCTGCCCACGGAAGAGCTTAATTCTGTCACTAGTCCCTGGCATTTTGCTCAATGGGGCTTAGATATAGTTAGGTCGTTGCCGAAAGCTCCAAGCGATAAGTGATTCTTAATTGTTGCTACTAACTATTTCACAAAATGGTTGAGGCAAAACCACTGGCGCATGTATAGGACGTTGACATCAAACGCTTTGTCTAGTAAAAGATCATAACTCGATTCGGCATCCCAGGGCGCTCGTTTCGAATAACAACACTCAATTTGATTGTGGCTTTTACCGGGAGTTGTGCGACTTGTATGGAATTCGATTTATTTTTCTTCACCAACTTATTCATAGAGTAGTACACAGGCAGAGGCTTCTAACACAGTCGTCTTGGATAGCATCAAGAATAGTTTGAAAAAAGCCAAGGGAATGTGGGTTGCAGAACTGCTGAGTGTATTCTGGGCACATCGCACTATGCCGAGATAGTCTACTGGAGAAACTTCATTTGCTTCATGCTTTGGTAATGAAGCTATCATCCCCTTAGATATTGGCTTATCGACCCTTCGATCTAGGGCTTTTAATACGGGCCAAAATGACATGATGCTGGCTTTAGATGTGGATTTAATTGAAGAACAGATCGGGCCCTTATCACAATGGCACGATATTAGTAGCAACTTGCTAAGTCATACAACCAACGGGTGCATCTACGCCGATATACTTCTAGCGAATTAGTCCTTAAAAATGTACTACCTAGTAGTATAAATCTTGTAAACTCGGCCCAAATTGGGGCAACCCATACCAGGTCGATTCTATCACCAGGATAGGGGCGTATTGACTCTTAGACATGAACGACAAGAAGTTACCCCAGTCCTAGAATTCCACCCACCTTCGTAAATTTTACCATTGATTTAAACTTGTGCTTACTTTCACTATATATATATATATATTTTTTTTTTATCAACAAAGAAAAATTCATTTAACAGCATGAAATTAAAGGTACAAGAAGATGACATGCATCGAGAGAGATTTGGAAGTATAAAAATACCCTTACTACTGCTACTCGCATCCATACAACCAACCCTTAAGCCTCACGATTTTTTTTTAAAAAAAAAAGAGTTAAGAAGAACTTAACTACAAAAATAAAATACATGATTCTCCACATAATCAACCCACCAAAACACCCAAACCAAACTAGATTAACTAAACCAACTCCCAAAGCAGCCCGAACTAGAAACCCATCTAATCAACCCAGATATTTTAATCACCTCTGCTGTAGGGCTCATGATTTTAAATCATCTTAACAACAACCCACACTGCTGCTACAACTCCCAATGCTATAACCCAAGACCCACGCCATAGCTACTGCTGCAACACCAAGCTTTGATAACCCACCTTTCCTTCACCCACAGACTGCTACACTCCCACATGATTAAACCACACTCACATGCTGCTACACTCCCAAAGCCTAGCCAAGACCCACGCCATCCTAGCACCAAAAGCAACCTGCTACACCTACTGACAATGCCCATCTGCACACCACCGACCACCCACTGACAACACTCAACACCCAAGGCCACACTCCATGGGCGGGAACTTCTAATCTGATTCAAACTCCGAGCACGCAATACGCAATGCAATCGAGCACTCCCAAGGACAATCAACACTCACAGCCATCGACCAATCTTACTACCCACACCGACCAAGAAGACCCTAAAGATCCACAGCAACACCCCTACTGAAGACTCCAAGCTGCTGCAACTCCCCTGCACAACACCCACAGATCCACAGATCGCAACACCCGCAAACACCCACACATCACCCAGTACCCACGCCAAAGCCTCTGCTGCAGCCCACGCCTATGCTGCTGCCGAACTCTATAGCCAACAGGACTTCTACCTCACAGGTCTTCTATGTCACACCACGGATCCACACACCCACCGATCACCGACCACCTGCTGGGACACCGCCATACAAATGGTAGAAATTCACCCCTCAAACTCTCACTCGAGGAGGAGCGCTTGAGTGAAAATCGGAAAGAACTGATCGCCTACGAACCAGAGTGCACCTCTTAAGCTCCTACTCGCCAAAAGTGCTCGAATGAAATTCCTGGACTCCCCTGATGAATCAGCTATAACGGCAAGGTTGAAACACAAGAAGACAACCGAAGACAAACTCGATGACCTCGAAGAAATACTGAACGACCCGAGTCACCAAAACTCTCCAGCAAATAAAAAAACACCTAGGTGGGGAAAAATGGGAGACTCAAGTTTATTGAAAGAAGAAACTAACAAGACAGCCGAAGCCGACCGCCATAGCCAAAGGCTGGTGCCACCCAAAAGAGGCCAGGAAAGGAGGTTTTTAGAGAGAGAAGAGGGAGAGAGAGGTTGTTATTAGAGAGAGAAGAGGGAGAGAGTTTACTCTTTAGAATTGCTAGTTAATTACTTTTTTTTGCTTACTTTCACTAGATAATGTTTTTATCTACGTAGATAATCAATGATATGAGATGCTATAGTTACTCTTTGTTCATTTGATCTTTGGTTGTATCTCTTCTATTCTGTTTAAGGCAAATAAAGCCTCTGAATTCGGAGCACTCTTCGTGTTTGGCATAAAGTGCCATAAATAAAGCCTTCGAATTTGGAGCACTCTTCATGCTTGGTACAAAGCGCCATCAATAAAGTCTTTGAATTAAGAGCACTCTCGGTGCTCGGCACAAAGCACCACCAATAAAAGCCTCTAAATTTGGAACACTCTTCATGCTCAGCACGAAGTGCCATCAATAAAGCCTTCGAACTCGGAGCATCCTATAAAGCATCCATTTTTAATTACAGTATGTAATTTAGAGACATAATTATTCTAATGAATGCAAACAAATGTAATTGAATTAAAAAAACATCATGACAAATTCAAATTACATTGCGAGTACATTTATCCTAAGGCCAATTAGCCTCCTAGTTACAAGAAGAATCAAATCAGAGTTTATTACGCCGATTAGCTTTCTTACGGTTCGTGGCCTTCTCCTCATCGTCTATTTTCTCAACGTCATAGGCTTCAAATGGCATTATATAGATCTAGTATAATGGCGAAGAAGAATCCACACCCACCGTTTGAAGAGCCTTTGTCCATCCATGTGTGAAGCCATGATTTACACATCGGCAAACGTCATCCTCCAATTTCTCACTCGTCTTTTCAATGCCAACCTTTCTTTCCTCGAAGAAGCCCTTGTTGTAGACTCGGCTCTCTATCGCTTCCTTTACAAATACGCTGGTCGTATCTTAATCGGCTATTGCCTGGTCCATAAGGCATTGGGTTACTCTGTCTTTTAACATTACTAAATCCACTGCCCCGCTGCCTTAAGCTTTGCCACTCTGGCTTTCCAAGCCTCGTTCTCTGCCCTCTTATTGGCTTCCTTAAGTCGATGCTTTAAATTTAGGATTTGCCAATCTTTATGATTAATTTCTTTCTAGGCGGTGCAAAGGCGTATGCCAACTTCATATGAACTATACAGTCCTTTGATACCCTAGTGGACTCCTTCTTTGAAAACCTCATAATCGCCTCGATTGGTCAATGATTAGTGCACTTTAGGGGGGAATATTTGTCTTGTAAATTCAACTACCACATTCAAGTCGTGGACAATTGAATCATCTTCAATCATGGGTTTGTTCCCACTAAAAATGGAGAAGCTCAATGGACGTAGTGGGCTACTCGGCTCATTTTGAATTGGGGTCTGGGCACCAATAGTTCTAGTGTTTCCTTTCTTTTGGATCCCACTTCTGGGAGATCTACTTCGTTCATTTCTTCTGGAAGATCTGCTTCATCGCCTGGGCGATTGACACCTATTTTGGTCCTCCGATTCCACGGTGTTTTTGCGCACAAAGTCACTGGGCGCTTGTTAATTCATTTCTTCGTCTAGTTCTGCTAAAGTCTTCCCCTCTCCTTTACTATTGAAGAACAATCTACCTGACATACACAAGCTTCTAAGTTTTGCCGTGAGTTTTTCTACTATATTCTGCACTTCGCCGCCGACGGAATTTGAGGTTCGATGGACCGTTGGCAAAACAAGCTGTAGACACTTAAATTTTATGTGTCTTGATCACCGTCTGATTAATCAAGACAAATAATTTTTCTTAATTAATCAAAATAAAGATGGTCAAATTTTCAAATGGATGTGGGTCATACTAAAATTATGGATCTTAATCCATTTCAAATTATAGGTCATGCCAAAAGAGAAATGAACTTATTTTGACAATTGGGTCAATCTAAAAGTGTGGGGCCCATAAAAATATTTTGTCAGAATTTGGTGAAATAATTCAAATTTCAATGTAAATCATTTCTATAAGATAAATTGCTTGTTTTGGAAATTGGAGTAAATTTTGGAGTTTCCAAAATTAACCCTCCCCTCCTAAGCCTGTAAATAGAGGCTCTCATTAGGGGGAAAAGGGGACACATTTTTTTGGCTAATAGTCTTACAAGCTCCTAAGCAATCTCGAGACTCCGTCAAAATCTCTTCTTAAAATTCTCTCTAAAGTTCCTCAAACTTAAAAGAAAGTTAAAATACAAATTTGGTCTCTCTTTTCAAAGAGATCATTTCAAGACTCATTTAAGATCAAGCCGTTCAAGCCCTCGATCAAGCCTTTCTTCTCCAAGTTTCTCCATTCAAAGACTTGAAGAAATTACGCCCATTTCAAAGATCGAATCAGAGGATCCACTCTTTTGTAATAGAGCAAACTATAGAGGATTGTACCCATTTATTATAATCAATAAAATTACTTATTTGTGTATTTATTTCATGTCTTAATTGCAGCTACGAAATTTGTGTTTACAAATTTTGGCATGCCCAGTGGGACCTGTTTGCCTCTTATCTCTTTCTCCTAAAACATCTTCCCAATGCCTTGTTTGATCAAGCATAATGGCTTCAAAGAAAGTTCAAACTGCTTCAATCAATAAGAACACCTGTAAGAATGCCGCTGTCATAACTAGCAACAACAGCACTTCTACGGGTCAAATCACCCGTAGCAAGACTAAGGCTACCATTGCTCTTGCCACTTACGGGGTCATGTCGACCACCAATGCAACAAAGCAAGTGCAACACAAGTCTCATAAATCTGTCACAGTATCCACGTCTGGGGCTAAGCAAAAGGAAGTGAGGAAATGGAAGAAGCCTACTTATGTCTCAAACGATTCTCTGCCAGAAGGTTTCTCCCCACACCCAATGCTTGTAGCTTCTAATGCAAACTCAAGTATAGGCTCAGACTCAGGATCATCTCTTGGTAGTCCTTAATGTTTAATTTCATCGAATCACTCAGATTTGTCTCGTTCGGTGGCTATGCAAGTCATGACCATTGGCACCACTTTAGTGGAAAAACAATTGGCGACCATGGCTCGTGCCATTGACAAGCTCACCAAAACCGTGAAAGAGAAAGATCTTTAGATTGCCACCTTGATGAACAAGTTAGAAGCATGAATTGCTAACAAGGCAAGTCAAGACAATTCTTATCCACCTGGCTTTACACTACAATTTGTTGAGAAAGTGGATCCTACTTCTAAATCTAAGCAAGTTATTGGTGAGGAAACTTGCCATACATCTGTTACGAGGCAAGCGATTAGCATAAGTAGTCAACCAATATCTATTACTTTTTTTCTATTCAACAACTCCAAGTCATGATTGCAAATACCATCCGAGCACAACACGGTGGGCCCCCGCAAAGCACTTTCATGTACTCCAAGCCTTACATAAAAAAGATAGACATTCTTAGAATGCCTAGTGGATACCAACCTCCTATGTTCCAGCAGTTTGACAGAAAAGGTAATCCTAAACAATATGTCACTCACTTTGTTGAAACTTGTAACAATGCCGGGACAAACGGAGATCTACTTGTCAAACAATTTATTCGGCCACTCAAAGGAAATGCCTTTGATTGGTACACTGATTTGGAGGCTGAGTCAATCAACAGTTGGAAGCAAATGGAACGTGAATTCCTTAATCGTTTCTATAGCACCCTTCGTATGGTAAGCATGATGGAATTAACTAGTACCAATCAATGGAAGGATGAGTCTGTGGTCAACTACATTAACCATTTGCATGCTCTAAGTCTAGATTGCGAAGACCGATTCTCTGAGATCTCAACTGTGGAGATGTGTATGCAAGGCATGCACTAGGGACTCCTTTACATCCTTCAAGGGATAAAACCATGAACATTTGAGGAGTTAGCTACGCGTTCACATGACATGGAAATTAGCATAGCCAACCATGGTGGGAAAGACCTTCCCATTCTTGAACAAAGGAAAGATAACAAAGAAGTGAAAAAAGGAGGCATACCTTTCAAAGGTACTGTCACGATCCAAACCTGCCCCTTTAGGCTTAGCGTCATAACTAGCCAGTAATCTTAGGATTACCAAAGGCCTCAGACCTAAAAATCATAATAATAGAGGGGCTGTAGAAGCAAATATACAAAATACAACATCCAATGAGTTGTGCAGACGTCATAACTATAGTAGTCTCACGTCATATTCATTACAGATAATCAAAAGGGAACTTAGCCCAATAAACAGATAAATAGAAAACTTGATCATAATCCAAAAAGAAAATAAGTCTTATACATTCACAAAACATGACCACTCAACTCTTTCCGGAACCTCCTTAGGAGGCACAAATGGCGGCCGACAAAACAGAAGTCCAAGCAATCAACTTTGAGCCTGGCCATACGCCTGGTCATCTACATACATAAATTATAGAGTAAGCGAGAGCCTAGTGAATAATAACAGAGTAAAGGATTTTAATTGAATGATGTCCCATATCACTTTCGCATGAAAGAAGGTAAAAGAACAAAAGTTCGTGCTATTGTTTATCAAACTTTTCATTGCCCAGCTCAAACTGAACACGATATAATCAAACCAGAAATCAGAGTTCATATCAGAAACATATTCATATTCTTATTCTTGTTCAACTCATATACAAAAATTAGAGTTCATGCTTAATCATACGTGGTACATCCATTAGCGTTAACAGAACAACTATAGATTAGATACAGACAAATACAGAACATATGGTGGTTATGTATAACCAATTCCATAAAGGAACCTCCGGATCTGAGTAATAGATAACAGATATACTGAGCTGCATAATTGAGCCTCCGGTATGGGTAACAGATAGCAGACATATTAAGTTCTATGATGGAACCTCCGATACCGGGTAATAGTTAATAGATATCATATGATGTTAAGGATGCCACGAATACATTTAAGAAATTGGACAATCATTCATTGTACAGAACATAACATTTCAGAAAACATAACTTATTTCATCATATAGAAAATAAATCAAGTTGAACATAGCCTTACTAAGTTATTACTCACAGATGGCTCCAAAGGTACACAAACAGAGCAGACAAATCAAAGAGCGTACGGCATATAACCTACACAAATAGAACAGATACATACTTGAAACACACACCCGAATAAAACTTAACTTGTTTCATTTCGATCTTAGTGTGTTTCTAGGTCTTTAACCTCATTATTATGTTTTAACCTTGGCCTGGGAATGCCTAGGATGCAATAAGGAAACCAAACACATGTTGTCCAACACTTAGGCAAATTTGTTGGAAACAGGGTCCTTATCAAGTGCAACTTTCTTCACTCGAGTGAGTGTTTGAAAATGTGAGTGGTCGCTCGAGTACAGATTTGGTCGCTTAAGCGTTGCAAACTCAGCAAAAGTACTGGTTGCTTGATTTTTTCGCTCGACAAACGCTTAACGGTTGCTCAAGCGTGAGACTAATGTATTTGCTCGAACGCAACTCTAGTCGCTCGAGCGGTTTGCAAAAATGTGTAAACTTCTGGGAGCATACATTTTACGCTCGAGCCAACTTTTAGTTGTTCAAGCGAGGATGCCAAATATAGAGTTGTCGCTTGAGCGCAGGTTTTGTCGCTCGAGCGAAGAGACAGAATCTGGAATTTCTAGATTGCTCTTCTATGATCAAAACTCGAATTCAACACATCAAAACTCATCCTCTTGGGCCAAAAACTTAAAGAAACATGTGTGAAGTTGGAAAACATTGGGAATTGAAGATCATTTCACAAAATCAAGGCCCAAAGATTGCCAATTGTGCAAAATAAAACTCTATTATTTGAAAACATAACACACATGACATGGTTTGGCTTCAAGGCTTCCAAGACATGATCAATTGATATAAAATGATGCAAAATAAGATGAAATATCAAAACAAAGGTAGACTTAGTACATGCATGTGAGAATTACTTGAAATTTAACTAAAAAATGTGATGAAAGTGCATGCGTACATGAATGACTAAATTTTCTTCATTTTTAGCTTAATTCTTCCATTACTCAATTTAATCCTCTTGAATTCATGGTTTAAACATCATAAGTCATAAGCCAAGGGTTGCATCCTTACCTCCACTCCTCAATTAAGTTCTAGATGGTGAATGCACTAAGGTATCAAGCCAATTCCCTTGAGTTTCGTAGCAATTCCTCCTTTTCTTCTTCTTGAATTCACTCTCTCCCTAAGCTCTTACTTTCCCTCATGTTTTGTTTGTTTGAGAGGCTCAAAGAGGTGTAAAGAGAGGAGTTGAAGCATATACTAGCCTTATATAGGCTTAGTTAATGGTGATTAGTTAAATTTAATCAAATAGACACTAATTATTCTAATTTATTCGTTCTGAATCGAATTCTAAAAATCCCAAATAACATAGAAATCAAACCAATTTCGTGATTGGATGCCGATATGGCCTTCAATTTGTAGAACAAAATAGAACACAAACAGATATTCTTACAAGAAATAGATATAAACACAAATAATGCAATGCACATGTAATTACCCCATAATTTCTTCTTAATTATGTATTAAGCATACTTAATCATGGATAATCAGCTAATCACAGGTCAGGGTTGTTATAGGTACCACTAAAAAAGCAATGACGTTAACCACAGTTCCAATCAAGATTTTAACGAAAGACAAGAAGAAAGAAGAAAAGAAGGAAATATGTACATCTCTGAAAGAACTACAAGAAAAGAAGTATTCATTTCCTGACTTTGATGTACCTTAGATGTTAGAAGATTTACTTGAAAAGAAAGTTATTCAATTCCCTGAGTGCAAATGCGCTAAAGAAATATGTCGTGTGAAAGATCCGAAGTACTACCATTATCATCGGATTGTTAGTCATCCTACAGAAAAATGTTTCGTGTTAAAGGAATTGCTCATGGACTTGGCCAGGAAGAACAAAATTCTCTTGGACCTTGATGAATTGACAGAATCCAACCATGCAACGATTATTATAGGACCTCCAAATTCTTCATCCTCAAAATCCAAGACAGAAATGTCATAATCTGCAATCCCAACAGTGAAAGCAATTCCCAAAGTCATCCAATTTGGTTCACTTGAACCTATCGTTATTCAAGTTCCAAATGAAGACAAGCATGTCCATGATGGTTTTAAAGAAGTCTTAACTATTGGAGAAGATGAAAGTTGGACTCTCATGAATAAAGGAAGTCACGAAGAAGTAAGTCCAAGACTCAACATTTTTTACTCAAGAAAGTAAAAGAAAAAAAGAACTACTAGCGACATTCCAAGAAGGAGGTGATGGACAAAAAGAAGATGAAACAAGAAGACAAATTTCTTGAAGAAAACTCGCATACCCCAATCATCTTGCGAGACTGTTTCCCCATTGGGCATTTTGGAGATGACTTGGTCAAGGCGGTCTACGTGGTTTCAACCATTAAAGCAGATGTGGAACAAGTTCACGCCATTAAGGCGACGCCAGATAAGGAGGAAATTGATGTCCCAAAAAACCTTGAAAGAACTACCCCTACGCTTCAGTTTGAGTGAAGCGTCTCAACTCCCTCGGTCTGTATAGCTTGCACTTGTTTAAGTGTTAGAAGATCCTGGAAAATATGATTTTGTTGTTAAAGAACTAGACTCTCCCAAGGTGAACTTCATCATTTTTGTTCCTTGTTGCACAACAATCACCTGATGAAGACCTTCAACTAGGTTCAAAGCCACACAATCGCCCATTGTTTGTCTTGGTTTTATTAGTGAACAAAAAATTAACCGCATCCTTATTGATGGAGGCTCAGCGGTAAACGTCATGCCAAAGTTCACCATGAAGAAACTTGGAATCCCAGTGGACGAGTTAGCCCGAAGTCGTTTGGTTATTCAAGGTTTTAACCAAGGGGGGCAACGTGCGATTGGTATGATTCATTTAAACCTCACCAATGGAGAACTCATAGCCAGTACTTTGTTTTGCGTCATCGATGCAAGAACTTCCTATAATTTGTTGCTTGGGCAACCTTGGGTCTATGGAAATGGTGTAGTTGCATCAACTCTCCATCAATGTTTTAAATTTGACCAAGGTGGAATAATGATGGTACTAGCAGATGACAAGCCATTTACAGAAACTGAGGCTCACTTCGCTGATGTAAAATTTTATCTAGATTCCAACAGGATACCTGAAGTTATCACAACTGAAACCCCTTCTGCAAGAAAACAGAAAATAAATGAAGAAAAGCAAGTTGTGTTGGACTTCTTATTGAAAGATGCATCAAGCAGCAAAAAAGCATTTGGGGTCGTGTCATCACATAAAAATCTTCATCCTCAAAGGGCATGTAATGACAAAAGTCTTCAAGTATGTGCTGAAGTCTCAACAGAAAAAAAGACACTAACCGTTTGAAGAAGTCACAGCATCCGCAAAAGTTAGAGGAGACCTTGCTCACCCGGTAATAAAAGAAGATCTACAGATACTAAAAGCAAATGCAACAATACCAATTCCACAGTTGGGATTGTCAAGCCTAATTAAACCTCCACTAAAGGGATTTGTTAAGCCTGCGCAAAATTCTATCGAACACAGCTCCTTACCTGAAAGATGAATGAAAGGATTTGATCTACAAGCTTACAAGCTTTTAGCTAAGTCAGGTTATGACTTTACTGATCCATCTTCACTGGGAGAGTTATGTCCTGAACTTACAGGTGAAAAAGTTCATGGTCTCAATGAAACTCAGAAAAATTTAAGGCAACAAGGGTACAGGGTGAGCCCTCCAAAGACCGGAGTTGGATTCATGCTAACTGAGCCCATTTGTATCTCTACCAAGAGATAAGGGAAGAAAGAAGACGTACAACATATCACTGTGGAAGAAGTGAAGGAAAACAAAAGTCCAAGCCCAACTCCTTGAGGGCTCTTGCACATCGAAACTCAGTTTTTAATAGGTTGAGCACTATTGATAAGATAGATGAAGGCACAACTTCTCGACCTTCAGTTTTTAACAGATTAGGCACTACTAAGTAAGGGGATAAAAAATAAACTTTCGAGTCTCGAAAGTCCGTTTTTGCTCGACTTGGTGATATGAATACATCACCTAGAAAAGGCAAGAACAAGAGAAGCACACCAACAATTGAGTTGAATTCTACAAAGGAGGATGATAAGACTCGAAGTTTGATTCCTTCTCACATGAAACACATGACGTCACTTGAAGTTAGTGTTGAAGGTCTGCTTAAGGTCAAAAGGGACACTATCATACTAACTGGAGAAATTAAGACTCAAGCAGAAAGTAAAAGAGAACAAAAAGTTGAACATGTTGCTTCTCACCATGTAATAGTTGAAGAAGATTCTAGCTCAAATTCGGAGGATGATGATCTCCAAGAAGCTTCTCTAGAACTTGAAGATGGGAGGCAATCAACTAATGACAATTTGAAAGAACTCAACTTGGGAACTTTTGATGAACTTCGACCAATATTTGTGGGAACACTCTTAACACCTGAGGAAGAAAAGACATTTTTTGAACTACTCCTTGAATATAAAGATGTCTTCATATGGACATACAAGAAGATGTCCGATTTAAGTCCAAAAGTTGATGTCCATCACCTTGGGATCAAACATGGTATGCAACCAGTAAAGCAGGTTCATTGATACATCAGACCTGAGCACATCCTGAGAGTGGAGGAAGAAGTCAACAAGTTGATCAAAGCTGGGTTCATACGTGAAGTAAAATATCCGACATGGATATCAAGCATGGTCCCTGTAGTCAAAAAGAATGAACAAATTAGAATATGTATCGACTTTTAAAATTTGAACGAAGCATGTCCCAAGGATGACTTTCTGCTTCCTATTATGGAATTAATGATAAACTCCACTACTGGACATGAGGTGTTGTCTTTCATGGATGGGTGTTTAGGATACAACCAAATACGGATGGCACCTAAAGATGAAGAGTTAACTGCATTACGTACTACAAAAGGCATATATTGTTATAAAGTGATGCCTTTCGGACTCAAGAATGCTGGTGCCACCTATCAACGTGCCATGAAAAAGATCTTTGATGACATGCTCCATAAATTAGTTGAGTGCTATGTTGATGATTTGGTGGTCAAAACTAAGAAAAAGGAAAATCACCTAGAGGACCTTCACGCAGTCTTCAACCGGCTGAGAAAGTATGACTTGAAGATGAATCCACTCAAATGCGCATTTGGAGTCACGTCTAGAAAGTTCCTCAACTTTATTGTTCAACATAGAGGCATTAAGGTTGATCAGTCCAAAATCGATGCTACACAAAAGATGCCGCGACCAAAAAACTTGCAGGAACTTAGCAGCCTCTAAGGTCACTTGGCATATATCTGTAGATTCACTTCAAACTTGGCCAGTCGTTGTCAACCTTTCAGTTGACTAATGAAAAAGGAGGCTCCATTTGCTTGGGATCAAACATGTCAAAATGCTTTAAACAATATTAAGAAATACTTGCTTCATCCACCAGTATTAGGAGCCTCTATTCAGGAGAAACCATTGATACTTTACATTGTTTCTCAAGAAGAGTCTCTTCGAGCGATGCTAGCCTAAAATAACAAAGACAATAAAGAGCAAGCACTCTATTACTTAAGTCGTAAATTAACTGAAAATGAACTCAAGTTCTCACCCATTAAGAAGATGTGTTTGGCACTTGTTTTTGCCTCTAAAAAATTGAGACATTATTTCCAGGCCCATACAATGCATCTCATTGCAAAAGTCGACCTAATAAAGTATGTCATGTCTAAGCCCATCCTCTTAGGATGCTTAGTGAGGTGATCCCTCATCTTTAATGAATTTGAGATAATTTACGTGTCAAGAAAAGTGGTGAAAGGGCAAGCCCTTGCAGACTTCTTGATCGACCATCCCACCCCTACTGATTGGGAAATTTCTGAGGAATTCCCTGATAAAGATATATTGCTCATAGAAGTCCTATAACCTTTGATGGGGCTGCAAGGAAGGAAGGGGTAGGAGCAGGTGTTATTTTTGTTTCACCATAGAGGCACATTTTGCTTTACTCATTTATTCTTGGCGAAAATTGCTCAAACAATGTTACTAAGTACTAGGCCTTAATCATTGGTTTACAAATGGCAGCATAGCTAAAAGTTGTTGACCTAGATGTCTATAAAGATTCTAAGTTAATAATTAATCAACTCTGAGGGGATTATGAAGTCAACAAAGACAACTTAGTTCCATATTTCCAGTATGCAACTAATCTCGTTGAAAAATTTAAGGGGGTGGTACTCAAACATGTTCTAAGGAAAGAGAATTGCATGGCTGATGCACTGGCCAATCTAGCAACTACATTGGCATTGTTAGAAGGTGAACAAGTTAGTGTCCCCGTATGCCCACGATGGGTATTGCCACAATTGTTGGAATGTCGCCTTGTAGAAACAAACACAATTTCAGTACTAGCTATCGAAGTCGACGATTGGAGAATGCAGTTATAGACTAACTTGAACACGGGAAACTCACTGATGATTCTCGCCATAGAACTGAAATAAGACATCGAGCTCCTCGATTCATCTACTACAAGGAACTTTATTCTGACGATCATTTGAAGGAATTTTTCTTCATTGCCTGGAGGATGACGAAACTCAACAAGCCATGGAAAAAGCCCATTCCAGGATATGTGGAGCTCATCAGTCTAGTCCTAAACTTCACTTTCGAGTAAAAATGATAGGTTACTATTAGCCCACGATGGTTAAAGATTGCTTGGACTACTCAAGAAAGTGTCAACCTAGCTAGTTTCATGCAGACTTTATCCATCAACCACCAGAACCTTTACACCTGACAATTGCTTCTTGGCCATTTGATGCATGGGGTCGAGATGAAGTTGGCCCATTGACCAAGTCTTCTGTAGGCCACTTATATATCTTGGCTGCCATAGATTACTTCTTTAAATGGGTTGAAGCTGTCCCACTTAAAGAAGTCAAGAAAAAAACTGTTGTTGATTTAATCAAATCGGTATGGTGTACCTCGCTACATCATCACCAATAACGGAAAGCCTTTCTACAATAGTCTAATGGACAAACTTTGTAAAAGATTTGGATTTAAACAACGCCATGCCTCAATGTATAATGCACCTGCCAACGGACCAACAGAGGCGTTTAACAAAACTTTGGGCAACCTATTGAAAAAGAAAGTTACTAAATCAAAGCGGGATTGGCATGAAAGAATTGGAGAAGCACTTTGGGCATACCGTACTATGGGAGCCGAATATATGGCTAAATCGGAAAGGGCATGTTTTAGTACTGACACTAACCGGACGTCCAGCAAATATTAATCGGCCCCATCCTGCGAGACTAGGATAGGCCGAATACGATACGTAAGCCGATTAAGCCTTTTTAAAAAGATCGTTAGGGGTCGAATATAAGAACGGGTAATGATTGAAAACCAAGCTCAGGCCCCGAGGCCTCAGGAGGAACAGATATAAATAAAGAAGCAGCGTTCTTGGAATGGTATGTAAAAAAAAAAGAAACACTTCACTAAATTGAGTAAACAAGCTTTCTTGAGTAGAAAAACTAACTTGCTCGTCGGAGTGCTAATCCCGGCACCCCCGACCGGAGTATTTGTCTTTGCAAGTGACTAGTTGAGTATCAAGAGCGTCTCCCAGGATCTGAAGAGTATTTCCAAAACCACTTCCCTACAATTGGCGCCGTCTGTGGGAATACTCAAATACATCCATGGAAGGCGTGACGCAAGATCCTCCGATAGCCACCGACGAGACCACACAGAGAGACGACATCACCTCGGCAGATATGCTTGGGAAGGAAACCATCGCTGCAAGACGCGCCTTGAATTTTGATTCACCAACGACTTCAGCGCAGGAGACGATGCAAGCCATCATAGAACAAGCTAAACAGAATGAGCAAAGGTTGGAAAATATGCTCGCAGAAAATGAACGCCTCCGACAAGATTTGGCCCTGGAAGTAGCAAAATCCAAAGAAGCCGCGCCCCAAGACCCCGAACGACCCCTGAGGGCAGGTAAACAACGACTTCGAGCCCGACCAAGGGAAACTGATAGCGACTCCAATTCATTATCCACGGAGCATAACAAGGGACGCTCAGACACTTCGAGCTCCTCTGAAAAAAGCCCACATATAAGGAACAAGCGTAGAAGAAGCAGTTCAGACGAAGAGGACCGGCACGATCCTTTTATCCGACGAATTGCGAGGGCGGCCCTACCCAAGAAGTTCAAAGCTCCATCATTTACTCTCTACGACGGAAAATCAGACCCCACCAATCATATACGTCACTACAAGCAGGCCATGACGTTGCATGCAGACAATGAAGCCCTCATGTGTCGAATATTCCCCAAATAGCTTAGGGGCCACTAGTCGTTAGATGGTATTACAAGTCGAGCCGCTTCGATCAAGTTTCCACCAATTGCAAAATCCTTCAGGGTGTTCATCACTAACGAGGTACAAAACAGCCGACTCTCGGCTATGCAAATTCAACCGGGAGAAACGCTGAGAGCATATTCGGCGCGCTATTGGGAGTGCTTCAATCTCGTTGACGACGCTTGCAACGACTCTATGGCCGTCACCGCCTTCAAAATGGGACTACATCTCGACAAAGGTTTTCGCAACTCCTCGACTGTAAGACCCCCAAAACAGTCTGGGCGTTGATGAAGAAAGTCGAAGAGTATTGCAAAGTGGAAGACGATGCCCTGAGGATCAAAGCTAGTCAAGCGTCCACCAAATCGGGACCTCCTAACATTGCTCAGCCGATAAGCTCCGTGCCACCTCTGAGCCCCGAGCCACGATAACGTGCTAAACAGGACAAAAGGCGGGACGCTCGCCGATCGAGCGATCAATGCTCCCACCCGACGAATGAGCATTTGCAAGTCGACAGTAGGCGCTCGAGGCGCGCCGACAAAAAGTACACGGAACTGTCAGAGCCAATCACCGCTGTAATGACCAAAATTCAACACCTTCCATTCTTCAAATGGCCGTCAAAGATGGTGGGACCACCCGATACACGACGAAGGGACCGGAGGTGCGAATATCACAAAGATCACGGCCACGAAACAGAGAGTTGCTACGCATTAAAAGACCACTTGGAAGAACTGGTGCAAGACGGCCGACTGCAGCAGTATATGAAACAGGGAAAGCCAACCAAGGCATTAGCATTAAGGCAGGACTCTCCCCCACTTAGTGTGATCCACGTAATTTACAGCCTGCCTACACTCCCGGCCATGCACACAATTCGATCGCACCCAACTTTACAGGGGCGCCGTATTTCGACCGACCGGTCCGAAGAAGCTCCGACAATTGCCTTCAACGACTCCGACCTCAATGACGCAACGGCTTCCCACATTGATCCATTGGTCATTGGATTACGCATAAACCGGTTCATCATTGAACGAATCCTCATAGATCCAGGGAGTAGTTCAGAGGTCATGTACTATCAAACTTTCATCAAGCTTGGCCTCAACGAGGCAGATCTATCTCCGGCCACCCACTGCTCGCTTTTTAATATTTAACCCTAATACCCATTGGGCAAGGTCACATTACTGCTCGAGCGGCCCGAATCGGTCGGCGGAATTTCGGTCGTGAAGCTCTTCGCCAGATAATACTATAATGGAAGAACTCGCTACATATCATGAAGGCCGCCCCAAGCACCTACCATCGATCCTCGCTTTCCCAACAACCCACGACATTGAAGAAATACGTGGTTCCTCTAATCGCAAGACAGAGTTCTCGACGAGAACCCTATTATCGACCCGATCCAGGCTCGATAATCAGAAATATATTTCGCCGCAATATGAACTATTTTTCCTCGACGCTGAAAATCATATGTCGATTCCCAGTGGGGCACTTGCCACGATTGGCCAAATTAAGTCTCCGGATTCGGAGCCCCCTTTGGCGCATGCCGCCTTAGGGCCGATTAAGTCTTCGAATTCAGAGCGCCTTTCATGTATCACGATTGGCCAAATTAAGTCTCCGGATTCGAGCCCCTTTACGATGTCGCCTTAGGGCGATTAAGTCTCCGGATTCGAGCGCCTTCGTGTATCACGACACAAATTAAGTCTTGATTCGAGCCCCTTTAGCGACGCCGCCTTTAAGGCCGATTAAGTCTCCGATTCAAGCGCCTTCGTGGATATCACGATCGCCAAATTAAGTCTCGGATTCGAGCCCCTTTGGCATACCGCCTTAGGGCCGATTAAGTCTCCGGATTCGAGCGCCTTCGTGTCACGACACAAATTAAGTCTCCGATTCGAGCCCCTTTGACGATGCCGCCTTTAGGGCCGATTAAGTCTCCGATTCGAGCGCCTTCGGATATCACGACACAAATTAAGTCTCCGATTCGAGCGCCTTCGTATCACGACACAAATTAAGTCTCCTGATTCGAAGCCCCTTTGATGCCGCCTTTAGGGTCGATTAAGTCTCCGATTCGAGCGCCTTCGTGTATCACGACACAAATTAAGTCTTGATTCGAGCCCCTTTGGCGATGTCGCCTTTAGGGCCGATTAAGTCCCCGGGTTTGGAGACGATTAATCTCCTTAAGGCCAAATGGGCCCTGGATTCGGAAACGGATCATACAGTGCTAAGTGCTAATCGCGTCTCCGAATCCGGAGCAAATGTTGGCACGAACAAAAGATTGATAATTGATCCTATGTAACATGCTAGAATAGACCATGCATTCGAAGTAATGAGCCTTAGTACACAAGAAATATTTAGAATAACACGCAAATAGATTTAAAATAAAACCATTTATTTGATTAAACAGTTGTTATATGAATACAACCCGCATTCAAACATTACAATATCGAAAGCAAAAAAGGGACAAAACGCTACGTAGCAAAGATCGCCGATCGACGAATCGCCGCTTAAACCCTCCATGGCGTGCACTACCTTGAACCAGTTATGCTTAAGCCCATGACTTGCATAAACGCCAAACTGCCCCTGACACCATTGACAATGTCAAGGCTAAGATCCAGGATAAGGAGGGTATTCCACCAGATCAGCAGACCATTGACAGTGTCAAGACAAAGATCCAGGACAAGGAAGAATGAACTTGACAGTTGTTGACTCTCCTTTCGGGGTGATCTGCTTCGACGACTTGGAGACTCACAGATCTCAAGCCCTTCGCTTGGAGACTCACAGAACTCAAGCCCTTCGGATGACCTAACTCCTTCACGGATAGGTTTTCTGTCACAAACCATCTCAACACCAAACTTGACCGAAATTTGAGCCTCTGTAACCAAAATCACCATACCAGACAAAGAATGGTGAGTCAAATGGGATTACTGGTGCGAAGCGCCCACTCCTTTTATTCTCAACAACGATTGCGATCTCGAGAAAACTTTATTAACTCCCAAAAACTCATTGGTTAAAAAAAAAAAAAAAATAAGCGTCGATTGACATTCGCCACGACCATCCCGACGGCTGGCCGAAACGCGCGCTGACTAGGCCAAAGCGAAATAACTTTATTAAAACCGGTCGGCCAAATATTCACATGCCGATCACCGTCGACCAAATTTATTAATCCAACCGCCAAGCGCCAATACGCCACCCAAATCGGAGATAAATGGCCGCTGAAACAAATTTCAATAAAACCCTAATGGTCGCCGCAGAGCGTTTACCCCCGCTTATGTGCGGATCTCGCCGATAGTTCGCTGCCTTTGCCGAAAGGCGCTTAACTGCTATCCGGTCGTGCAATATCTAGACATTCAAACATTTGAGCAACACGAAATACACATATGCCTAATATGAATGACAACGAAATGCTTATAATGAAACAATCTTTATTTAATAAAACAATAAGTTACATAGTTTCAACATGCCTCGCTCCAATCTTAAGACTATAAAATTCATACGGCGTCACCCTCATCCTCACTCTTCTCAATCTCAAAGGCACAAAACGGAAAATCTTTACCTCAGAAGGCGTGGTGATGTCAATCAATTCCCGACGCCGAAGAGCTTCGCGCTTGAGATGCCTTGATCCAACCGCGTTCAACCCGCGATTTTCACATCGCAAGATACTTCTTCACCAAGATTTCGGTTTTTCGATTCCCACCTTTTGGCCCTCATGGAAACCTTTTTCAGAGGCCCTCCCCTTCAGACTCTCTATTGCGAACATACTAGCCGCTCTCGACGGCAAGTGAGTCGATAGTCGACTCAGAACCCTCTTCCACAATTGGGTTCACGTGTGCGGTGGGTTGTGCTCGAGCCGCCTTTGGCCTTCCTTAGTTCTCGCCGCCTCCACGCGGGCCTCCAAACTTCAATACATTCATCCTTCTTCTCCATCTCTTGACGGGCGTACAGACGATGCCGACTTCATAAGCAAGTAAAGCCCCTTCATCTACCGTGAATGCCCTCGCTAAACACTTCGTAATCCTGTCCGACCCAAAGATTGATTTCAACCTCAAAGCGGAAATATTTGTCCGCAAAGTCGATCGCTACATCCGGATCTCGAACGATCGAGTCCGTCATTATGGTCTATTCTTCACGAATACCGCAGCTTAATGGGCACGGTAGCGGCCGACCTCCTCGACAGATCGGAGCCTTACCTCGCGATCGCTTTTCGCCTGGCGATCTATCGCGACGTCGGGAGATCGACGGCTCCCCCTCGCACCCTACTTCCTACCATGAGGGTTCACCGCCCCGATTCATATCTTCGCCAAGCTCAGCCAGGGTCTTCGCTGCCCTTTTGCTGTTGAAGAAAAGTCGGTTCGACATCCGCAATCGCCTTCCCCAAGAGCTCAAATTGTCTACCAAGCTCATAAAGGATGTACGCTTCTCATTTATCCTTCACAGAGGCAACACGTTCGAGGCAATCTCATTAATTGGAGATCCTGAATCGCTCGACGCCGGCTAAGTCAACGGCAGGGGCACGATTCTACCATAATCCATCAATCTAGCCGGCTCAAGTACCGCCCTCGACCTCAGAGGGGACCGGGCAAGGGCAGATTCATCAATCTAGCCTTCAAGTACCGACCTCGACCGAAGGTCAAGGTCAGGATTCACCAATCTAGCCGGCTCAAGTACTAGTACCCCAGTCGGCTCTCGACCCCGCAAGGACCGACTAGGGCAAGGGCAGATTCATCAATCTAGCCGGCTCAAGTACTCATACTACCGACCCTCGACCAATGACCGATCGCAAGGGCAGATTCATCAATCTAGCGGCTCATATTTCAAATACCTCGACCTCAAGTAGGACCGCCTGGGCAAGGGCAGATTCATCAATCTAGTCGGCCAAGTACACCGCCCTCGAATCGCAAGGACCGCCTGGGGCAAGGGCAGATTCACCAATCTATTCGGCTCAGATACCCCAGCCGGCTCTCGAATTGACAGTTCATAATTCGAATCCAGTCGGCATGAGAAAGACGAATCCATATTGACAGGATATTCAATCCCTAAAAGTCAAACTCAAGAACAATTTTACACAAAGAAGACAAATCAATGTTGACACGGATATTCAATCCTAAAAGCTAACTCAAAGAACAATTTTACGCCAAAGTAGCAAAAGGCTTTGAGCCAAACTCAAAGAAAATGTTTCATTAACATAATCACACAAATTGTGCATGTGAAGTAGTGGCATCACAAGGAAATGTTCATTAATAAATTATGCATGTTAGTAACCAATTTATACATGAAAACTACCCCAACCAACAAAACCCTACCAAGCAAAAAAAAAAAAAACTAGGAACGCCTCCCAAATCACTCCTCTGTCGGATTCGAGTGGCTCAACATCCACTTGCTCGTAAGGAATTGGCAAATCCGATGTAACCCCAAATGCAAGAAGGGCTTTGAGCCACCCATGTTTGAACCCCGATTCTTAAACTTCGAACTTCATCAACATATTCAGATAAGCGCACTTTTTCGCCAAAGCATCGGATTCGCTTTCTCCTTGGCCTTCAGCTCCTCTAAAATGAGTCTCCACCTTGGCAAGTTCGCATTTGAGAGCTTAAGCGACTCACTCAAGATTCGCCTCGCCAAAGATCGATCGAACTGCTCAAAGAAGACGAGCCCTCTCCTTCTCCGGGCTCCAAGGCTGCATTATGCCCTCATTTTTTCAAACTCCGCCTACTCTTCCGACCTTCCACTTCACCTGTAAACGGTCAATCCCGCCAAGAGCATCATGCAAAGGCGGCCCAAGTCGGCAATCCCGCCGACGGTTCCGCAAGAATAAGGATCATTAGATACCTTTATAAAAATAAATTTAAATAAATATAAGATTCCTACCAAGAGTGCCGATCACAGATAAGGCTACTACTAAAATATCCCAAGACGGGCGCAAAAGGTCAGACTGTCACCAAGAAGGAAATCGGCCGCCAAGCTCAACGAACCACGGATCCTCAATGGAAGAAGCATTGGAAGAAATCGGGATCTCGATCTTTGGCTGAACAACAAAGGAGCAACCACGTCCGATTCTTCGAGGTGAGGCCTGGTCGAAGGACTAGGTTCTCGAATCGTTTCCTTTTGGCGCCAGCGGTCCTCCGAATTTGCCGCTTCTTCAACTACCATTGTTCACCGCTTTTTTCCGCTTCAACCGCGAACTCGAACCAAATTTCTTCAACAATGGGTACGGAGGCCTTAGGCAAGCCGATCGATTCGCGGCCTCTACTTTTGTCGAAAGCGACCATTCGTTCGGCGCTTTCATAGCGCCATTTGCGAAAGGCTTTCCTTCGCCATACCTTTGAAGAAATCGCCGGGTAGGTCGCCCAAATTCGCGAAAATGTCTCCGAAAGAGACTTTTGTCCGACCCGACGCGGATGGTAAAGGCTGATCGAGTCCGGCAGCCTCAAACACCGAGCGCACGGCCTCGTCAACTTCTTCGGCCTCCTCAGTGAATTCTCTTGCCGGACGCAAGAACTACTTTCGCTATTGCCTCGCCCGAATCGTAATCTTCGAGACCGACGGTTCGAGGTTCTTGTAGCCGGAGAAGATAAGAGCCGAGAGTCGCCGACGCCGATGGAATCTAATGTTGTCCACAAATGAGAACGTGGTATAAGTGGGCTCGCATCAAGTAAAATGTGGGCGCTTCCTGCTTTTTGCATGTTTGGGCGCCAAAGTAGTCGAGTGCAATCTTAATATCCCTAAGGACCGCTTCACAACGCAAGTCGAATCTTCTTCAATTTATTACCCGCAAAAGATGAGTGATTAAGGAAAGAAAGCCGATTAAAAGATAAATCATTAAACACAAGATACTACGTGGCAACCTCGGGTCACCCTTATGTCCGGAATGGGGTCTAGGCGATCTTCAAATAACTCCCAATTACCTCGACATCGACCATTACATCGTCAACCCTCTTACCAGAACTGGCAAGCATAGTCACCAAATGATGGTCAATATCCTTGGCCCTAAGGAAGTACCGACCCAGCCGACCAGAGGATTTGGCTAAAGCGTAGCAGTGTCGAATGGCCGAAATTCTGAGATCGATCCTAAGACGTCGATTCAATTCTATAACACCTATAATGATCCGAAAGAAACTTACATTTGGTTGAGAAGGAATCAGACTCCAATAGCGAAGGACAGCCCTAAGTAATGGATGTAGGGGGAAACGGACTCCGCCTTCCGCTATGGACAGGAGGGGAAATACGATTGTATTCTGATCCTCCCTCTCCATATCCAGAGTACTGTCCGTTACAAGAGTTAGATAGACGTCATCGGGAATGGAAAAATGTCGCTGGAATCCGGAAATACGACTCTCAGAAAGGAGGTCCTTCAAGTGTTTAGCCATTTCGACGAGGACCTAAGGATTCGTCGAAAGTAAACATGATAAATAGAAAATAGGGCTATAAAGGAAAGGGAAGAAAACTTACGAAGAGCAGATGATGCAAAGGTAGACGGACGAAAGTTGCAGAAAACGCGAATGAGAGAGGGGATGCGCTACCGGGCCCAAACGATCGATGATCAACGAAGCGTGTACCAAAAGGGACTGAAGTTTCAAATCGCAATAAATGCGAGAGACGCATGAATGAAGCGGGAAAGTGCAATGATAAACGAAAAGGCGGGTACCTTCTGACATTTCCTGACACCTTGGGATATGCGAAGCCGCCCGATCTGTGATGGGCTCTTTGAATTCTAAATCAAACACGCCGATTAACTACCGTCAATAGGGAGTTCGAGGGGCAATTGTGGGAGCCGAATATATGGCTAAATCAGAAAGGGCATGTTTTAGTACTGACACTAACCGGACGTCCAGCAAATATTAATCGGCCCCATTCTGCGAGACTAGGATAGGCCGAATACGATACGTAAGCCGATTAAGCCGATTGAAAAAGATCGTTAGGGGCCGAATATAAGAACAGGTAATGATTGAAAACCAGGCTCAGGCCCCGAGGCCTCAGAAGGAACAGATATAAATAAAGAAGCAGCGTTCTTGGAATGGTATGTAAAAAAAAAAAGAAACACTTCACTAAATTGAGTAAATAAGCTTTCTTGAGTAGAAAAACTAACTTGCCCGTCGGAGTGCTAATCCCGCCACCCCCGACTGAAGTATTTGTCTTTGCAGGTGACTAGCTGAGTATCAAGAGCGTCTCCCAGGATCTGAAGAGTATTTCCAAAACCACTTCCCTACATGTACGACACATCATACCCCAACACAAGCCACTCCATACTCCCTTGTGTATGGTGTTGAAGCGGTTCTTCCTTTGGAACAACAGATTCCTTCATTAAGTATAACTATACAAAAAGGTCTCACTGATGATAAGAATGCAAAACTATGCCTTGTTGAGTTAGAAGCATTGGATGAGAAGAGATTAGACACACAACAAAAACTTGAGTGTTACCAAGCTTGACTCTCCAAAGCTTTCAATAAGAAGGTTAGACCTCGGTCTTTTCAAGTTGAAGAATTGGTGTTGGCTGTTCGAAGACCTATCATCACTACCCACCGAACCAGCAACAAGTTCTTGTCCAAGTGGGATGGTCCATACGTAGTGACTGAAGTCTACTGTAGACACCCCATTTTTGACCGTCCTCAAGACTTGGACGTCATCATTTGAACACTCGATGATCATCCATGCTTGTGTTCGTTTTGAGTTCTCAGAGGTCTCGGCTGCGCGCTTTGCTTTAAGATCTCTCAACTTGTCTGTTTCGTGCTTGGTTGTGAACCAAACACTTGTGTTTTTGCTTCTAAGGGAAGAGAGTGGCTTGTTTGCCATACCCTAAACCCATCAGCCAAGGCTTGAAGCCATCGGCCCCTTGTTCTTGCCATCGGCCAAGAGCATTGGCCGATCGGCACTATATTTGGTCGGTTGGCCCCTCATGTTAGTCGATCGGCCATGTTTTCTGGCCGAGCCCTGTTCATCTGCTTTATGTAGATATTTTGTGCCAGCTGGCACGCACAATGAAGGGATTTGAGCCTTTCTTAGCTTCTCCAAGAAGCTTTGCAAATTGGATTTCTAGAAGAAAGAAGGCCCTCCTCCCTTCTCAGAGATTCTAAAATTAGGGTTAGAAAAAGCTGTATCTCTCTATCTCTATATCTCCCTCTCTCCATCATTTGTGTGTGTATTTGTGACCTAAAGTGATTTTTGTTCACACTATTGCACACAAACACCTAGCATTACACCATCTTTGGTTGCTAAGGTTCTAAGGAGTTGTTGTTAGGGTTCTTGGAGTGGTTTTGATTAGAGAAAGGTGCTAGTGTTGTGTTCTTGAAGGTGTTCTTCAAGGGTGAGCATTCTTGCTTAAGATACCCCTTTCTTGCTTAGGCTTTTAGCCATTCTTGCTTATTGTTTTAAGCTTAGCTATTAACTGATAAAAGTTCTTTTTTTACTTTCTTTAGAACTTTGTTTAAGGTCTCTTTGAGGTTTGGGGTTTTTACCCCCTCCAAGGCCTTGTTAGGCCTTGTTTTAGGCCATCCCTTTTGGCCCTTGCTTTTAGCTTTGCATGGCCTCTCTACCACTGAAATCCAAAGGATTTTCAGTGGTGGAGAGGTGGTTTTGGTGTCTTAAATAGGAGAGGGTCATCCCCTCTCCTTGTTGTCTTAAATGCTTGCATAAGTAGCTTATGTTGGTGATTTGTATGCCTAGCTTGTTTTAGCTTCATTTCAATGTGTATTAGGCTTTTGTTTGCCTTAATACACCTCTGTTTTGAGTTGGTTCGATGGCCTCTTACATGCTTCATGTACTTGCCTTATAGGCCCCTTGTTTGCCTCAACATGCATCTTGTGTTTAGACTACCATTCCTGTATGTTTTGGCTTAGCTTAAAGAAGATTTTGTTCATGTCTCATCATGTTTAAGATCTGATTTTAGTTGTATTGGTCAACCATGACTTGTTTTGTATAGCTACCATGCAATCTAGCTTGTAAGCTTTGTGTATTGAATCCCCTAGCATGCATTACTTGAGTCATTTCAGTGATTTGGCATCACTTGTTATGCTATTGCAATCCATATAATATGCTCATATACTTGCATTTGTCACTCCTTTAATACTTTAAAGAGTTGATGTTTTATGCCTCATGAATGGACCATTGTGTATGCCTCCATGTTTAGGCCTCTAGGATGCCATTTTGATGTATTTTTGGGCTCATTCTAGCATGCCATAACTCTGATTTTATTGGCTTAAATCATACCATGTTTGGTTGTATTAGGTATAATGTAACACCCTCTTGGTAGCCTTGCATGCCTCATGCTTTAGGCCCTTTGTTCTTGCTTATTTTGGCCTCGTTCCTTGCATGTTTTAGGCTTACCTTGGACCTGCCTTAGGACTGTTTCAGGTCCTCTTGGCCCTTTGGGGCTTGCTTCATGTAGCCTTGGTTTGAGTCCCTTGGCTAGTTTCAAGCTTTAAGCTTTCTTGCATGCTTTGGTTGTGTACTTTGGTTGATTTGGCATCATCCCTTACATGATTTCAGAGCTTAACATGTTTGTCACATGTCCATGTTTATCCTCTTTTAAGTGTGCTTAAGAGTTGCTCTACTATGCTTAAGTGTTAGGCCAATTGGCATGCATGTTTGTATGTGTTTTTGTCGTCATTTCCATTGTATTTTGGCCACTGATTTGGGTCTATTTGAGAACTGTCCATTTTGGTTTAAGACCATTACCGCATGTTGTTGCATGCTTGCCTTGCATGTTGTTGCATACTTGGCCTATTGCATGTTGTCGTATGCTTGAGTTATATCGCATTCGGCATGCCCCTTTTGTTAAGTTGCTTTGCATGTTTGCATGTATTGTCCCTTGCATGTTGTTGCATGCTTGCCCCGCATGTTGTTACATGCTTTCCTATCCTTGAATGTTGTCACATGCCTTGCATGCTTGTTTAGGTTGCATCGCATTTGGCATGCATATTACCATTAGCCTTGTATGGCATTGTCCTTGACATGCTTCATGTTGCATTAGTTTTGCTTGCATGATTGCATCCCTTGCCTCTTGATCAACCATGATAGAGGTTGGGGCCCCCTTTGTGTTTATGTGCATTTCATTTGATATAAATTGCACATTCGGCTCCTTTGGCCATCATGCATTGAAATGCGTGATCGGTGGTTCGGGGGTCAAGGACTATACTCCCTTGAGTTCATAACATGATAGGGAGAGTGGTCGTGCAAACATTGTCTTGCAAATGCATTGCCATGCTCTGTTTGTCCTTTGCTGCAGCAAAACAGCATTCCGCAGGAATAAATGGCCGGTTGGCTACTTTTAGTGCCGATCGGCCAACCATTGTTGGCCGATATCATCATAATTGGTCGATGGCACCTTTCCCTTGGCCAATGGCCCTATCTCTTGGCCGATGGACTCTCAGAAAGTCCTCAAGGTGGTTCAGAAGTGTCATAGAAGTTGGCACAATTTTCAAAGGTACAGAGCAGTGCAAACAGAGGCAACATGAAGCATGGCGATGGATTTCCGAGCGAAGCCTTCTGAGCATGCATGCATCCCTCGTCTCGAGGCCATTATAGTGTTTTAATAACTTAGAATAGTTATTTATTTCGATTTGGTTGTGTAATTAATTAATTAGCTTGTTAGTTAGTTGATTTGTATTATTCTTTTGGTCCCTCCGTCGAGAGGGCACAATTGTGTAATAAGCGTGCGTGTGTGTGATGCATGTCTTCCAACCTCCATTTCTTTCTCTCATTTACTTACCGCTTACGATGGTTAGTTCTAGGTCATATTTCATTTAGCATCCTTATGCTATGCATGTTTGCATCTATCCATTTGTATTGCATGCATCGGGCTCAGCGCATCATATTAACTGCATCGTATTCCAATTCCAACTTGAATACATGTATCGAATTGTCACAAATCATATGCCATTTTAGATTAGCCGAGCCTACTCTAATTGCATTTTGCATGTGTTGCATTAGCCATTGCTAACATGAACTAGGATCATGCATTGATTACTAACTAGTTTCTTGTTTTGGCTCGGAGTACACTGTAAGTGTTTATGCTTTAGCATCTTGCAAGTGTGTGAGTGTTAACATGACAGCATGCTTGCCATGAGGCTAATTACTTATGTGATATAACTGCCTGAATGCCTGTGGGTGAAGGTTAGATTACTTGAATTGGAACGATTCATTGAAATCCGTGTTTTAGCTTACTTGCGAGCAGCAAACTTCGAACCATTTCCAAAAAACGGATATGCGATGCTTTGTTCCAAATTAGGCAATCTAGTCTATACTTGTGTGTTGTACGCATCACATAGTAATTCTAGCTAATTAACCAGAATAAGAATGCATGTGTTTTCAAAAACAAGATATCATGTTTAGTATAGGCCGATATTTGATCGGGCGAGCGGGGGTGCTCATAGATGACATTCCCCAATCGTACCCAAGTTCTCGAATAGAGGCAACTTTGGTGATGACGAACACGTAGCCTTTGGCACGAGTCAGGGTTTCTTAAATTCTCTCAAAATAAAATATTTAGGTGGGGACTCTGTATCTGGCAAAAGCAGTCCATGTTTGGCACTTCTTTCTTAAAAATTAGTTTTTCAAAACGATTTGCCGGATTTGGACTCTTTGGTGATTTATCGGTCTTGCATTGCACTTTGCGAGACTAGATTCAGAACCATGACATTTGAGTCCGAACTGTAGTAGCAAGGCTCTCAAAGGCGCGTCTACATCTACACTAATGGAGCATACAAGATTGTTCATGAAGAAGGTATAAGAATTGGCTCAATCAATGGCAAGTTCCTAAAGCGCTACTATCTATGAGAATGTAACGCTCCTAATCGTATAAGCATAAACTGCATGATGCTCTTGGCCCATATGAAATAAAGTTGTTATTTAAAATAAAAAAAATATAAAAAAAAAATAAATTGTACTACTCCTGACCCGTATGAGTATAAACTGTGAACGACTAATAAATCAATAAATTAAATGTGTTTTACAATGAGAGAATTTTGCTTCGAACTATAATATTTATTTCATAAATAAAGTGTTGCTAGAGCAATTATTTTATAATGAAGTATTTGATTTCGAGTTACATTTCGTTAAAAAAAAAAGTAAAATAAAATAAATAAATAAACAATAAAATAAATCATGGAAACCATGATAAACTTTGGATCTCGCCTTGTTTAACTTTCAAGAGCTACTCTAACTTGTTGGCGACTTCAATATCCTCGCTTCTTATCACCTCAGCTGCTTCTATTGTAGCTTGTTTTTCCCTTAAAATGGAAACAATGGCTTGCCTTTGAACTACTTCAGCTTTCAGCAACACTAATTATAGTCTTTAGTTGTTGTGATTGTTCATCTAAATGTTCCAACGCTTTTAACAATTCTGCCTTCTTTGCTACAAGGCTACCCAAATCAAACTTCAGCAAGTGAACCTGCTCAATTCCTTCATTCTCAAGAGCTAGAGCATGAGTAACATGTTGACTGACATCCGCCAAATGCTGATCTTGTAGCTCTGAAGTCATTCCTTAAGCTAACGTTGATTTCATAAAGTTGTACATAGTAGCATTTTGTACATACTTCTCAATCTGGCTTTGCAACGGAGAATAGTCTATCTGAAGCTTTGAAAGTTATCATAAAGCTCTTGGAGCTTTGAGCCCAATGCTGGAACTTTTTGAATAGGAGTTTTGCTCAATAAGCCTTTAATATGGTTATCAAGTATTGAAGTTGCTGAGCAGTTAGCATTAAGGATCATGCTTCTTGTATCAATGGCAGAAGCCACAGAAGGTGCAACTTGACTCAATATAGACGCAGTAGGCAAAGAAGGAGTTTGGATAATTGGAGTTGGGTCAACTGAGATACAATCCTCACTACCAATCATTAAATCAAAGGCTGACGGTCCATGAATTGATTCTTCATTATCTGAGAACTTATCAAGAAGTCTCATGTCCTTATTGCCAGATGCCAAATCAAAGTCATCATTTAGCAACTGTCAAAACGAATTAATGAGGAGTCATAAAATATATAAATATATATATATATATAAGGGGCACAATAAATTGAAATGACAAATAATAGATTTTGTCATTACCAGCACAACACTGGTAGCCACTGGTTGAGAAGTGCCAAGAACGCCGATCAAAAATGACTCCACATCATTAAAAGTAGTGGTGTTCCTTCCAACGGTGTCAGCACTAGATTTTCTCCCTAAGTGACACCACTTATGATCACCATTACTATGGTCCCCGTCTGCTACTCCACCAAGAGTCCCATCAACACTTCCTCAAACCATTTCCTTGGTCTTAAGATTAGAATTTTGCTTAGCAATCACATTTTTCTTCACTTGAACCATCTATTTATTCGGTGAAGCTAAGTGTTTACTCCTTGAGATAGAATTTTCTTTGTTAGAGAAATAGCTTATATAAAGCTGGGACCACCACTCCAAATAAGCCTTGGTAGTGGAACAAGATGGAAAATCATAATGTGCTGGTAACCTCAATACAGAATTAGTACCATCACGAATACAAGAATCCTAATGCTAAACAATGTTTTGTAAACTACCATCCCGAAGATCAACCTTAAGTTTACCAGGGATGGCTTGAATAAAACCAAATTGCCTCCAAACTTATAAGGACTATATTGCTCAATGACCATAGTGGATGAACTTTGCAAAGTCAAATAGCTCGAGCGGATACTAATGAAATACTCCAAATTTGAGTTAGAAAGATGACCGTTATCAACCAATTCCTTGTGATTGCCCTCGCTATATGCCAAATGGTGCAGGGTCATATCTTTGCATGATTTAAATAAGTCATAGGCTTCTGACTCCTCAAAATGTTTGGCCATCCTTTCACTAGCATATCTTGACATTCGTGGTTTTAGAGCAGAATCAGTACTAAAGTGTGTGTTGAAATACTCCACTAACTAAACATAAACATAATGGCCAGGGAAGATGGCATCACACTTTCCAGGATCAGAAGAAGAAGCAATTCTATTCAGCCCTTTGTAGATGCTAGCAAATACAGGAATGGCAAGGCTGAATGAACGACCATGAGCCATCATACTAGCAACCTTAAACACCCTAGGTCTAATCAAGTCACCATCCCTAGGGGTAGAATAAATTTGCATAACCAACAGACAAGGAAAGCTGATAGATAAGTCTCACCCTTTGCCACACTAACAATTCCCAATTCACTGAAGACTTTGTCCCCTTGCACAGTTTGAGACTGAGTTATGTTAATAATACCAACAGGGTTGCTAGTATCCCTAGGGCATTGAGTCTTGTTCCTTGAAGCTCGCGTGGTTGATTTATGGTATCTAATCTCCCCTTTGAACCAAAATTGTATCCAGCTAGTAATTTGCACCACATTTTTCTTCGACTCCTTACAAAGTCAATGGTAAACAAGGAATAAATGACAGTAACTAACAAAAAAAAGGAAATTCTTATCCCTCATATTGCCGGCCAATTCTTGGGCATTTGGCACCACTTCATCATATATTGCACCCCTAATAGGAAGTCCACCAAGCTAACGCAAATCCCATAGTGAGATAGACATTTCGCCTATGAAAGTGTAAAGGGTATTAATAGATGGACACCAAAGCTCACAAAAGGCTTGCATAACACTATATAGTCGGTCATACAAGAATAATAAGGCATAAATTGCATCGAACATGCTAGCCTATTGTAGTACCTCACGATGTTGCCCTAGTGCATCTTCCAACCACTCCCAATATCCTTCACAAAAAGAAGGTTTTGCTATGACCTTGAAAATAGTGCCCTATGCCACCTTCTGGGGCTGGATTACGCGCCCAAGGATAGAAAATGAGCTAAGATCCTCAATTTCCTCATGATTAGATGATTTTAATAATAAGACCCTAGAGTGTGACAGGCCTTTAACCAATGGACATAAAGTCTCATGAGCTCATTGCTCCAAATAAAAAGAACCATCAAGCCGCTCGGGCTTCAAGCCCCAAGCACCAAGGAAAGGAGGGTGAATTGGAAGAGTAGTCCCTTTCTCAATAGCATCACTAGAGTCCTCGAGAATGGTCAAGTATCCCTTCTTGAAAGTCTTAAAGTACACCATCACTAAGTGACAAAGCCAAACGATTAAAATATATTAAAAAAAATGCATATGTTGTGGAGACATATATGACATATGATCATGGCATGAGTCAAGCTAATCACCTATGGTCGAATGGGTGATGGTGGAAGTGTCTACTTTATTAGCCCAATATCCAAGCGGCTAGTTCGATAGATGTACTTCCCCACATAAGTCAAACTAATCACCTATGATTGAATGGGTGGTAGTGGAAATGTCTACTTCACTAGCCCAATATTCAAGTAGCTAGTTCAATAGATGCATTCCCTCACATGTGTCAAACTAATCACCTATGGTCAAATGGGTGGTAGTGGAAGTGTCTACTTCATTAGCGCAATATCCAAGTGGCTAGTTCGATAGACACATTCCCCCACATAAGTCAAACTAATCACCTATGATCAAATGGGTGGTAGTGGAATTGTCTACTTTACTAGCCCAATATCTAAGCAGCTAGCTCGATAGGCGTATCCCCCATATAAGTCAAAATGACCAATTATGGTGAAAGGGTAATGGGATATATGTACGGGGAGGAAATATTCCGACGACCCGCACTTCCTTTCTTCCGAGTTCCTCAGCTGTCCGATCACCTGAAAACCCAACGACGGTGAGCTACCCGGCGGTGTGTGGCCGGAAAACACCTCCGACGCTCAAGTTAGAACCTCACACACCTGAGACAAATAGCTAGAGAGAAGGGAGAGTGTTTGAGTGTAAGTCTTACTTACAAAGATTGTCCATCCCCCTAAGGGGTGGCGCAGACTTGTTTATATACCTCTCTGCGCCCCATATCCACTCCCATTGATCTCTCAACACGTGGCTCTGCTATCCCATCTGTCAAGACATACACCATGCCTCTGTCAAGTTACACCATCTTTGCCGACATCACCTAACTCCAACTGACCTTCTATCTTTGGAGCTCGGCAATGCCCAATCCCTAACGGCCAGGCTTCATGCCCGAGCACAATACCGGCTAAGCTTGAGAACCGAGGCGTGCTCCATCTGCTTGCCGGTCGGTCTTCTGACCATGGTCAACGACTTCGGTCGTTGGCGCTTTCAGTATTTGGATTCTCGAGCGGCTTGCTTCGCATCGAATCTGTACTTCGTTCGCCTAATCGATGCCCCAACCGAGCACCTTCTTGGCGAAGACTGCGCCCCAATCTTGCCCGGCATACTCTGTCCGGCCAAATCTTTCCGGCGCGGTATCAGATCATTATTTTCCCACTCAATTGCCCCTTAATTCCGTCCGCTCTAGCGTGACAGGGATTACTGTTTCCAACCGGGGTATCATTTCCTCGGTCCCCGGCTTTTCAATTGATAACGGTGGTTGTTGTCTTGAACTTGCGGTCGGCCTTCAAACTTGCCTGAAATCTTCCCGGTCGATGCTACATCTGACCATGGTTTCTCCTCATCTTCCCCGGTTGACGACTCACTTGCCCCACGTTTCTTCAGCTCTGACGGAGCCATTAATGGCGACAGGTGGCATCCCCTCATACGTCCTCGGCGCAACCCATTTGCCAAAATTCAAAATTTTTGGCGGTTGGCCACCGATTCCCTATATACATGCCATCCTCACCTTCTTCCCTTCCTAGTGCCATTCCAACATTCCAGACGTTCCAGAGCTCGCCTTCCCTTCACTCGCCATTCTTTGCGTTTGTGCCTCGAAGAAGTCTTCTCGCCGTTTCCTGGTAAGTCCTTCTATTTTCTCACCATTTTCTTTCATATTTCATACATTAGGGCCTTAAAATACGACTTATAGGACTTAGGCACCAAAAAATATCCCAAACCTTCCATTGTTCTTGGTGTTCTTCATTTCCCCTGAAGAACAACGAAGAACTGGGGCGGACCGGGCTCCTGGTCTCCATTTGATCCAAAAGAACTACAGAACCGAGCAGATAACATGTTTGTAGTGAATGCCGTAAAAACCGAGATAGTGGGAGTACTTGGTCGTCCAAAGGGCTAATATCTGTCCATTTAGGCGTATCGAGCTTTCTAGCAACCATAGAAACCGGTGGTTTGGCACACATCCGACCGAGCTAAAGTCAAGCTTGGTTTTGTGAGACCGCTCACACTTAACCCTTGCAATCCTTTTCCTGCAGAGTCCAAGGGGACCATTAACCTCTCTGAAGCTCCCAAGACCGAACAATCATTCAGTGCCAAACCACAACCGAGCTACACTAGGTCTGCCACAAATGGGGAAGTACCGCTATATGGTAGACACCTACCGCCTTAGACGATTCAGGAGGAGTACGGCATCCCGCCGATGTCCACCTCGAACTTGCGCGAGAAAACAACCCCTTGGGGAAGAGCCGAGCAAAGGCTGCCCTTCACCGTGCTTTCAATAGTTGAAGGAGGCCTTCGCTTCCTCTCAATCCTCGATCACAATTCCTTCACAAGACCGGGCTTGCACCAACCCAAGTGTCCACAAATACATACCGGATTATAAGCGGTGTTCATGAGTTAAATAACCGCTTGGTACTCAACCGGGCCTAGCCGAGATCTTAAGGCAATACACAATGGGTCACACCGGGCGGCCTTGCCTATTACTTGAAAATAAGACCGGCAGGGGAAAAAATAGTGACCGCACCCCGGATAAGGACTTGCACGATTTACGACTTCTTCTGGGTGTCTGGCAACTATGAAATGGCCGAGGTACCGGGCTGGTCTATAAGCAAGAACTTCGGTTCTTCATGTAAGCCGCGCTTTCTTGCTCGGTCAATACTTTTTTACTGATTACTCTGGACTTAATCACTTTTTCTCTTTGTTTCTTTTGCAGCAATCCAAGCACTGCAAGCGAACTACCAGTTCCCCAACACCGAGTCAATCCGAACCGTGCTTCTGACCGGATCGTGATTTAACCGCTTATAAAGCTACCTACACCTACTCTGCTCCTCGCCGGGGTAGAGTCACTGATTTCTTGCGCGAGCCAACTCCACCTCCAGACCCAACTTTACCTGACATCCCCTTAATCCGGCTGACCGAGGAACAGGAAATGGCCAAGCAGAGTCGAATCCAGAATTTGCTAACTGCCACTTCCGAAGCACGGGCGCCAAGACTTCAAGAATAATGCCGGTCAATCCAGCGGCACGGTGCTTGGCCTCGCAACACCTGCAACCGGCCAACCCCGCCGAGAACCTGCACAGCGCCGAGGTGGAAAAAGAGCTCGGCCAGATCCCTCAGCCGAGCTGGTGGCTGAGCTAGAGACCGAGCAACCTCCAGCGAGGGCCAAATCGGCTGGCTGGCGCTCATAGCTGAAGCCCCGGGGAGCCGACAACCCGGCCAATCCCTCGGTGAAGGATGACAAGGAGCATTTGTCGCCTATGACTGTCCCAAGGCGCCTCGCCGCCGACCGACGTGGTTGGAAGTGACCACGTTCTCGACACCCTACCGTGGTCAAATCGTCCGTGAAATCAATGACCGTGGTAATCGCCTTAATTTATTTCTAAAATTTCACAAGTGTTTGCGGTTTCTCACTAATCATATTTGCTACTTGCGGGCCATCCAAACAAAGACTGGTAATGGAACGCATTCACCGGCCGACAAAAGGCCTCGACCTCGCCAAATAAGTCGAAGCCAAGCCGAAGCCGGGCCGCAAAAGCATCATTTGACAGAGCCAGCACCGAGAACACCAGATTGCTCGGGCAACTGGATGC
This sequence comes from Camellia lanceoleosa, assembly GCA_025200525.1. Classification (NCBI taxonomy): domain Eukaryota; kingdom Viridiplantae; phylum Streptophyta; class Magnoliopsida; order Ericales; family Theaceae; genus Camellia; species Camellia lanceoleosa. The sequence continues at coordinate 117,450,715 of CM045761.1, forward strand.
GGCCGAGAAGAAGCGAGAAGAACTTCAAGCCGAGCTAAACGCACTGAAGGAGTCCAGGGACAAAGACTGTGAGGCTGCCAACAATGCCGGCTTCAAAGAAGCAGAGGATAGCTACAAAAAGCAGGTCTTTGCAACCCAGGACATCTATTTCAAGGCCGGCTGGAAAGAAGCTTGCTCGAAGCTCGGTCAGGGCCCTGAAACCGATGTGTTTGCCGCCACACCCAAAGCCTTTCTGCCGGTCTATCTCGTGCCTTATGCCAACGACGTCTTCACCGCGTTGCAAGCGGAGGCCGAGGAAGAGCTTGCTAGAGAGACGGCTGCAGACACCGGTGAAGGAAGTAGCCCCGAGCAAAATGTTCAGGATGAGCCCGGTGGTCAAGAGAGGACTCCACCGGTCAACATTGAAGATGACTATGACAACCTCTCCCCCCTTGCTTAGTTTCTTTTTGAACTTGCTTTTTGTTTGTTTTCAATGTAACCGGGATAGTTCCCACATTTTGTAGCCGGGCTTAGTACCCCACCTTTGTACTTATTTCTTATCAATGAAAAAGCTCTAATTTTATGAAGTGTTTGCACGGTTTGCTTGAACTTTCTTCAGTAAAACATCAACTCACTGAACCGGGATACATCACCTCGGTTGAGAGACCACATCATAACACCTCCAACCGAGGTAATTCATCTCGGCAAGAAATATCTAATTTGCACAAACAGCGACTCTGCCAACCGGACTAATTCATCTCAGTTGGGAATCCGAAGTTGGGCAAAACACCAACTCTTCCAACCGGACAAAATCATCTCGGTTGGGAATCCAAAGTTGGGCAAGACCCCAACTCTTCCAACCGGACAAATCCTTCTCGGTTGGGAATCCAAAGTTGGGAAAGACACTGACTCTTCCAACCGGACTAATCCATCTCGGTTGGGAATCCGAAGTTGGGCAAAACACCAACTCTTCCAACCGGACAAAATCATCTCGGTTGGGAATCCAAAGTTGGGCAAGACCCCAACTCTTCCAACCGGACAAATCCTTCTCGGTTGGGAATCCAAAGTTGGGGAAAACACCAACTCTGCCAACCGGACAAATCCATCTCGGTTGGGAATCCAAAGTTGGGCAAGACACCAACTCTTCCAACCGGACAAATCCATCTCGGTTGGGAATCCAAAGTTGGGGAAAACACCAACTCTTCCAACCGGACAAATCCATCTCGGTTGGGAATCCAAAGTTGGGGAAAACACCAACTTTTCCAACCGGACAAATCCATCTCGGTTGGGAATCCAAAGTTGGGGAAAACACCAACTCTTCCAACCGGACAAATCCATCTCGGTTGGGAATACAAAGTTGGGCAAGACACCAACTCTTCCAACCGGACAAATCCATCTCGGTTGGGAATCCGAAGTTGGGGAAAACACCAACTCTTCCAACCGGACAAATCCATCTCGGTTGGGAATGCTTAATTCGAACAAAACATCAAATTGCGAAGGCCAAGAACACTTGTATATATTGACAAAAAGAATTACATTCTGAAGTGTAGTGCAAAAAGCTCCTTCTTTGCAAACAAAACAAAAGCTAGAAATAGTACACTTTGAGATTGGCCGCATTCCATGGCCGAGGTATTGCTCTTCCATCCAAGTCCTCCAGGTGGTATGCCCCCTTGCCCGCCAGACCGGTTATCTTGTATGGTCCTTCCCAATTTGCCCCTAGCTTGCCTTCTCCTGGCACTGTGGTATTTCCATAACTTTCCTCAGGACCCAATCACCCACCTTGAACGGTCTGGGGTGCACCATCTTGTTGTACTTCCTGGAGAGTTCTTGCTGGTAGGCTGCCACATGGATGAGAGCCTTTTCCCGGCGCTCTTCAGCCAGATCTAATTCCAGAGCAATAGCCTCAGCGTTCAGAGCAGGCTCAAAACTTTCACTTCTGAGGGTGGGCATGCCGACTTCCAAGGGAATGACTGCCTCCATGCCATAAGCGAGCAAATGGAGTTTCCCAGAGAACGCCATGGGTAGTCCGTATGCCCAAAGGACGCTTGGAAGTTCCTCGCCCACTTTCCCTTCGCTTTTCCAACCTTTTCTTTAACCCATCCAATATAATCTTGTTCGACGCCTCGCTTGACCGTTGAATGGGGTAAGCGAGTAGAGTTGTAAAATTCAATCTTTAAATCTTCGCAAAACCTCGGAATAAGCGCATCACAAATTGGGTGCCGTTGTCAGAAATTAAGATTTTGGGGACGCCAAACCGTGTTACCACATTCTGCCAGACAAATCTCTTCACGTCTTTTTCTTTGATAGTTGCCAAAGGTTCAGCTTCAATCCATTTGGTGAAGTAGTCCGTTGCCGCGATAAAGAACTTGCGGTTGCCCGGTGCAGTTGGGAGGGGTCCCACTATATCTAGTCCCCACATCGCAAAAGGCCAAGGGCTGGTGAGTGGAAGAAGTTCTCTGGCTGGTTGGTGGATCTGGTGTGCGAATTTCTGGCACTTTTCACATTTCCGGACATATTTTTGCGCGTCAGCTTGCATGTTCGGCCACCCATAGCCTTGTGAAATAGCTCGGTAGGCCAAGGACACCCCTCAATGTGATCGCCACAAATGCCTTCATGAATTTCAAGCAGAATGCATCTACGCTGTTTGGGTGCACACACTTTAAGTAAGGACCAGTAGGATTTCTTATACAAGGCGCCAGATGGAGAGAGCCAAACCGCTCGATTTCACCCCAAGATTTGTGTGCTTCCTTCTTTCGTTGGTAGAACCCGGTCTCGGAGAAACAAAATGATCGGATCCATCCATGACGACCAAATGGCAGTAGTACTTCCGCCGCCCGCTTCTTCAATGCTTGGTCGTGGAAGAAAGTCAATTAACAAGGATTTGGAGATGTATTATCTACCATGGATGCTAGGTCATTTCATCGGCTCATTTTTCTTCCTACGATCTGTTGGACTCGATTTCAAACCTGCTTTTGATCGTTCCTCGACTGAGCTTGGTACTTTGCCATGCGGTCATCCTTTGCCTCAGTAAATCGAAACTTGGTTAACCACAAGTTGGGAGTCATCAGACACCATTAGCTCGGCAGTTTTCATTTGATTGCGCTTGAGCCCGGCCAGGACGGCCTCCTACTCAGCTTGGTTATTTGGTGCTGGGAAGCCAAAGGTGATAGAATGTTCAATGGTTAGGCCATCTGGGGAGATAACAACAACACCTAGGCCTGCAGCGTGACGATTGGACGCCCCGTCAACAAAAAGCTTCCACATTTCCCCACAAAAGCTTCCAAAGATCGATGGATCTGTGGAGTGGTAAGGGCGCCATGATCAAGGTTGCTCGGCTGTCCGGTTTCAAGTTCTGCGTTCACTGGACCCACTCCTGCCCGCCTTGGTGATTCGGCATCGGACTCAGCAAGTTGGTCTTCCATGCCTAAGTCCGTAGGCGAATCACCAGTTGTCGGTTTGAGCTCGAGTTTGTGTGTCGGGACTTCCCCTTGGTGATGCGGTGCGGGCGAGTTGGTGGGACAACAACACCCAACTCGTCATCGCGTCACCGGTTGTTGGCATTGCAAAAGTGTAGGCCACTGCGGTGGTGGGCGCAAAGTCCGCGCCGCGGACCCCACTGAGTGGCAGCGTCTCTGATGAGCTGACGTGCACCTCATCATCTGCCGCGGTAATATCGACCGGGCAAACCGGATGAGTTCCAGGTGAGAATTCGCAACAAAGTCACCAAAGTCCGGGCTTTGATGGCGGTCTTGGTGATACTTCACATCAAATCGCCACCGACCAGCCCATTTAAGAACTCGGCGAAAAAATCCGCTCGTTCAAATAAAGCTTTGAGGGAACTTCGGTCAAGACGACGACGGTATGTGCATGAAAGTAGTCGCCAATTTTCTTGAAGCCATCATTAATGCCAAAGCAAGTTTTTCAAGAGGCGGTACCTAGTCTCCCGTAGCAAAGTCTTCGGCGTAAAAGATGGGGAGGTGCTTGATTCCTTCGGCCGAACAAGCACCGCCTTGACGCATCTTTGAGATACGGCGGATAAAGATAAAGTTCTTCTCCGAACGGCGTGACCAACAATGGTGCGGAAGGCGGATATTCTTTGAGCTCGGCCAACGCTCGGTCGCACTCTTCATCCCAAGAGAACTTGGACTTCAAGGACTGAAAGAAAGGACGGCAGCGATCTGATGACCGGCTTATAAATCAATTAAGCGCGGCGGCCATTCCGGCCAAATGCTGCACGTCTTTCACCGAGCTAGGCTGCTTTAACTCTTGCGGCTCGATACGTGTAGTGCGCCTCAATACCTCGGTTTGTGACTAAGAATCCTAAAAATTTCCGGATCCCACGAAGGCACACTTAGACGCGTTGCTCAGTAACTTATGCTTCTTGAGGATGGCAAACATCTCGGCAGTCGGACAAATGATTTGCTTGATGCTTGCTCTTCACCACCATGTCATCAATATAAGCTTCCATTGTCGGCCCGGTAAAGGAGCAAACATCTTGGTCACCATCCTGAAAAAGTTGCCCGGCGTTCTTTAAACCAAAAGGCATAACTTCGGTAGCGAAGAGTCCCCGGTGTAGTAAATGAAGTGATTTCTCGATCGGGGCCGTGCATGGCAATCGATGATAGCCGATGCAGCGTCCAAGAAACTTAACTTTGTCATGGCGGTAGTCAAATCCACAAGGTCAATTCTAGGCAAAAAGCATCTTTCGGACAAGCACGGTTGGGTCTTGTAATCAACACAAACTCGCCACTTCCCATTCTTCTTGATAACGATGTATTTGAAATCCACGAGGATAGTGCACTTCTGAATTGCTCGTGCCTCAAGCGATTTTGACTTCCTCCGCCACTACCTCGGCGTGATGCAATCTTGACCTCCTTGTTCATTTGAATGACCAGGCAGCAGGGAAGACATTGAGATGATGGCAGATAAAATTTGGATCGAGGCCGGGCATATCATAAGGTGACCATGCAAAAACTTCAATGTTGGCCATAAGGAATTCCACCATCTCGGTCCTCTCCTGTGCTGTGAGGGTGGAGCCGAGCAAGAAGAACTTGTCCGGCTGCTCGGTATCAATTCGCACTTCCACCAATCCTTCCACGGCTTTGTCTTCTGCCTTAGTGCCCACATCATCTAGCACTACCTGGTCCTCCGGTCCCTCAATCATTTGAACGAATCCCTTGGCAGCCCGGCTTCCATTGACCGCCACAAAGCACTGTTTTGACATAACCTGATCGCCCCAAATCTCCTCAACTGCCCCCATGGCTGAGGGGAATCTCATCACTTGGTGAAAGGTTGATGCCACGGCTTGCATAGCATGAAGCCAGCCCCTGCCAAGGATCAGATTGTAAGTAGATGGCACCTGCAACACCGAACTCAACTGTTTGACCATCGATCCGGCTTTAACCGGCCGGATAATTGTTCCCAAAGACCACTCCGGCTGTGAGTTAAAACCGACCAATGGCGAAGTCGCTGGGGCCAAATCCGTGTCCCGGAGCTTGAGCCGGTTGAAAGCGCCGTAGTACATGATCTCAGGCGAGGTCCGCTGATCGATCAAGATCCTTTTAACTTCCAAATCATTGACCCGGAGAGTCACCACCAAAGCGTCATTGTGCGGTGTATGCGTATCGCTCCAAATCTTTTGAGGAAAAATGATCACATCCTTTACTTGTCTTCCCTCTTGGCCTTGGTGAATCGACAAAACCTCCCTCATGTGTTCTGCCTTCTTAATCATACCACGAAGCTCGCAAACACGCGCCGGTTCCACTATGCCGTGGATGACATTCACAACCCCTTGAGGAGGTGCATCCCGGTCATCCTGTCCGCGTGGAGCAATCGAACTGGTTTGCCTTGACTCCTCCTTCAATGTAGAGGTCCAGATGCCCGGCTGCCACTAGCTCTTCCAAGTGCTGCCTCAAAGGCAGACAGTCCTCTGTTCGGTGGCCACGCTCCCGGTGAAAGGTACAACGGTACTTGGGATTGAAGCCCTTCTGCCCGTCGCCTAACTTAGCAGGAAACCGGACGTACTCCTCGTCACGGATTTCACTAAGTATGCGATAGATTGGGATTTTGAAGACCGTGGTGATGCCTGTCCTTGCTTTCAGCCTCCTGTCTGCATCGGCCGCATCATCTCGGGGGTAGTCATCCCGGCGGTAATCATTCCTGTTTAACGATCGCAGCAGCTAAGAGGTCGGCTGGAAAAGTGCATGCAGTCGGGCAGCCGACCACTTTTCTACCCGCGCGCGTTAAACAGTTCGGACTCCCGAGATCTCTTTGATCTCAAGTTTCACGAGTGCAATGTGAAACATCGATGAGGGTCCAGATTTGGCAACTTTTATTGAAAATCCATTTTATTGCAAAATTTGGTCAAAAATGGATGCGTCATCGAACTCGAGTCGCCACCTAATATTTTGGGAAATTAGGAAACCCATGACTCGGTGCCAAGGCCCTTCGTAAATTCAAGGATGCTTGGCTCGGAACCTTAGGTATGAGAGGAAGGTCAATAATGAGCACCCCGCTCACCCGATCAAAAGATCGGCCTCTACTAAACCATGATATGACTTTTATTTTCTTTATATGTTTATGTTCTGTTTATTTTAGTAAATCCTAAAATTTACTATGTGAAGCATACAAGTATAGACTAGTTTGCTCAAATTAGAACAATTCAACTTCATGTTTGTTTTTCGAAAAGGGTTTGAATTTGCCACTTGACAAAGTGGGCTTAAAATTTGTGAATTTGCCACTACAAAGTGGGCTTAAAACATACAATCTTTGAATCATTCCAATTTAAACAACAAGCCTTCATCCACAGGCATTCATACAATTATATCAATTAAGCAATTAGCCTCATGGTAGGATGCTAAACATAATAAGAAAATCACACACAAATGGGATGCTAAAGCATAAAAACTCACAGATTGACCGACGTCCCTCGAACAGCTACAAAACAAAAGTTAGTAAAATATGCATGACCTTATATACAGAATCCTAATGCAATTCACTCACGAGATGCACTAAAGATTTGGCTTCTAGAATATGGCATGTGAATCATCTCAAAACATACGATAGCACACAAAATCATGGGATAATCAATTGAAGCATAAAGATGCAAAATTAGCCAAATCTTATGCATGGACCATGGATGTAGCGAGGATAGGCATGACATGTCAAGATATATACATACACACAGTTAGGGAAAGCGATAAAAGAATGGGATAGAAAAGAAGCGGGGTGGGGGAATTATTACAATACTTGAATTATTACAGATCCGAATAAAGGAGGAGGGAGAAATAATAAAATAAAATAAAACCTCACAAAACACTCAAAATAAAAATAAAATAAACAACTTCATTACTGGCACATGTCACTCCTTTTCGCATGTCCTGGGTTCCGCAACATCGCATGATTCACATTTTCTAGATTCAAGCGGCAAACCAAGGAACGGATTTGAAATCTGACTAGCATGGCTTATTGGGAAATCACTATTGGATGATGTGCAAGTTTTCTGAGAGTGTAGAGAGAGAAAGAGTGACTATCTCCTCTTTAGAACTTCGGAGTTGTACCTGTCAAAAGAGAGAGAGAGAGAGAGTTCTGTGGGTGTGTGTCATCCGTGTGCATGTCTCTGTTGGTGTCTAGCTGTGAGGAAGATGGCAGTGTGTGTTCCTCTCCTCCTCCTCTCCCCAAGCCGAGGGAGAGAGAGAGAGAGTCATCAACCCATGGTGGTGTGTTGTGGGTTTGCCGAGGGAGGGGGGAGCCGAGCTAGTGCATGTGTGTCTACATGTCTTGTTGCCGTGTGTGCATGTGGGTGTGCATGCTGGGTGTGCTGGGTCTGCCCCATCCCGTGTGTGCGTGCATGAGTTTAAAGAGAGAGTGCTACCATGTGTGTATCTGTGTGCCTATCCATGAGTGTATGTGTTGTGCATGATGGTGTCTTGAGTGTGATATATGTGTTGTGTATCAGTGTAGCAGTGGCTGGGTTGGCCGTGTGTGCATGTGGTTCCTGTGGTGAAGCTAATGTGTGTATGGCAGTGTGCACGTGTATGGGACAGAGAGAGAGGTAGAGAGACCCAATTGTGGATCAAGAGATCTCAGGTCGAGAGACCCAATTGTGTGTGCCGTGAATCTGAGTGGTGTGAATCATGTGTGTTGAGTGGTGTGTGTCGAGTGTGGTGGGTTGTGTGTGAGCTTGGCTGAGGTGGTGTGCATGGGTTTCTAGAGAGAGAGAGATGTGTGGGTTAGAGAGAGAGAAGTTGCCGTGGGTATGGTGCATGTGTTGTGCATGGGAGCTGGGTGTGCTCCTCCCTCAACCCGTGCCTGTGAGTGTGTGTGATTGTGTTGTGTAGTGCATGTGAGTGCCGTGCATGGTGGTGCTGTGTGATGGGTTTGTGCTGTGAATGGTGACAATGGTGGCTTGGTGAGAGTGGTGTAGGAGTGTGTGTGTGTGAGTCTGTGATGATCCCGTGAGAGAGAGAGAAGAGAGAGAGAGAGGTTGGTCATCCTCCCCTCCTCCTCCCTGTGTGTCCTTACATTTTTTTTTTCCTCTGTTATCCCGTGTGTGTATCTCCCCCCGGCTTAGAGAGAGAAGACCCAGCTCCCTCTGTCCATCCTCCCCATCTTTTTTTTAAAAACTGGGCCTCATCTTCCTCACCCGTGAATCGTCTCCTCCCTGAATGAGCTGATGTGTCCTTTTTTTATTCACCAGAGAGAGTCATTAGATGCCTCTCTCCATCTGTGCCGTGCATCTCTGTGCTGGATATCATGAGTGTGTTTGTTTTTTTTTCTTTTTCATAGACCCCCCCAGCCAAAGAATCCTCTCATTGTGTTTTATTCTCCTTTAACCAAATCTTTTCCACCACCTTTGTCACCACGCCTGCACCCACTCATTCTCTCTTTTTATTTTATTTTCTCAACCACCCCACCCTCTTTTGTTTATTCTCTTTGTTCCCATTTTTTATTTCTTTTTATTGATTTTCAATTTTTTTATGTTTTATTTCTATTTCCCCCTTTTTTTTTTGTGTGTTTTTATCATTTTTTTTTTTTTAATTTATAGAATATGATATGCCAATTTATATAAACACACCTAAAAATTTGTACAAACACACAAAATTATAAATTCAAATAAAAATATGTTAATTTGACCAAAATGGGTGAGTTTTGGGATTAAAATTTCAATTTGATTTTTCTGGTGAGGGTGATCAAAATAAAGTGCCCAAGTTTTAGGGCCGGTCAAAATGGGGTGTCTACAGTTGCCCCTCTTTGACAGAGCTTGAAGTCATGAAGTGACGTGAGTGAATGTCAAAGCCAGAAGACGACCCTTTTTGACAAGGCCGTAAGACTTGGGCAATCACACAAAATGCAATGCACGTGGTTGAACCCGAGGGTTGCCTACGTATCCCTTTGCAAGGAATCAAACCAGCGTAGTTCAGGGGCAGAATGCAAATGATATACTCACAATGTAGTTTGAAAGTTGGACTTACACGCTTCGCGAAGCCGGTTTGTTTGAAAAACTTATGATCATGCAAAAGAGGGAAGACCTCAACCAAGAGAAATCAACATCCTAACGCGTCTCACGCGCGAGGAGAATGGATGGTGTAAACAGACAGGCGTACCTGCTGTTTTTTAACCGAGTGAATCAACATCCTAACGCGTCTCACGCGAGAGGAGAATGGGTGGTGTAAACAGACAGGCGCACCTGCTGTTGATAACCGATTTGGGAGATTGGACTTATACGCTTACGCGAAGCCGGTTTGAAAAGTGGACTTATACGCCTGACGCGAAGCCGGTTTGAAAAGTGGACTTATACGCTTGACGCGAAGCCGGTTTGAAAAGTGGACTTATACGCCTGACGCGAAGCCGGTTTGAAAAGTGGACTTATACGCCTTACGCGAAGCCGGTTTGAAAAGTGGACTTATACGCCTGACGCGAAGCCGGTTTGAAAAGTGGACTTATACGCTGACTGGCCGGTTTGAAAAAGTGGACTTATCGCCTTCTGTGGCCGGTTTGAAAAGTGGACTTATACGCCTGACGCGAAGCCAGTTTGAACATTGGACTTATCGCTGATGGCCGGTTCGAAATTGGACTTATCGCTGGCCTGGCCGGTTTGAACATTGGACTTATACCGACGCTGTGGCCGGTTGAAAAAGTGGACTTATCGCCTTCTGTGGCCGGTTTGAAAAGTGGACTTATACGCTGTGGCCGGTTTGAAAAGTGGACTTATACGCCTTTGTGGCCGGTTTGAAAAAGTGGACTTATACCGACGCCTTGGCCGGTTTGAAAAGTGGACTTATAGCCCTGACGTGAAGCCGGTTTGAACATTGGACTTACTCGCTGTGGCGGTTCGAAATTGGACTTATACGCTGGCGCCGGTTTGAACATTGGACTTATCGCCGACGGCCGGTTTGAAATTGGACTTATCGCGACGCTTGGCCGGTTTGAACATTGGACTTACTCGCTTTGTGGCCGGTTCAAAATTCGACTTACTCGCTGACTGGCCGGTTTGAACATTGGACTTATCGCCGACGTGGCCGGTTCGAGTGGACTTACTCGCTGACGCTTGGCCGGTTTGAACATTGGACTTATCGCTGACCATGGCCGGTTTGTAGTGGACTTATCGCTGTGGCCGGTTTGTAAATTGGACTTATACGCCTTTACGAAGCTTTGTTTGTAGTGGACTTATCGCCTTTACTGTGGCCGGTTTGTAATTGGACTTATACGCCTTACGCGAAGCCGGTTTGTAATTGGAAAACTTATGATTATGCAAAACAACCTAACGCGTCTCACGCGAAAGGAGGAATGATGGTGTGAACAGACAGGCGTACCTGCTGTTATTAACAGATTGGGTGGCCATGGATGCCGCTTTTCTGATCATATTTACAACTTTCCCTATTCTCCAACGGGGTGACAGACTAGGTTGGTTCAGTATCCAGAATTGAGACGCATATAAGCTATCTCAACCTATGGAGCTGCCATACAGATTTCAAGCCGAGCATGCACCCCTTGATGCACCCCTGGGTATCTAAACCAGACTTTAGTCTCGGAAATCCCGAACCTTTTGCGTTCTAGGCATCGCCATTCGAAATCTAGTTTCCACCGTCGCAGTTGGTCTCCTAGGAACTCATTGCAATCTCAGGCATGTGGCTATAACAGACCACCCAAAGTCGTTCGGGCACGACAAACACCAAAAGAATTGCACCTTCAGAGGATTTAAGGTCTCCTAGACCATGAAAGTCGTTTGGGCACGACAAACACCAAAGGACTTGCACCTTCAGAGGATTTAAGGTCTCCTAGACCCTAAAAAGAACAACAAGCGCACTTGCTGTTTTTCACCGATTGAATGGCCATGGATGCCGCTTTACTTCTTGATCATATTCACAACTTTCCCTATTCTCCAATGGGGTGACAGACTAGGTTGGTTTAGTATCCAGAGTTGAGGCGCATACAAGCTAGCTCAACTTATGGGGCTACCATACAGATTTCAAGCCGGAGATACACCCCTGGGTATTTAAACCAGGCTTTAGTCTCGGAAATTCCAAACCTTTTGCGTTCTAGGCCTCGGCCATTCGAACTCTAGTTTTCACCGTCGCAATTGGTCTCCTAGGAACTCATTGCAAACACAACCAAGATAATACACAGATATGTATAGACAAAATACAAACATATACACAGATATATACGGTATTTACGACACACAAATATATACAGATATATACACAGACATATACAATATATATATAGGTATATACGACACATACATATACGGACCTATACACAAACATATACGGATATATACACAGATATATATAGACAAAATACAGACATATGCACAGATATATACAGTACATACGACACAAATATATATAGGTATATACATAGATATATATACGGAGATATATACAGGTGGGGAATATTCTGTTTGCTACCGTCAGTGGGAAGATGCCGTTTCTGAGAAGGCATATTCTGTTTGATGACGTCAGCATACGTACGCAAAACACGCAAAAAGAAAGAAAAATCACAAAATAGATGGACATGGAATGCAGGGTTACGGGGTTTCGAACCCCTGACCTCATACTTTGGCCTCCGAGTACTCAACTACTGAGCCACTCCACTCTTATGACAAGATATGCAAACAAATATTTACATAGACTTATATGAGACATATACACAAAAAATCAAAACAAAACAAAGAACCACTCGATGTGGGGTTCGAACCCCTGACCTCAGGCTGAGCCTCTCACTCTTCAACCACTGGGCCTAACCATTGAACCCAAGCCACTCGTGTGACAGAAAAAACTTAAACAAATATAGATATCTATATATAGGTGGACAAAACATATATATATCAAAACCAAAACAAAAACAAAACAAAGAAAGACTCGATGTGGGGTTCGAACCCCTGACCTCGGACTCAGCCTTTCAATCCTTAACTCACTAGGCCAAACCACTGAACCCAAGCCACACCTGTGACTCAAATGTTCAAACCAATACCTATATTACATAGCTATACAATATATATACATATATGCATACACAACTCTCCCGCGTCTCTCTCTTCTTTTGATACACGCGTTTGATCTGAGGCCAGCTTTTGCGTCGGTGGCCGACAAAAGCGAACCTCGATTTGCGGGATCTCCTCGACCCTCTCCCTCTCTTTGTCTTTTTCTCTCGTCTTCTTCTTCTCTTTAGCATCTTCCATCTTCTTCTTAACCGTTCTCTTTTTCTTCTTCTTCTCCATTGCTCTTCCATCTTTCTCCTTCTTCTTCTTGTTCTTCCATCTTCCTCCGCCTTCTTCTTTTTTTCTCTTCTGTTTTCTGCCACTCTTCTGTGACTGCCTTCTTTCCTCTTTCTTTCTTCTCCTCTCATATACATGGCTTCGTCTCGCCCTCTCTCTCTGTTTCCGGATCTTAATAATCCATCGAGCTCCTCTGGGCCAAGTGCCCCTGCTCTCACTCATCCCAACCTTCCCACCCTAACGGTTGAGCAAGTGATGGCTACTCAAAATGATATCGAGGCCAACCACTACACGTTGAGGTCTTGTATGGAGACAGTGGCGGCGGTCACTAACCTGTCTCACCGTCTGCAGAGCAAGGCGTGTGAGGTATACCAGCTCAATGCCCAACTCTCCCTACTCCAGTGCATGTACAGAGATGCACGGGCAGAGATCTGTGCCTTGAAGGCTGAAAACAAGGAGCTGAAGGCTGAAAACAAGGAGCTGAAAAGGCACTCCACCTCTATGGCCCGATTTGGGCAATCTTCGTACCTCGCCTTTGATGGTCGGCGGGGAGCCGACTCTGTCGGCGGAAGCACTGTGGTGGTTCTCGGTGGAGACACTGGAGCAGGGCCTTCGAAGGCTAACGACAAAAAGAGGAAGAGTTCGTGACGAGGCTGAGTAAGTGAAGTTGGCTGGCCGTGGCAAGAAGGAGAAGAACAAGATCCCCCCTTTTTTTTATTTCTCTCTTTTTTTGTTTTTGTTTTTTTTTTTTTTTTGTATTTCTGGTTTTCTTTTTTTTTTTACGTATTTTAGTTGTTTTTCGTTTTTTTGTTTTTTTTGTTTTTTTTTTTTTTTGAGTTTCTGTAATCGGGGATGTCCTCCCTTGACTGTAATAAAATCAGTTTCTTTTTTTTTTTTTTTTTGCTCATCAATGGCGTGACTGGCATATCACTTTGAACTTGAAAACATTTTTGTTTGATTGAATTTGAGAGCGATTGAATTTTGAACTTATAAATTGACATTGATTCTATACTGACCTGAATAAAAAATGATTTAACAAAAGAAGAACAAAGCAAAACAATCCAAACACACTTATATACATTGACTAGTATAAATACACCGACTGGTATAAATATACTGACTGGTATGAAAGGAACACACTTATATAAACTGACTGGTATAAATACCCTGATTGGTATAAATACACTGACTGGTATGAAGACACACGGATGTACATTGACGAGTTGACTCGAGCGGGGAGAAGATAGAATCACTGACTCAACTATGCCCCTAATTCACTGTCTTGATTTTTTTTTTTTTTTTTTTTTTGAGTTTTTTTTTTTGTAAAAATGTTTTGATCAACATGAGAGTTAGATTAGCCTACTTATTCTATTTTCTAGTTCAAATCATGTAAGCTAAATTGTGAGCACTGAAAATTTTCCCTTTTCAAATCCAAAGAATGGTCCAAGTTTTGCAAAATGGAACAATTTTCGAGAAAAATTAGTCACCTTGATTCAAATTAACCAAAACTTATTTTCAAATGGCCACTACTCAACTAACACGAATCAATCATTGAGGTGCATAATCCCAAACCAGATAACCCGAATTCATTTTGTAGCAACGATGATAACCGAACCGAGCCGATCCGAATCGAATAAAACCGAGCAAAACCGAACCGAATCGAACATTGAACCGAACCGAACTAAACCGAGTTGAATCGAACCAATCGAAGGCGAAAGCGAGCGAAGATACACCAATCAAACACGGATAGGACAACCAAGTCGACTATAGATACACCAATCAAACATGGACGAAATGAATGAGTTAAAAAAAATTATTAGGGCGAACTTGAGATAAAGCTACCTCATTATCCCAAAGATAGGAATCGAGGCCATCGTAGTTAAGCCAAGGTTCACTCGTATTGACACTCTCCTTTTGCGCTCTAACTTCTGCCAAGGCCGCCCTTTCTGGGTTTTCAACCTTGCGAGCTTTTGATTTTTTGATTTTTCTTTTTTTATTTTCATTATCAGTTTGTTTTTTAATCATTTTTTTTTTTTTTTTTTTTCTGCTCTAACTTTTGCCTAGGTTGCCCTTCCGGGTTTTCAACCCAGCGAGCCTCTCAAGGGTTACTTTCATTTTAACTTGTCCATGTTGATTGGGGAATCTCTAAGCCAACTATAAGAACAACCGCTACACTTGACCGGTAGATATGATGATGTAGGGACTAGGCTAATTGGATCCGAATTTGCCCCTAGTGTAGTGGATAGGAACTCGACTGTCCTTCAATAATAAAATTCATTCTCTCAAATTCTGGGTTTTGCCTTTCTGTGCGGTCTTCTTTGGGAAACGATTCAGTTTTAACTCTTTGATCACATCCAACCTTTTACCCCTAGTTTAAGGGCTGCTTCAAATCTAAATCACATCCAACCTTCTTGCCCCTAGTTCAAGGGTTGCTTTCAATCTGAATCACAGGCCCTTCATAGTTTTGGCTAAGGTTCACTCGGGTATTGACACTCTCCTTTTATGCTCTAACTTTTGCCAAAGCCGCCATTTTGGGTTTTCAACCTTGCGAGCTTTTCATTTTTCTTTTTATTCTTTTTTTGTGCTCTAACTTTTGCCTGGGTCGCCCTTCCGGGTTTTCGGCCCAGCGAGCTTCTCAAGGGTGGTACCTTATTGCCCCTAGTTCAAGGGCTGCCTCCATTTCAGCTATGCAAGCCTCACACTTTTGCCCCTAGTTCAAGGGCTGTTTCAAATCGAAATCACATTCTCTGCCCTGAGTTCAAGGTCTGTTTCCAATCTGGATCACATTATTGCCCCTAGTTCAAGGGCTCTTTCCAATCTAAATCATATTCGACCTCATTGCCCCTAGTTGAAGGGCCGCCTCCATTTGAATCACATCATGGCCCCTAGTTCAAGGGCTATTTCCAATTCGGCTATGCAAGCCTTACACTTTGATTGATCATTGAATACTTCGAATCCAGGTTTGAAAGCTAAGGAGCTAAGGAGGTCGGACCATGAGTCAAGAGGGATCCTATGCTGTATAATCAATTCCAGGCCTGTCTTCGTAGGACCACGCAAAAACAGTTTTTGAAATCTTTTCACAAAGTGACTAATCACTCGTATGAAGACAAGATAGAACCAATTTGGACCAAGCCAGGATCCTTCTCAGTACCCACATTAACAAAAATGATTTTATTCATCAAAGGCTTAGCACACCTCTCTTCCTCTCAGTTGATCAAAATTTACAAATCCCGAGGAAATTCTTCCACTTTGTTTTTATCAGAGTTTTGGAAAAAGTTTTGAAAAACTTTGGTCAATGCGATGAATTAAGGCACAGAGAAGTAAGCAGACTCTATGGCACTTTTTTTTTTTTTTTTTTTTTTTTTTTTTTTTCTGTTTGTTGAAAAGAGACTATGACTCAGCAATGACAACAAACTCAAAAGAAAATGACAAAGAAGACCTAGACAAGACAGAAATGTCTAGGTTAGCACTATCGAAATCAACAGATTCTGACTCATTAGGCTGATTTGAGCCTGACTCTAACTCTACAAACTTGGTGGAGTCAAACTTAGACTCAGTACTCAATTCAGAACTCAGAATAAAACCATTCTCAAATTACCAGCCAAAGTGTGGGCCATCGACAACATTCAAAATAAAGCCCGTGCAATCAACAGGTGGTCACTCCCCAATCACAGAGATGGTCGACTTTGTGGGATTTCGGCCCTTTTTTGTTTTTGTTGTTGTTATTTTTAAATTTTTTTTGATTTTATGTTTTTGTTATTATTTTTTTTGTTTTTGAAGTAATGGTGCTAAACTGAACAACCTGAACCACTCATTCGAATTTGAGAATCCCTGTATAGATCCAATACATTGCACATAACACATAGCAGGAAAAAGAACAAACACCCCTATGGAGGGTAGGGTTATCTGTCCTAGCTTGAAATGATCTAGGGTTTCACTATTCAGACAAGTGGTATCACACATCCTAGAAATGGGAGAGCATCCTGTTCTAAGTTTGAAAGGTACTATAGCTCACTATATGTACAAGGTTAGCTCTGTTCTAAGGGTTAAAGTCAAGGTGACGTTACCAAAGAGTCCTTTGGGTCATAACCAATAAAGATCCCAGGAAATCAGAAGAGTCAAAATAGCTTCTCTTCGGAGTCTGAGAACCTTAGATAGCAGAGCTAGATAGCAAAGCTACCTAGCCAAGCTACCCTTTTGACAAATCTCAAAAGGTTACAACACAAGGCCTCTAAAGTAACGTAGAGATAGGTGTAGTGTCACAAAAAGTATGTCTGTGTTCCCACCAACATCTGGGCAACACAGGAACTTTAAGTACACTAATGCATGCAATGCAATAAACATATAATTGAAAATAAAAGTCATATCATGGAGTTCGAGTCAAGGTTTCATAAATCCCCAGCAGAGTCGCCAGAAACTGTAACATGCCCGGGGGGTACCCGCGCGCGTTAAACAGTTCGGACTCCCGAGATCTCTTTGATCTCAAGTTTCACGAGTGCAATGTGAAACATCGATGAGGGTCCAGATTTGGCAACTTTTATTGAAAATCCATTTTATTGCAAAATTTGGTCAAAAATGGATCAAGGTCATCGAACTTCGAGTCGCCACCTAATATTTTGGGAAATTAGAAACCCATGACTCGGTGCCAAGGCCACTGTTTAAATCGTAACCAAGGATGCTTGGCTCGGAACCTTAGGTATGAGAGGGGAAGGTCAATAATGAGCACCCCCGCTCACCCGATCAAAAGATCGGCCTCTACTAAACCATGATATGACTTTTATTTTCTTTATATGTTTATGTTCTGTTTATTTTAGTAAATCCTAAAATTTACTATGTGAAGCATACAAGTATAGACTAGTTTGCTCAAATTAGAACAATTCAACTTCATGTTTGTTTTTCGAAAAGGGTTTGAATTTGCCACTTGACAAAGTGGGCTTAAAATTTGTGAATTTGCCACTACAAAGTGGGCTTAAAACATACAATCTTTGAATCATTCCAATTTAAACAACAAGCCTTCATCCACAGGCATTCATACAATTATATCAATTAAGCAATTAGCCTCATGGTAGGATGCTAAACATAATAAGAAAATCACACACAAATGGGATGCTAAAGCATAAAACTCACAGATTGACCGACGTCACTCGAACAGCTACAAAACAAAAGTTAGTAAAATATGCATGACCTTATATACAGAATCCTAATGCAATTCACTCACGAGATGCACTAAAGATTTGGCTTCTAGAATATGGCATGTGAATCATCTCAAAACATACGATAGCACACAAAATATATATAGGTATATACATAGATATATATACGGAGATATATATCTGGTGGGGAATATTACATTTTGCTCGTCGATTGGGAAGATGCTGTTTCGAGAAGGCATATTCGCTTTGATGACGTCGACATCGTCGCATAAAACGCATAAAAAGAAAGAAAATCACAAAATAGATGGACATGGAATCTGGGGTTACGGGTTTCAACCCCGACCTCATACTTTTGGCCTCCGAGTACTCAACTCTTGAGCCACTCCACTCTTATGACAAGATATGCAAACAAATATTTACATAGACTTATATGAGACATATACACAAAAAATCAAAACAAAACAAAGAACCACTCGATGTGGGGTTGAACCCACGACCTCAGTGAGCCTCTCACTCTTCAACCAGGCCTAACCATTGAACCCAAGCCACTCGTGTGACAGAAACAACTTAAACAAATATAGATATCTATATATAGGTGGACAAAACATATATATATCAAAACCAAAACAAAAACAAAACAAAGAAAGACTCGATGTGGGGTTCGAACCCCTGACCTCGGACTCAGCCTTTCAATCCTTAACTCACTAGGCCAAACCACTGAACCCAAGCCACACCTGTGACTCAAATGTTCAAACCAATACCTATATTACATAGCTATACAATATATATACATATATGCATACACAACTCTCCCGCGTCTCTCTCTTCTTTTGATACACGCGTTTGATACGAGGCCCAGCTTTTGCGTCAGCTGGCCGACAAAAGCAGGCCTCGATTTGCAGGCTCTCCTCGGCTCTCTCCCTCTTTTGTCCTTCTCTCTCGTCTTCTTCTTCTCTTCAGCATCTTCCATCTTCTTCTTAACCGTTCTCTTTTTCTTCTCCTTCTCCATTGCTCTTCCGTCTTTCTCCTTCTTCTTCTTGTTCTTCCATCTTCCTCCGCCTTCTTCTTTTTTCTCTTCTGTGACTGCCTTCTTTCCTCTTTCTTTCTTCTCTTCTCTTATACATGGCTTCGTCTCGCCCTCTCTCTCTGTTTCCGGATCTTAATAATCCATCGAGCTCCTCTGGGCCAAGTGCCCCTGCTCTCACTCATCCCAACCTTCCCACCCTAACGGTTGAGCAAGTGATGGCTACTCAAAATGATATCGAGGCCAACCACTACACGTTGAGGTCTTGTATGGAGACAGTGGCGGCGGTCACTAACCTGTCTCACCGTCTGCAGAGCAAGGCGTGTGAGGTATACCAGCTCAATGCCCAACTCTCCCTACTCCAGTGCATGTACAGAGATGCACGGGCAGAGATCTGTGCCTTGAAGGCTGAAAACAAGGAGCTGAAAAGGCACTCCACCTCTATGGCCCGATTTGGGCAATCTTCGTACCTCGCCTTTGATGGTCGGCGGGGAGCCGACTCTGTCGGCGGAAGCACTGTGGTGGTTCTCGGTGGAGACACTGGAGCAGGGCCTTCGAAGGCTAACGACAAAAAGAGGAAGAGTTCGGCGACGGAGGAGCTGAGTAAGTGAAGTTGGCCTGTGGCTGGCACCGGCGAAGAAGGAGAAGAACAAGATCCCCCCTTTTTTTTATTTCTCTCTTTTTTTGTTTTTGTTTTTTTTTTTTTTTTGTATTTCTGGTTTTCTTTTTTTTTTTTCTGTATTTTCTAGTTGTTTTTTTGTTTTTCGTTTTTTTGTTTTTTTTGTTTTTTTTTTTTTTTTGAGTTTCTGTAATCGGGGATGTCCTCCCTTGACTGTAATAAAATCAGTTTCTTTTTTTTTTTTTTTTTGCTCATCAATGGCGTGACTGGCATATCACTTTGAACTTGAAAACATTTTTGTTTGATTGAATTTGAGAGCGATTGAATTTTGAACTTATAAATTGACATTGATTCTATACTGACCTGAATAAAAAATGATTTAACAAAAGAAGAACAAAGCAAAACAATCCAAACACACTTATATACATTGACTAGTATAAATACACCGACTGGTATAAATATCTTGTTGGTATGAAAGGAACACACTTATATAAATATTGGTATAAATACTACGATTGGTATAAATACACCTTGGTGGTATGAAGACACACGGTGGTCCATTGACGAGTTGACTCGAGCGGGGAGAAGATAGAATCACTGACTCAACTATGCCCCTAATTCACTGTCTTGATTTTTTTTTTTTTTTTTTTTTTGAGTTTTTTTTTTTGTAAAAATGTTTTGATCAACATGAGAGTTAGATTAGCCTACTTATTCTATTTTCTGGTTCAAATCATGTAAGCTAAATTGTGAGCACTGAAAATTTTCCCTTTTCAAATCCAAAGAATGGTCCAAGTTTTGCAAAAATGGAACAATTTTCGAGAAAAATTAGTCAGCTTGATTCAAATTAACCAAAACTTATTTTCGCAAATGGCCACTACTCAACTAACCTGGAATCAATCATTGAGGTGCATAATCCCAAACCAGATAACCCCGAATTCATTTTGTAGCAACGATGATAACCGAACCGAGCCGATCCGAATCGAATAAAACCGAGCAAAACCGAACCGAACTGAACCGCTGAACCGAACCGAACTAAACCGAGTTGAATCGAACCAACTGAACTGAGCAGAACGAAGATACACCAATCAAACACGGATAGGACAACCAAGTCGACTATAGATACACCAATCAAACATGGACGAAATGAATGAGTTAAAAAAATTATTAGGGCCGAACTTCGAGATGAAGCTACCTACGTATCCCAAAGATAGGAATCAGGCCATCGTAGTTCGGGCCAAGGTTCACTCGGGTATTGACACTTTCCTTTTGTGCTCTAATTTTTGCCAAAGCCGCCCTTTCGGGTTTTCAACCTTGCGAGCTTTTGATTTTTTGATTTTTCTTTTTTTATTTTCATTATCAGTTTGTTTTTTAATCATTTTTTTTTTTTTTTTTTTTCTGCTCTAACTTTTGCCTAGGTTGCCCTTCCGGGTTTTCAACCCAGCGAGCCTCTCAAGGGTTACTTTCATTTTAACTTGTCCATGTTGATTGGGGAATCTCTAAGCCAACTATAAGAACAACCGCTACACTTGACCGGTAGATATGATGATGTAGGGACTAGGCTAATTGGATCCGAATTTGCCCCTAGTGTAGTGGATAGGAACTCGACTGTCCTTCAATAATAAAATTCATTCTCTCAAATTCTGGGTTTTGCCTTTCTGTGCGGTCTTCTTTGGGAAACGATTCAGTTTTAACTCTTTGATCACATCCAACCTTTTACCCCTAGTTTAAGGGCTGCTTCAAATCTAAATCACATCCAACCTTCTTGCCCCTAGTTCAAGGGTTGCTTTCAATCTGAATCACAGGCCCTTCATAGTTTTGGCTAAGGTTCACTCGGGTATTGACACTCTCCTTTTATGCTCTAACTTTTGCCAAAGCCGCCATTTTGGGTTTTCAACCTTGCGAGCTTTTCATTTTTCTTTTTATTCTTTTTTTGTGCTCTAACTTTTGCCTGGGTCGCCCTTCCGGGTTTTCGGCCCAGCGAGCTTCTCAAGGGTGGTACCTTATTGCCCCTAGTTCAAGGGCTGCCTCCATTTCAGCTATGCAAGCCTCACACTTTTGCCCCTAGTTCAAGGGCTGTTTCAAATCGAAATCACATTCTCTGCCCTGAGTTCAAGGTCTGTTTCCAATCTGGATCACATTATTGCCCCTAGTTCAAGGGCTCTTTCCAATCTAAATCATATTCGACCTCATTGCCCCTAGTTGAAGGGCCGCCTCCATTTGAATCACATCATGGCCCCTAGTTCAAGGGCTATTTCCAATTACTATGCAAGCCTTACACTTTGATTGATCATTGAATACTTCGAATCCAGGTTTGAAAGCTAAGGAGCTAAGGAGGTCGGACCATGAGTCAAGAGGGATCCTATGCTGTATAATCAATTCCAGGCCTGTCTTCGTAGGACCACGCAAAAACAGTTTTTGAAATCTTTTCACAAAGTGACTAATCACTCCTATGAAGACAAGATAGAACCAATTTGGACCAAGCGGGATCCTTCTCAGTACCCACATTAACAAAAATCATTTTATTCAACAAAGCCTTAGCACACCTCTCTTCCTCTCAGTTCATCAAAATTTACAAATCCCGAGGAAATTCTTCCACTTCGTTTTTATCAGAGTTTTGGAAAAAGTTTTGAAAAACTTTGGTCAATGCGATGAATTAAGGCACTGAAGCAGACTCTATGGCACTTTTTTTTTTTTTTTTTTTTTTTCGTTTGTTGAAAAGAGACTATGACTCAACAATGACAACAAACTCAAAAGAAAATGACAGAGAAGACCTAGACAAGCGAAAATGTCTAGGTTAGCACTATCGAAATCAACAGATTCTCGACTCATTAAATTTGATTTGAGCGACTCTAACTCTACAAACTTGGTGGAGTCAAACTTAGACTCGATTACTCAATTGAACTCGAGAATAAAACCATTCTCAAATTACCACCAAAGTGTGGGCCATCGACAACATTCAAAATAAAGCCCGTGCAATCAACAGGTGGTCACTCCCCAATCACAGAGATGGTCGACTTTGTGGGATTTCGGCCCTTTTTTGTTTTTGTTGTTGTTATTTTTAAATTTTTTTTGATTTTATGTTTTTGTTATTATTTTTTTTGTTTTTGAAGTAATGGTGCTAAACTGAACAACCTGAACCACTCATTCGAATTTGAGAATCCCTGTATAGATCCAATACATTGCACATAACACATAGCAGGAAAAAGAACAAACACCCCTATGGAGGGTAGGGTTATCTGTCCTAGCTTGAAATGATCTAGGGTTTCACTATTCAGACAAGTGGTATCACACATCCTAGAAATGGGAGAGCATCCTGTTCTAAGTTTGAAAGGTACTATAGCTCACTATATGTACAAGGTTAGCTCTGTTCTAAGGGTTAAAGTCAAGGTGACGTTACCAAAGAGTCCTTTGGGTCATAACCAATAAAGATCCCAGGAAATCAGAAGAGTCAAAATAGCTTCTCTTCGGAGTCTGAGAACCTTAGATAGCAGAGCTAGATAGCAAAGCTACCTAGCCAAGCTACCCTTTTGACAAATCTCAAAAGGTTACAACACAAGGCCTCTAAAGTAACGTAGAGATAGGTGTAGTGTCACAAAAAGTATGTCTGTGTTCCCACCAACATCTGGGCAACACAGGAACTTTAAGTACACTAATGCATGCAATGCAATAAACATATAATTGAAAATAAAAGTCATATCATGGAGTTCGAGTCAAGGTTTCATAAATCCCCAGCAGAGTCGCCAGAAACTGTAACATGCCCGGGGGGTACCCGCGCGCGTTAAACAGTTCGGACTCCCGAGATCTCTTTGATCTCAAGTTTCACGAGTGCAATGTGAAACATCGATGAGGGTCCAGATTTGGCAACTTTTATTGAAAATCCATTTTATTGCAAAATTTGGTCAAAAATGGACTGCGTCATCAGAACTCAGAGTCGCCACCTAATATTTTGGGAAATTAGGAAACCCATGACTCGGTGCCAAGGCCACTGTTCGTCGTAACCAAGGATGCTTGGCTCGGAACCTTAGGTATGAGAGGGGAAGGTCAATAATGAGCACCCCCGCTCACCCGATCAAAAGATCGGCCTCTACTAAACCATGATATGACTTTTATTTTCTTTATATGTTTATGTTCTGTTTATTTTAGTAAATCCTAAAATTTACTATGTGAAGCATACAAGTATAGACTAGTTTGCTCAAATTAGAACAATTCAACTTCATGTTTGTTTTTCGAAAAGGGTTTGAATTTGCCACTTGACAAAGTGGGCTTAAAATTTGTGAATTTGCCACTACAAAGTGGGCTTAAAACATACAATCTTTGAATCATTCCAATTTAAACAACAAGCCTTCATCCACAGGCATTCATACAATTATATCAATTAAGCAATTAGCCTCATGGTAGGATGCTAAACATAATAAGAAAATCACACACAAATGGGATGCTAAAGCATAAAAACTCACAGATTGACCGACGTCCCTCGAACAGCTACAAAACAAAAGTTAGTAAAATATGCATGACCTTATATACAGAATCCTAATGCAATTCACTCACGAGATGCACTAAAGATTTGGCTTCTAGAATATGGCATGTGAATCATCTCAAAACATACGATAGCACACAAAATATATATAGGTATATACATAGATATATATACGGAGATATATACAGGTGGGGAATATTCTGTTTGCTACCGTCAGTGGGAAGATGCCGTTTCTGAGAAGGCATATTCTGTTTGATGACGTCAGCATACGTACGCAAAACACGCAAAAAGAAAGAAAAATCACAAAATAGATGGACATGGAATGCAGGGTTACGGGGTTTCGAACCCCTGACCTCATACTTTGGCCTCCGAGTACTCAACTACTGAGCCACTCCACTCTTATGACAAGATATGCAAACAAATATTTACATAGACTTATATGAGACATATACACAAAAAATCAAAACAAAACAAAGAACCACTCGATGTGGGGTTCGAACCCCTGACCTCAGGCTGAGCCTCTCACTCTTCAACCACTGGGCCTAACCATTGAACCCAAGCCACTCGTGTGACAGAAACAACTTAAACAAATATAGATATCTATATATAGGTGGACAAAACATATATATATCAAAACCAAAACAAAAACAAAACAAAGAAAGACTCGATGTGGGGTTCGAACCCCTGACCTCGGACTCAGCCTTTCAATCCTTAACTCACTAGGCCAAACCACTGAACCCAAGCCACACCTGTGACTCAAATGTTCAAACCAATACCTATATTACATAGCTATACAATATATATACATATATGCATACACAACTCTCCCGCGTCTCTCTCTTCTTTTGATACACGCGTTTGATACGAGGCCCAGCTTTTGCGTTAGGGTGGCCGATCGAAGCAAGGTGAACCTCGATTTGCAGGATCTCCTCGGCTCTCTCCCTCTTTTGTCCTTCTCTCTCGTCTTCTTCTTCTCTTCAGCATCTTCCATCTTCTTCTTAACCGTTCTCTTTTTCTTCTCCTTCTCCATTGCTCTTCCGTCTTTCTCCTTCTTCTTCTTGTTCTTCCATCTTCCTCCGCCTTCTTCTTTTTTCTCTTCTGTGACTGCCTTCTTTCCTCTTTCTTTCTTCTCTTCTCTTATACATGGCTTCGTCTCGCCCTCTCTCTCTGTTTCCGGATCTTAATAATCCATCGAGCTCCTCTGGGCCAAGTGCCCCTGCTCTCACTCATCCCAACCTTCCCACCCTAACGGTTGAGCAAGTGATGGCTACTCAAAATGATATCGAGGCCAACCACTACACGTTGAGGTCTTGTATGGAGACAGTGGCGGGTCACTAACTGTCTCACCGTCTGCAGAGCAAGGCGTGTGAGGTACCACTCAATGCCCAACTCTCCTACTCCGGTGCATGTCAGAGATGATGCAGGCAGAGATCTGTGCCTTGAAGGCTGAAAACAAGGAGCTGAAGGCTGAAAACAAGGAGCTGAAAAGGCACTCCACCTCTATGGCCCGATTTGGGCAATCTTCGTACCTCGCCTTTGATGGTCGGCGGGGAGCCGACTCTGTCGGCGGAAGCACTGTGGTGGTTCTCGGTGGAACCTTGGAGCAGGGCCTTCGAAGGCTAACGACAAAAAGAGGAAGAGTTCGGCGACGGAGGAGCTGAGTAAGTGAAGTTGGCCTGTGGCTGGCACCGGCGAAGAAGGAGAAGAACAAGATCCCCCCTTTTTTTTATTTCTCTCTTTTTTTGTTTTTGTTTTTTTTTTTTTTTTGTATTTCTGGTTTTCTTTTTTTTTTTTTCTGTATTTTCTGGTTGTTTTTTTGTTTTTCGTTTTTTTGTTTTTTTTGTTTTTTTGTTTTTGAGTTTACATGTCGGGGATGTCCTCCTTGAGTAATAAAATCAGTTTCTTTTTTTTTTTTTTGCTCATCAATGGCGTGGTGCATATCACTTTGAACTTGAAAACATTTTTGTTTGATTGAATTTGAGAGCGATTGAATTTTGAACTTATAAATTGACATTGATTCTATACTGACCTGAATAAAAAATGATTTAACAAAAGAAGAACAAAGCAAAACAATCCAAACACACTTATATACATTGACTAGTATAAATACACCGACTGGTATAAATATACTGACTGGTATGAAAGGAACACACTTATATAAACTGACTGGTATAAATACCCTGATTGGTATAAATACACTGACTGGTATGAAGACACACGGATGTACATTGACGAGTTGACTCGAGCGGGGAGAAGATAGAATCACTGACTCAACTATGCCCCTAATTCATTGTCTTGATTTTTTTTTTTTTTTTTTTTTTTTTGAGTTTTTTTTTTTTTGTAAAAATGTTTTGATCAACATGAGAGTTAGATTAGCCTACTTATTCTATTTTCTGGTTCAAATCATGTAAGCTAAATTGTGAGCACTGAAAATTTTCCCTTTTCAAATCCAAAGAATGGTCCAAGTTTTGCAAAAATGGAACAATTTTCGAGAAAAATTAGTCAGCTTGATTCAAATTAACCAAAACTTATTTTCGCAAATGGCCACTACTCAACTAACCTGGAATCAATCATTGAGGTGCATAATCCCAAACCAGATAACCCCGAATTCATTTTGTAGCAACGATGATAACCGAACCGAGCCGATCCGAATCGAATAAAACCGAGCAAAACCGAACCGAACTGAACCGCTGAACCGAACCGAACTAAACCGAGTTGAATCGAACCAACTGAACTGAGCAGAACGAAGATACACCAATCAAACACGGATAGGACAACCAAGTCGACTATAGATACACCAATCAAACATGGACGAAATGAATGAGTTAAAAAAAAATTATTAGGGCGAACTTGAGATGAAGCTACCTCGTATCCCAAAGATAGGAATCAGGCCATCGTAGTTCGGGCCAAGGTTCACTCGGGTATTGACACTTTCCTTTTGTGCTCTAATTTTTGCCAAAGCCGCCCTTTCGGGTTTTCAACCTTGCGAGCTTTTGATTTTTTGATTTTTCTTTTTTTATTTTCATTATCAGTTTGTTTTTTAATCATTTTTTTTTTTTTTTTCTGCTCTAACTTTTGCCTAGGTTGCCCTTCCGGGTTTTCAACCCAGCGAGCCTCTCAAGGGTTACTTTCATTTTAACTTGTCCATGTTGATTGGGGAATCTCTAAGCCAACTATAAGAACAACCGCTACACTTGACCGGTAGATATGATGATGTAGGGACTAGGCTAATTGGATCCGAATTTGCCCCTAGTGTAGTGGATAGGAACTTCGTCCTTCAATAATAAAATTCATTCTCTCAAATTCGGTTTTGCCTTTACATGCGGTCTTCTTTGGGAAACGATTCAGTTTAACTCTTTGATCACATCCAACCTTTTACCCTAGTTTAAGAAATGCTTCAAATCTAAATCACATCCAACCTTCTTGCCCCTAGTTCAAGGGTTGCTTTCAATCTGAATCACAGGCCCTTCATAGTTTTGGCTAAGGTTCACTCGGTATTGACACTCTCCTTTTATGCTCTAACTTTTGCCAAAGCCATTTTGGGTTTTCAACCTTGCGAGCTTTTCATTTTTCTTTTTTATTCTTTTTTGTGCTCTAACTTTTGCTGGTCGCCCTTAGGGTTTTCGCCCAATGAGCTTCTCAAGGGTGGTACCTTATTGCCCCTAGTTCAAGGGCTGCCTCCATTTCAGCTATGCAAGCCTCACACTTTTGCCCCTAGTTCAAGGGCTGTTTCAAATCGAAATCACATTCTCTGCCCTGAGTTCAAGGTCTGTTTCCAATCTGGATCACATTATTGCCCCTAGTTCAAGGGCTCTTTCCAATCTAAATCATATTCGACCTCATTGCCCCTAGTTGAAGGGCCGCCTCCATTTGAATCACATCATGGCCCCTAGTTCAAGGGCTATTTCCAATTCGGCTATGCAAGCCTTACACTTTGATTGATCATTGAATACTTCGAATCCAGGTTTGAAAGCTAAGGAGCTAAGGAGGTCGGACCATGAGTCAAGAGGGATCCTATGCTGTATAATCAATTCCAGGCCTGTCTTCGTAGGACCACGCAAAAACAGTTTTTGAAATCTTTTCACAAAGTGACTAATCACTCGTATGAAGACAAGATAGAACCAATTTGGACCAAGCCAGGATCCTTCTCAGTACCCACATTAACAAAAATGATTTTATTCATCAAAGGCTTAGCACACCTCTCTTCCTCTCAGTTGATCAAAATTTACAAATCCCGAGGAAATTCTTCCACTTTGTTTTTATCAGAGTTTTGGAAAAAGTTTTGAAAAACTTTGGACAATGCGATGAATTAAGGCCTGAAGAAAATGGCAGACTCTATGGCACTTTTTTTTTTTTTTTTTTTTGTTTGTTGAAAAGAGACTATGACTCAGCAATGACAACAAACTCAAAAGAAAATGACAAAGAAGACCTAGACAAGACAGAAATGTCTAGGTTAGCACTATCGAAATCAACAGATTCTGACTCATTAGGCTGATTTGAGCCTGACTCTAACTCTACAAACTTGGTGGAGTCAAACTTAGACTCGAGACTCAATTGAACTTCGAGAATAAAACCATTCTCAAATTACCAAAGTGTGGGCCATCGACAACATTCAAAATAAAGCCCGTGCAATCAAGTGGTCACTCCCCAATCACGAGAGATGGTCGACTTTGTGGGATTTCGGCCCTTTTTGTTTTTTGTTGTTGTTATTTTTAAATTTTTTGATTTTATGTTTTTGTTATTATTTTTTTGTTTTTGAAGTAATGGTGCTAAAAGCGAACAACTTTGAACCACTCATTCGAATTTGAGAATCCCTGTATAGATCCAATACATTGCACATAACACATAGCAGGAAAAAGAACAAACACCCCTATGGAGGGTAGGGTTATCTGTCCTAGCTTGAAATGATCTAGGGTTTCACTATTCAGACAAGTGGTATCACACATCCTAGAAATGGGAGAGCATCCTGTTCTAAGTTTGAAAGGTACTATAGCTCACTATATGTACAAGGTTAGCTCTGTTCTAAGGGTTAAAGTCAAGGTGACGTTACCAAAGAGTCCTTTGGGTCATAACCAATAAAGATCCCAGGAAATCAGAAGAGTCAAAATAGCTTCTCTTCGGAGTCTGAGAACCTTAGATAGCAGAGCTAGATAGCAAAGCTACCTAGCCAAGCTACCCTTTTGACAAATCTCAAAAGGTTACAACACAAGGCCTCTAAAGTAACGTAGAGATAGGTGTAGTGTCACAAAAAGTATGTCTGTGTTCCCACCAACATCTGGGCAACACAGGAACTTTAAGTACACTAATGCATGCAATGCAATAAACATATAATTGAAAATAAAAGTCATATCATGGAGTTCGAGTCAAGGTTTCATAAATCCCAGTGAGTCGCGAAGCGTAACATGCGGGGTACCAGCGTTAAGCGATTCGGACTCGAGATCTCTTTGATCTCAAGTTTCACGAGTGCAATGTGAAACATCGATGAGGTCAGTTGGCAACTTTTATTGAAAATCCATTTTATTGCAAAATTTGGTCAAAATGAATGCGTCATCGAACTCGAGTCGCCACCTAATATTTTGGGAAATTAGGAAACCCATGACTCGGTGCCAAGGCCCTTTGTTAAATCGTAACCAAGGATGCTTGGCTCGGAACCTTAGGTATGAGAGGGGAAGGTCAATAATGAGCACCCCCGCTCACCCGATCAAAAGATCGGCCTCTACTAAACCATGATATGACTTTTATTTTCTTTATATGTTTATGTTCTGTTTATTTTAGTAAATCCTAAAATTTACTATGTGAAGCATACAAGTATAGACTAGTTTGCTCAAATTAGAACAATTCAACTTCATGTTTGTTTTTCGAAAAGGGTTTGAATTTGCCACTTGACAAAGTGGGCTTAAAATTTGTGAATTTGCCACTACAAAGTGGGCTTAAAACATACAATCTTTGAATCATTCCAATTTAAACAACAAGCCTTCATCCACAGGCATTCATACAATTATATCAATTAAGCAATTAGCCTCATGGTAGGATGCTAAACATAATAAGAAAATCACACACAAATGGGATGCTAAAGCATAAAAACTCACAGATTGACCGACGTCCCTCGAACAGCTACAAAACAAAAGTTAGTAAAATATGCATGACCTTATATACAGAATCCTAATGCAATTCACTCACGAGATGCACTAAAGATTTGGCTTCTAGAATATGGCATGTGAATCATCTCAAAACATACGATAGCACACAAAATCATGGGATAATCAATTGAAGCATAAAGATGCAAAATTAGCCAAATCTTATGCATGGATCATGGATGTAAAGCAGGGATATGCATGACATGTCAAGATATATACATACACACAGTTAGGGAAAGCGATAAAAGAATGGGATAGAAAAGAAGCGGGGTGGGGGAATTATTACAATACTTGAATTATTACAGATCCGAATAAAGGAGGAGGGAGAAATAATAAAATAAAATAAAACCTCACAAAACACTCAAAATAAAAATAAAATAAACAACTTCATTACTGGCACATGTCACTCCTTTTCGCATGTCCTGGGTTCCGCAACATCGCATGATTCACATTTTCTAGATTCAAGCGGCAAACCAAGGAACGGATTTGAAATCTGACTAGCATGGCTTATTGGGAAATCACTATTGGATGATGTGCAAGTTTTCTGAGAGTGTAGAGAGAGAAAGAGTGACTATCTCCTCTTTAGAACTTCGGAGTTGTACCTGTCAAAAGAGAGAGAGAGAGAGAGTTCTGTGGGTGTGTGTCATCCGTGTGCATGTCTCTGTTGGTGTCTAGCTGTGAGGAAGATGGCAGTGTGTGTTCCTCTCCTCCTCCTCTCCCCAAGCCGAGGGAGAGAGAGAGAGAGTCATCAACCCATGGTGGTGTGTTGTGGGTTTGCCGAGGGAGGGGGGAGCCGAGCTAGTGCATGTGTGTCTACATGTCTTGTTGCCGTGTGTGCATGTGGGTGTGCATGCTGGGTGTGCTGGGTCTGCCCCATCCCGTGTGTGCGTGCATGAGTTTAAAGAGAGTGCTACCATGTGTGTATCTGTGTGCCTATCCATGAGTGTATGTGTTGTGCATGATGGTGTCTTGAGTGTGATATATGTGTTGTGTATCAGTGTAGCAGTGGCTGGGTTGGCCGTGTGTGCATGTGGTTCCTGTGGTGAAGCTAATGTGTGTATGGCAGTGTGCACGTGTATGGGACAGAGAGAGGTAGAGACCCAATTGTGGATCAAGAGATCTCAGGTCGAGAGACCCAATTGTGTGTGCCGTGAATCTGAGTGGTGTGAATCATGTGTGTTGAGTGGTGTGTGTCGAGTGTGGTGGGTTGTGTGTGAGCTTGGCTGAGGTGGTGTGCATGGGTTTCTAGAGAGAGAGAGATGTGTGGGTTAGAGAGAGAGAAGTTGCCGTGGGTATGGTGCATGTGTTGTGCATGG
This sequence comes from Camellia lanceoleosa, assembly GCA_025200525.1. Classification (NCBI taxonomy): domain Eukaryota; kingdom Viridiplantae; phylum Streptophyta; class Magnoliopsida; order Ericales; family Theaceae; genus Camellia; species Camellia lanceoleosa. The sequence continues at coordinate 117,482,144 of CM045761.1, forward strand.
GAGCTGGGTGTGCTCCTCCCTCAACCCGTGCCTGTGAGTGTGTGTGATTGTGTTGTGTAGTGCATGTGAGTGCCGTGCATGGTGGTGCTGTGTGATGGGTTTGTGCTGTGAATGGTGACAATGGTGGCTTGGTGAGAGTGGTGTAGGAGTGTGTGTGTGTGAGTCTGTGATGATCCCGTGAGAGAGAGAGAAGAGAGAGAGAGAGGTTGGTCATCCTCCCCTCCTCCTCCCTGTGTGTCCTTACATTTTTTTCCTCTGTTATCCCGTGTGTGTATCTCCCCGGCTTAGAGAGAGAAGACCCAGCTCCCTGTGTCCATCCTCCCCATCTTTTTTAAAAACTGGGTCTCATCTTCCTCACCCGTGAATCGTCTCCTCTATGAATGAGCTGCTGTGTCCTTTTTTTATTCACCAGAGAGAGCCATTAGATGCCTCTCTCCATCTGTGCCGTGCATCTCTGTGCTGGATATCATGAGTGTGTTTGTTTTTTTTTCTTTTTCATAGACCCCCCAGCCAAAGAATCCTCTCATTGTGTTTTATTCTCCTTTAACCAAATCTTTTCCACCACCTTTGTCACCACGCCTGCACCCACTCATTCTCTCTTTTTATTTTATTTTCTCAACCACCCCACCCTCTTTTGTTTATTCTCTTTGTTCCCATTTTTTATTTCTTTTTATTGATTTTCAATTTTTTTATGTTTTATTTCTATTTCCCCCTTTTTTTTTTGTGTGTTTTTATCATTTTTTTTTTTTTAATTTATAGAATATGATATGCCAATTTATATAAACACACCTAAAAATTTGTACAAACACACAAAATTATAAATTCAAATAAAAATATGTTAATTTGACCAAAATGGGTGAGTTTTGGGATTAAAATTTCAATTTGATTTTTCTGGTGAGGGTGATCAAAATAAAGTGCCCAAGTTTTAGGGCCGGTCAAAATGGGGTGTCTACAGTTGCCCCTCTTTGACAGAGCTTGAAGTCATGAAGTGACGTGAGTGAATGTCAAAGCCAGAAGACGACCCTTTTTGACAAGGCCGTAAGACTTGGGCAATCACACAAAATGCAATGCACGTGGTTGAACCCGAGGGTTGCCTACGTATCCCTTTGCAAGGAATCAAACCAGCGTAGTTCAGGGGCAGAATGCAAATGATATACTCACAATGTAGTTTGAAAGTTGGACTTACAACTTGTGGCCGGTTTGTTTGAAAAACTTATGATCATGCAAAGAGGAAGACCTCAACCAAGAGAAATCAACATCCTAACGCGTCTCACGCGAGGAGAAATGGATGGTGTAAGCAGACGCGTACTGCTTTTTTAACCGAGTGAATCAACATCCTAACGCGTCTCACGCGAGAGAATGGGTGGTAATAAGCAGACCGCTTTTCTTTGTTGATAACCGATTTGGGAGATTGGACTTATACGCTTACGCGAAGCCGGTTTGAAAAGTGCCCAAGTTTTAAGGCCGGTCAAAATGGGGTGTCTACACTTATCAACATGGATGAGCAGAACAGCAACACAAAGGTAGCGAGGTCTAAAGGAACTCATCATCAATAAATTAAATAGGGAGCAGTAATGCATATAGGTTACGCAAACCCTAGCATGATTGTTATTATTATTTCCATATGAGGAGAAAAGAGTTGCTTAGTCCTCACGCATAAATAAATAAAGACCAAATTAAAATCCTCACCTTGTGAACATGACCAATCTACTTCAAATCTCACCTTTGATATTAGCAAGCAAGCATCAAACTAGAGTTTTGAAGTGGGGGCAATTTGTAGACACTTAAATTTTATGTGTCTTGATCACCGTCTAATTAATCAAAACAAATAAATTTTCTTAATTAATCAAAACAAAGATGGTCAAAATTTTCAAATGGATGTGGGTCCTACTAAAATTATAAATCATAACCCATTTTAAATTATGGGTCACACCAAAAGAGAAGTGAACTTACTTTGACTATTGGGTCAATTCAAAAGAGTGTGGCCCATAAAAATATTTTGTTAGAATTTGGTGGAATAATTCAAATTTAAATTTAAATTTCAATGTAAATCATTTCTATAAAAGATAAATTGCTTGTTTCTTGGAAATTTGAGTCAATTTAGGAGTTTCCAAAATTAACCCTCTCCCTCTAAGCCTATAAATAGAGGCTTTCATTAGGGAGAAAGGGAGACACATTTTTTTGGCTAATGGTCATGCAAGCTCCTAGGCAATATAGAGACTCCGCCAAATTCTCTTCTTAAAATTCTCTCTAAAGTTCCTCAAACTTAAAAGAAAGGATTATCAAGCACTCCAAACTTGTGCCAATCCTTTCAAGTTACAAAAACAAATTTTCTCTCTCTTTTCAAAGAGATTATTTCAAGACTCGTTCAAGATCAAGCTGTTCAAGTCCTCGATCAAGCCTTTCTTCTCCATGTTTCTTCATTCGAAGACTTGAAGAAATTCATCAACTTGTCTAGTTCAATAACAAGCTTTTACAGCCTTTGAATTACAACCATTTCGAAGATCAAATCAGAGGATCCACTTTTTTGTATTACAACAAACTACAGAGGATTGTACCTATTTATTATAATCAATAAAATTACTTATTTGTGAATTTATTTCGTGTCTTAATTGCAGCTACAAAATTTCTGTTTACACAAGTGTCTTTTCACAATAACAATCTACTTGAAGTAATCACACTAATTATAGGAGGATTGTGTGTACAGCTTTAAATTAATCACAGAGGCGCCACTTTTAATGCCACCTAAAGATTCCACATGTTCGCTTTCCTATCAATAATCAGATAACATGTCATCAATCGTATTCTACGTAGTCAGCTCATTTTTAGTATACCATGCTTTCATTCCAACCAGGACAGTGGCAGATATATGAATCTACTCGGCATACACATTGCCCCGCCTATAACTCGGCAGGATTCATTGTATTGATCTCAATGTATTCGTTCCCAACCGGGATAGGGACAGATATATGAATCTATTCGGCACGTGATATACCCTGTTTAAGAAATGGAAACACAATTAATTGGTTTACAATTTTCTTTCATTCCCAACCGAGGCAGAGGCAGATATATATAGATGTCAGAAACACAATTAATCGGATTGATTCATTACTAGGAACGGTTAAGTCGTTCTTGGTTTTCACTATTGGTTTCCTACTCAGGGTAGAAACAGCTATGTGAAACCGTTTTTACCCTCCTAATCACGGCGATAATTGAGTGAATATATTTGACAATTAAGTCGACATTCAATTGCATCAATAATTAAATTATGTCAATCTTACGAACAACAATTCAGACGTATGACAAGTACAGTTACATCATACCCATTTATAAAGGCATTTTTTGTGCTTAGCATATTGTTTTCATTAATAAACTGACTTGTTACAAACGTTCATCACTTTACCAATGAAAATGGTCCTAGTAAATCATTTTAACTAAAACAAAAACAAAACAAAGAAAATACAAAATGGTAATTTTTGTCTTCTGCTCTCCGCCTTGTCTTTATTTCAGATCTAACTCTAATGGCTTGATATTCTCTACCTCAAAAGAAATCAGCACACTGAGTGTTTTGAACAGATCCCAGGTTTGAAACAGATGAATTGAAACTTGAGACCGAGAGCGATCCTGGGCTATACAATCTCAAGAGCGGTTCCACACCGGTCTTCGCAAGACTGCGCAAGACATTTCATTTTTGAAAGTTTTTAAGAAAGCGAAAAATCGCTCGTGTTGAAGATAGTGTGGAACCAGTCTGGATCAGGCCAGGGTCCTTCTCAGTACTCACGCTGACAAGCATGATTTCATTCATTAAAAGCTTAGCAGGCCTCTCTTTCTCTCAAAATGATCAAAGTTTTGCAAAACCCGAGGAATTCCTTTCTCTTTGTTTTTATCACCGCAGTGTTCGAAAAGGGTTTTTATGAAAGCTTCAGGTCATTACAACTATGTTCAAGGAACAAGAGAACAGGCGGTATGCACTGTCGTTCCATTCACATCTTCGGGCACGGCTAACTCAAATGGCAACAAATACGGAACGTGATAGCCATAGCTGTTTCATTCAGATTTGTTGGTATAACCGGCTCCTCGGCAGCAACAGACTCAAAAGCAAAAACACCTAATTACAAGACAAAACGGTGTTTGAGGCAACAACCCCGAAATCACCTGGTATACTATACAAGAGGGACTGACTCGTTACAACAAAACAGACCCTGTAAGCAAAAAACCCGACTCATCTGAAAAGCAGACTCAAAAACAAAACAAAAGACTGACTCGACACCCAAGTCAGGATTTACAAAACTAGCATTGGCAGGTGCTCAAAAATGCGTGCCAAACACCCCATCCAAAAATGTACCAGACACTGCCCGCAGGCGGTTCACCTTCTGATTACATACTTGCAGTGTCTATATCCTCAAAATCCAACAACTGAGTGGTGACGGATTTTGCTGAGGTAGGCGGGAGGATAACCTCGTTGTCAATCAAATCTTGCACCTCGTCTTGGGGCGGAAGCAATTATCGATGGCATGGCGGTCTGTGGTGGTACGCCTGATCTTGAGTAGGGTCATGAGTGGCGGGGAGATTCTTCGGGAGAGGCCGAGGCTCCAGGGGTTTAAGGTGTCCCCTCTCGGCAAGGATTTGAAGTGCCTTGGACAACGGCATGTAGAGAGCATGGAAGACTCTGCGCCCTAAGGCGGTACTTTGAGCTTGAGCACTCTTGCTAAATGCACTAGCAAGCGGATCGGGTGCGGCCTTGGGTTTGATCCTTTCCGGATGCAAAATTTGGGAGGCGGGAAGAAGCATTACGGCATGGCGGCCTATCCGGTTCTCGATTATTTGGAATTGCCCTCGGGCGGAGTGGAAAGCGTCCTCCACTTTTGACATAGCTGCGGATATCTGCTTGCTCATTCCCCGGCTTTCAAAGCCTCCTCGCCTGGCGGTTGTTCGATAAGTCGACATCTGCCTTCATCTTGCTTTGTCTCTAGCCTCAGCCTGATCTAGGGTTTGAGTTGGTACGTCATTGCCATAACTGAAGGCCATCTCCGCTTGGCTGAGTTCAATTACAATTCGTCCAAAGATGGTGGGGCTCACGGGTATAAAGCCTCCGGCATATGGTGCGGTGGTGGTAGCAGACATCCCATAGGCGAGATCCGCCACGGATCTTTGAAGATCACCTATCATTCCCATTAGTTCAAATGTAGTAGGCTCGCGAGCCTGATATAGTTGAGGGGTCCAAATTGGATGTGCGGCAGGCGATCTGGGTGGATGCGGCATGTCAACAGTAGTCTCATCCTGCGGGGTGGTTTCTTGACTCAACGCGGCCGTCATGACCACGACCTCTTCTGAATTCTGCGTCATGCTCAGTTCTGCCTCAGCAAGGAGGAGACACTAGCTGTTCTAGATCGACCCTCTGGATTTCTGGTAAACGGAAAACAAGCGATATTTCAAATTTAAGCGGATCAAACACGGATGTTGTAGGACAAGCATGCTCTACTCTCGATCCTTTGTTCCCGAAATCACGCCCAAATCTGAATCGATACATAATATAAGCGATTCTTAACAACAACGATCTTGGTGCCCTCGGGCGGATACCCAAACTTGCAAAGCGATATATCGTTCCTGAGATACACTCTAAAAGCACATAGCAGGTAAAAGAGAGCCAATACACCCCTATGTTGGGGTAGGGTTTCCCTGTCCTATTTTGTCAGGAGCTAGGGTTTCACTACGCACGCAGCGGTTTCAAACAACCTATATCGGGTAAGCAACCTGTCCTAATTTGGAATGGTCACTATGGATTTCGAATATGCACTAGGTCGAATGGTCAAAAAGGGTGCCCTGGTAAAACCGGGGTTTGTGTTCCCATACTGGCAGAGCCCGCAACCGGTCAGCCTTATGGTCATGCCTTGACAAGACAAGCCTCCGGCAAACCGCTCAGGAATAGCAGATGGCCAACACGGTGTCCTAGGCGCACCAATGCACATGCAATGCAAAGAAACACATAAGTGTAGTCAAAACAGGATATCACGAGTTCGAGTCAAACTCTCTAAAACTCCCCAGCGGAGTCGCCAGAAACTGTAGCACGTCCGCGGAGGGACCTCATTACAGCTCGGACTCAATTTGTGTCACAATTCTAAATCTAAACCAAAGAGTCCAAATCCGGCAAATCGTTTTGAGAAAAACAGATTTTTGAAAAGTAGTGCCAAACATGGACTGCTTTGCCAGATACAGAGTCGCCACCTAAATATTTTAAAATGGGAAATTTAGGAAACCTTGACTCAGTGCCGAAGGCCACGTGTCCGTCATCACCAAAGTTGTCCTGGCTCGGGAGCTTAGGTACGATCAGGGAAGGTCAGCTATGAGCACCCCCTTTCGCCCGGTTCGAAGATCGGCCTCTACTAACCGTGATATCCGATTTTGAAAACTTTCTGTGTTCTTATTCCAATTATTAGCCTAGAATTACTATGTTATGCGCACAGCAAACAAGTATAGACTAGATCGCCTAATTTGGAAATAAGCATTGCATATACGTTGGTTTTGAAAACGCTTTGGAATTTGCTACTCGCAAGTAGGCTAAAATACGGATTCCAATGAGTTTTTCCAACTCAAGTAATCCAACCTCCACCCACAGGCATTCAAACAGTTTATCCCATATAAGCACTTAGCCGCATGGTAAGCATACTGTCATGTCAACATTCACACGCATGCGATATGCTAAATCATAAATACTTACATTGTACTCCGTGCCAAAACAATAAACTAGTTAGCAAACATGCATGTCCTAGTTCATGTTAGAGTGACTAATGCATCGCATACAATATGTAATTAGGATAGGCTCGGCTAACCCTAAAAATGGCATGTGAAATGCACTTTATTCGATGCACGTATTCAATTTGGAATTGAAAATACAATGCGGTTTGTATGATGTACCGAGCCCGGTGCATGTAAACAAATGCATAGATGCACGCATGCATTGCATAAGGTATGCTAAAAATAAACGTGCCCTAATCTACCATCAAAAGCAGGTAAATAAAAGGGAGAAAGAAGTGGGGGTTGGAAGACATACACACACTCACCCACACTTATTACAAATATGCCCTTACTCGGAGGGACCAAAAGAATAATACAAATAATTAACTACGCAAGCTAATTAAAATATTACAGGCCAACTAAATTAATCAAATACATTGGTTAATCTGATTAAAGCAGTAAACTGCCTTGAGATGAAGGCCGGATGCAACGCGTGCTCGGGACTTGCTCGGAATTGCACTGCCATGCTTAGATTGCCTCTGTTTTCCCTGCTTTGCACCTCAGAAGACTGCCAAAGTCTGAGAACTACTTCCTCGGATGCTGGGGATCACCACCGGCTAAACAGAATATCCACCGGCTGCTATATGTGGCCATCGGCACAAAATGAACTCATCGGCTATCAATAGATCACGGCCGGCACTAAATCTTGTCGTGAAGCCTTTGAATGTCTGCAGAACACGCAACTCACAAAGTGAGAGGGCAAAAACTTGCATGGCAATGTAATTCCAACAATGTATGCACCAATCATGCCCCGTATCATATTTGTGACTCAAAGGGGCATGTGCCTCGATTCTCGGGCCACCAATCACGCATTCCCATGCATGATGACCCAAAGAACCAAGTTGTGCACTTTCAATCTCAAATGCATGCAAACCAAACAAACCAAAATCCCAATCCCTATCACCAAATCAAGGGACAAGGAATGCATGTTGATGCAATGCAACCTAGTCATGTTAACTATCATGCAATATGAACAATGCCATGTACTTATGCAAAGCATACAAGCCAACATGAGGTAAAAATGCAAGCAAGTAAATGATGGTCTTAAACATGATCTAGGCAACCCCAAATAGGCCTAAAATCAGTGGCCAAAATGCCCCAAAGATGGAAGCCACCACACACACACACATGCATATGTTAAGGTACCAACTCAAGCATAAACAAGCAATTCTCGAGCACACTCAAAAGAGGCTAAGTGTGGACAACTAACATGCATTGTGAAGCTCTGAAATCATGCTAAACATGGTGCCCAAACCAAGCAACAAAGCAAGCTAAACATGCAATTAAGGTCCAAGCACTTAAGGCAAGCCAAAGGGCTTAAACCAAGGTCAAACCCACCAAGCCTCACAAGGCCAAGGGGACTCAAAATAGGCCAAAGGCAGACCTAAACAACACCCAAGGAACACCTAGATGGCATCTAAATGGTCCAAGCATAAAGGCACATACAAAGGCCAAAACATGAGGCATACAACATGCGCTTTTAAAGCAATAAAGAGGCGAATTAGGCAAGCATATGAGCATGCCAAAGGGACTGAAATTACATGTTGGGTGGTTCCAAACCACCAAAATAATGCAAGCAACGCATGCTATACATTCACATACTTGAGGCGTACAAGCCCGACAAGCCACAAATGCAAAGGAGCTATACTAAACATGCCAAAATCAATCCAAACGACCATGGACAGACCTAAAGCATGGCAAAATAAGCACAAAACATTCATAAGTCTAAGCCTAAATCATGCTCAAATAAAGGCTAACAACCTAAGACATGTTAAGGGCATTACATGGCAACTATGCTAAGCATGCATAAGGGACCAAAACCAACTTAAAATCATGTTATATCATGGTATAATAAGCATGAAAAACAGTCATGGCATGCTCAATACACACTTGAACATAGGCTTCCTCAAGAGGCCAAAACTTGTCCTTTTCAAGGACAACAAGGAGAGGGGGTGGCCCTCTCCTTCTTGGGACTTCAAGGCATCACCTTCACCACTGAAATCCCTCAAGATTTTCAGTGGTGAAGAGACCCCAACACCAAAATCCCGGATCTTAACAAAATAGCACAAAATGAGGCCTTTTCAAGGCCTAAGGGTGGTCAAACCTCCCCAAAGCACAAAACACCCTTAATAGACAATAAAGAGGACTAAAAAATAGAACTTTTATGTGTTAATCACTAAGCACAAAAACAGTTCTAAGCTATGTAAAAATGGAGTGCAAAAATGGGGTAAAAAGATGGAGTTTCTCACCCTTGTTGACCACCTTCACAAGAGTTGATGTTGTTGCTTCCTTGAGCTCAAATCCAGCCAAAAACCTCCAAGACAACCTCTTGGAACCTCAGTTGCCAAGGAAGGTGAAACACTAGGTGTTGATGAGCAATAGTAAGTCACAAACACCTAGTGTACAAATAAGAGGGAAGAAGAGAGATAGGATAGATACAAAACTTCTAACCTAGAACCAGAGCTTCTTCTCTGTCTTTTCTCTCTAAAAAAGTCTAATTTTTGCTAACCTCAAGCCAAGAGAAGAGAGCCTTCTCTTATAGGCAACAAAGCTTACAAGCTAAGCAAAACAAAGGCTCATCCCTCCATACACGTGTATGGAGGGGAAACAAATACTATACAGCTGCTTCAAAATATCTCAAAAAGCAACTGCACAGTAGTCGGCAGGGCAAAATTGTCATTTTGACAAAATTGACTGCCGACCGGCACAAAAGAGTGCCGACCGGCACAATATAGTGCCGATGGCAACACCAACCAGCCGGTGGCCTCTAGCCACTGCCGGTGGTGTGTGGGGATGCCTCACAAGGCATTCCCTGCCCCTCCAAGGCAGAGCACAAGTGTTTGGTGCAAAACCAGACACAAAACAGTCAAGTTCGGAGGTCCTGAGGCAAAGCGCGTAGTCGAGGACTCCGGGAACTCCAAACGAACACGAATATGGATAATCACCGGGTGTTCAAGCGGTGACGTCCAAGTCTTGAGGACGATCAAAAATGGAGTGTCTACATATAGACGCCAACGAAGGGACTTCAATCGATACTGACGGTGGTAATTACGCCGATATTTCAATTCTGGCTTGCTCAGTGACCCCTTCCGTTTAGATGGCCGGAGTATCAACTACTCGGCTGGAGGTACAAGCAGATGCCTTTTTAGCTGCAACTCTTTCAGCATTCTTTTTCTTGGCAAATTGAGCGAGAGAAAAGGACTCACCTGCTATTTTCGTTGACCTCGACCTAGGCAAATCATTCAAATTAACGAAGATATCTTCCTCTCGAGGACCCTCGATATCTATTCAGTCAGGAAAAGCTGCAAGCTCTGAGTTGTTAACCTTTTCAACTCTTTTCCTAGAGCCTACTTGATCAAAAGCTATATCAAGCTCCCTGTCTAATTCTTGCTCTTCGACCTGATGGGTGTCTTGTTTCGCAGCAACATTCAAATCAGCATTTTAATCAACGTCTTGCTCTACCTTTAGACCATCCTATCCAATGTTCTATTCGTGCGTCTTATCCCACACCTTGTTCGACATCCTAACCACCGTTTCCATTACCTCGCTCACTGGCTGATGAATCTTCAACCCTAATATCTCTCAAATTGACAAAGCTAGGGAATATAAGAGCTGAGAGTTAGGAATCAATATGTGGTTGGCTACTGTGAAAGATGAATATGAAGGATCGTATCTTAGCAAAATATGGGTGGCGCGTCCATATCTTTGGAGATTTAGGCAACCAACAAAGTCAAGAATGGTCTTCACTTGAACAAGAATGGTTTCATCCGTCGAAGTGAGAGATTTATTAGGTTGTTGCATGCACGGAGAAGAAATGTAGTTAGCCTATAAAAGAAAAGCCAATTAACAAATAAACTGACAAAATAACTACTCGGCCACATAGTTTATCCTTCTGTCTAAGTACATGATTCAGGCGATCTTCTCTTTCGTCGAATTCTCAACTACCTCAAATGGCAACCATTACATCATCTACCATTTTTCCAGAGTTTGCAAGCATGGTTACTAGGTGGTGGTTAATGTCCTTGGCTCTTCAAAAGAACCGTCCTAGCCGACCAAACGATTTGGCAAGGGTGTAGCAATGCCGAATAGCAGGAATTTCTAAGTTAAGTCGAAGTCAACGGTTTAATTCCATTATGCCTATGATTATTCAGTAGAAATTTATGTTGGGCTGGGAAGGAATCAGATCCCAAAAATGAAGAACAGATCTGAGTAAAGAGTAGAGAGGGAAAAAAAGATGATGGTGTTGACACCATCCCTTTCTATGCTAACCTTCGCATCCCCGACGAAGGTTAGTTGAACGTCATCATGGACTAAGAAGTAACGACAAAAGACGATGACTCTATTCTTAGAGATGAGGGCTTTTAAGTGATTAGTCATAAGAAGATCGAAATAAAACACGAGAAAGAGATAAAATAGAAGAATAGACAAAAATTTTGAAAATGAAATAAAGAGTGAAGCTCACAGGACTTACAGGTTGAAATGAAAGATTCCCAAACGATAGAGAGAGCAGAGCAATCACAGACGAGTTCTTGAAGGTGAAAAGTTGCGAGGATAAGTCTTTTCAGAAGTGAAAGGGTGAAGAAGATAATTTTCAAATTGCATGAAATGAATAGAGATTTCGAAGAGGCGAGAAACTTCACACATTCTACATCGTGTCCCATTCAACGTGTCAGTAATAGAATGGCGAGTCCATCACGTACCTGAATTTTAAGGCACCTCAAGTGTCAAAGAATTATGACTAAAACAACCCTTTGGTTGCCGAGCATATAGACTACTTGGAACTCAAGGATAGTCAGATACTCGGGGGGTAATTGTGGAAGTTGAATAAAAATAAACCTAAAATGGCAAACATGGTATATCTTTGATGTACCAAATAAGGCTAAAGCCCATTGGACTCAAGATCATTGCCGAATAGATACAAAAAGCAAGATGAGAAGCGTGCCGAGTTAAGGATACTTGGGCTCCACATCTTAGCAGAGTACGCCATATAAGTCGGCAATATCTCGTTGGGTGGATCTAGGCTGTCCATTTCTAAAGAATATAGTAGAAAGATAAAGTAATGATGAGGGCCTAAGTTACAAGAAAAATATCAAGAAGAGTGACTCTATAAAAGGAGGAGAAAGTTGGAGAGAGAGGTATGTTCCACAAAACTTGCATTTAAAGAAACAAAGCCCTCTTTTTCATAAAAAAGCTAACTTGCTCGTCGGAGTGTTAATTCAGGCACTAACGACCGAAGTTGTTCTTCTGTTTCAGGTGACATCTCAAGTATCTTTCGAGGGCTTGTCTGGATTAAAAGAGTATTCCAAAACCACCTCCTTACAAGATGAAATAAAAGAACGTTTATTGATTAACTAAATACAATTAAAAGTGGAAATACATTACATTGCTATTCCCACTACTTCAAAATAAAAGTACAAGTAAGTATTGGAAATCAAAGTACATGGAAAATAAATTTTATGGCTATTACTACTTCTAATTGAAAGGAAAACAAGACTGAAATTGAAGAAAATAAGTATTGGATTTTGTTGATTTGTCCGAAAGGATTCTCTATTCCCCTTTTCTACTATTTATTGGCTTCTTAGTGTAAGGGATTTTCTGTATGTGGGTCTACATAGATCAAATAATTATACATTGTATATTATTAAATAAAGTGTAAGTGGCGTCAGTTAGACCCACTAAATTGTGATCCATACAGAAACATGACCGGGTTATGGACACATCTCTAAAGAGTATAGGCTGAACCATGTATAGAGATCAGTTTAGACCCACTTGTAATTCCATTATTTATGATGGGCTAATATAGAATTTGAGCTTTATAAATACATGGTTAAGGTTCCCACTTCAACCTTAACCTCCATCTCCTATTTTTTCATCGGTGTATGAGAGAAACAAGAGTAGGGTTTTGAAGCAGAAAATAATAACCACTAAGAAATCTACCGTTGAGATTACTTTCATCAATGGTATTAGGTACACAACTATTATTATTTTCTTTTATTGATTTGAAGTGTTTAATCATCATTTGATTGGGCAATACAAAATAATGCTCTTGATTGGTCAAAGTCAAAATAGTCAAATTTGTGGGAAATGTAAATCCTACCAAAATTATGGAACTTGATTCATTTTAAAATAGAAAAAAATTATCAATAAGTTATATTTTGTTCTTAAAATTATTACCGAGTCCTATTAAGTTTCAATATGGATAACTAAATCATATGTTTTTATAAAATATTCTCAAAAAGTTCATTATTTCATAATGGTGTATGTTAATTCCAATTTTATCCCTCATTTAATACAATCAACAATTTCATAAATATTATCAATCTAAGTAAAATTATATCTTTTAATTATAAAAAATATGATATTATATTAAAAAAATCATAAACCACAATAAAAAAAATTAATAAGTGTTATTTTGTTTTGAAAATTACTATTGAGTTATATCAAATTTCAATATTAACAAATAAATCCTATTTTTTTTTAATAAATTGTTATAAAAAAAATTCAATTCGTAATAGTATACTTTATTTCTATTTTATTTTTCTCATTAAATATGAGAAAAAATTTCATAAATAATTTTAATTCATTTAAAATTTTATAATAAAAATATTATTAATTGTTCAAATTAAATGAACTTTCATAAACAAAAACATAAATATAAAATTCATTAATCATCTCATGCAATGAGAAATATATAATTCTATTTATTGTTATATTTTTAAAACCGTATGTAATTTTAATAGAATTTAGTATTTTTAGATTGTTTACACTAAAAAATTCATAATTTGAAATAGCAGAAAATAATGTATTTTATACCACGATCCAATTTTTATTTATCATCGTTTATACTAATATAATATTAATAATTTTTAAAATTAAAATTTTAAATTTTAATGAAGTTAAAATTATAAAATTGGTTTTCATATAAAGGCCAAGTTTGACATATTGCAAAAAACCCAAAAAGCCAAAAAGCTACTCAAAAAGTTAAAAAGTTAAAACTATTCACCAAAAGTCAACAATTACGGCTGCACAACTCCCAATCCTAATTTTTCCCTACAAATAAATTTTTACAATTTTTTATTACACATTTTTTTATAAAAAGCCAAAAAGTTAACCCAAACATCTATATTTTCTTCCTCAATTTTTTAGTCCAAAAAGACAAAAAGTGCACTTATTTAGAACACCCCAAACAACCCCTAAATGAGAAGGGTAAATTGAAATAAAATACACCATTATAGAGTAATGAATCTTTTAAGAATATTTTATCATAAATAAGACTTGATTGTCCATATTAAAATTTATTGGATTCAATAGTAATCTTGAGAACAAAATAAAATATAGGTGGTACCAAAATAAAATCATTAGTTCATTTAAAAGGGCAAATTAATTGAATCAACTCAAATGCGGGAGCCCTAACATCTGTTCAATTTTTTCACAACATTTGTACAAAACTCAATGAAAAACGACGCGACTTCTCCTAATTGCAATGGTAGTTGCCTAGACAAAACTTAACTCAACCCTTGAAAACTAACTTCTAGAGAGAGAAATCATAACACACCCAGCCACATATCTACACATACATATCCAATATACTTTTAGAGAGAGAAAGTCTCTGTTTGCATCAGATTTGGGATATGTTTGTATTATTTAGTCACTACTCATCAACTAATCTAGAAACCAAAGCAATGAAACTTGTGTGTATATATATATACATAGATACATTAGATCTGGGATGTGTTCGTATTATATTACACTCGATAAGTTCAAAAGGAGTGACGACCATGTGAGTGAGGCCACAGTTGAGGATTAGATCGATCGTACAAGAGCCGTAGTACTAAGGTGAGTACAACTCCATCTTGCGAGGCTCGTTTGAAGCTGGAATGACAAAGCTCTTCTATGATAAGGAGAGTTCCTCAGTTCCATTTATGGAAGGTGACTGAGAGGGGAGTTTTACGCCAGATAGTACGGCCGAGCAAAGATAACCTCAAGCGTTACGGACTGCACGACGCCGAGCAAATTGCTCGGTTGGAACGGCCGAGCGGACTGGCTCGCGCGGTCGAAGATGTCGACCGGTCAACATCTTAGTGTGGCCGAGCTGTGGGTTGCTCCTGTCGGGCGAAGCTCGCAGTGGCGAATGTTGACCGAGCTGAAGGGTTACCCAGGCTAGACTGAGCGTGCGACGAGGCCGGAATGCCCCCAACTGTCTAGCCAAGATGAAGCGGTTCCGGGTGATCGAGATTGAAGTTAGAACGGTTGGAGGTCGGCATGCCTCGCAACCAGGATGTCTTGATGAACCGGTCAGGGGTAGTTCGGCTGAGGTGGTTAGACTTTCGCTTGATCACGAGTCACAGGTCGGTGACATATAGCACGATTAAGTGCACGTGATGACGATTTTCCACAAGTGTTAGGCCGGTCGTGGTACCCCGGTCAGGTGTGCCACCTAGGTCAATGGCGTGAGGGAAAGGATATCTGCTCCACGCGCGCCTCAATACCGTTGGACAGTTCTGTGTGTACTGGTGGAAGGACAAAACCTTTACACGCGTGAGGTGGTGAGAGGCGAGCACTGCCACCTGTCCAGGGAAGGACAGCAGAGGTAGTGCGCGCATAATCTTGGGCTGCATGGCCAGCCTAGAAATACTGGGGAAGAGGAACGTCAGAGGTATGTGAATTCACTCTCACAAACACTCTCCTTTGATTGTCTTCTTCCTTTGTGATCTGACTTGATCGTCGGAGGGTCTTTCCGGCACACCACCGCCGGGCAGCTCACCATCTTTGTGTTGCAGAGATTGACGCCGCCATCTGAAGCTTGACGTCCAAGGAGTACGGAAAGCAGATGATATTTCACCCCCGTACAATTAGCGTCGTCTGTGGGAAATCTTCGATTCTCAACCCTTGTTCTTCGAGCTTCTTCGACCATTTCCATGGCCAACAACGACGAAGTTCCGTTGTCCGTCGTCGATGGCGTCACTCTAGAGTATGTCCGGAGGAGAGAAGGCCCCCCGAATGTTCCAACCATGGCGGGCCTGGAAACTTCTTCGCGAAGAGTGCGCGACAAGCGTGGGAGGAGTTCTGATCGCTCACAGAGTCCAGAGGGCCGCCGACGCAGGGGGGAGTCCCGTGAGGAACGCCTGGAGCACAAACTCAAGGATCAAGACGCCCTCATTCGAATGATGGCGGCGGAAATGGAGCTGCTGAAACGCCATGTTAGGGGCAAGGGTGTTGCTGGAGAGGGCAACCTCAGTAAGCACACCCCTTCCCCTCGTTCTAGTAGTCGCCACCAGAGGAGGGCTCATTCAATCTCCATCACCAGGAACTATGGGGTTGGAGATTTAGACCAACAAGAGGGCAGATCCTCCACTCGCGACAGCATTTACCGCCCCTCACACCCATCATCAACGTCGCGTTGCTCTGCCTCCTCTCGTTCCGAGGATCTCAGGGACATGTTGGAGGAGAGAGCGCGCCGTCGAGAGGCTCAGAGGGTACCGGCGCTCCAGAGGTTGAGTGCCCCAGTTCGTTGCAGTGAAGAAGTAGTGATGCCGACGCCCAAAGTCAGGGCCCCTGCACTGGAGGACAAAGAGCTGGCGAGACTTACAGCCACGCCACTGTCCCCAGAGATTGAGAGCACCCCACTCCCTGCCAGATTCCACCAGCCAAAGTTCATTTTGTACGACGGCAAGACGGATCCGTACATGCATGTGAGTCATTACCGGCAGGTAATGGCTGGCCACCGGCGAAACGACGCTTTGATGTGCCTCATATTCCCAGCAAGCTTGGGAGAGCTGGGCTTGAAGTGGTTCGAAAGGCTTCCGGAGGGGAGTATTGAGAGGTGGCAGCAACTAGCGGAAGCCTTCGTCACCAGATTCAAGACCAACACTCGAACGCCGAAGGAGGTTGACCATCTCCTGGGCATCAAGATGGAGTCTGGAAGTTTTCTGAAGGCATACAATGCGAAGTACTGGGAAACTTACAACGAGATCCTCGACTGCCCTACAAATCTGGCGATCACTCAATACAAGAGGGGTCTCCCAGTCAGACATAGACTGCGAGATTCACTCACGATGCATCAGCCCACCACCATGGAATCTTTGATGCAGCGAATCAACGAACACATTCGTGTGGAAGATGACGCTGCCTCTGCGACCGAGAAGAATAATCCGGTCGCGGTGGACAGAAGGACAGCGGGGAAAGTTAACTCGGTTGGGCAGGAGGATAACCGCCCAGGCGACCGATCAAAAGATCAACGGCGCTGACTAAACCGCAATGACCGAAACAAGGGTCGCAGAAATGACCGAGCTGACGCACCTTGCGACGCAGCGGAAGATGCCAAGAGGAAACTGAAGGCGCGGACAAGAATTACCACGGTCTTCAAAATTCCCATCTACCGCATTTTAAGCGAGATCCGGGGTGAGCCTTTTGTACGTTGGCCGGCCAAGTTAGGGAGTGCGCAGTGAGGCTTCAATCCAAAATATCGCTGCACCTTCCATGAGGAATGGGGGCACCGGACAGAGGACTGCTTGCTGCTTAAACAGCACTTGGAGGAATTGGGGGCGGCAGGGCATCTTGACCAATATATAGATGGGGGAGTCAAGGCCGCGCCAACTGGGCAAACCGAGCCTAACAGTATGGCCGCCCTAGAGGCGCCCCCGCAAGGTGTGATCAATGTCATCCACGGCATCATTGAACCGGCAAAGGTCTGCGAGTTGAGAGGAATGATCAAGAAGGCCGAGCACATGAGGGAAGTGCTCTCTGTCCAGCCCGCTGTAAAGAAGGGAAAAACCGAGGAGAGAGACATCCTTTCGTTTTCAACCAAAGACTTGGAAAGGGTGCAGATGCCGCACAATGACGCCTTGGTGGTGACCCTTCGCGTCAAAGATTTTGATATCAAGAGAATATTGATCGACCAGGGGAGTTCGGTCGAAATAATGTATTATGACGCGTTCAAACAAATGAAGTTAGAAGACAAGGATTTGGCTCCTGCAACATCTCCTTTGGTCGGCTTCAACTCACAACCAGAATGGCCGATCGGAAAGATTATTTTGCCGGTCAAAGCAGGATCGGTTGTGAAGCAAGTAGAATTCTGGGTGCTCAAAGTGCCATCGACTTACAATTTGATCCTGGGCAGAGGTTGGCTGCACGCCATGCAAGCAGTTGCTTCGACCTTCCACCAAGTCATGCGCTTTCCAGCATCGAACGGGCAAATAGAGGAAGTCTGGGGAGACCAGGTGATGGCCAAACAATGCTTCGTTGCGGTAAATGGCAGCCGAGCAGCCAAAGGGTTTGTCCAGATGATCGAGGGGCCCGAGGAAAAGGAGGTCCTCGAAGACGTGGGAAGAAAGGCCGAGGAAAAGTCGGTCGAAGATTTGGTGGAAGTGCGCATCGATGAAAACGATCCGACTAAATTCTTCCTCTTGGGATCATCCTTGTCTAGCGCCGAACGGACGGATTATGTCAACTTCTTGGTTTCCAACTTGGAGGCCTTTTCCTGGACGCCTTACGACATGCCTGGCGTCGACCCGAGCTTCATTTGTCATCAGGTGAACATATTCCCCAATGCGCGCCCAGTCATTCAAAGGACGCACCGTTCAGCCTTGCACCATGCTGAAGTGGTGGTGGAAGAAGTGAAGAATTTGTTGGAAGCTAGGGCCATAGAGGAGGTGCAATACCCTCGGTGGATATCTAACACGGTGGTTGTTCCTAAGAAAAATGGCAAATGGCAAGTCTGCGTTGACTACAAGACTGTCAACCGCGCTTGCCCGAAGGATAGTTTTTCCCTCCCTCGAATTGACCAGCTGGTGGACTTAACCGCTGGCCATCAGAGGTTTAGCTTCTTGGATGCATATCGCGGCTATCATCAGATAGCCATGTACAAACCGGACAGGGAAATCACATCATTCACCACCCCCAGAGGGTTATATTGCTACAAGGTCATACCGTTCGGACTGAAGAATGCCGGGGCAACATTTCAGCGGATGGTGACGAAGATGTTCGCTCCTCTCTTGGGCCGGACTATGGAAGCCTATATCAACGATATGGTGGTGAAGAGTAAGGAGAAGTCCCAGCACCTCGCCGACCTAGCAGAAATGTTTGCCATACTCAAGCGCCACAAGCTTCGCCTGAACGTCTCTAAGTGCGCCTTTGGAGTTGGCACTGGGAAATTCCTAGGTTTTCTGGTCACAAACTGGGCAATTGAGGCCGACCCATCGCAAATCAATGCAATACAAGAGTTGGAGCGCCCGAACTCCACGAAGGACGTGCAACATCTTGCCGGAATGGCAGCCGCGCTGAACAGATTTATCAGCCGGTCTTCGGATCGTTGCAGGCCCTTCTTTAAAACTTTGAAGTCTAAGTTCTTCTAGGATGAAGAGTGCGACCGTGCACTTGCAGACCTAAAGACGTACCTTTCCTCAACCCCTATTTTGGTCACCCCTCAGCCGGGCGAAGAGTTGTACCTCTACTTGGCTGTGTCTCAACACGCGATAGCGCAGATTGGTTCGTCTTGAAGGTATCCAAAGACCTACCAATCTTCTATGTGAGCAAGACTCTGCTTCCGGCCGAGACGAGATACCTTCCCTTGGAAAAACTGGCGCTGGCCCTAATGATGGCTTCAAGAAAGCTGGCCCACTATTTTCACGCCCATACAATAATGGTGTTAACCGAGTTCCCGCTCAATGTGCTCTTCGAAAAAGCGGACTTCACTGGGAGAATTCTGAAATGGGCCGTGGAATTGGGCCAGTATGACATCAAGTTCAGACCGCGCACCACAATCAAAGCTCAAGCACTTGCAGACTTCGTGGCGGAATTTGCCCCTGGAACGCATCCAGTCTGCCCGATTGATTTGGTTGATGCGGATTTAGCACAACCCATGGTTTTGGTAACAGAGACAAGTGTTGTACCGCAAGTAGGAGAAGGGCAAAGCTCGACCGAAACAGCAAATTCTAATGACTCGTTGAAAGAAGAACCCAGCAAAGACGTGGAAAGAGACCAGAATAAGCTGACCAGAAACTTGGAATTGAGAAGCTCCCAAAACCCGTCTGATTGCTGAAAGCTGTTTGTTGGCGAGATGTGGAAACTCTTCGTCGATGGGGCCCAACAGCATATGGGGCCGGGCCGAATTGTGCTAACTTCACCCGATGGGTGATTGTTGAGCAAGCAATTGCGGCTTCCGATCAACAATGAGGTGGAATACGAGGCCCTCCTCGCCGGACTAAGCCTTGTTGAGAATGAAGGTCACCCTTATGGTGTTCATGACTCCAAGCCGGGTGGTCAATCAAGTCTCGAGGGGAGTATGAGGCCAAAGATGAAAGAATGGCCAAGCAAAAGTCGGTAAAGCGTAAATCAAGAAGTTCGATGCCATTAGAGTTGAACAGATCAACCGCGAAGGAAACAGCATGGCTGATGAATTGGTTGGTCTCGCTTCCACTCAGACAGCCTTTCCCAATCCCTTGATGATTGAATTTTTACCCCGGCCAAGCATTGAGGAACTAGAAGCAACCGAGATACTTTGCACCGACTTGGGACCTTCCTGGATGGACCTCATCATCACCTTTCTGAAAGATAGAATTCTACCGGAAGAAAAGAAGGCGGCTCACAAGATCTGAGCAAAGGCAGAACGGTTTTGGCTCTCCCCGTCCGGAGTGTTGTATAAGAGGTCCTTCACCGGGCCGTATTTGAAGTGTGTCCACCCCGCCAGGGTGGAGGATTTTCTCTTTGAGATCCATGAAGGCGTTTGCGGCAGCCATACTAGGGGCAGGTCTCTGGCGTACCGAGCAATTTCACAAGGTTACTGTGGCCCTACATGCAGGCGGACGCACAAAAATACGTTCGCTGATGTGAAAAATGTCAGAAATTTGCTCACCAGATCCACCAGCCAGCAAGAGAATTGCTCTCCCTCACAAGTCCTTGGCCGTTCACGCTCTGGGGATTGGATATCGTCGGGCCACTCCCAGTTGCACCGGGCAATCGCAAGTTTTTCATCGCCGCCACTGACTATTTCACCAAGTGGGTAGAGACCGAGCCACTGGCAACCATTAAGGAAAAAGATGTTAAGAAATTCGTTTGGCAAAATGTGATCACTCGCTTCGGCATACCCAGGGCCCTCATTTCGAATAATGGCACTCAATTCGATGGAAAACTCTTTCGCGGATTTTGCGAAGAGTTGAAGATCGAGTTCTACAATTCAACGCCGGCCTATCCTCAGTCAAATGGTCAAGCAGAGGCCTCAAACAAGACCATTCTGGATGGGCTGAAGAAGCGGCTTGAGAAGGCCAAGGGAAAGTGGGCTGAAAAGCTTCCTAATGTGCTATGGGCATACCGCACTACGCCAAGGCGATCGACTGGAGAGACATCATTCGCTTTGGCCTATGGTATGGAGGCCGTCATCCCATTAGAAATTGGCATGCCAACCATCCGCTCAGAAAGTTTCCAGCCAGACCTGAACAATGAAGCCGTGGCATTAGAGCTGGACCTTGCGGAAGAAAGGCGAGAGCGCGTATTGATCCACATAGCGGCCTATCAGCAGAAACTCTCTAAAAAATACAACAAGGCAGTGCACCCCAGGTTATTCAAGATTGGGGATTGGGTCTTAAGGAAGGTGCTTGGCAACACGGTGATCCCTGGCGAAGGAAAGCTCGGTGCAAATTGGGAAGGACCATACAAGGTGGTTGGTTTTGCTGGCAAGGGGGCATACCACTTGGAAGATTTAGATGGCAAGGCTATCCCCAGACCATGGAATGCAGCCAACCTTAAGGTCTTTTACTTTTGAGATGTAATTTGCTTATGTTGTTTAGCTTTTCTAGGCCTCTAGCCCTTTGGCACTTGATGTAAAAGATAACAATGCTTTTGTAATGAAAAATAGCCCTCTTGTTGTATGGTGTTACGCCTATCCAATGAAATGACAAGACACAAGGCAATCATGGATGCCAGGGGCAAGTAGACCGACTTGAATGAGACCGGACTGTTTTCCTCGGAATGGAGCAATGAGCATTAGAAGCCGAAATTTGGTTTTGCTCACCCAGTTGGAATGTTGGCGGCATGACCAACCTAATTGAAACATTGGTGTTTTGCCCAATGTAGAAGCCGAGCTGACTTTGCTCGGCCCAATTGGCATATTGGTGTCTTGTCTAATATGGGAAACGAGCTGATCTTACTCGGCGGAATTGGCAATGTTGGTGCCTTGTCCAACAAGTTATAAGGCCGAGCTGACTTTGCTCGGCCAAAGGGAAATGTTAGCGTTTTAAACAACTTGAAAGGCGAGCTGGTTTATGCTCGACCACAGTGAAGTGTTAAAATTTCAGTCTGCAAACCAACCAGGGCTGAGCGGCTTTTGCTCGGCCAAGTTCAAATGACATTTGAAAATTCAACTGCTAATCCTTATTAGAATACTTGTGAGTTGATTTTAGCTTGGCAGATTGTGCGATTTAGCCGACCTGCTAGTCGCTTAACAGTTTGAATCAAGAAATTTACACATGTCAACAGAACAGAAATGGGAGATGCACGAACAAAAAGTTGAAGTTTCATTGATGAAAGAAAATTCAGTATAAGAGGTGGGGCCTTGCCCGGTTACAACTAAAAAAAAAAAAAAAAAAGAGAGAGAAAAGAAGAAAATCTTCAGTCTAGCTCAAGGTTTTGCTCGGCGATCTCCTCGATGCTAAGAACGCCGATCGCTATGCCAGGCGAGCTCTCTTCGGCTTCATTGTCGGTGCCCTCCACCGCGACAACCTCCCAATCAATAACTTCGGCCTCCACATCTGGGGATGCTTCGGTGTTTGTGGCTTGCTCGGTCTGTTATGCGGCGGCGGCTTCTTTCTCAGCCTCTTTCCTCGCCTCTGCTATCAGTCGGTTTTGCGCGGCATTGGCGTACGCCTGCATGTAGGCCGGGATATATGCAGCAGGCGGACTAATGAACATAGCAGAATCCTGGCGAAGTCCAACTTTCTCCACGGCGACTTTCCAGCCACACTGGAAAAAGATGTCCTTCGTCGCCTGGACTTGTCGTTCATAGGTTTTCTCCTCCTGCGCATATCCCCGGTCCTCCGCGTCATCGACCGCCTTGTCCAGAGCTTCCTTGTTGGCGTCTCGCAGTTTCCTTAGCTCGGCGAGGTACCGAGCTTTGGTTGACTTCACGGCACATTGCTTTTCAGCTTCTGCTCGGTTAACTTTTTGCCTCAGTTCATCCCATTCCGCCGCAATAGCATCCTGCGCGGCCTTCAACTTGGCTATCTCGGCCTTTTGGGCCTCATTTTCAGCAATGGCCTCGCGAAGACTCTGCCGCACTTTGATCATGCGGTCGTGGGCAAGGTAGTTCTTCTGCGCGGCCTGCAAATAAATGACAGATCATTAGCATTCAGAAACCGAGAAAAAATCGAGCAAACAGTTCAAAAAATATAAAAGAACTTACCAGCACGATGAATTTGGCCGCCGAGCGGAGGACCTTCGTGTCTCGACATGCCTTCATGTTTTCGGGCCTGGAAGGATTAGCCCCTTGGTCATGTTGAAGCCAAGGGAATAATCCTTATCAGCGTAGGCAGAGTCCTCGGCAGAAATTGGTCGGCCTTGGTAATTGAACTCGGACGCCTGCATCGTGGCCGGGCCCTTGTTCTTGATTTGCGGGCGCCAGCTGTTCTGGCTCGTCCCCTAGTTCGGTTGAAGCAACCTCGGTTGAATCTTCATCAGCGAGGTTCTGCCCGGTCGCCTTCTTCCTCAGCCTCTTCTTAGATCGACCGGCCGGTTGTTCGGTGGCGAGAGCAAGCACCGCGTCTTCTGTTTGCACGGCTGGGGTGGAGGGTGTTCCCCCGGCTGCCTCTGGAGGTTGGGACTCCCCTTCCTCCCTGGTGATCATGGACTTAATGGCCCTGATTTTTGCCATTTCCTGCTCGGCCGTAAGGGGAACAAGTCTGATCGGCGGTAGGCTTGGGTCGGGTTCAGGGGAAGGCGCGCGAAGGAAGTTGGTCACGCGGCTTTTGCGCGATGCCTGGTAATGGTAGGTTTGTTCGAAGCCGAGCAGTTTTGATGCTTCTCTCTCCTAGGCTGGCTGGCGCAGCAGAGCTCGGATGGCTTCCTGGTTGGCTTGATGATAGTTTGCTGCCAAGTATTTATCTGCAAGAAGTAGACAAGCGTTAGACCGGCAAAAGATAACAAAAATAAAATGCAGACAGAAGATAGCACGGTCAGCCGGGCTACTTACCCGCACTGCCAAAATCTTTCTTGATGTACCACCCCGGTATGGATGCCTCGGTGTCTTCGTAACGACCGGACACCCACAAGAAATGATCATCGTTGGCTTCCTTGTCCGGGTTACCCTTTACGAGTTTTGCTCGGCCTTTCTTTACCTTAAGGTACCAGCAAAACCCACCCTTATTTTTACTAAGGCTGTATTGATGGAAAATTTCTGCGAGGCCGAGATTGAGACCGAGCCTTCGGTTCAGCTCTCGGTCTCAATCTCGGCGACGCCATTTATTATCTTGAACGTGTTGGTAGAGACTTGGGTTGGGCAGAGCCTTGTCTGCCTCAAAAATTCGCAGATCAAAGGCTGCACGGGGAAGCGGAGCCCTCCCTCAACAATGGAAACGACCGTGAAGGGGCACCGGTCCAAATCTCCCCATGGTGTGTCTCCTTTCTTGCCGAGCTCTAAGATGACGTCGTCAGGAATGTTGTACTCCTTTCGAAACTCCGCCATCGCCTCGGGCAAGCTAACCATAAAGCAGTATTTGCCCATCTCTCTTAGTTTTATTTGGTGTATATCACGGTAAAAAATGTTGGTGTGTTTACTCGGTATTTGAGCTCCACCAATTATAATGCTGGACTGGCTTGGTCGGTCATATTTGTTCTGCATGTTAAAAAATAAGGCCAAGGGTTAGCACGGCATATATTGCGCGACTCCTATTGGAAATAGCTCAGTGAAGACTTTGGTGTTTTGATTGACAAGTCCCAGCTCGGTTCAACTACATCTGTGCTCATTCCTCCTAGTTCGGTTCTAGCTCGGCTGAGACCTAATGATGGATCTAGTTGATCCTTCAGCTCGGTTAAAGTTTCAGGCGGAGGGTGTTTTAGTTCAGTTCACTCTACTCGCCGATCTAATGTGGTAGTTAGCCCGGTCGTAGCCTCTACGAGAAGCCACAAACTAGTTTTTGCTCGGCTGAAGCCCTAATTACGGATCAAAATGAGCGTTTAGCTCGGTTTTACCCAGGTTCAAGCTGTTCATCCCAGAAGTAGGATGCGTTTGCTTGAACCCAGGATAAACCAGGGGCACGAAGGCCCCATCCAATCTGTCAGTTTCAATTTAGCTTAGGGTGTATGAAAGGGCGCGAAGAACAACCCAAGAAACATGAAGAACAGTGGAGCAAAAAACGAAGAGCAAGCCTAAAAAACATGAAGAACAGTGGAGCAAAAAACGAAGAACAAGCATGAAAAATTGGAAAATGGAAACAGAAAGCAGTAAAAAGGGTGGAAAACTTACCAAAAGCAAATGAGGGGGGAGTGCAACCTCAAGAGCTTGACCGCAGCCTTCGAAAGGAATGGAAATGGGGATTGGGGCTCTGGGAACGTAATGGAGAGGTTTGAAAGTTTTGGAAGCTAGGGTTTGGAGTAGAGGAAGAAAGTGAATAGTAAAGGGTTTAGACCCTTCGTATGGGGTTTAATGATGGGGGGAAAAACCCAAACGGCGCAGCCGTTTGAAATTCGGGGTGTGGGGGACAGCTGGATGCACAACCCAATGACATGGAGCCACGTGGCATCGAAAACGCGGCTGTCAGTACGGCTGTACGACCCTTGACGTGACTGCCGAGGTGATGACCGGCCAAATTGGATAGCCCGGCGGTAGATATTTACCCAATCATGCCTGGCCCGGTGATGGTCAGCCAAATGGGATAACTCGGCGACAGAAATTTCCCCAATCATGCTCGGCTTGGTAATGGCACAACTCAACCGTGACTCGGTCACGACGGTAACCCCAATCACAATAGCTCGGATGGGGTTAAGGGCCAATTGAGAGGGGAGTTTTGCGCTAGATAGTACGGCCGAGCAAAGATAACCTTAAGCGTTACAATTTGACGCGCCGAGCGAATTGCTTTCGTTGAACGGCAGCCGGGATCGCTTTCATGTGATCGAAGATGTCGACCGGTCAACATCTTAGTGTGGCAGCTGGGTTGCTCTGTCGGCGGCTTCGCGATGGCGAATGTTAACCGAGCTGAAGGGTTACCCGAGCTAGATCGAAGCGTCGACGGCGGAATGCCCTAACCGGCCAAGATGAAGCGGTTCCAGGTGACCGAGATTGAAGTTAGAACGGTTGGAGGCCAATATGCCTCGCAACCAGGATGTCCTGATGAACCGGTCAGGGGTAGTTCGGCCGAGGTGGTTAGACTTTCTCCTGATCACGAGTCACAGGTCGGTGACGTATAGCACAATTAAGTGCACGTGATGACGATTTTCCACAAGTGTTAGGCCGGTCGTGGTACCCCGGTCAGGTGTGCCACTTTGGGCCAATGGCGTGAGGGAAAGGATATCTGTTCCACGCGCGCCTTAATACCGTTGGACAGTTCTATGTGTACTGGTGGAAGGACAAAACCTTTACACGCGTGAAGTGGTGAGAGGCGAGCACTGCCACCTGTCCAGGGAAGGACAGCAGAGGTAGTGCACGCATAATCTTGGGCTGCATGGCCAGCCTAGAAATACTGGGGAAGATGAACGTTAGAGGTATGTGAATTCACTCTCACAAACACTCTCCTTTGATTGTCTTCTTCCTTTGTGATCTGACTTGATCGTCGGAGGGTCTTTCCGGCACACCACCGCCGGACAGCTCACCATCTTTGTGTTGTAGAGATTGACGCCGCCATCTGAAGCTTGGCGTCCAAGGAGTACGGAAAGCAGAGGATATTTCGCCCCCGTACAGTGACGATGATGCTAGTAAAGACTAGATGCTAGGGTTTGAACCGATGATCATTTTCTCAAGACATATATATAGATGCATACATACAGACTAGTGTATATACAGATATATGCATAGATCTGACTTGTTGTGCACAGATCTGAGTCATCGAGATTGCAAAAGAGATCGTCTCTGAGTCTCTTTACTTCCATCGAGTCAGATTGGAAGGGAGGAAGGAGTTAGAAAACACGAGGAGGGTGAGGAAAGAGTGTTGGGTCAGATTGATGATGGCGAGGTGGTGGTAAGGTCGGAGGAGGAGAGATCGGGTGAAAAAGGGAAGAATGGAATAAATTTGAATTCAACAGGTAAAGACGTGTGAATCCAAATGAATGAAAAGATGCATGACTATGGATAGTTTAGTCATTTTACGAAGCATGTCCTTATGAACTTTATAATTTAGAGTGTGAACTTTTGGGTAAAAGAAATCTAAATTTAAATTTACAGACCGAACGATCAAATAAATATTTGTTATGAAAATCATGGTAGAGATATCGAATTAAAAAATTATTGATTAAATAAAATTTTAAGGAAAATTTTAAGAAATAATTTTAAGGAAAATTTTAAGAAATAATATAAAATTATTTAGATTATGAGGAAACCAAATTAAACTTACCTAAACCTTATATTAAAATAGGCAAATATTATAAATATTCAAAATTTTTGTAAGGGTCTAATTTTTCCTTTAGTTAGGGGTAGGGCTTACCAGTCCCTTGGTAGGTTTGTTTATGGATGCATCCGTGATCAGGGCTCAACAAGGAAATTGAACAATTCGCAAATTGAATCGGTTTGGACTAATCTGGTAGATTTAAGGTTATTTGGAATGTTCTAAATAAGTACACTTTTTATCTTTTTAAACTAAAAAGTTGATGAAAAAAATATGAATATTTAGGTTAACTTTTTGACTTTTTTTTTTTTTCGAAAAAATGTATATTAAAAAATTATATAAATAAGTGTATAGGAGAAATTAGTGGTGTAGCTCGTACAGTGCAGTGGGCGGATTAGGAGATAGGAAATGATTGTCTCATTTTTAGACTTGAATTGGACGGTGTTGTTCGCCTCTTGGGGGCCAACACGGGTCTCGTTTTGCTAATCGGAATCGTTCAATGTGTAGAACTCGTCGAGTATATGTTTGTAAAAAATCAAAGTGATCGGATATCGATACCTATCTGATTGTGTTAGTTTTTTTGTCAACCGTTAACTATAACACCATCTATTTTTTTTTATATAAAACTGATTTGATTATATAGTTAGCGATATTCGATCAACGTGACTTTTATATAGGCATATTGTACTCAACGAGTTTTACATATTAACGGTTCAGATTATAAAAACGAGACCCGTGATGGGTCCCCACTAGCCCAACATTACCCTCCAATTTAATTAATATATATAATTAATTTTCTTTTTTTTTCCTTTGACAGCCTAATAAGTGCACTTCCATCAGTGCTGTACCAATCACGTCAACTGGTTGGTTTGTATTAAAATATTGTGTAAATTAATTTTTTTTAATTTTTTAATTTGTGAATAGTGATAACTTTTTAATTTTTTTATAACTTTTTGACTCTTTGAATTTTTTTAGGATGCCAAACTAGCCATTAGTTTAGTTTGATTTTTTTAATTTGTGACATTATTATGGTTTTAAAAATTGGGGAATGGTGTCAGTAGATCACTTTTGGATTTAGGTCTACGGTTCCAGATTTAAATCGAAGCCGACCGTATAACTTAAATCATATATCTAACCTATTGATGCTGTTTTATAATTATTTAGCATAATTTTAATTTTGTAATTGTTGTGGCTAGGATAGAATGTTTGTTTGATAAGAGTTTTGTGTTTGCTTAATGTTGAATGATATATTTATTTGCTAAATGTTATGTCTGTTTAGGTTGGTTTGAAAATGAGCATGTTTATATTTTGAAAAATTATAACAAATTAATGTTGAATGTTTGCTTAATATTGTGAGTGTTTGAGAAGTTATTATTTTAGTAGATTATTTTAGTTTTTGATTATTTTAGTAGGTCAAAATTTTTATATTTAGAAGATAGTTGGAATTTTTTGTAGTTAGATGTGATATTTGTGAGAGAAAAAATGAAATGATTATGGATTTAATGTAATATTTTGTCTTATTGACTATTTTAACATATTTTGTTCTTTTGTGAATTTTAGCCCAAAAAATCAAAAAAAGTCTTTGCCAAACACCCCCATTATGTTTTTGCTTATTATTATTTTTGAAATTTACGATAAGTTAATTTAAAAAAAAAATATCATATAGTTTTTTTATGAATAAATTATGTAAAATTATAATTTCAAATCGAATCCAACTATATTTAATGTAAAATTATAATTTCAAATCGAATCCAACTATATTTAAATAGTTTAATTAAAGTTGATTCCATCATTATTTAATTATAAAATTTATAAAATTATAGGTAATAGTTTAATTAAAGTTGATTCCGTCATTTTAATAATTTAATTTAATTATAAATTTTATAAAATTATAGGTAATAATCACGATACAATTATAAGATGAACCTTTTTTGATTGAGGAAAACCCGTTTGAACCCGATTAGATTTGAATTGGAAGTTTGAGATCCGAAATAGGTGGTGTTTGGGAAGCAACATCTCAAATTTTTTATCTCATAAAAATCATTAAAAGACAAAAGTTTTACAAAATTAAAAAAAATACATCCAAATAAAATATGGGGTACTTACCAATTAGTCCTATTCACTAGACTTATTTATCTATAGGTCCTAACTAATAAATTTATCTAAAAAATTATTATAAAATCGATAAAGTTTCGATAAATTTATCACTATAAAATTATTTATAAAAAAAGATCGAAAAATTTATCTTTATCACTTAATAAATTATAAAATAGAACCTATTTAATAAGTCTCAAAATAAGTTACTATTGATAATTTACTTTACCCATAAAATATTACATCTAACTCCATAATCATTTCATTTTTTCTCTCATAAACATCACATCTAATCACATAAAAACTCAACTATCTTTCCAAACACTAAAAATTTTTTATCTCATAAAAATCTACATCTACAAAAATCTAAATAAAAACTCACTTCCCAAACATCCGCATATAATATGGATTGCCAGCTCTGTACTCTCTCCATCATCAAGCCTTTATGCTTTTTGGCGTATTTTCATTATTACAGAGTCCCAATCTATGTTTCTATTTCTTCAATCTTTGCCTGAGACCTCCTTTAACACGAGCGCGCACACACGTACACATACGGATACATACAGATTAACAGTGTCGTCTTCTCTCTTGCATAACCCTTCTCATCAAACCCTAAATCTCTCTCTCTCTCTCTCAATTTTGAAGCTTCGGTTGAGACACTTGTTCGCCATTGGCGATTCGTTCTCGAAGCACCGATCGAAAGGTGGAGAAGTTTTTGGCTGTGTTTAATAAATCAATACCTTGTTGAGAAGAATGGATTCTTGATTTGAAGTCCGTGAATAAGAATGCATTTCAATTCGGAGAAGCTCTGATCATCCCAATCATGTGGTTTTCCTTCTGGAGATCTAGAGATCGTTTCTCTTTGGATGAGCTCAGGTAGGTACTCGTCGCTTATTTTGTTCTTGTTTCAATTTCATGCCTTTCTAGGGTTCAATTTAAGTTCTCTTTCTTGGAAATTTAGACTGATATGATGCTTTTGGGTTATATTTAGCAGTGAATTAGACTGAATGATGGAAAATTTTTGGGGGTTTAGAGTCATATTGCGATGAAAAAGAGCACAGATCATCAATTCATTCAAAAATTATTATTTTTAGTTGATTCCGGATTTTTTTTTCCTCCTTTAATTTCTTTCGCCATGACGACTTGTTGTAAGTCTGCTTTATAACAGATTGATTTTCTTAACTTTTGCTATACTAGTTTCAAGCACAAAACTACAAGATTTTTGTGTTAAGTTTCTTGTTTTTTGACCAAAAAGTTTCGACTTTGTGCGTGGGCAAATCTCCATAAGTAGCCTTTTGTTTCGTTGTTATCTACAAGTTTGCATCACATCACTGCACTATAACTATAAATAAACGGTAGTGCGGGATATGGGGAGGGTTAGATGTACCCGCATGCGAAGTGGATATTTATGAGCTTTGAACGCATGACACACAGGTCAAAGTGGAGTAATCTTACCATTTCTCGAAGGCCGCCATCACTATTGAAATATTGGAGTCCTAAAGTATTGGAGGGAGAGGAGGGGGGGGGGGGGGGGAATAGACCAATTGTCAAAATTCCCTTAAAATTAAAATCAATTTTATCTGTATAGATTTTTTTAATTAAGTTGTGATAGATGAACAATATTGCATGAATATCAAAATAATCAACGAATCAATTAACGTGGATAACTCTTATGGAAAACTCTTCGAAAGGGGAAAAAATCAAGGTCCCAATCTGATTAAGAAGACATGATATACCAAAAAGGGTAACCAAACCCGTTTAGGAAAAGATGACACTGATTTTTGTGTTGGCAATCAATCCCCACTAAGGAGTGATCGATTGCTACCCAAAAACATCGCTAATGCCAAATTTGGTGATTGATCACCTAATGATTGCTGGCTATTGGATTTGAAACTGAATTTTAGCCTTAGCACAGAAATCGACACTCTTCGTGTTAGCAGCAAAGGGATTGGTTTCGCGTTAGAGATTGATTGGTTTTCCTTGGAAACAATCGCAATGCTTATTTTTCTAGAAAACTTTTTTTTTATTAAAAAAAATTTGTCAAAACCTTTTTACGATCCAATGAAATTAATATCTTTCATTTTAAATAAAACCCAAATTTACGAACCTATAATGCATTCTAATATGCATGAGTATGCCTGAGTGAGTGGGTAACTGAGTGAAGCTTGATAACGATGAAGTGAGCTGGCTGACGGCAACACCCTAATCAACTACCTACACATGAAGAGACATTCGACACACCATTACCTTGTGATTTATCACCTAGAAATAGCCAAGATACTATATCCGACTACAGTTTCCTCCTATGGCATTTGGAAAGACAAGAATTGCAAGGACCGCCCTATGCTACCCACAAACACATAACCATCATGTATACTTGCTCTAGAATGATGGCAACCAATAACTTGCATATTTTGTAACAATTTCAAGCACAATTCCTTGTGAGATGCATAGAGTGAGTACAAAAATGTAACAAGCATATATGTATAAATAGAAGTACTTAATAAAATGAAAGCATAACATCTGTGCTTCATTAATTCAAAGGCTTTTCAATACGTCATATATAAGCATGTGATGCACAAGGACTGAAAGCTTAACGCTACCATCCCAAAACAACCAAACCACCAACTAACTTTCTTTATCCCTGTTTGACACAAAATACTAAAGGAGTTAAGAGAGTGCAAAAAGGGATCTTGGACTAAAGCTAAGAGTCAAAATTAGGTCTCGTTTGGCATGTGCTTGTTTTAGCCTAAAAGTAAAAAAGTTACTAAAAAAATCAAAAAGCCTATAACCTATACCAAAAAGTCAAAGATTCCATTTTCTCTACTTTTTGCACATCTTTTCATAAAAAATCAAAAAATCATTCCAAACATACTATTTTTTTTTTGAACTTCATATTTTAGCCAAAAAGTTAAAAAGTTACTAAAATGTCATGTTCCCAAACGAGGCCTCAATGCAACAGTCTTGCTCCACTTGGCGGCAAATCATTCCAACCTTGTGAGTCATGGATTTGATTGGTGCCGCCTCTATAATATCAAAAAGAGTATCATAGCGAGTATTAGAAGTGCCAAATCGAGTCTCAAGGTGCTGCATGTATTGGACAACAGTGTTTAGAATAGCTGGAGGAGCATCAACTAGAGTGGAGCAATATCAACATGGCGGCGACGAGTGAATAAAAGTGGAATACCACTCTCTAGAACATGAGCATCACTCTAGGAAGTAGTCTGAGCAGTGACATGACGGATGTTAGCATTTACAGGCTCAACCGAAATGCAATGAATATCAAGATCAAGTAGGAAACGAGTGATCAATGTTCTGAATGGAATCCCGGTTGTGCTGAGCGAAATGCTAGATGTTGCACTAGGTAAGGGATGGAAGATCAATAGAATACCTGCATACAAAACATCACCACAAGATGGGCGAATGGTAGGTGTTGCAAGAGCTGTTGGAAGATGAGAGGATGACTAAAAGGGTGATCTAGAGAAAAACTGAGAAGAGGAGTGCCCCCTTTGATTTGTAAGTTCAGGGCATGCAAACTTGCATTGTTGCTTTTGGTAGCAAAAATTACACTCATTTGTAACAACATGGGGTTTTGGCGCTTGACTAACCTGAACAAGATGCGAAGGAGTAGTAGGAGGGAGAAAAGATTGAGGAGTAGCAAATACTGTTTATGAAGGGGAACCAATTTGAGCAACCTTGAGTTGACTCTTCTCAACAATATGTTAGTGTTTTGCACCAATGGAGGACAAATGTAACTTGTGTAAAAAAACATCATAGAGGGTCACAATCTGAACTCAGAGGGTCATAAAAAATTGTACCAATCTTTGTCTCTTCATCTACTATGCATAACTATCTATCCAATTGCTGCAAATTAGAGGGTTCCATAAGTGTTAACTGGTCCCAATAAGTTTCATAAAACTCCTGAATGGATTTGTCTTTTTGTTTTTTTATTTTTTCACTTTGAATGGACATCTCTAATTTATATTGTTTGGCAAAATTAGACTTGAGGTACAAAATTATCATGCATCAGGAGTCAACAATCAATTACGATCAAGGACAAGAAGGATCAAACCAAATGAGATCAACCAAAGATCTGGTCAACTACTAGAGCTAGAGACCAAGAGTCGTGAATTAGAGAGAAGGAATTCAATTGCAAAAAGGAACCAATTTGATCCAAAGAGAATTAACTGTTGGGGTTTAGGCTTGACGTTGAATAAGAGACCACAACTTGAGGTTGTGATGAAGAAGAAGAAAAAGACCACAAGCTTCAGGTCATGATGAGGAATTAAATGCGATGGGGGAGAGATGACTACGGTCTTGTTGGCGATAGTGCTAGGACTCCAGTAAGGGCACTAATACCATGTTACAAGAGAAAGAGAAACATCTTACTAATCTCCAAACTTACTCCCTCCAAATATATATATATATATATTTTGTCTTTCAAAAATAAGTAGAGAACAAAACCCTAATAATAAGGATTAAACTACCCTTATACTAGAAATTACAACCAAACCCAAAATGTAATCCAACCCTTACAAATACAATGTCCAAATGCCATGCGCAATGTTTGTTAACACAAAATTGCAACTAATGTTGGGTTGTATAGAATTAATTAATGACGTCATGGCAAGAGCATTCTTCATGTGCCATTTCTCACATAGTGCCCATTGGATCAAGGGATGGGAATCATGTCGTGTTGGTCATATTCATATCATGTCATCTCAAGTTTGTGTCATAATTCCTTTAACACACACCTTAGTAGAAATAACATTTAAATGAATACTAATTTAGTATTAATTTATTAAATGAGTTATCTATGTCAGTTTTGTGTTATGTAGGTTCGACACTAACCTTACCCATTTATTTATTGTGTTATATTGTGTTGTGTTGAAAAATGGTCAACCTTATCCCACTAACTTCGTGTACAGTTCATGTCGTGTAATGTGTCTTGTCGTGTTAGATATTCTGATCCCTAATTGGACCCTTAAGAACACTAATAAGGTTACCAATCATGGCATAGGTAGTAATAGCCAAACTAAAGGAACGTGATCAAACCAAATAATTAGTACCATCCAACTTAACAAATGTATAATTTGAAGAGATGAGTTATGTCCAAGAGTCCAAAGACGACTTAACCGTTTCTCCTCACTACCAATGTGAATTTTACCCTCCTCTGCCATGCATACAAAGGTGAATAGCACAATACCAGCACCACAAAAGGGTCACATGCTCACAAACCAAATTGACAAAGGCTCACGGTATTAAAGGAACTATGAGAAAGTTAGCACCTGAAGGAGAAAATCGCAAAGCCAAACTGTTAAGGTCAGAATAAATCCTCCAAGTTGCAAAACCTTCAATTGAGCATCCACTTTGCCAAAAAATGTCAAAAATCCATCAAAATCTTAGAAAAAAGATTAGATGATCCTTCTATAGGCTGAGTCGGCACCCCTGGAGAGAGGTTCAAGCTTCAAATTGACACAATGCCCGATTACCCAATTTTGCGGAAAACCAAAGAAAAATAAGGGAAAATGACCCGCAATGACCCAAAAAATTTAAGATTATTTATTTATTTTTTAAAAAGGGATGACCTAAATAAGTGCACTTTTTGTCTTTTTACGAAAAGAAGTGCAGAAAAGTAGAGAGGTGATGTGATTGAAAAAAGATAAAAAGATAAAAAGTGTGTACTTATTTTGGGTAACCAAACTTGGCCTTACAGAATTGAAAAACTGAAGAAAAATGATTGAATTAGAAGAAAAATTGAAGAACACTGATCTTTTGCTCTGATACCAAAGATAGATTTAGGAAAAGGATGAGGTAAAACATGGAAGAAAAGAGAGAAAATATTGCCCAAAAAGATGAAAGGAGAGAGTTGAGGTTAGAGATGGTAGATGGAAGAAAAGAGAGAGAATATTGCATGAAAAAATGAAAGGAGAGAGTAATGTTATGAAAATTGGAGATATCTATGAATAGGATCAAATGGAGGTGATGAGAAAGGACATAATGTTAGGTGAATTTGTGTTGAGGTGATGAGAAAGGACATAATTATCTTAAACTGAACATGACTATCTTAATTTAAATGGGGATATCTATGATTAGGATCAAATGGAGGAAACGGATTCTGTATCTGACCCGAATAGTTGGTACAAAGGCTTATTGAGTTGAGTTGAGTATCTCTGAACTTGATATGAAAATTGGGTAAGCAAATGGCAGGGTGATAATCTGCTGGAAAAGCTAAGCCCCCTTTGTCGATCACAGTACATTTTTAACAGTAACTTTCTTTTGCTATTAAAACTGAATCTTTTGAAGAACTCAGGATAGAATTTTGTTATGTTGACTATTTTCACAAATGTTTTAAATAATTTGACCAAAAGAGCAGCTGGAAAATGTGGAGATTTTGATGGGTTAGAGATGAAATATGGGTTGTATCTGCTCGTCTTTTGTTTTGTGTTATTTCTAACTTTCAAAAGTTAGGAAACAAGAATTTCATGCTTGTACATGTTTTAGAAAGAAATTGAAAACATGATTAGGACACGTGGACACGTTTTTTTATGTATAGAAAGGGAAAAAAAAATAAAAAATGGTTGGGGATTAACCTGTTTAACATCTTCTTCTCTCTCTGCTATTAATTTGTACCCCCATGATCTATCTCATTGGGTTTTCAACATTTGTCTTATTTTCCTGATTATTCTGCTCTATATATTGCATCTCATCACCTATAAAACTTGTTTTTTTGAGTACTTAATCCCTATCTACCTGTCTTTCACTTGTTTTATCTGCTTTTTTGATAGTCACTCTGTTCCTATGTAATCACTACCTGATCTGTTCATCTATCTTTTTTGTTTTCTTTTTCCCTTCTCATCTTCTCCCGCCTTTGTACTTTCTACTAAATTTGTTCATCAAAATGTGTCATCCGGTGGTAAATTAGAGCAAAACCTCCAGCACAGTTCTTATTGTTATTATTATTAGGATCTTAAGTATGTCATAAGGATGGTTGTGCTTTTCCCTTTAAACTTCTCTAACCGACAGTTCTATCCACTGCTCCACCTTAACAGGTTCAGTGGATCCTGTTAGGACCAGATTATGTTATAATCCTTGTATTTATGTAATCTTATATGAAATATTTTGAATTAATAGCTTTCAATCTTGAAGGTATTTGCAATTGTACATTCTTTTCTTGGTAGCATCTTTGGGCATCAATGATGTTGCTCCAAAATTGCAGCAGGATACTGCTGGGCTGGTGGTGTCTTGAAATTCATCTGATACATTGGATACGAGTACTTAATTTTCTGATCCTTCAAATTTGTAAGATCAATTTTTGTTTTACTGGATGCAGATATCTAACTGATCAGTTGATGAGGGTTCAACTTGTTAATGAAGTTAACAAGGTAAATATCATCTTTCTTTAATTTTAATTTTATTTTTCCTTTCCTTTCCTTTCCCCCTCCCCATTTTGTTAAGCCAGATGCTTTTACATCCATTTTTTCTGCACTGTGAATTTAATACTCTCATTCTCTATTTTGTTGTGAAGGATTTTGTCATTGAGGCACTGAGATCGATTGCAGAGTTGCTAACTTATGGAGACCAGCATGATTCGGCTTTTTTTGAGTAAGCTTCTAGGTTCTTAACATTCTTTGATACACAGACATGTGTGTGTCTTTTAGCATTTGATGCCATTTCTGGATTTGCGGTAGGTATTTCATGGAGAAGCAGATCATGGGGGAGTTTGTACGTATACTAAAGATTAGTAGAACTGTTACTGTGTCTCTTCAGTTACTCCAAACAATAAGTATTATGATCCAGAACCTCAAAAGTGAACATGCTATCTGTAAGCTGTGCAGTAAAAGAAACATTTTTTCTCAGCAACTTATTTTCTTCATTAGGTTTGAACAATATTGTTTACTTCTTCTTTGTGAATTTTTTTGCAGATTATATGTTCAGTAATGAACATATTAACTACCTTATTACTTATTCCTTTGACTTCCGCAATGAAGAGCTATTGTCTTACTACATATCCTTTTTAAGGTATGTTGTTACTACTTTAGTTATTGCTAAGGTATTCTTTAATTTTCTTATTGACTAAATTCTTTAGTTTATTTTGCCATTCTTTTATGTGATAATCATATTTCTTATATAATTGTTATCTGTTCTTTTTGTTGGCTGGCCATGGTTGTGTTCTTTGTGCTTTGTGAAGAGCAATTAGTGGAAAGTTGAACAGGAATACAATTTCTCTGCTTGTGAAGACGCAGAATGTAAGTTTACTGTAGTTTATTTATTGTTTTATTACTATATTCAGGCCTCGTTTGGGAAGCAGCCGGTTTAGCCAAAAAGCCAAAAAATTACTAAAAAAACTAAAAGCCAATAACCCATACCAAAAAGTCAAAGATTCTCTTTTTTCTCTACTTTTTGCACATCTTTTCATAAAAAGCCAAAAAGTCATCTCAAACATACTAGTTTTTTTAACATCACATTTTAGCCAAAAAGCCAAAAAATTACTAAAAAAGCCTATTCCCAAACGAGGCCTCAGTGTAATCATCATCATCATCATCACCGTCGTCGTCATCTTGATTGTTTTTGTTGTTATCATTATTTTCAATAAGCTTTCCTACCAGTATTTCATGTGACAATTTTGATCATAAAGTTGGTTTTAGTTTAGCTTTAGTCCCGCTTATTATTTCTGAATTTATTCAAGACTCAAGTCACTTTTTTCTACCACTTTTAGATCAAGTACAGTTTTATAGTCATCTTCCTAGATAATTAGATGACGCTAAGCTGAGATTTTGTTTTTGTAATTTCCATGTTACTAGAAAAGACATTAATGTATTTTGTATCAGTGGAGAAGTCTTGTACGCTTGCCAAAGGAGAGCCGTTAGTTTTCTTGTCTTGCATGCACAGGGAAAGTTCACTTTTATAGGAGGTCAAATCATGGAGGCCAGTTCACAGCTGGACATGTGATTAATCTTCCTTGGTTTCACAATTACGATACTGTGCCCATGATCAGACTGTGGGAGATGTATCATGGATTATAGCGGGTAGGTGTATGATAAGCCTTGAAGGTCATATTTAATACTATAAAGGTGGGTATAACATGTTCTTTGAGATATCACGAGTCTGGGTTAAAGCCCCTCTCTCTAAGATAGATCAAGGTGGCGTTACCTCAATGGGGTTGGCTGAGTGACGATCATTATTCATTGACTATAGCCTCTAGGTCACAAGTCAGGGATTTTGAGCTGAGATCCTTGGCCTACTCTAGTCTCGACCCAAGTTAATCTGGCAGCATAGTTCAAAATTAATTGTTGGATGGGAGTTTGCTTCTTAATTGATCGCTTGTAGGCAATACATTCAATCGATGGATGCAATTGGGATAGTGAAAAAGTTACTTGATCATTTGGTGGTGATTGATTCAAGGAGTTGCTCAATTGCTCATTGAGCAGGGTACTAGACGATTTCTTGAGCGATCATTGAAGGTCGATCAAGGAAGTTGAACATGTGGTTGCTTGATTGGTAGACCGTTTGAGGGGGGATCCCTTAGCTGGGCCAAGGAGTGTTGAGAGCGGGCACTGCATGTGCTTTGCAGGCTTGTTGGTTCAACCCAGTTGGTGTGGACAGGTGGAAGTATATTATTGGCTTATGTGTCACCTCACGAGGCTAACACATGGCATTTGCTAGCCCACGTGGTTGGCCCTGCCAAAATGGAGATTACAAGTTTGTTTGTAATCTCATTATTCAATAGAGTTGATTTTTTTTTTTTTTTAATGAGAAAAACTGGAATTTTTGCAGATTTTGAACTTCTATTTTGAGGCTATATTTTCACTTGCTTGGGAAACTATTTGTCTTTTGCACGTTGGAGGGTGGTTGTGGTTCTTTTGTTTGCTTTCATTGCTATTTTCAGCTTTCCTGATATTTTATTATTATTATTATTATTATTATTATTATTATTATTATTATTCTTATTTTTTACTTTTAATCTTTTGGGGGTAAAAAGCAATGTTCCAAGGAAGAGTTGAACTTCATGGATCAGGTGGTCAACATTTTCACAATGACGTTGAACATTGCCTCACTTGTCAAACCACACAACACCCAATCCTGTGATCTAGTGTTGGACTGGTTTCCATGCCAAGAATAGATTATACTTCTCAAATGAAAGTAATTACACCCTCCTTAGTCAGCTAGATATGTTATTTGGTTAAGCGTGTAATATTTAGGGCAAATTAGAATTACAAGTTGAGGAACCAACAGGGTCCTCACCAAGTGGATATGTATCGCTTTGGTAACTAAGATGCAATTAAGTGTCAATTTCATATTCCTCATCAAGAAATAAATAATTAATTGAAATGCTTATACAATGTCCCACTTGTTTTTAGCTATAGGTAAGCCATGCTTCCCCTCTTCTTTTCTCCCTGTACATGTGACACACATTGCTTTGTCATTATTTATTTATTTATTTTTTGGGTTTGTTTAGGATGAAGTTGTAGCTTTTCCACTGTATGTTGAGGCAATACGATTTGCTTTCCATGAAGAGAGCATGGTTCGAACAGCTGTACGTGCTTTGACACTCAATGTTTATCATGGTATGTGGCTATTTCCTCATCTAGGCTTACTTTTTTCTCTTTTTGTTGTTCATTATGCAAATGTGTAGCACTTCAAGTTTTTGATTTCACATTACCTTGCTTCCAGTTGGAGATGAATGTGTGAATAAATATGTCAGCAGCGCCCCTCATGCAGATTATTTTTTGAACTTGGTTAAATTTTTCCGAGAACAGTGCATGATTTTAAATG
Organism: Camellia lanceoleosa; assembly: GCA_025200525.1. NCBI lineage: Eukaryota > Viridiplantae > Streptophyta > Magnoliopsida > Ericales > Theaceae > Camellia > Camellia lanceoleosa. The sequence goes on from CM045761.1 coordinate 117,522,331, forward strand.
CATTGGTCTTGGATGCTTCAAAGTAAGAATTCTAGCTGTCTTTTTTATTGTGATGGCAAATAACATTTACTTGCTTTCTAAGATGTATCATTTGGTTTATGAGACAGGAACAGCGGTCCAGAATCAACTCCTACCATTTTTTCTGCTGTAGATGAAATTGAAGACAATCTCTACTATTTTAGTGATGTTATTTCTGCCGGGATTCCTGACGTTGGGAGGTTAATAACAGGCAGCATTTTGAAGCTTTTGATTTTTCCGTTGCTTCTTCCTTCGTTGAGGAGGGAAGCAGTTGATGTATGAATCTTCATTCTTGTCTCTCTCTATCATTTTTCCTTTTTTTTTTTTTTTTGGTAAAGTGTTTTGTTGCTCATTTATGGGGATGGGGTTTAGGGATGTAGGTGCTTTTAACTATTTGTTACTTCATTGTTTTAACTTTTAACTCAATATAAGAAACTTGCTATTTCTAACCTTTTTTGTGTCCTGTTAATCCAGGGAATGAAGATTGGGCCCGTTACTTCTCTGTATTTACTTTGTTGCATTTTACGCATAGTTAAAATAAAAGATTTGGCAAATACTGTTGCTGCCACTCTTTTCTGTCCTCTAGAAGCTTTTATTCCATGTTCTGAAGCCAAGCAAAATGGCCATGTATCTGGTTATGGTTTTCCTCATGAAAACCAAAAGCCAGACAATGACAATCATTGTCCCCCTAAGGTGCTTCATGGAGGTTTAATGGTTACCATACAAAACTCATCTAGTTCTTCAGAAATTCACTCGGAAGACGATGTCTTACAACATCATTTTAATGGTTCACAGTCCGCTTTAAGGTAACGTACATCATTACTTGCAGCTAATTTTAGATTGTCCTACTATTGCTCTTGTCAGCTTTAAGGTAACATACATCATTACTTGCAGCTAATTTCAGATTGTCCTACTATTGCTCTTGATGAATTAGTTAAACTAGATCCTTAATTATATCGTCTTCTAGTGAACCAGTTCTTTAGATCTCATCATAACACACTCGGACCATTTAGAAGCATGGATATAATGTTCATGCTTTCTGGACAACGTTCACTTCTAGTTTTGTACTCTTACATAAAATGATTTTTGTGGGGTTTTCTTTTAATTGTATTGTTGTTTTATTTGTTTCCCTTTTTTATCGTTTTTTTTCGTTTTTCTGTTTTGTTTTTTGTTATTTATTTCTTTATATTTATTATTTATTTATTTTAACTATATTCCTTTTGCACTTGCAATATTATGTTGGAGTTGGCCTTTAGTGCTAAATTTTAGGAGTTTGTGTAAGTCTAAACCCATAAATCCGTAAGGAGATCATGCTTTCCAATTTCAGCTGCAGATTGAAGATTAGATGTAGCTATGTTTTTTTATTTTTATTTTTTTGGACCAACAACAACAAAAAGAAAAGAAAAGAAGCTATGATTTAGATATTGGAAGTAAAAAAGTGTAGGCTTGATTCTTGAAGTATTGCTCATGCTTGCTTCCTACTCAACATTTGGTAACTGATCTTTATTAAGCCCAAATCTCATGCTAGGCACTGACCTCCTTCCTCATTCTAACCATGAAAAAAAATCTACGTGGTCTTTACAATATATCCACTGATATATTTGTGTATTTTTGAGTCCTTTCTCTGTTGACATTTTGTGCAATGTTTTCTAATATTTTATTAATTCCTTCAACTTATCCGAGACAATATCAATGATTTAATTTTTGCGAAGGTGACTGAGCTGGCTGATAGTGGTTATGAGGTAGGTGAGATATTGATAGTTGTACCAGGTTTGAGAAGACCGGCCTTGACACTTAAGTTGGAGAGGAAGGATATTTGTGAAGGGAGTAAGGTTAAAAAAGGAAAAAAGGGAGTTAAATAGACTTCAATGTGGAGTTAATTATAATGGGCATAAGGGGAATGAGGTGTTATATGGGCAGCTTGTTGTAAAGGAGAAGGTTAAGGGCAGGGTTGGTTTTAGCTAAGAGGTAAAGTCTTCTAAGGGGTAAAAGATCTAATTGTGAAGGAAAGATTGTACCAAATAAGCATGTCAGTGCTTTTTTTATTTGCATAGATGATTTCAAGAGGCAGTTTAAGGAAAAGAATCCGAATGTTAAATCTTTTGTGGTTATTGAAAAAGAGGGTGGAGATAAATGGAAGTCAATGTCAAAAGAGGAAAAGGCTCCTGTGATGGAAATGAAGCTTTATTAAGGCAAATCTGGGAAGTGGGGGTGATGCAAAGTATAAGAAGTTCATGGAAGGTTAAATTCAAAGAAGTGATGATACTTGGATATTGGTATGATTTCATAGAGAAACTAATAGAAATCTTCTATAATTATGTTCTAGTATTATTATTTTTATGTTTTCTAGGATTTTTAATGTTAGGGGTATTTTGGTAATTTTATATTTGCGGACATGGGTCGCATGGGTCGCTCATAGGTCGTCTTGTGGGTCAAGTTATTTAATTGAGTTTTATTTATATTTCTTATTTAGTCTTAAATTAGTTCTGGAAGTCTAAGATATTATATTAGTTTTTTTTTTTTTTTTTGTTCTAGTTGGTTTAGGAAGTCTCCTAATCCTATATAAAGTCATATAATTCTTATAATTGATAGAGATGATATTTTATAAAATGTTAAGAGTTTTGAAGCTTCTTTATGGATTGTGTGATGCAATCAAATCCTAGGTGTAATGCCTAAGGAATTCTAGGAGTGATTCCTAGACCTTTCTTCTTCTCCTCTTTCTTCTTCTTTTCTGTTTTAGTTTACTGTTCACGAGTTACTGTTCACAGCTTTATACAGCCCCTAAACAGTGCTAAAATCCCATCTTCAATGCTTAAACTCTTATCTATTTATTACCCTAAACAAACCCTACTTGTTCCCCATATTCTTATTGCAATTGTAGCCATAAAATCCAATTAAAATCAGTCCCAAAAGGCTAGATTTGCTGCTGTCCCTATTCGTCCTGCATCAGTTTGGTATCAGAGTTTAAGGTTTCGCCACTATGTTCTTACAAGGTGGGAGATCCTATGTGCCACAATATGTTATACCCCATAACAAAGAAGTTCCAAATTTCAAAGGAAGAGATGATCCTATGGTATTCTCTAATTGGCTTGTTTCAATTGAGGAATTTTTTGCTTGCTATGATTGGACGGATGATTGAAAAGCAAGATTTGCCAAGATGAAACTTGTAGGTTTGGCACAACTTTGGTGGTATTGTGTTGAAGAAGATATAAGAAGATTGGAATTGCTACCAATAAACACATGGCAAGAGATGAAAGCCAAGCTTCAAGAGAAGTATATACTTTCAAATAATCTTGTTGAGTCATGTGAGCAACTTGTTAATTCAAGACATGGCAGCACTTTCTTTGAAGAATATATTCAAAGATTTGAGGCACTTGACACTTGAAATCGAGTTGTGGAAGAATCCTGTCAAAGACTTACTAGATTTAAACCTGCATTAAGCCCTATTATGAGGCAAGAAGTGCCACATCAGTCAAGATATAGCATGGAGTACACACTAGAAGTCGTACCATAGCTGAAAGCTAGGTTAAAGATCAAAAGCTTGTGCAATTGAAGTTACAGGTGAAAGAGCAATCAAACCCTGCGCAAGGTAAAAGATGACCAGATTTTGAAGGATGACGATGCTCTTACTAATGATCCAAAAGCACCCCAAGAAGATCTAGTTATTACTAGAGTCCAAAGCGAGGAATTGGATGCTATGGAAGCTGTCGGGATTGAAGAATCAATGCAACCAACTGCTAGTGTTGAGGAAAATATGCCTTTAAAGCTATGTTACCTGAAAATGCTAACACCCTAGTGAATTATATATTGGTACGCACGTTCCGAAACATGATACACTTCTGTTCCAAAACGGTAAATTTAGGGATCCAAACAATCCCAAAAGTTTTATTTTTTAATATATTTCCTTAAATATTACCTTAGGAGAAAAAAAATCAAATATATGAACTAAAATCCAAGGTGAGTTAAGTTTTGATAAGATAAAAATAAAAATGGGTTATAATTTTCATAGAAATGATTTGCTACATGAAAATATATACATATATATTATTGGATACCTAATAGTTAAAAGAAAACTACTCTAGAAGTACCTTAAATTCTATTCCTATCGTATTACATTTAGAGCATGTGGTGTACCACATTCTCGTTCTCGTTCTCGTTCTTGTTCTCGTTCCCGTTCCTGTTCTATGTACCAGAATGATCCACGTTCTAGGTAACATAGCTTTAAAGCATATGCCGGAGTTACAAGAGGGTTGCAAAATTGAATTGCAAAACAACATTTTTGTTGAGAAAAAGATTGAGAATATGGAATCCGTGCCTATTGATGCAAATAGGAGCATTCAAATTGATTGTAAGCACTATATTACAAAGCCAAAAAAGAATAGAATGGATGATGGGGCAACTCAACAATTTGATCAATCCAAGGGTTCATCTTTTACTTCAATTGATTTCGTCATTCCAGATAAATTCAGCTTTAGAGCTGAAAATACCTTGTTGCTTTCATTGCTACCTCCAATAAAGAAGAAACGATAACTTGACCATTTTAATGTAAAGCCATGGATGCAATTTCAAAACCTGTGGATTCTTATACTCCAACACTTTAAAACTCGGGTTCGAGTTTTTTCCAAGGGAGAATGATGCAAAGTATAAGAAGCTCAAGGAAGGCTAAATTTAGAGAAGTGATGATATTTAGACATCGGCATGATTTTATAGAGAAACTGATAGAAATCCTCTGTAATTATGTTTCTATTTTTATTTTCTTATTTTATTATTATTTTTATGTTTTTTAGGATTTTTAATGTTAGGGGTATTTTGGTAATTTTATATTTGCTGACATGGGTTGTATGGGTCATCGACGGGTCGTCTTATGGGTTAAATTATTTAATTGAGTTTTATTTATGTTTCTTATTTGGTCTTAAATTAGTTTTGGAAGTCTAAGATATTATAGTAGTTTTTTTTTTTTTTTGTTCTAGTTGGTTTAGGAATTCTCCTAATCCTATATAAAGCTTTGTAATGCTTATAATTGATAGAGTTGATATTTTATGAAATGTTAAGAGCTTTGAAGCTTTTTTATGGGCTGTGTGATGCAATCAAACCCTAGGTGTGATGCCTAAGGAATTCTAGGAGTGATTCCAAGGCCTATCTTCTTCTCCTCTTTCTTCTTTTTTTTTTTTTGTTTTTGTTTACTGTTCACGAGTTACTGTTCAAAGCCGCATACAGCCCCTAAACAGTTCTAAAATCCCATCTTTCATGTTTAAACTCTTGCCTATTTATTACCCTAAACAAACCCTACTTGTTCCCTATATTCTTATTGCAATTGCAGCCATAAAATTCAATTAAAATCAGCCCCCAAAGGCCAGATTTGTTGTTATCCCTATTCATCCTGCATCAGGGGGTGAATGGTTTTTGGGTTCTTGGATTGTTGTATTTTTCTTTTCTTGTTTTCCTTCTTTTCTTTTTCTTAATTGTACAAGGGTTGTGTTGTGCCCTGGGGCATGTTCTCTAATACAAATTTTCTTCTTTGCTGATAAAAAAAACTCGTTTGAGATTATTCATCTATCTATACATATTTTCAAGAAATTGTGATATATTCCTTTTATCAATATTTTATTATGTGGTTCTAATACATAATTAACTACATTTATTGGAAAACTTGATGGGAATCAATTGTCTTTCTAGATTAACTTATTTTTTGGTGTCCAGGTTTCTTAGTTGTTCATGCTAGCATTTGGGGAAATGAGAATCGAATTGGTTGATGTATATAACCCCTAGCTTTAATTATGTTTGCACATAAATTTCAACCAAATTTTGGATAAGATTCCGGGTTTAATTGGCTAATGAGAACCTAAAATTTAAAGTCTTTAAACTTATACAAATCAAGTGACACGTGGAATCTACAAATTTCAGAAGACAGCACACTCAATCAAATGATTGCATATGCAGAGCTTGCCTACGGTGGTAACTTTAGAAAGATCAATATGATCAGTGAAGATACATGATGGGATACAATAAGGTTGCATTTAAACAATATTGTCATTTGTTCAAATTCAATTGAGGGATAATTAAACTGGAAGATTGGGAGTTAGAAGAAATATAGAACCTAGAGAATCATGAAATCTAAGGATTTTTATTTATTCAAGAGTGACAACTCTCAACACAGTGTGATGGCATGTTATAGGTAAAGGGTTCCAAACCCATTCATTGTACCTTTTAATTTTTTAATTTTTAATTTTTATTTTTAAGATTGTATTTAGTTTAGGGGCTTTAAATCTCCAAAACTGTAATGAAATAATTCTTTTATTTAAATTCTTTTTTGTCAATTTTTTTTTCCATTCTTCATTAATAATTAACGATCTAGAATCCAGATCGGAAATAGGAACCTACAATCTTATAATCAAAACTATTTTGTTTAGCAAATAGTGGATGTTGAATTTCAACATGTGCTGAGCTTTTCACGTTTTGAAATTTGTGTCTAAATTATGAACCAATTTCTTTGCTACTTCCTTGTTGGGAGTCCTCATATGCAACCATTGAATCAGTGTGTTTGACATTTCCTTTTTGTTAGAGGAGGACCCCCACCTCAATACAAAAATTACAAAGAAGATTGTAATAGAGAACGTGTTGAGGGGGCACAACCCTAGGACTATCAAGAAAAAATAAATTCAAAAAACAAAAACTAAAGATAACACCTGCCCTACACCAAACCCAAAAAGGCATAAAACCACACGTAACTAGTAAAATACATCAATATAGTGCCATCTTCACAAAAGGTTCCTTCTTTGCATCTCCATTTAGCTTCACCAGCTTTGCCAATAACTGTTGCTTAAGTTACTTTGGGATGCTCCTCTTTGAATTTTATTTTAAAGTCTTCCATAGAGACAAGAAAAGCGTTGCCATGCTTCTTGGATAATCTACTAGTTTCACCTGAAGACCTACCATCACTTTTTCCTGCAGTATATCTCCCCTTCAAATGACCATCATAATTTCTTTTCGGTATGTTGTTTCAGGTAGTTCAGAAATGAAAACATTTTGGAAACATTTTGGAAAACATAAGGGAAAATGATAAAAGAATTTTAAAACTTTGAAAATGTTTAGTATCAACAACTAAAGTTGTTATAAATGTTAATACATTATTCTCTATAAGTAAATAATTGCAAATGTTGAGGTCTATGAATATTAGAAACTCATAAACAAAAAGGTTAAAGGCTTAGCTGGAATAGGGATTTACCACCGCTAAAAAAAAACATTAAAAATGAAAATTCTAGTAGTAGTAGGGATGAAAAAGGAAAAAAAATGCACTTTGCGCTTGCAGTAACAAAGAAAGAGAATAAGTGAGTTGATTATGCTTATTTTGTCTTCTTCTTTGTATCTCTACTTTTCTCGTTTTTAGTTTCTCATGTTCTCCAATAAATTTAATATTTTTCTTATTCTCGCAATTTTTTTTGGGGGATAAAAAGTGGCAAATAGAACATTATCGAATATTGTTAATAGGTATAAAAACAACGCAATGTTTTGGTAAGTTTCATAGAGCTATGGTGCATTCAGGAATGTTTGGTATGTTTCGGGGGAAACATTGGAATTTCGATACTCTACTATTGTTTCATTTCAATTTCCTAGGAAACAAAACATTTCTGTTGTTTCTATGGAAAAGAAATGAAAATTTGTTCTTTGAATAATAATAAATCCTTTGAAGCTCCCAATCATTTCTAGTAGGCAATCACTACCCGTTGTTTAGAAGCCTTTTGTATCTCACTAGATTCCTCCGGTGCAGGATCATTATTCGTACCTTCATCAACCAACTTTATTGCATTGGAAATCACATGTTCAATTCGATCATGTTTAAGACAATCTCCATAAACATTTTTAGTGGTGAATTCCTTAATGTTTCCGCTTAATCTATCATCCTCCTTGAAAACTGGAACCATTAACATCAATGTCAAATGATATGTCAACCGAATGTCTTACACTATTCACTTCCCCACTCTGTACTTCGCAAGTAGGAACCTATGAAGCAAGGTTACAGGTACAAGTACTGGTACTAGTACAATACGGGTACATCAATACGGTAAAATTCAAAAAAATAAGGTACGCGTACGGCTTGGTACACTTGTAAAAAAATATTTATTTTTAATTTAGAGTAATGTAAAAATTAATTAAATAGTTTAATTTGTTAAGGTCCAACCTACAATTAATATTTAATGCCAAAAGTAAAGATATAAATCAAAATTAAGTGTCAATATATTAAATAACTTACAAATCATAGTTTAATTTTAAAATCATGCTAAGCATAAAATAAAAAATAAAAAAGAAATCTAGTGAAAGGAGTTTTATTTCTGTAGTAGAAAAAAATATTGTTTCAATTGAGGTACGGTACGTCTTGGATATATATTAGGTACGTTTAGGTACGTCAAAAATTAAGAAGAAAATATTTGGATACGCGTTTTATGTACCCGGTATATATGCAGAAGTACCATATGAGGTAGCATACGCCGGTAAGTACCCGGTACGGGTAAGACATGTTTTTTGAAGTACCCATGCTTCATAGGAAGCCACTAAAGGGATTGTTTCCAAAATTGGTGCCCCACTCTTTATCACTGATGACCCAACCCCCAATTCTGAGACCTCCTATGCTTCAGGCTCCTCTGTCGCAGAAGCTCGTCCGCCAAGATGCACTCCAACCAACCTAGTCTCCTCCTGTGTTACATGGACTCGCCACTTTGGGGTGAAGTACCCGTGTCGACACGACACGACACGGGTGCGGGTATGGGATCTGTGTCGGATTCGCATGGTCTCTCTCGACACGTAAAAAAAAAAAAGAAAGAAAGAGAGAAAAAGAGAACTGGTCATTCGAAGCGAGGAAGAGTCGTTGCTTCGACTGTCGATGCTCGATCTCCATCTCCTGCTGTCTTCTCGCGATCTCCTTCTCTATCTTCTCTCTCCTCTCTCGATCTGTCGATCTCTCTTCCTCTCCTTTCGTCTCTCGATCTCGATCTCGATCTCCCTCTCGATCTTCCTCTCCTTTCTTCTCTGGCTTCGCTTTTCTTTCCCTCTCTCTCTCTGTCGTTCCTCTGTCTCTCTCGTATCTATCTATCTGATCTATAATAATAATAATAGTTTATATATAATAATAATAATAGTTAAGCAACTGAATAATAAATAATAATAACTATTATTATATATTATAACTATTATTATAATAACTATTATTATATATTACATAATAATTATTATATATTTATGAGATAATATATATTTATATATATTAATAAAAAAATAAATACATGTATGTAAAATAAAAAAAAAATTAATTGGAACACATTATTTAAAAAATAGAATAAATAAATAAAATAATTAATGTATATTAAAATAAAAATATTTATAAAAAAAATTAAAATTTTGCCATATCCCTATCGTGTCCGTATTCTCATTTTTTTAGAAACTGTCGTGTCCCGTGTCTGCGTTATAATAAATATATATATATATATATATATTTTTAAAAAAAACTATTTAACGTATCCCCGTACCCGTATCCAAATTTGGACACATATCCACGTATCCTTAATTTTTAATTTTAAAGTGTCCGACCCCTAGATACGCACCCGTACCGGATACTCGTACCCGAGTCCGTGTAACTTAGGTCTCCTCAAGGTCAGTAGGATCCCCACTATGCAAATGTCCATAATCCTCCACCTTATGCTTGAAAAACATCAACTCATCAACCATTGCCTGCTGCAATATCTCCAGAAATTGTCTCATCAGCCGTCTCCAAAACTCCAAATCATTCCTTTGGTAGTACGCTTAGTCACCCCTTCTAGAACTTCCCCACTCACCTCATTTTGGTTGCTAATGGAAAAAGAAGACAAAGCCAAAACACCAGAACAGATCTTAAAACTGAAGACATAGATATAGTCATTAAAAAGACCAGAGATTGTTAAGTTAGGAGGTGCTGTAGCAAGTTAAGTGGGAAATCCTCCGTGGAGTAATCTCCTCTCTTAAGTTTTGTTTACTGGAGCATAGGAGGAAACCGGGTTGGGTAGGTGAGCGCCATTAGTGGTTCCAACGTGGTGCCGGTGGAATTGGAAGTGATAGTGGTGGAGAAAGCGAAAGTGGAGGAGGTGATTATGAAAGAACTTGGAGAAGTAGGGCATGCTATATATGCAGTGTAGTCCTGACCATTTCTAATTAGTCTCACCATGGGGGTGGAGCAACTTGAGTTCACTGGTTGAGTATTTTGAGAGCAGAATTATTGTGAATTGACAAGATTTGGAATAGTAGAGTGAATTCTGAGGTGCCCATTTTTTAATGGTTGTTTTGGGGTTCCAGCTGAATCCAGGCATCATGAGCGTTATTATCTTCTTCTATACTTCTATACTATTATACATGTGAAGGCTAGAGTTGGTATTGATGTCTTATTTTGTGGTTTTTCCTAAAATAGCCCTGTAGTAGTTACATGGGTAGTTATGCCCTAAATCTATACTATTATATATGTGAAGGCTAGAGTTGGTATTGACATCTCATTTTTTGGATTTTCCTAAAATAGCCCTAAAGTAGTTACATGGCCATTACGTGGGCAGTTATGCCCTAAATTCAGGTTTTTTTTTTTCTTTTCTTTTTCAAATATCTTAACTTTTGATCCTTGCAAATTCATTTTCATTTTCATTTTCAGATTTTGAATTCAATCATACAGTTTATAATCTTATATTTCTGAAATAAAATAATTATATGTGCACACATCGCGTGTGCTGTCACTTCTAGTTGGCATCGAGTGTCAGGCTGGCAGCACTTGTACAAGTTGGTCAATCAGTGATGAACCTTTTCTGTGGTCATGTTTGCATAAGAAAGCCAATGAGAAGTCGGCAAATAGGTCAGTCGACAAACACCTTGTATGTCGTTGCTGTGGAGCAATATGCAAGGGCATATAAGTAGCAAGAAATGATATGGAACACTCAAAAGTAGGGACTTCATCCTTACCAGACCGCTCTCTTTGTATAATAGCTTTTAAGACACTAACAAAGTGACGCTGGAAAGATCGGTATTGCTTCAACAGACATGAATTAATTCATTGCCTTCAGGCCATGATCTGACAACGACAATTTGTCTGCACATATATTTATATACTTGAATGCCTCTTTTTCCAATTTTTTGCGATGTTAAGGAGTGTAATCAATAACTGTTTCCTTATTGAAATTGTAATTTTTTTCATTATTGACATTCTGCTGTGTAGGGAGGCTTTGCTTTCTTATATTACCAATGGTGATGATGTTCAAGTTTTGGTTCCTTGAGCATGTTGGCTACATTGTTACAAACGAAAGGTTATATATCATTGAACTTATTGATCGTACTTTACTACTACTTATACATCTGTTTTCTTATCAAATTTCTGTGTCTGGAGAACTGGAGGAATCAATGTTAGATGGCCTTTGAAGTCTTCCAGCATAAACAACATAAAAACTCTTGCTGGTATGTTGTAGTGATAATTATATTTCTCATTTTGTATTAATGTCCTGTGATTCCAGTGTGCTTAAGATTAGTTTGTTATTAGGTGGAGACGAGTCCTCCTCTACCCATGTTATTTGGTTTTCAGTCTGAGGCTTGGCTGCTCGATATGTTGCCATTCTTAACTCTGTTGTTTGTTGGGTGTACTGCGTAACCTCACCCCTCCACCATAATAATAATAAAAAAATACAAAAAAAAAAAGAAAATAAAGAACAACAAAAGAAAGTAAGAAAATTTGTGCGCGCACACGAAAAAAAGGGAGAAGATATTTTTATTTTATTTCATTTTACATATCCTGCCATGTCTTTCACTTCTTTGTAAGTCTTTAATAATTTCAATCGTCTTATATAAGGGAGAATATTTTATGATCTGAGTGTACAAATCGTGACTCTTTTGGGCTTAGATTTTTTTTTTTTGGTTTTTGTTGTGCTTGTTCCATCTCCCCACTGTTTTCCTTTGTTGTGTTTTGACTTTCTGACACTAACACCAATGAAGTGTCCATGCTTCTTAGGTTTGGCTTACTTTTCATCTTTTGGATTCTCCTTTTTCAAAAGTCATTTGCTGGTTTATTTGTACATCTAGGGTTTTTTTGGTGTGTTTTCACAGTTCTGTATCTGAGGGCTTTCTTTCTTTCATATCAAACAGCTCTCATTGTTATCTCAACCAGTTTGTTGTTTGTTATGATTTCTTCTCGATTTGCAATGGTAGAGGTTCTTGGTGGATGTCTTTTTCAGAGATAATTGAAGATAGGTTGTCGAGGGAGGAGCAACATTGGCTTGAGGAAGAAGCATGGTGGAAGGTTTAACTTGATTCTTTCTTAAATTTCAAATAAGCTTTGTTTGAAGGGGAGTAATATGGGTTTGGTGGTTAATCAAGTAAGGTGGTGGGGGCAGCGGAAGAGGTGACTATGGAAGCGGCTACTGTGGAGAGTAGGAAGGTGGAAGAGGCGATTGCGAAGGTTGTAGATGGAGCAGGAGATTTGGAGGAATAGATGTGCAAAGGGAGTAGTGGTAGCGGTGAGGCAGCTCTTGATGGTTCTGTGGTGGTCAAAGATGGAGAAGGGGGTTAGGGGAGGAATGATGAGAGGCATTGAAGGGTCACGTGTGCTGTGGGAATTCTCTAGAAGGAGATGTTTGAATTTCAATGAGAAGTGGGGGAGTAATCTAATTATTAGATGGCTTTATCCAGTGAAGCCACGTGGTGGTAATCAGACGATTTATGGATGTGTTTTTTTAGGCTTGTGGATTGCTCATAGGGTTTGTCCATGGGCTATGAGAGGTGTATTTAGGGCAATATTCTGAAACTCGGACTGTTAGCCAAACCGGAAAAGTGACCATGTCAAGGGTCACTGGTTCAACCGTCGGGTCAACCGGTATTGAACTGTAATGTCATAATTACCTAATAAATATTTTAAAAAATTATATTGAAGTACAAAAATATGTATTAAAATACATTCATTTAAAATATTTCTATATTTTAGGGTATATATTTACATAAATATATTTACCAAATATATATGTTTATACATCTATTTTTATATTGATATTGTTTGAAAAAATGTTTATTATGCTAGTGTTTGAGAGTAAATAGATTGAAACAATAAATAACATATTTACAAGGTGGAATAATGGCCAAGTAGAAATAAGCAGGCTCTTTTGAGCTTGAGGTTCCGTGTTCAATTATGAGGACAGGCTTTTTCCACACCTGCACCAAGCGTATTTGAGTGCGCAACAGTTTGGCCAGTTTTCTTCAATCGGTGCTGGGTCGTGCGGTTGGCCGGTTCAACTGTGGGTTTATCCGGTTTAGCCAAACGAGGCCAGGTTTCAAGGTAAAACGATTTTGAGGGTGTATTTGAACCGGACCTTAGACTAGTTGACAGGTCAACCGGTTGAACTGGTCGGTCCAATCCAGTTTTTAAAACATCAGAGATAGGGTTGGGCCTGATGAATCATTTTATGATTTGGCCCAGACATCAAGAATATTTTCCAAAATCTCCTCATTTAATAATTTAAATTTGAAAATGACTTCTAGATAATCATTTTTCCAAATTCTTTCCACTGATAATTTGACATAATGATTTTCTATTTATCCCTTGATGATTTGTTGATTAGTTGAAATATAGTGCCTTCTTCGTTGTTTCACTGCAGCAAGCTTTGGTGGGTGAGGGCTCAGGTGAAGAGCAACTTTTTTCTTCGGAGAGTAGCTCAATGAAAGATGGAATCGCTAGTGAACTAGATAGCTATTTACAAAAGCTAAAGGTATCTATTCTGTTTCTGGCATGCTGCTCCTCTCCCTCTTTGCAATACATGCTGCTAACCCTCCCTTTAGTGTGGCTGCTCATTCTCTGTACGTCTTAACCATAGTTACTCTCTTTTAGTTAAATCTGTGATCTTGGTTGGCAAACAAAAGTTGTTTACGGTGCTTGTTTCATTTTACTGTTGCTTAACAGTTTCAGGAAGAGACCACTTCGTATTCTGTTCTAAAGAGCTGGAGAAAACTTATGCCATGCGTATAATCACATTACATAATTCACTAATTGGCTGATCTTGGACCCAACAAAGTCTTAAGAAATATGTTAAAAGCTAGAATGCTGTATTTTCTTGGCAGTGCGGGAAGACTAATGTCTGAGCAAAAAGTTTGTCCATTGTACAAAATTATTATTCTAAGCAAATATTTCTTGCCTTTCTTTTCCCTTAGTTTGATGAAATTATATGTTTATCTAGTCAATGGTGACTTACCTTCTTGATAACATACCAAAAGGGTTATCCAACAATTTCCACCATGCCTTTTTGCATAGAGTTGCACATGGTGAATGGTGAACTCTTGACATTTGTTTTTGTTGTTGTTGTTATTATTATTATTATTATTATTATTATTATTATTATTTGAGGGATGCATAGATGACTAAATATCCTCTTGAGGGCATTTTGGGCATAATCAAATAGTTTTTAATTGGCTATGTTCGCTCCCACATTCATTTTTCTACTATATCCAACTTATAAAATCACACTGTAGTAATAGTTAAGTAGTTAAGTGTATACTTGGATCAATGTTTGTTTCTATTACTCTCTATATGTTTGGTGAAATTGAAAAGTTGAAATAGCAATATTAATGTGTTAAATTTTGAACTTGTGTCAATTGGAAAATAATCTGTTTGTGCATGCGTGTATGCATGCAAGCATGGTGTGTGTGCATTTCTCATTTTGTTGGTTATATCTATGGTACTAGATGGAGACATTAATTAACATGGGAATCCAAATTATGGTAGGGGTGAGAATTTACCGCCTTAACTCTTTTCATTCAGACCTACAAACTCCATCTTTAGATAATGAAATAATGTTTTCTGTTTCCTGCAAAAGCCAGATATCATTTTTGTAATAAAGAGTTCACTATAACCTATGGCCCATTGAAAATATGGTCGGTCTGTCTCTTTGACTCTCAGTCTGGAAGTCATTCTGTAAGTTATTAAGTGAATAAGGGAATTGGAAGGCAGAAGCAAGCATTGAGATCAAGCTTACTGCTTGCCTGCTCTAGCGGAGTCCAAGTGGTTTGTTAAACCACCTCTATTTTGATCATAATTTTCCTTTTGTATAATTCATGGATGCTTTGTTATTTATTTGAAGCAATAAAAAAAAACATGATATTTTAATTTTCTGTTTTTTTAAGAATAATATGTGCAAAAGGGTTTTGATCCTACAATTTCATATGATATAAATGTTTTTTTTCTGGAACTTATCATTACACTTAAATTGGTCCGGGCGAGAGTTTCCCTCTCACCTGGGTGTTTTCATATGTGCCACACTCATAGAATTTGGATGTCATTGTTGTCAATATTTTAGTGTTTGTGTAGTGCTATCATTTTGTCATAAAGTTATTTTATTTTTCCTTGTATGTAATTCTTGCGTTATAATTTTCATATTTTTTTTCCCGTAAGTTTCCGAGTACCCTAAAATGTTTCTGGAATTGTTATGGTGTTTTTATTTGTATTCCTTTTCTATTACTGAATAATTTGTTAGCTCGTGAGGGCAAACCTCCCCGCTCACTGGAATGTTGGATTGTTTTGAGCTCATGTCAGCTTGGTTACATTTGGCTGTTGTAATTTGTGGCAGGTTCTCTTATCGATGCAAAAGACTGGCATCAACTTGTTTAAAACTTAAAATATTTCAATTGTAGAACTTTTACTGAGCAAGTCTAAATTTTATTGTTGTTTTTTATTTTTATTTTTTATTTTTTAAATAATTGATAAGAGAGATATTATTAAAAGAAGAGATGTAAACTACAAAGAGAAAAAGAACAAGATATCCTCCAAAAGAAGAAAAAGAAAAAATAAAACAAAATTACGACCTGCAAGTTTAGTTTATTGTTCTATGTATAGTTGTGTAAATTTTATCTAATAATTTCTAGTGTTATTTTTCTTTGTTATTAATTTCCTTATTTTTTTTATTTTTGGCTGTGAGCAGGATCAGTATGGATTGTCATGTTCTTGTCCAGAAGTTGGAGTGAGCCCTCGTGTACACAGATTTCAGGTACGCTTTACATCCAGAATCAAGTTTTACGATTGCTCTTTTCTTTTTTCCTTTTAGTTTTTGTTTATTATGTATTGATTCTTTCCATCTTCCATGTTATTACATGTTGGTGTGGGAAGCAATGATTAAAAAGCTTGATGTGTGCTTAAAAATTAATGAAGAGTAAAAAGAACCAAGATAATAGGCCGGGAAGCATAGGAAATTACATATGGCTATGGGTACTTTGGCACTTACCTACTCAAAAAGATTCATATACACCCCTCTAGAATCGAAGTTTTGTATGACATGTAGAGGACTATGACTTGGATGCCAAGTAATCTTAATTGGACCATGGTGAAGTCTAAAAAGGTTTGGACATTTTGTCAAACTAATTACAGCCATTACGTATCTTACTAATTTGGCCAAGCAGTGTGAGTGATAGTGTTCGGGATGTCTGGGAAAAGCTGATCTGGAAAGATGGTAGGTGCTCAGCTGGCAACGGACCATGGGAGGCTGAGGAGAGCCAAGGGCATTCTTAAGAGAGAGAGAAGATGGCAGTGGAGGGAGAGAGCCTTCCACTTTTGTTAGAGAGATTGATAAAAATGCTTTGTTATGTTGTTGATGCAAGGGGAGGATCCATTTTATTGCGAGGTCAGACTGTTTATCTCAAATTATGGTGGACAGGTGGTTTGATCCCCTTGGTTTGATAAACAAAGGTGTTCTTTAAGTTAATGCCACTATAAAATGTTGGCAGATGCTTTGACTAAGCTTTCATGGCTTCAATCCCAGTTATCTGAGCTTGAGATTTTCCAATCACAACCTCCAATTTTATTGTGTCGAACTCGGTCTTCCATGCTCATACCAAGTGTGCCAACATTGATTTCCATCTTGTCCAAAATTTAGTGGCTCATAAAGAACTCCAATCTCAATTCATTTCATCCCAATTTCTTCGAGACAAGCTACAGATCTGGACCTTGGATCCTCCAACTTGAGGGGGCCTCTAGAGATAATATTTGTTTGTATTTTTCAATATTCAAGGCTATGTTTGGTTTGGTTTTCATAAACTTGTTTTAGAATCTTAAAAAAAAAAAAAAAAGACTAAAATTTAGTATGTGAAAAAAATGAAAAAAATCAAAATTACTTATCTTTTTTATTTAGTTTTTTCTTATTGGAGGGAAAGAATAAATTCTAAAAATTCAAAATAATTTTTTTGTCTTTATTTTTGTCATACATTCAGAATTTTCTTTTCAGAGAATGAAACCAGATATTCAAAAGTGTTTTATCTTATATGTACACATACCAAATTGTAACAACTTCCATTTATTTATGAGTATTAGACTCAGAACCAACGTGTGTTGAGAGAACATTTTCAAAAAATAGTAGCAGCAAGTAAAACTAGTTGTTTCCTAAAAATGAGGTGTTTTCAGAATAATTTTACAAAAATAGATTTTGGAACTAATTTTCAAAACCAGCTTTTTGTATTAATTTTTCGCTTTTTTCTCTAAAATCAAATGCATTTAAACTTTGAGGTCCCCCCTTCTGTTCTTAGTGTTTCTCGAACTTTCTTGATATGTTTGATGTGTGGAAGAGAAGCTTGAGTAGACTTTCCCATTACTTTCTCTTGTGGTAGTGGACATAGGAGCCTCGGTAAGCGATTCTCTTAGGAAAGATGGTACTTGTTTTTTTTTTTTTTTTGTGTGTGTGTGTGTGTGTGTATGGAGATATTGTTCTCTGGAGAGAGATGAATGTTTGGGAGTTGGGGGGAGTTAGTGGATTTTCTCAGGTTTCTTCATGCTATTACTCATATTGGAGAGGGTGAGGATATTTTGAGATAGCATTTTGAAGTAAAACTTTTCTATGAATTATTGGTTGGTCATGAAAGTTCTTGGGATTTGGATATCTAAGGCATTGTCCAAGGTTGCCTTCTTTTGCATTCATGGATGGTGACTTATGGTAACATTCTTACTATTGGTAATTTAAGATGAAAATTCATGTTTATTGGTGTTGCTGTGTAAGCAATATGGGGAATTAAGCATCAAAATTTCATTTTAGTATGTTATTTCGAGTAGTTTGGAAATCGAAACATTTTGAAAATATTTTGGAATGTTTCTAAAACATAAGGGAAATGATAAAAGAATTTGAAAATGTGTAGTTACAAAAATTAAAATCTATATAAATGTTAGTACATTCTCAATTATTAAATATAATTGCACATGTTGAAGTCTATGAATATTAGCTCATAAACAAACAAGAGGGTTCTAACTTGCGATAGACATTGCCAAAAAAAAAAAAAAGAAAAAAAAAGAGGCTAAATTCTAATAGTAGTAGGGATGAAACTAGAAAAAATTACTTCGCACTCGTGGTACCAAAGAAAGAGAATAAATGACTTAATAATTCTTGTTTTATATTATCTTCTTTGTCTTTACTTTTCTCGTTTATTGTTTATTATTTTCTTGAATAATTTCAATTTTTTTTCTCTTATGATCACATTTTTTAATAAAAATTTTGACAAAAAGAGACAAATAAATATGACCATCGTCACCTTATTATTTCGTAGTGTTTTGGTGCTATTTAGAATGTTTCGATGGAAACATTGGAATTTCTGTATCCTACTACTATTTCGTTTTGGTTTCCTAGGAAATGTAAATGTCTTGCTATTTTGATGGAAAAGAAACGATTTTTTTTCCCTCCTTTGTATTGAATTGATCAATCACTTTATTATTCATTGAACGGTGGCTAGAGTTCTTTGGGCCATCACTCTTGGTGTGGTTTGGTTGATGTGCGTTCTTTCTAAGAGCATTTTGGATCACATCTACTCTTGGATGGGGATTAGAGTGGGGTAGAGAAAGAAAAAGGCTTTAGGCCTATATGGATTGTTTGTGGGGAGTGCAACTGGATGATAGTAAGAAGGAACTGCTTTTGAATTAAAACTAGAATTCTATAGTTGGTTCTCGAGCATTGTTGATCGAGCATTGACTGAACCAATTTTTGAATTTTGTAGACTTTTGAGTAAATAGTTATGCATATAATTAGCCGTTTTGCTTATTGTTTCTTCTAGTGTATGGCACTCCCTTGGTGCTTTTTAATAGAATCTTACTCATAAAAAATACGTATGTACTATTCCTTTATATCAAGGATGAAAATTTCAGTCAACTTGGAAAGGGAAACATTTTGGAAATTTCTAGAAACTCGAGGAAAATAGTATTTATTTTTTTGAAAATATAAGAAAAATAGTTGTAAATAAAAACTAAAGTATATCTATATATATGCGTTTACAAGCTCAATAATTAAATAATTATACATGTTTGAGGTCTACACATTTTGTAAATCAAGTGCGAATCATGGAAGTAATTGTGAATTGCCTATATTGTATATCATATCTTTTATTTTAGGAATTTAGAATGATAGTGATTGTGTAAATAGCGTATTTCCTTTTTAGTCTTAGGGATTAGAGTTCTATATAAGATGATGTACTCTTTGTATTTTAAACACAATTGAATATACAGATTCTTTAGAAATCTTACATTTGCGGCGCAACCTTCTCTAGTTCCTAGGTCATTAGAGTCGTATTCTCTATCGGAATCATGATCGTGTTTCCTGGCTTTGTTTATCTCCGACATCGTAACTTCTCCTCTCTGGTTCGACAAAGTTCGTGACATCCCTCTCTGTCTCTCTAGGTTTGACTTGAGACTTTGGTTTGACTTTTGGACTTTGACTTCTGGACTCGTGTGGCTTTCGTTGGACTTCAACTTTTGGTTGGTTGTCATCATCGCGTGGTTGGGTCCGGTCGTGAGGGTTTCTTTCTCTCTCTCTCTCTCTCTCACACACACACACACACACACACACACACACACACATATTTGGGTTGACCCACTTTTGTTCATTCGTGGCTGGTTGTGTCCCCTATCTAGTACTATTTTTTTTTTTTCTTCTTTTTTTTGGTTTATTATAGTTTGGTTGTTTCTGTCCCCCTTTGACTTTGGTTTATTATACTTGGACCCATCAATTCTGTAACTTGTTTTATTACAATGTCGGATACCAAAATCTAAGCCATCACATGCAAATTCACTAGTGCCACTTATGCTTATTGGGCCAATGTAAAGAAGAATTTTCTTCTTGGTCTAAAAAAATGGGGCTATGTTTCTGGTTCTATTCCTTATCCATCGGACCTAAAAGAAGAAGGATATCTGACTTTCTGTGATACTTGGGATTGTGATAATGCCTAAGTTCTGACTTGATTTCATAATTCTGTTGATGACCATATTAGGATGATGTTTTCTAAACACAGTACTGCCAAGGAGATGTGGGATTATTTACAGAGTGTTTATCAGCAGTCCAACTTTGTCAAGTAGTATGAGCTGGAAACAGCTATTTAGGGTGCTTGTCAGCGCGATAAATCTATTTAGGACTTCTATATTGAGATGACAGGTCTCTGGGATCCATTGGCTCTCATAGAATCATCTAGCCTCAAGGTTCTAGATGCTTATATTGAGTTTTGGGAGCAGGGTTGTTTAGTGTAGTTCTTAACGACTCCCTCCCCTCAGTATGAGGGTATCTGTGGTGGCATCCGTCATCGGTCTCCTCTTCCCTCTCTGGATGCTATTGTTTGTGAGCTCCTTTCCGAGGAAACCTGTCTAAAGACGGCTAGTCTGACTCTTATCTTTATCTGTCTTTTTGGCTCCTGTTCAACCTCCACTGCTATCGACCCCACCTGCTCATCAGTTTCAGGCCACTACAAAGCCTAAGAAGGATCCTCTGGCTTTAGATGAGTGTGCTTTCTGCAATTAGAAGGGCTATTGGAAGTGTCCCAAGAAGGGATGTGCATCGTCTCAGTAGTCTCAGTCACAGTTCTAAGCTCCTATTCAGAGTACCTTTCGGCCTCCTGCCGCTTATACTGCATCTTCTCCAATTGTAGATCCTAACTTGGCTTTCTTGATTGCTTAGATTGCTCAGTTTCAGCAGATCTTATCCACCTCCTAACCATCCTTACCTGCTTCTGCTCCCACCTCTTTTCATTCAAGTTTGCTTGGGTCTTCTTCAGGTATCTTTTCTTCTGTCTAGCTTTTTGACTTTGGTGTCTCTCATCATATGGCTCCTTAACTCTCCTTCAAAACTATATTTCCCCTCTTTCCTATTACGATTAATACTGCTAATGGGCCTGGTATGTTTGTCCTATCTATTGGGACTGTCTTATCCTTTTCCATGTCTGTTGTTACTATTCCCTTTGTTTTTTTTGTTCTTTGGCTTTCTGTTAGTTTATTATCTATCAGTCAATTTGATGTTTTTGGTTTTGATTTTATCTTTTCTTCTTCTATCTGTGGTGTGTAGGATCAGATATCTAAGAAGAAGATTGGGGCTGGGCTGCCATAGAGTTGGAAATCTCTATGTGATGGAAAGCTCACATATCCTTCTATCTACCTCTTCCGTTGTACTTTCCTCGTTTTAGTTAGATTTTCAATCGAGTTAGTTTTATTTATGGCATTCTCGCTTAAGTCATTTGTCTGTTGATTGCTTACGGTCTTTAGCTCAATCATGATTATTAGGTAAAGTTTCTCCTAGTCAAATTACTGAATGTCAGGGTTGTAAACTTGCCAAAATTACTACTTTACCATTTAATAAAAGTATTGGGTATGTTTGGTTTGATTTTGAGAGAGTAGTTTTTAAAAATTGTTTTGGGGAGAGTTTAAAATTTTTTTTGGTTTGTTTGGTTGTGTATTTTGAAAGTAATTTTGGAGTTTGGGAATTTGGAATGATTTGATATTTTGTTATAATTGAGTAGAAGTGTGTGAGAGAAAAAGTAATTGAGAAGGAGAGAGGAGAGAGAAAAAGTGATTGATTGATGTGTAAGAGAGAGTGATTTTGGAAATTATTTTGGAAAAATTATAAACCAAATAAGTTTTTTGGAAAAATTTTCCTAAAATCACTCTACAAATTCAAACCAAACATATCCATTATTTTTTGTTTCTTCATTTTCTCTTGTGCATATTGATATTTGGAGATCCTCTCCTGTTCTCACTAAAGGGGGTTCTGCATACTATGTGCTTTTTGTTGGTGATTGCACCTGCTATATTTGTGTTTATCTTATGACTTATAAATCTGATTTCTACTAGATATATCGTACCTTTCAGTCTTTGATCACAACACAGTTTAGGTCTACAATTAAAATGTTACGGCTAGACTTGGGTGGGGAATATTTTAAGACCGAGTTCTAGGAGTATTTGGCCAATTTGGTTACCCTTCATCAAACTTTTTGTCTTGATACACCTACCCCAAATGGTCATGTAGAGCGTAAATACTATCATCTCCTTGAGATAGCTAGGCCTCTCCTTCTGTCTGCATTTGTTTCGGCTCCCTTTTGGGATGAAGCAGTTCTTACTGTTGCTTTTCTTCTCAACTATATGCCTACTCCCTTACTCTTTGGTTATTCTCCTTATGAGGTTTTGTTTTCCCAATTTCCTAATTACTCTCTCTTGTGTGTTTTTGGGTCTGCTTGTTTTGTCCCTTCCTATAAAGATAGGACCAAACTTATTGCCTCGATCTGTTCTGTGTATCTTTTTGGGCTACAGTCTTACCTAAAAAGGCTATTGCTGTTACGACCTTGTCTCTCGCCATGTTGTCTTTCTCGAACGTCTGTCTTATTTTCAGCTTTTCCTTATCACTGCTCAAGTTTCCGAAGATGATTTGGTTCACATTGATCCATTTCCTTCATTACTAGCTTTGACTCTTCTGCTATTTTTGTAGTCAAAGCATCTCTTCTATACCTTTGAAATGAAGGGTCTGGGCCCATTGCGGGATTTTCTTGGTATTGAGGTAGCTTCATTTCCTTAAGGCTATTTTCTATCTCAGGCCAAGTATGCAAATGAGGTTATTCACTGTGCCAGTCTTACTATGGGTTGCTTAGTCTATTTG
Organism: Camellia lanceoleosa; assembly: GCA_025200525.1. Taxonomy (NCBI): domain Eukaryota; kingdom Viridiplantae; phylum Streptophyta; class Magnoliopsida; order Ericales; family Theaceae; genus Camellia; species Camellia lanceoleosa. The sequence goes on from CM045761.1 coordinate 117,545,256, forward strand.
ACTGTCACGCGCCCTGATCGTGCTTATGTTGTTCATGTGGTTAGCCAGTTCGTTTCTGCTTGTCGTTCTACACATTGGGCTGCTTTAGTTCGCATTCTTCGCTATCTTTGGGATATTATCTTTTAGGGCTTACTGTTGTCCTTCACTTCCTCTTTGGACTTGGTGGCCTATGTTGATTCTGATTGGGCTGGTGATGTTATTGATCGCAAGTCTACTTCTGGCTTCTGCATATTTCTTGGTGATTCCTTGATTGTTAGGAAGAGCAAGAAACAGACTGTTGTTGCACGTTTCACTGCCGAGGCTAAGTACCGTGTTATGGCCTATGCCACTGTTGAGTTTGTTTGCCTTCGTTGTCTCTTGTTTGATTTGGGTGTCCCTCAGTCTTCTTCGACCACTCTATACTGTGACAATTGCAGTGCTATTCAGATTGTCTATAACACTTTTTTCATGAGCAGATAAAACAAATTGAGATTGATTGTCACTTTGTCCGTCAACATCTGTAGTCTGGTTCTGTCTCGCTTCCTTTTGTCATCTCGGCTCTACAACTTGCGGACTTCTTCACCAAGACTCACACCATTGCTCGGTTTCAGTTTCTTCTCGACAAGCTCTCAGTGTTTTCTGCTAAAACACTTTGAGTTTGAGCAGGGGTATGAGAATATATTGCCTATATTGCATATATTGTGTATCATGTCTTCTATTTTAGGAATTTAGGATGATAGTGATCGTGTAAATGTCGTATTTCTTTTTTAGTCTTAGGGATTAAAGTTCTATATAAGATGATGTACTCTTTGTATTTTAAACACAATTGAACATACAGATTCTTTAGAAATCTTACAGTAATGTCAAACAAATCAATGTTTAAAATATTCATACAATTCCAATCAAATACTGGTTGCAAAAAATACGGCAAATAATAATAATAAACAAAAGTCTAATGATAACCATGGTGTGGGAGGTCCTTGTTTGTGCAAACAAGGTTAATTTTTTAATTTTATTTTTGAAAAAATTAAAAATAAGGTTTAATGAAAGTGAATCCTACTTTGAATCGTTTAAATGTTATGTCGTTACCCTCAAGTAACGCGTTGTGCCTGCCTCCGGGTGTTTCAAAAAGTGAGCAAGGGGCGCCGCATCGACACCTGGGTGCGGAGAAAAATAGGCAAAGGTTCTCGTGTTTTTCTGGATGAGCGCGGGTAAAGAAGCTAGTTCAAGAATACAGGTTTAGGGTAGCCACTTGGAATGTAGGAACCTTAACTGGTAAGACGATGGAATTGGTAGATGTTATGATTAGGAGGAGAGGTAGTATAGCTTGCATACAAGAAACTAAGTGGACGGGTGAGAAAGCTAGGGAAATTGAGGATCTCGGTTTTAAACTGTATTATAGTGGTAAGGACAGACGTAGGAATGGGGTAGGAATCATAATTGCCAAGGGTCTGGTGGAGAATGTAGTGGCGGTTATCAGGAAAGGGGATAGGATTATGTTAGTTAAACTAGTTATTGGAGAGAATATAGTGAACGTGATTAGTGCATACGCTCCTCAAGTAGGATTAGATGATCAGACTAAGAGGGATTTTTGAGAGCAAATGGATCAGATCTTACAAGAGATACCCGTAGGAGAGAACTTGGTTATAGGTGGAGATTTTAATGGCCATGTAGGCATAGATAAGCTAGGCTATGAAAGGGTGCATGGTGGATATGGTTTTGGTAATAGAAATGAGGCTGGAGAGAGTGTTTTAGATTTTGCGTTGGCTTCTGACCTGATGGTGGCCAATACTATGTATAAGAAGAGGGAGGAGCATTTGATAACTTTTAAGAGCGGGTCAATTAAGAGCCAAATAGATTATTTCTTAGTGAGGAAAGTGGACCGCCTAAAATGCAATAATTGTAAGGTGATTTCTGGAGAGAGCCTGACCTCTCAGGATAGGATTTTGGTACTAGATTTATGTTTTAGAGGGCAATACCAAGCTAAGAAGGATGGTGGGCGTCGTAGGACGAGATGGTGGGACCTAAAAGGGGATAAACTAGAAATATTTAAGAGTAGAATGGATAAGGAAGGTTCTTGGGACTTGGAAGATGATGCTAATACTATGTGGAACTCGATGGCCAATTGTATGAGGATAATCTCAAGGGAAGTGCTTGGAGAGTCAAAAGGGACGGGACCCAGCTCTAGGGAAACTTGGTGGTGGAGGGAAGAGGTTCAAGCGGTAGTTAAGACAAAAAAAGAGTGCTTTAAAAAGTGGCAGTAGGATAGAACTGAAGAAAACCTTAAGAGCTATAGATTGGCTAATAAGGAGGTCAAAAAAGCAGTGAGTGAGGCGAAGTTGAAAGCTTATGATGACCTATACACTAAACTGGATAGTAAAGAGGGAGAGAAGAGGGTATACAAACTTGGTAAGATACGAGAGAGGAAAATAAGATATTTTAATCAAGTTAAGTGTATCAAGAGTGAGGATTCTAAGGTATTGGTGAAGGATGAAGAGATTAAGGAAAGATGGAAGAACTATTTTGAGAAACTATTAAATGAGGAACATGGAGGTGCGACAATAGGGAGAGAAATGGCCAGTAATATGATAAACCAAGACTATAGATTTTATCGCAGGATTAGGAACTTTGAAGTGGAGATTGCACTTAAGAAGATGAAATCAAATAAGGCTTTAGGACCCAATGATATCCCTATTGAAGCTTGGAAGTACTTGGGTAAAAAGGGGGTTGCTTGGTTGACTAGGTTGTTTAGCAAAATTTTGTTAACTAGGAACATGACAGATGAGTGGAGGAAGAGTATTTTAGTGCCAATATATAAAAATAAAGGATATGTCTAGAATTGCAACAACTATAGAGGAATCAAGTTAATGTGTCATATAATGAAAGTGTGGGAGAGGGTGATGGAACGCCGATTGTGAGATATAACAGAGGTGTCCGAAAATCAATTTGGGTTTATGCCTGGCAGGTCAACAATGGAAGCGATTTATCTTTTGAGGAGAGTAATAGAAAAGTATAGAGAAAAGAAAAGAGACATTCATATGGTGTTTATCGACCTTGAGAAAGCATATGATAGAGTGTCCCGAGATATAATATGGTGGGTGTTAGAGAAGAAAGGGGTGACAAAAGGTTACATTGATGTGATTAGAGACATGTATGAAGGGGTGGTGATCACTATTAGATCGCCTGCTGGAGAGACAAATGAATTTCCTATCATTATTGGGTTACAGTAAGGATCTACCTTCATCCCTTATCTTTTTGCTTTAGTTATGGATGAGTTGACGAGAAATATTCAGGATGACGTGCCATGGTGTATGTTTTTTGCAGACGATATCGTGCTAGTGGATGAAACTAGATGAGTTAACACAAAGTTGGAGATTTGGAGAAAAGCTCTTGAATCGAAATGATTCCGAATAAGCAGAACTAAGACAGAGTACATGGAGTGTAAATTTAGTAACAGTAACAATGAAAGCAGAAGAGAAGTGAAGATTGAGAACCAAGAACTGCCTAAGAGTGAACATTTTCGTTATTTAGGGTCGATTATCTCAATAGCGGGGGAGATTGATGCGGATGTGGCCCATAGGATTAAGGCGGAATGGTGTAAGTGGAGAAGTGCGTCTGGGGTACTGTGCGATAAACGAATACCCACTAGACTAAAAGGTAAGTTCTATAGAATGGTTATTAGACCAGCGATGTTGTATGAGACGGAGTGTTGGGCAACCAAGAAACAACATATAGATAAGATGAGTGTGGCGGAGATGAGGATGCTAAAGTGGATGTGTGGCAAGACTAGACAAGACAGAATTAGGAATGAGTGTATTCGGGAATGGGTAGGAGTAGCACCGATAGAAGATAAGTTGAGAGAGAATCGATTGAGATGGTTTGGTCACATTCAACGGAGACCGACAGAGACAGTAGTGAAGAGATGTGATGCTGTAACGGTAGAGGGGAGTGTTAGGGGACGGGGCAGGCCTAGATTAACGTTGGTTAATGTTGTAAATAGAGATATGGATCTACTTAATTTGACTAACGAAATGACTTTTGATAGGGCCACGTAGAGAAGAAGGATTCAGGTAGCCGACCCCATTTGGTGAGACTCAAGGCTTGGTTTGGTTTGGTTTGGTTTAATGAAAGTGAATGGGTATGAGAAGCTCATAAGGGTTTGGCATCACAAGATAAACATAATAAATGCCTGATTCTAGTAGTAGTGATATAAAAAACAAGTGATAAGGATAGTTTTTTGAAAAGAAGTTTCTATAATAACAAAGAAAGATAATAAGTGACTTAACCTTGTCGGGTATTTTTTTTTTAAATGTCTCTTATATTTTACTTTCTATTTGCTAATAAATTTTAAGAAATTACTAGCTCTTGTTAGATTTTTCTAATAGCTGTCTGAAAAACTCATTGTTTTAGAATATTTCTGTCATGATCCTATCCTGTCCTCTCCAGAATAGTGTGGTGAGTGCCGAAGGCAGTAACTAAGCAAAACTATAAATGGACTGGTAATAATGGGGTAAAATTAGTGGAAGCATTATACTTTTTTTTTTTTGTTTTGTTTTTTATATTTTTTATCCATTCGAAGCATGTGCATAGGTAATGAAATAAAACATTCAACTTTTCATTATGTTTCTCAAAACATCTCAAGAGAGTACATAGCTTACAAGAAGGTGCAAAACATTACGCGATAATAGTCTATTCCTTTCCCAAACTAATATTTTCAAGGCTTTCCGATCTCTTTCAAAACATAACCTTCAACATATTACATATGTACAAAGCTTATACGGCAAGATCTTCAAATTTGCTCTTCATCACCTACACACATATAGGAAAGAGGGGTGGGCCATAGTCCAATGAATAATATATTAGCAAAGTGGTAAAATGAATAAATATCAAGTTTTACAAAAACAAAAACTTTTCATATTTGTACTTCAAGCAAGCTCAAATCATATCTTTCCAAGAATATTACATTTTCAAGACATAACGATGCACATCCATCAAAACAAAACATGAGGCCCGGGTACTGATTAGACGAACCCACCCGTAGGTGGCAAGGGAGATCTCAATTATACTGCTATTAGCATGCTTCTAGTAGTTAGGACCAATCTGAGGAGACCATATTTATACATTGGTACACAAACATAGGATTTTCATTCATATCAAAGCATTTCAATGTAAACCGAAATATAACACGATTTGAGTTCCAAAATCAGAGTTCAAACAAAATTTTCAAATAATACCACTCACCAATGGCTCCTAGGAATGGGATGATCCACATGATTATAACACACAAGTGCAGAGAGCAATATCCATTGAAACACCAAGACACAAATTCTAAGTCATTGTGGGTAGTTCAAATGTTCGTCTTAATTTGATTCATTTTCATTTTAAACAAGTTTAAGAATACTATTAGAGGCTTCTGTAAGTCTCAAAACTAGTCTTAAGGGTCAAAAGTGGTCTTGAATAGTACAAAAAGGTAATGCTGAAAAACAGAGTTCCGCTTGTGTGGAGGTTTTGGCAGCACATGCGGAGCTACTGCAGAATGCTCCAAGACAATTAAACAAGAACAAATGTATGCTCATGTCATGCAAGAATGTCTCAGGTGTTACAGCTTCATACTGTTTTAATGAATTTTGTTGTGTTTCGGTATGTTTCAATGGGATCAATGGAACTTTGTTTTCCACTACTGTCTTGTGTTAGTTACCTTGGAAACATAAATAATTTGCCTGTTCTGATAGAATTTAAACGAAATTTTGATGCTTGCCTTGTATAGTGTCACATGATATTAACAAACATGAGTTGTAAAGCCTCAAGCTGCACCTAGCCGGCTATAATTTCCTGAGGCGGACATGCATTATTTATTTCTTTTAACAAAATTTGTAACAATTATGGTATCCTTGTAGCCCATGTGAGGAAATGTCAGTGCACTTTTTATGTTCTTTACACATTGACCAGTATTATGTGTGTATTGCTTTTTGCTTGAACACTTGAGAAGAATGGACAAGTGACACAATATGGACATGCTGACATGTCAATTTTCAAAAACATGCGACACAACACATAGGGGACACACAAAATATATGCTTTTATATGTATTATATACTAATATTTCATTCAAAGATAGTAAACCAATGTAACATGACGTGAATTTCTGAAGTTTGAGGGAAGAGATGTGAGTCCATATTGTTTTTCTTTTATCATTATATCTTCTAAGTTGTTTTTTCTAACTTATAATGTGTTTCATATGTGTCTATGTGATGGGCACGTGTGTTCCCCTAGTATTCATAGTGTATTTATGTCTAAAATAAATAAATAAAAAATAGACACATTTGAACGTGTGTTCAACACATGTTGGGAAGTGTTTGATGAGTTTCGGTCACGGACCAGACAAGGACATTCACCTTCTTAGAAGTGTCCATATTTCTTAGCTAACTACCATCTTTTTAAAAGCATGTTAGTTTGCTCTTCATGTCTTGGTCAAGGGAAATTAATGAAATAATTTCTTGTGAGTTTCTAGTTTTCTGTTATATTCTTACAAGGTATATATTTTTATTTTAGGTGCTCGATGCATTGGTCCGTCTTTTCTGCCGGTCAAATATTTCTGCAGAAACGTTGTGGGATGGTGGTTGGCTTTTTCGGCAGTTGCTTCCTTATAATGAAGCACAATTTAATAGTCGTCATCTCAAATTGCTCAAAGTAAGTTAAATCCTGAAGATCCAATAGATACTCCATGTGATATAGTGTCTATCTGGCTTGACGTGACTTTTTTTTAGTGTAGGATATACTTTTTATTTTATTTTGTTAAAAGCAGCATTAATCTAACACATTCAATCTTAAATTGCTCGAAGTATGATTTCCTTTTGATGTATTGAAGAGATGCAGTCCAGGTTTCCTCAATTGAAATATGTATTTTAAAGTCAATATTGTATTTATGGCAGGCATGTAAAGCTATCATTATAATTATGGGTGTACTATCATAGTACTTAACTGATATCAGATTGCTCCAACTATTATGTTGTAGTTATATTTAGACAAGGGAGGTCAAGTGTAATTTACCCTAATTTTTAAAGTTACACCTTAATGTAGTAAGCTTCTTAGTTTGTGTTAAGTAAGCTACTCTTTCTCTTGCTCTTTTTCTTAATGAGCTGATTATTAATTGTACAATGATACCATAGTCTCTTTGTGTACAGTGTTCATATAAGAACTGCACTAGTGATCTTCTAGCAGAGGCTAGAGGAACCTGGCCCGACCTACTTATAACATTCCTTTGTGATGAGTGGAGAAAGTGCAAAAGAGGTATTCAACTTGAGCAGTTAACTAGTTGTGAATGGATGAAGTTTGCTAAATATGTTGTACTAGTATTTTGATGATGAAACTTTTACTTGTAGCAATTGAGGCTTCATCTCCTCGAAGAGAGCCCAAGTGTTCGCTATTTCCATCACGAAAGCCTTCTTTTGAAGGTATGACAAATTTCAAGTAATTGAAGAAAAATTGAATTATGCATTTTTTTTTAATAGTCATATGTGGTTATGCTTAGTTATGTTATCGCTTATTGTTGCAGAACCTATTCCTGGTGAATCGTCTTTTCCTGCTGGTGAGAGAATGTGCGAGTTGGTGAAGGTTGTGTTTGAACTCAATTTTTGTCAATTCCTTTTGTACAAGCATGACCTATATTAACCTGGATTCTTCTAAGTTTGTGAAGTGTTGGGCACCTGACACTCGAGTAAGAATATGGATTATGTGCTTGTATCATTAGTTTTGGAATAATTTTTAGTTTTTATTTGTGTTGATTTATTTTAGTATGCTACTTGATAGATTTGATATTATTATATTAGGTTTTGTAGTTAGGGTATTTTGGTAATTTTGTTATTTACTAGACATTGACAGTAGAGTTAGTGAATTTTCTTCACCCTTGTGACGGTGAAGCACTTATTTCCTCCTATCATTTTCTTTCTTCTTCTTTGTGCACATATCCAAGCTACTATTCTCAGGTTATTATTCACAACCTTTAAAATGTTTAACTCTCAACCCCAAAACCCTATCAAATCATGCCCAAATCAATTCTAATCTCTTTCATTGTCTATTGGCCTTCTGTTTAATCATTAACATGCTAAATTTCACTGTTTAGGTCCTTAAATAGCATCTATTATGAAAATCCAGCAAGTTATCCTACATCAGTTTGGTATCAGAGCTCAAGATCCTATTGTGTTCCCCCACCAATTTTAATGCTCAAGATCCTATCTTGACACTTTAATTTTTAGGATGTTTAAAGAAAAAGAAGCTCCGATTTCATATTGAGGAAAAATTTATAATTTCTCACACTAAGAAGCACAAACACTTCTAAGAAGGTGTCGTGTTTGTGTTGGACATATATGTCGATGTAAGAATATTGTGAGAAGAATAATATTATTCTTACATTAATCCTTTGAAAATCGTCATTTAAAAAGTTGGTTTTCACTAAAATAATTAGAGAAAAAGAACAAATCCCTAATTCAACATAAATAAATAATTATTTAATAATATAAATAAATGATTACATTCTCACCGTACACCCAACACTTTTCAGACACACATCCTGACCTGTATTATTATTATTTTAGTTTTGAGACTTAGATACACTTCAGACACTTTGGGGACAAATATCCACTGCTTAAGCATGCATTAAACTCATTACAAGTTTGAAGAATTAAGAAAATAAGTTAGGATCCAATGAAACAAAAATAAAAATATAAATGTATACATATATATCATAAATATGACATATTACAAAATTTTAGAAGTATATAATTTTGAGTGCTTAGGCCATAGGTCCAAATTTGAATTTCATTCGTCAAAAGGTTCACGTGAAACTATTCAACCCATAAGGACATGTTTCTGGAAAATAACCAAACTACCCATTACTATTTATTCGGATCACACGTCTATCTATTTCAAACCTATCTCTCATGCACACGGAACGGAACATCCTTCCGAATATTCTTTATTCCCCTCTCTCTCTCTCTCTCTCTCTCTCTCTCACTCCCTCCCATCCAAAACCTCATTTGACTCCTGACCAAACCCTACCTTGCTTCCCTTAATCGTCAAGCTCGCTGACAAAAACCCTCTGATCGGCCTTTGGCGAGTCTGCCAGAAACAGAACAAAACATTCGAAGAGCTCTTCGTCGAAACAAAGGAGACTAAGTTAGAAGGAACAATAGGAAGATCGACAGAGAGATTGATGAAGATAACGACCAGATCTGGGCTGAGACGAAGACGATGATGCAGCAATGTCTCCGTTTCTCGAAGGGTTGTAAACTACCAGATCTCGGTGGAGACAACAACAGTAGTGTCGGTGATGAAGACGGCAGTGGATCTGTTGCGGTTGTTGATGAGAGTCGGCACTAAATAGGTGGTGGGGCTGCTTCCGACGATGTAGAGGCGGGTCTTGAGGGTATACAGTTCGTTCATGACGGCGGCAGACGTAAACGATGCGGTGGCAACGGTGGTGGTGGGAGAGTCAGAGGCAGTGGTGGTTGCCGATGAACTTGATGTATTCAACGAGGATGACAGTGCCTTGAACGACGAAACTTTTGATCAGCGACTGTCAGCCCATTTCTTTCTGAGCAAAAACCCTTGCTGGAGAGAGATGGTTTGTGAGAGAGAGAGAGAGAGAGAGAGAGAGAGAGAGAGAAGACAACAAACATGTTCAACAGGTAAAAAAAATATCAGCATAGGTTAAAAAAATTCTACAGATAAGAAAAAATAGGTTTGAACAGATAGGTTCAAAAAAATTAAACAAATAAAAAAGATTTCAATAGATATGAGGGGTAAAATTGGAAACAAAATGTCCTCCAAAATAACAAAATGTACTTCTCGCCACAATATTTTACAAAGAGTACTTCTCAAAAAAAAAAAAAAAAAAAACTCATGAGACCTAATGCCTTATACCCTTCCTAGATTGGATTTATTACCAATTTTCTCTATATTTTTTACATGTGTTTCCCACTAATTGTGTTCTGCATTTTTTACAATTTAGTGTCACATTGTTGTGACATGTGTCTATTTGTGCGTCTTTGCTCAATAGAAATCTCCCTCCTTTATTTAAAGTCTTCCCAAATGATAACATCTTATATTGGAATATTATACAATATATAATATTTTGAATGTTCAATATGTGTGGGCACCTTTACCCAATTTTCGATACAGATCCCAATATCTTATAAGTTTAGGGTTTAGGGAGGTATGATGGCTGGGCACTCACTGACACCTGTTACTCATACCTAAGTCTGCAATTATGTATACACTAGTTGTCAAGATTAAAGCATTGCTTGGAAGATAAAAAGAAATTGGAGAGATTTATTTAAACAGGCTGTATGATGTGTGCTGGGGAGTGATAGTAGTAACTAAGCATTTAAAATCTGGCGTGTTTGAAAACAAGGTGGCCTACTCTTATTCTTCTGCTTTATTATTATTATTATTATTTTTTAATGTGAGAATTTCTTCATTCTCTTCTAAAGAATTGCTTTATTATTATTACTCACCTAAAGAATTTTACATGCCACTATTTCCATGTGAATTTCGATTGAAAATCAAAATATTGTTATGGTACAAATGAATCCAATCAGGTGGAGCAGTGTACATCATGATAGAGGATGTCTGATGGTTGTCAGGTGAGATAGGTCACACTTATCAAAATCAATAATTAGGAGAGCCAGTTTGAAATTCTGTGGTTTGGGCGGGGGGTAGCTGGTATTGTGGATGGCCGTTTTATGATCTTTGAAGGATTTTAGTAAGTAATAACTGATTGGCACAAGTTGATCCTGGAGGGTCAATTTATGATCTTTGAAGGAATGTGATGAATATGAGAATTTTAATTTGCCACTTATGGCCATGTGCATTTTGTGTGCGTGTTAGTGCGGGGGAGATGTTTCTGTATGCATTGTTTTCCTTTGATATCTTCATAATCTTTGTCACCATTTCCATTTTAGGTGTTTGTACTTCTTCATCAAGTCCAAATTTTCTCCATTGGTGGTGCTGTGCCTGATCAACCCTGTATCCACCCTCCGGTGGATATCCCTGAAATGTCCCGTGCAAAAACTGCTGGTCTGGATGCTTTTGGTCCAAAACAAGGTGCCGAATTAAAACTTGGTTAGTCCTCTTGCTCTTGTATTCTTGAGTTCTAGTAATGAATGGCTATAAATTTCATTTTATTTGCTTTTATTGATTATAGATGGCTCTTCAATTTTGTTAAAATATTGCCCATTTTGTGGATGTCTGAAAGAAATTATTATTATTTTTATTCAATGAAGTTCTTGTTTTTAAAAAATTTGGGTCATCTTCTGCTGGCTGCTGTTCAGCTGATGCAGTGCCTTGTAGAATTTCATTTGAGAGGGGTAAAGAGCGCCAATTTTGCTTTCTAGCATTATCTTTGGGAACATCTGGGTGGGTTGTTCTTGCAGAAGAATTACCTTTGAAACAGCATTGTGGAGTTGTTCGTGTTACTGCACCTTTGGCTGGCTGTCATGTAAGTGAGGCTGTGCTTTGTTATGCTTCAATTTTGTAATTCTAATATATCACATGCTTATTTCAATGAAAACAGTGCACACCTTTTTTTCTTGGAATTGCTTTCATAATTCTTCTGTATTGTATCACTCTATGTAACAACCTTGTCTCTTTATATCCTTGTATACCAATGTATTCACTTTGGTGGTTCCTTTATCTCGTATGTCTTGCTATATGCCTCAGTGCAAAAAAAAAAAAACCCAAAAAACTGTATAGTAGCTTAGCTTACTAAGAACTGTCTAGGATTATAAAAAATACAAACGAACCATGTTTTCTTCTCGTTTCTCCTTTCAGCCAAGGATTGATGATAAGCATTCAAGATGGTTGCACCTTCGGATCCGTCCATCCACTTTTCCTTCCATAGATACCGTTAAATATGCTGCTGCCAAGGGAAAGCCCAAGACGAATGCTTTGGTTGATGGGAGATGGACCTTGGCATTTAGGGATGAGGATTCTTGCAAATCTGCTTTGTCTATGATTATTGAGGAGTTAAATTTACAGAGCAATGAGGTGGAGAGAAGACTACAACCTTTACTCGACCTTGAAATGGCTGTAGATTTATCAAACCCTTCTCTGTCCTCACAGCAGGTTTCTTCTTCGAGAACAACACTGTCAAATTCTGTGTAAGTTATTTTAGTCTTTTCAAGTTTCCTGATAATATTTTGCTTTGACATATGGGGTGGGAATATCTCTTGTGAAACCACCCTTGTGTATATGTATTTGTTTATACAAGGCAACCCTAGGTACACAAATGTAGATTTAGAGCATGCATGCATTTTTAAGGGCCAATTTTTTGTATATTAGCTTTTAATTTTTTTAATTTTTTATTTCACATGTTTTTGTAAGTTTAGCATTTGTCTTTGCCGCCTCATTCTTTTATAGCTTAACCAAGGTGGTGCTTTTTTCTCTTTGTACTTTGTAACCCGGGTAACATTAAAATGTATACTTAAGCTGAAGCAAAAGTTGTAGGTTTTTTGTGCATCACACTTGCGCATATATATATATATATATATATGTTCATGCGTCTTTCGCTCTGCTGTTTTTGTCAGACATTTTTATATCGTACATTCTTTGGTGGCTCTGCAGCGATATATGCCAATTGCTTCAATTCTGAGCATGCTTTGATTTGATCTTTAAGTGGGTACTGAGAATACATGCTCAAGTGTTAGAATATTATAGAAGAAAAATAATTCATTAGAAAGTTGGATTAAAGGAAAGGAAAACACCAAGAATTATGTGTTTAATACCTAATTTTGGCTTTCAAATTTGTTGCAATGCATAATCTTGTACTTGTAGCAAATGATTTTAAAGGAAGTATTTCTTTGAAGAAAATGATTAGACCAAAAAAAAAAAGTACACGATTCATTTCCTGTAATTAAAGGCAGGGAAGAAAGAATAACTGCGTGTGTGCAGGAAGGGAATGGCTCTTCTCCATATTACCACCTTACATACTTCATCATACTCTATTTTATGGAGCTTATTTTTGGCCCACAACGATAATTTAAACTATTCATCTTGTAAATTTTATAGTAAAAATTATTGTGCAAAAAATTAGTTTTATTAAATATCGAAGAATAGATGAAAAAAAAAGCATATTATTTTATAAAATGGGTAGTTTAAGTTTAAATTCATAATTGTCCATTTAAAAAAATAAAATATGACTTGTTCACGTGTCTGGTGATATTTGATGAAGCTAATATTTTGTGCAAACTTATATTATGAAATTTATAAAATGAACGGTTTGGATTATTATTATGGTCTAGAATGAGGCTTATTAAGTAGAGTATGGTGAAGTATCCAAGATAGTGATGAGTCATCTTGTCCAGGAAAGAACAAAGTAAGAAGAGGATTATCCAAAAAATAAATAAATAACAAAATAGAGAAAAAAATGACACTTTGAATTGACCAATGCAATGTTTATAGGGAAAATTTCTAGTAAGTCTTACATTTAAAACACATAAATCAGTCTTCTCATCATAGTGTGAATAGGACTTGAATGAAAATTTTGAGAGAAGAGTAAGACCCATTGAGAGTTTTTTCATGTTTTGTTTTGTTTTGTTTTATTTTGTTGTTTTTTTTGTTCTCTCTCTCTCTCTCTTAAATGCACTCCTTTTCTTTTTTTTCGTCTTAAATGCACTCCAAAAGATTGGTTGAGCACCTTACTTTTTCAAAAATAATAATAATAAAAAATAAATTAATCAATTTTATTTTACCCGAAATTGCTAAAAGTAAAAAATGAACCCTAACCATAACCGGTCATCAATTCCAACTAGACCAATCTAATTTTGGCCAACCCTTCTAGGCACCCCTCTTAGTTGCCATCGTTACCTTCTTTTCTATCATAGCAACTTCTTTATTTGCAGCTGTGAACCATTCTTTCATCGTGAATCCCCTTGTGAATGATGCCCCAACCCTAACTCTTCTCCTCGTAGCGAGCCAACCTCCCTCCTGTCTCATCTATCGTGAACTTTCCGGCTAAACCCTAGATTTAGTGAAAACCCTATATCTATGATTTGGGAAGGAGGAGGAGGAGGGAAAAGAAGAAGAAGAAGAAAAGAGAAGAGAAGGAACGACAAAATGGGTGGAGAAGGGGTGGTTCTAATGGCAAGGGGATGAGGGGGTAAAGTTGAAATTAAATGGGGGTGTTAAACAAAAAAAACAAAAAAAAAAAAAAGATTCAATTTTTTGGTTGAGGTGCTCACAATAGTGCGGTGCTCAACCAAATTCTTGTGCTGGGTTTCCATAACAAGGCAAGGGTAGATTTTTGAATAACATTGGCTTGAAGGTGTATCTTTTATTTATTTAATTTTTGGGTGGCAAAAAGAGAAATTATTGATAGAGATAAAGATTACAAGAGTTTAAGCATGGGAAATTCTATTTCTACACACTACTTCCTCTATTTCTAAATTTAAATTATCAACTTTCACTCAATACACATCCTACCATACCAAAAATTCCATACCATCTTTATCCTCTAAACCCTAACCTTAACAAGCCACCACCGTTGTTATTACTGTTGCTGGCACCTCTTCCCCTCCCTTTCACTTCCAATGGTTACCTCCAGCCCTCCCTGTGCCAGCGCCACTTCCGTGACCTCCATGACAGCTTTTGGAGAAGAAATACCAGCAAATTGCATAACTGTGGGGCACGATGCATCACCATAGAGGACTAGAAACCCCAGCTTCCTAGATAACTATTGCAATTATAGCACAAAACTTTAATATCATCATTTACATAATCTTTTTCAGGTATAGAAAGTAGAAGGAAATATTATGTAATTAGAAGATTTGATTATACTAATGACTGTGCAGAGGGAACAGTCAGTTAAGAAAAAAAAGTTAACAATTTACTGTCCTTTCTACTCATGCCAAGCAGCTATGAAACTATAACAAGAAGATGTAGCAACATCTGAGAGCACAAAATGACTTTTACACTTCCTTTTGGTCACTAATTCCACCATTCCTCTGACACAAGGAAATGATAAGTGAAGTAACACCTTACAGAAGGTACATGTCATGGTCTACACAAAGGGCTATTAAACCTCACTTTGATATAATGTTATTCTCAGTGGTTTCAAATACAGCTTTATATTCTCAGGCAAAGGGGGCTCACAATGGTGAGAAAGAGGGGACGAGAAGAGTGGAGAAAGGAAGAGGCGGCAGCCATGGATGGTGATGGTGGAAATTGATGGTTTGAGAGAGTTAGAGTTAGGGTTTTGGGAAAGGGATTTTAGGATAAAAATGTAATAAAACAAAATCATTAAGTGTGTGGAAAGAGAGGAAGTAGTGTGTGGAAATAGAATTTCCCTTTAAGCATCCATACAATACCATACAACACCCAACACAAAATTACATATGCAAGTAAACATTGGAATAATGTTGGCTTGAAGGCGTATCAAACATTAGAATATTTCAATTTGCTACTTAAGGGCAAGTAGTAGCCATTTAAGGATCTCTTAAATGCACACAAGCACATTATTTTTGTACTTTGGATGAGTGGATGAAAAAAAAAAAAAAAAAAATAGTTGGACTAAATTTTCATTAAGTCCTATCAATTCGTCGTAAAAGTTAGTCTTAATAGAATTGTCGCTACAAAGGACATTTTGTGACAATTTTCTGAGTATGTTGCTAAAAACTGACAATTATTGATGTTTTTTGTGATGAATTTTCAAATTGTCTTTAAAAACTAACAATTAGTAACTTTTTTTAATAAAAATAAAAATAAAAATAAAAATAAAAATATTGTTAATTATTACATGACTTATTGAGTAATAAGTCTACCTATTGAGACCAACATGTAAGTTAAATAATAATAATAATAATAATAAGAAAGAGAAAAGGTAGGGAAGACAATTAAGTGAAAGATGTTAGATTTTATTCATTTGTTGGGTTGTGTTAGGAAAATGACAATAAAATAAATAGATAATTGGGTTAAAAAAAAAAGTTTTTGGCACGCAAAACAAGCATATATATATATATATATATATATTAGTGTAAAGGCCTATGCAAGATGCGGACTACTATAAGCTTTGACTTAAATGAAATGGAATATTATGACAATTCTTTCAAAAATATTTATTTTATGTTTGATTTACTCAAAAAATAATAAAAAATTTATTATTAAAGAAATAATAGTTATTCCATAAAAGAATAATCATTTCATTCTATTGCATCTCATTCCATTACACTACTTGAACTTTTTCTCATAAAATAAGATTATTTTCTTACAAAGTTGAATAGAATAAATGAATAGATATATGATAGAAATTTTAATTTCTATTATAAGGTACAATTGTGGAATAAATATATGAGATAAAATTTTAGTTCAAATAAGTGGATTTTTTTTATTAAGTTTTTTTAGGATGGGATAATTAAATGGTGATATTTTACGTCAGTGATCATGTGGGATTATCATTAAACTTTGATTGACACAATACAAATTTTTTTTTTTAAATATTTTTTTCCCCATTAATTTGTTAGTTATACGTATAAGAAATTATTATTATCTATTTTACACTAAATTACATATTTCAACATTTATTATCTCTATGTTTATATATCATTTATATTAATTTAATTTGTTTTAGCCTTCTAAAAAGAATGTCAGATATATAAAAAATATTTTGGTATTTACTTTAAACCTCAGGATAGTTAAGGTAATTTACCCAAACAAAAGTGAAGGTGTTGGTGTGGTAGTAATAATTGCAATAGTGGTAGTGTAGCGATTGTGGTGGTTTTGTGTCATATGATAGAGTTGGTGTAGTACATAGTAGTGCAGTGATGACTGTAAACACCTTATTTTTGACCGGCCCTTAAGACTTGGGAGTCTTAGGTTGATTGCTTCATGATGAAGGCTATGTTGTGCAAATGTTTGATTTCTTCGGCAAGAGGAGCTTCAAATCCCAACCTTACACCCTATTTTGAACCAAAACTATTTTGAACCAAAACTATTTTGACCAAAATTATTTTAGACCTTTAAATCCTCTCTTTTAAAATATTTTTGAAAAAGTTTCTATGATGTTCCAAAGCTCGCATTTCGTTAAATGTTGCATTTTTTGGTAAACCGAGCAAGGACAAAATGAAAATAAATGAAAGAGAGGTGAACTCTTTGAAAAATCTTTTAAAACACCTTATTTAGAGGTTTGGAGTTGAAGAAAATAGGAGGGGAGGGAAGAAACCTAGTTGGGGGAGAAGTTGGGCTTGAAACTGTTAAGAGAGAACCGGGCAGCCTCACTAAATTAGATCTATCCTTTTGTATACTTGGACTTTAGTTGTGAGGCCACCACCATTGGAAAGTGGACTTCTGGGGCTTCATTTTACACTCAAGAATCTCTAAAGCCAAGTCCAAGTGAGGAAGTGTAGACCGCCCGAACTCCACTCCGCGCGCGAGGGCGCGAATTGGGTTCTAGCTATTACAGTTCGGACTCCTGTCACGGTTCTGAATCTAATCTCACAAAGTGTAATATAAGACTGATAAATCACCAAAGAGTCCAAATATGACAAATCATTTTGAAAAACTGATTTTAATCAAAAAACGCCAAACATTGACTGCTTTGCTAGATTTCAGAGTCGCCACCTAAATTTTTTATTTTTGGAAAATTTAGGAAACCCTGACTCGTGCCAAAGGCCGCGTGTCCGTCATCACCAAAGTTGCCTCGGCTCGGGAACTTGGGTACAAGAGGGGAAGGTCATGAAATGAGCACCCCCGCTTGCCCAATCAAAGGATCGGTCTCTACTAAACATGATATGTTATTTTGAAAACACATGTGTTCTTTTTCCGATTTTATTAGCTAACCTTACTTTGTGATGCGCACAACATACAAGTATAGACTAAATCGCTCGATTTGGAACAAAACATCTCATGTTTGTTTTTCGAAAAATGGTTTGGAAGTGCTACTCGCAAGTAGGCTAAAACGCGGATTTGCCGCCCTCAAGTGGGCTTAGAAAAATATGATTTTGCCACTCTCAAGTGGACTTAAAACTCACATTTCGATGAATTGTTCCAATTCAAGCAATAAAGCCTTCACCCACAGGCATTCATGCAGTTAATCATTTAAGCAAATAGCCTTATGGCAAGCATACTATCATGGCAGTCACTCACAGTGTACTCCAAGCCAAAACAGAAGCTAGTTAGAAATCATGCATGATCCTAGCTATGTTAAGATGCCTAATGCAACACATGCAAAAATGAAACTAAAATAGGCTCGGCTATCTAGAATGGCATATGAATGCAAAGCTTGATAACATGCTCTGAAACACGCATTTAAGAAAGTGTATTGAAATACAATACAGTTTGAATGATGCGTTGAGCCCGGTGCATGCAAGACAAAATGAATGATGCACGCATGCAAATATAAGTATGCTAATTGAAACATGCCCTAAAACTAACCATCAAAAGTTGGTAAATAAAAAGGAGAAAGACGTGGGGTTGAAAGACATTAACACACTCACGCACACTTATTATAGCATTTGCCCTCTCGACGGAGGGTCCGAATAATAAGCAAACTAGTCACGCTAATTAAACTAATTATTACAAACCAAAACTAATTAACTAATCCTAGTTAACTAATTATTACAAAACAAATCGATTAATTAAGCACATTAACTAATTAAGTACAAAACTGACCAATTAGCTAACTAAGTAAAGTAGCTAAAGCAGTTAAAAGAGGTCCTCGGGGCGAGGGGTGCATGCATGCTCGATCGCCTCACTCAGAAATCCATTGCTATGCCCAGAATTGCCTCTGTTTGCATTTGATTTGATCTCTGAAAAGTGCACTAACTTCCAGATTGCTTCTGCTCCAACATGGGGACCTCCTGGTGGGCTGCCGACCAGAAAAGGGGGCTGTAGACCAGAAAAACTGGTTGTAGACCAGAAAAAGTGGTCGGTCGACCACCCCTACTGGTCGGCCGACCAGTTAATTTGCCAAGCTCCAGTTTTGCTGCAACAGAGAACAACAAGGGGCATAGCAGTGTATTTGCAAGATATGTGTGCACAACCACCCTCCCTATCATTTCTCAAGCTCAAGGGAGTGCGGTACTCGACTCTTGGGCCACCAACCGAGCATCGCAATGCACAATGGCCGAGAAGCCAAGTTCGCACAAGTCAATATCAATGAAATGCACAAATAACACATAAGGGCCTCCACCTCTATCATGCTTAATCAAGAGGGTCAGCGACCAAGAAATGGTACACGTTTCATCACTTTGAGTATGAAACGTGTGACATTCCTCGTGTTTGGATTAACGTTCAATCCAAACACATGCAACGCAAACAAGATGATTAACCTTCAATGCTAAAGTGACATGCGCAAGACTATATCATGTAAGCAATGCATGTGTGGCATGTTTAAAAGCTAAGGCATCAAAGCTAATGAAACATATTACACATGAGGCATGCACTATCAATCTCAAATGGTCAAACCAACCCTGGACATAGGTCAAACATGCCAAAACAGTGGCTAAAATATGTTAAGATCAAGGCATATAACACAAGGAGAACATACTCATTTGATGGCTCATTAACCATGCACAAAGACACAGCTCTCAAAAGCTCTCAAGGAATAAAAAAAGTGAGAACATGACACACGTACATGCTTTGAAATAACATGGTAAACGATGCCCAAACATGTAACTATCACAAATATAGCATAGTAGGGTGCTCAAAACTCAAGACTAGCTAAGGTACTTGCACCATAGTCGTATCAAGCAAGCCCCAAAGGGCTAAGATGACTAAAAAAAATCCTAAGGCAGGTCAAAACAATGCTAAAACATGCATGGAGTAGAGCTAACACATGCTAGAATGGGAGGCATAAAACATGACGCATGCAAGGCCAATGAGTGGGATTACACTACACATATCAAAACCAAGCACGAGGTGACTTCACCAACAAAAATCAGAGTTGTAACATGGTAGAATAACACCAAAAACATGCTGAGATGGTAGCTCAAAAGCTTAGGCAAGCATGCATACATATTGGCTCATAAGTGAAGCATAAGGCTCAACCCTCAAACACAACAAAGGGATGATAAATGTGAGAATATGGCAGAGGTATATGGCCTGAAATAAGATGCCAAATGATGCCATGCCATGCAAAAAGCTCAAATATGACATGCTAAAGATCTCAAAGCTTAAGGCTAGCAAATCCAAATACACTATAGCTATGTAAAGCCAAGTATGCATGACCAAGACAACTCAAATCAAACCTAAATCATGTTAAAACATAGCCAAAAATGTGCTGGAGTAAAGCATACACATGCTAGATCAATAGGCCAAAACACCAAACAAGCTAGGCTAGAGAACAAGCTTGCACTACAAGTGCATAAACCATGCAAGAGGTGACTTTGTTGACCAAAATCAGAGCTAAGGCATGCCAAAATATGAGTAAAAGCCTGCTGGCGTGGGGCCAAAAACATGCTAAAATGGTGGTTCAAAGCATAGAGCATGTTTGGCTAACTAAGAGGATTGCACTACGAGTACATGAAACATGTAAGAAGCAACCAAACCAACCCAAAACAAAGTTATATCATGTTAGAATAAGGCCTAAAACATGCTAAGATAGAGCCTTATGAAGGTAGAAAAGCATGCCAAAGTGTTAAGCCAACAACACATGCAAACAAAACACAAAAGGAGGGGGGGGACCACCCCCATCCATTTTGGGTCTCAAAACCCACTTTCCACCATTGAAATTCCTTTGGAATTCAGTGGTTAAAAGGCCAAAATAGGGTGGTTTGAAAGGCCTTAAGAGATAGAACAAAGCAAAGGAAAATAAGCCACCAAAGGGGGTAAACCACCCCTAACTCAAACAAAGTCTCAATTTCAAACACTTAAAAACAAGAGTTTTTGCAGTTGAAAGTAAGGCCTAAAAGAGCATGCAAGGATAGCCAAATACTTAAGCAAAACAAGGCTTAAAGAGGGTAACTACTCACCCTTGAAGAACAACTTCAAAACCAGCCACTTCTGAGGCAAAACCAAGCTAAAATCACTCAAATGTGACCTCCAAGAACCTCAGCTCAAGAGTGAAGGTGTTTCACTAGGTGCTTTAGTGTAAAAGTGTGAAGAAAACTCACTTTAAGGCACAAACTAGTACAAATAGAGAGAGAGAGAGAGAGGGAGAATTATAGAGAGAGAGGGATATGTTTAGCCCTAATCAAAATTATGAACCTTGAACAAGGGAGATGAAGCTCCCCTTATATAGAATTTCATGCCTCAAGCTTGTTAAACAAGCTAGAGGCTTGGTGCAATCTCTTCATACACGTGTATGGAGGATGCCTGTGCCTAATAGCTGGCACAGCTGGCAAGGAAAATATCTGCAGAAAGTGTAGAAAGGCCGCCGACCAGTTAAAGTGGTTAACCGACCACCCCCCCTAGTCGACCGACCACCTCAAGTGGTCTACATGGGAGAAAACTGGTCGGCAAAGGAGAAAAGGGGTCTACAAAGAGAGGAGAAGGTGGTGGCATGTTGCCGACCACCTTAGGTGGTCTACAGACCACCCACTTTAGCTAACCGACCACCAAAAGTGGTCCACAGGGAAGAAAAGTGGTCCACAGGGGAGAAAACTGGTCTACACCCCTGTTCCACCCTCCAGGTAAGGGGTAACAAGGTTTGGTTCAAAAACAAACCAAAAAGGATGAAAGACAAGAGTTCGCAAGACAAGGCACTCAGCCGGAAGCCCCGAAAACTAGTCTACGGGCCACTACAAGTGGCCTACGAGAGGGAAAGGTAGCCTACGGCTACAAAAAGTGGTCTACATGCCTTTGTTTCCCTCTAGGCAAAGGTATCAAGGTATGGTCGAAAAACCAGGCCAAAAGGAGAAAGTTAAGAGGTCCCGAGACAGGGCGCTCAGCCGAAGGCTCCGGAAACTCAAAATGAGCACAAACATGCACAATCACTGAGTGCACAGACGATGACGTCTGAGTCTTAACGTCGGTAAAAAATGGAGTGTCTACAGAGATATATGGCTATTTGAAGTTAGGCATCAATCCTACTAGGACCAAAACTGAGCAGCCTTTACTAAAATAGGCATATCTTTTTGCACACTTGGAATTTTGATGTGAGGCTGCCACCATTGGAAATTAGACTTCCGGGGCTTCAATTTAGACTCAAGAATGACCTGCAAAGGAGTCCGGATGAAGGAGATATACCCATTTGAAGTCGGGTCCGGAAAATAGTTTTGGCTAGTGATGTGGCTTGCTGGCCCCCTTGCCGGCCATAGGTGAAGTTTTCCGGCCCCATACCAACCATGGATGATGTTTGCCGGCCATGGATGATGCTTGCTGGCCATTGGTGTCAAAAATCAAATTTTTGCAGATATTTTACCTCCAGCTGTTCCACATAGCTCCAACTGTCTGTTTTGTTGATATTTTGACGTGAAGCTCATATATTGCTATATATAGAGGACCTTCTCTATTGTTTTCAAGGTTAGAAAAATTTTGGGAGTCTCTCTCTCTCTCTTGCAAGTTTGTGCAAATTAGCCTACATACACTTCAAGTTTGCCTATCAATTCTCAATCAAAGTTGCTTATCTTTGGGTTGAGGTTACTTGGGACCCTCTTTGAGCTCTAAAAGGTGGTCTTGGCTTGATTTATTACTTCATTTTTGTCTTCCCTTCAAGAGGTATAGCACTCTCCTTTTATACTTGTTTTGCACACTTACTTTGCCATATTTTTCAACTATTTTTGGCCTGATTTTGAACTGTAAAAAAATCTATTTTTATGGCCTAAAGGTGGTGGTTTGAGGCCATTTTCAGTTAGGGGGTGGTTCACGCTTCTTGCTTCTTTGTTTGTATAGCTTTTGTACCTTTGTTCAACACTTTCAAACCAACTTTTTTGGGCCTTTTAACCACTGAATTTCAGAGGTTTTTCAGTAGTAAAAAACTCATTTTGATGTCCATAGCCTCCCCTCCTTGTGTCTTGTTTGTATGCTTAGTTAGCTTCACATGTTAGCATGTTTTTCTAGCTTAACTTAGCTTAAGTTTAGCATGTTTTAGCTTCTAAAGTAGCTTACTTTAGCTTTGTTTTGGGCTATTTGGTTCATTTGAACTTTGTTTTGTGTAGTTGTAGTTTAAATCCTTACACTAGCTTGTTGTTTTAAGGCTTTAAACATCATTAGTTTAAGTTGGTTGCATGTTTTTAGTGCTTTTATCACTCAATTTCAGCACCTAAATCTTTGCAACCTCCATCTTTGCTTCACCCTTTCATTTGCTTTGGAAGGTTGTTTCAAGCTTGGGATCCTTTAAGCTTGAGATTGAGGTCATGCTCAATGGTTTAATCCTCTTTGAGGGTTCATTATCAAAGGCATGATCTCTCTCTTGCCTTACATTATCCCTTGGTTGACATTTCCTTCACCTTAAAGGATGCTCACCAATGGACAAATAGATTAAAGAATGATTTGGTAATTAAAATGTGTAAACAAAATTGATAATTAAAAGTGACAAGATAAGCATGTCTTTGTGTTGCATTGCACGTGTTCAAATCGGACGTTAATTTGAACACAAGGAAAATGGGACATTTTGTACTTAAAAGAGATGAAATGTGCCACTTTCCTAGTTCTCCATTGCCCTTGATCTTGCATGATAGGGTGGTGGTCTTGTTGGTCATATTTGTGCATTTATCGAAATTGTATAACTTGGATCTTTGGCCATCATGCAATGAACTTGCTGGATTGGTGGTTTTGGATCCAAATGTGTCACTCCTTTAAGTTATTAAGATGATAAGGAGGGATACAGTACAAACAAATCCTTGGAAAAACCCCCATTTTGCTCTGTTTGTGCTCTGTTGTAGTATGGTGATCCAATGCATTAGTGGCCGGCAATGCACCACTAGTGGCCGGCAGTGCATTATTTCTTGCCGGTAGTACACCTTTTTGGCCAGCAGATGGCCGGCAGCAGCCATCCATGGCTGGTAAGTCACTAATGTAAACCTTAGTTGATTTTGGTAAGATGGAGTAGAAAGATTTTGGACATGCTCAACCTTGCAAACAGAGGCTTTCGAGAGCAAAACAGAGGTCTTTTCGGGCCAAAACCAGGCATGTGCATCTTCCACTTCCCGAGGCGGAGCAGTGGTAGCATAGTTTAATGTCTTACATGCTTAGTTCGTGTGCATTTGTGTTGTAAATTAATTAATTAGTTTGCTAGTTAGTTGTAATAATTAGTAATTAGCTTAGCTAGTTATTCATTTGATTTGTAATAATTAGTCTAATTAGCTTAATTAGATTAGCTTAGCTCTTATTCATTTGGACCCTCTTTTACGAGGGCGTAATGTTGTAATAAGTGTGCGTGCGTGTGTGTATGTTTTCCAAACCCACGTTTTTCTTCCTTTTATTTAATCGCTTTTGATGATTAGATTAGAGTCATGTTTTAATTAGCATACTTTATGCCTTATGCTTGCATCCATTCATTTCGTATTACATGCACCGAGGCTCGACACATCATTCAAACTGCATTGTCATTGCAAATATCTTATTTGATTACATGTTTAATCGCATGTTATTTAACTCAATCCATATGTCATATTAGTAGCCGAGCCTATTAATTACATATTGAATGTGTTGCATTAGATACTTAACATAGTTAGGAATCGTGCATATATTTTCTAACTCATGTTTGCCTAGCTGGGAGTACTAGGTGAGTTTTTATGCTTTAGCATACTTGCATGAATGTGAATGTTGCCATGTCTAGTATGCTTGCCATAAGGCTATGTGCTTAAATGCTAAATTACTTAAATGCTTGTGGATGAAGGCTTGTTGTTTGAATTGGATCGATTCAATGAATGTAAGTTTTAAGCCCACTTTATTGAGTGGCAAATCATGTTTTAAGCCCACTATGTTTGGTGGCAAATCCGCACTCTTTAAGCCTATTTGAGGTGGCAAATTCAAACCATTTTTTGCAAACAAACATGAGTTGAATTGTTCCAAATTAAGCAAACTAGTCTATAGTTGCTTGTGCGCATCACATAGCAAAGCTGGTTTAATAACAGGAACAAGAGCACATAATGTTTATAAAAAATCATATCATGATTAGTAGAGGTCGATCTTTAATCAGGCGAGCGGAGGTGCTCAATTCATGACCTTCCCCTCTCGTGCCTAAGTTCCCGAGCCGAGATAACTTTGGTGATGACAGACACGTGGCCTTTGACATGAGTCATGGGTTTCCTAAATTTCCCTAAAATAAAATATTTAGGTGGCGACTCTGTATCTGGCAAAGCAGTCCAATTTTAGTATTATTTGATTTAGAATTGATTTTCCAAAAGATTTGTCGGATTTTGACTCTTTGGTGATTATCAATTTCACATTGCACTTGTGAAATTAGATTCAAAACCGTGAGAGTTCGAACTGTGAGGCCTTTCTTTTCAAACCTTCTAAAAGGGGGCGCGAAAAAGGCGAGCCACAATGATGATGATAGCGATTGTGTGATAGTGGTGGAATTGGTGATAGTTGTGGTAATGAAATATTGGTGGTGGTGGTGGCAGTGGTGATGGCGGCGGTGGTGGTAGTGATAGTGGTAGCAATGACAACATGGTTTGTGGAGGTGAAGGCGGAGGTAGAGGAGCAACGGTGTAGTTATAGCTACAGTGGTGGCGGCAATATTGTGGTAATTTATTTTCATTAATTACATTTAGGGTGAAGTTGGAGTGGATTATCAAAGATCAAACACTAGAAAAGAAATGATCCATCGAGTTCAGGATTGATCTCTGATAATGGATCAGATCGCACCAATATCAATTCGTTTTCTTCCACTTTTTTCTATTCCAAGGCAAAGATTCAACAATCCCTTAACCAAAATCAAGGAACTATTCATATGTTGTTTAATAGATATAAGGAATGCCAATCTTTGATAATTTTGTCATCATCCAATTGTTCTTGAATGGGTCTATTCAATGGTGTAAAATCGTCTAATGTGATGAAAGAATCAATTAAAAAAAATTCCCTAATGCCAATTAGGAATTCGTTAGGCCCTTTAGGAATAGCTTTTAAAATTGTGAATTTTTATTTATTTTACTAGTTAATAACCTATAATGAGATCCTAGTAACTAAATATTTACAACTTGACAATTTAAAACAGACTTTTCAAGTAATTAAATATTATTTAATGGATGAAAATGGAAAAATTTATATGTAGAGTTGTTATTTTATTATTATTATAATTAAATCTATAATATAAGGCATAAAGTTATTTGATCATTTGTTACATATCATTTTTTTTAACAAACTTTTTATAAAAGAAGCCAAAAATAAACTTTTTTTTTTTATTTAAAAATCACCCATTTATATATATACAAATATTGAGTTTTTTGTATACCACTCAAATTTTTGCATTTCTAGAATTTAAAGGAGCACTGAATATGTAATTGTAAAATAGAATTTCATGGGCAAGGTAAAATACATACAATTGTCTCTTAGGATTTCAGTCACAATAACACAACAGATTTGTTTGTAACAACATATAATTCGACTAACAAAAATGCTCCGTAGCACGAATAAGCTGAGGCTCGAGTGGCCCGAAAATTTTCTCTCATCTCGATTTGTTTCCTTTCCTCTCCTCTCTTGTCTATCTCTATTCTTGGAAACAAAAAAGCATTCAAACACGAAAAATACTCACTCACCTCTGTTCCCTAATCCCTCTTAGTCCCCAGATCCGTCTCATGTTAGATCTCTCTCATCCCTCTAATCTCTGTTAAACCTTTATTTGTTAAAGTGACCAATTGATGAGCACCACTGGAAGCTTTAATTCTGATTCTCTCTCTTTAGACTCTGTCATCTCCTTTATATCTAATCTCCAGACCATCCTCTCAGGATTTGAAGCTATAAAAGAAGAAGAGCCAGCAATAAAGCAAAGGAACCCAAGAAAATCAAAAGCATGAGGAGAAGAACAAACAAGGGTATGACAAAAAGCTTGTCAAGCCTTGAGTTTGAGGAGCTAAAAGGGTTTATGGATCTGGGTTTTGTGTTCTCAGAAGAAGATGTGAACTCAAGTTTGGTTAAGATTATTCCTGGGTTACAAAGATTGGCCAAGAAAGATGATGGTGAAGAACAAGTGAAAGAGACTAGTAGTAGTAGTGTTTTTAATGAACCTTCAATTCCAAAGCCTTACATTTCTGAAACATGGGAGGTTTGGGAGAGAGAGAGAGAGAGAGAGAGAGAGAGAGAGAGAGAAAGAAGAGAGAATCCATTGATGAATTGGAGAGTTTTTGGTTTTGATTCTGAGTTTGAGGTGGAACACAATCCACTTCCTTTCTTCTTCTTTCTAAACAACCGAGTGTGTTGTTTGGCCACCCAGCATTTTTTTTTTTGGCCGGCCGAATGGTTTTATGGCCGGTCGGCTGGTTTTGTGAGACAAAACAAAAAAAACATCAGAGAGAGAGAGAGAGAGAGAGAGAGAGAGATGCGAATTTTACACCAAACAACATACAAGATCAAACATTTAAAAGCTAATCGATTTCACATTCTATTTGGTTAACATTGTAGGTATATAAATGAAAAAAATTTCAAAACTTTTCCCCTAACAATTTTCCGAGCACCCAATCAGACATTAAAACAAGAGGAAGGAAAAAGAGAAGAGGAAGGAAGATGAGGAAGAAGAGAGGGGGAATGAAAAAGAAAAAAAAAATGATTTTGATTATGAGTTTGGATTCAGAAAGAATAGAGCAAGAAGAGGAAGGAAAAAGAGAGGGGGAAAGAAGAAGAGGAAGAAGAGAGGGGGAAGGAGAAAAAAAAAAAAAAAAAAAAAGGTGCCAAAATGACGTCGATTTTGGCACCTCGAGCCACTTGAGCCTTGACTATTTCAAGCTACCTGGCGGGATTGTTCAACTAATCATGATATATGACAAATCATGATATATGAATCTTGAAAGAATTGATAGAGGCAAAGTATCTGACATGCAATAAGGGAAGAAAAGACATGACTGCAAAAGCATTGCTTATAAAAGAAGCATCTCTTGTCCACTTTTATTTTATTTTATTTTATTTTATCATTTTCTTCTTTTTCTTCTATTATTTTGTGTTTGGTTAAGGGATTTGGAAAAAAGAAAGAAAAAATGTGTGTGAAATTAGATAAAATATAAGTATATTTTATTAACAGCTCACTTATCTTTTTTCTTTATTTTTTCAAATATCTTCTCAAATCTCCCAATCAAACACAACGTTATTGGTTTCCTTTTCCTTTCGATTATTTTCTTTGCACTACTGCATTAAAGTCGGTCATCATATTGATTGCAAACGGTTTGGGAGGGTGTCCATGCCTTTTTGATTTAAGAATAGGGTAGTTCATTTTTCAATGATTTTTCTGTAAAAGCGCTGGGTTATTTTTGTTCGTTTTGATACCAGAACAGAAACAAAGGGACCAATTTTTATTCATATTTTATTGTAAAGCAATTGGCTTGTTCATTTTTTTTCCCCCTTGCTTTTGCGATCAAGAATTACATGTTCATTGGTGTTAATTTTTTTTTCCTTTTTAATTGGAAAAACAACGGCAAGCAGAGCTTCATATCTGCAATGGATTGGTGTTTTTATTTGATTTTCAAGCAATGCTTCATATCATGTGGTGCCTTTTGTCAATGGTAATTGTTGGGCTTTTTCAGGAGGACAACGTGGTTGCACATTGGGGTTATAAGTGGAGGGTATTATAGGAATAAGAAAAAGTAAAAAGTAATCTATCATTTTTAGTTTTTTAAGAGTGATTCTACTTACACTACCAATCTAACTCCCTACACTCTCAAAACTTATTTATTTTTATTTTATATTTTTATAATTTTTATAATTCCTTTATTACCCTCATCTCTAACCTCTTCCTTCTCCATCTCTTTACACCCAAAACCTAAAAAACCCTAACCCTAGTTCTTTCCCATCACCACCACCATCACCGGCCCACTACCGGCGTCGCCATGCCGCTACCACTTCATCACCTTTCGCCTCTACCCAACCGTTCTCTGCCTGAAGAAGCATCATTGGAGACCCTTCTACTAGAAACTAAGAATCTGGAGGAGTTAGAAGAAGAGCCATTCCATGTATTTAGAGTTGGGAACAACACCAAATCCAATAAAGACACAAAAGAGAGAGAGAGAGAGAGAGGATGCGACGAAGCGATGATGGTGGAGGCAACGACAGTGAAGGAAATAAAAACATACAGATCTGAGATCTCAAGATCTATAGACAGATATATACATATACATATATATACGATTTAGAAAGAGAAAAGAGAGAAGACGCACTGATGACGGCGGCGACAACAATGGTGGTGTCGGCGATGATGAAAGCAGAGAGGAGAGAGATATATCTATATGAGGCTTTTACAGATCTGAGGCTTCGATTTTGAACCTTAGGCTTTGATTCTCAGATCGATGAGCAACGACGAGGGGCGAATGGTGGTGAAGTGGTGGCGGAGTGGCAGTGCCGGTAGTAGGCCGGTGGAGGTGGTGGTGATGAGGGGAGAACTAGGGTTAGGGATTTTTTTTAGATTTTGGATGTAAAGAGGAGATGAAGGATGAAGGTTAGAGACGAGGGTAATAAAGGAATTGTAAAAATTATAGAAATATAAAATAAAAAATAAATAAAATTTGAGAGTGTAAGGAGTTAGATTGGTGATGTAAGTAGAATCAGTCGTTTTATAAATCGTAGAAGATAGATATATAAAAATATTTATAACAAACTCGACATCAAAATTTTAATTAATATATTTCTCAATAAATATAATCAAGTAACTTGTTATAAAATCACCTTCCATCTTATTACACAGTTTGGTTTTGAAAAAAAATTTATAATTAAAATTTATGTTTTTATCAATATAATGATATAATCGGTTTCAATAAGCAGTTTTAAATTTTATTAACTTATTTTAAGAATGTCACGTTAAAATAAATGATTTTTTTATTATTTTTTTATTTTGAGATAATATTTCTATTTCTAAAGAATGAACAAAAACAAGAATAAATACAAAAATAAGATGCATAAGCAAATTAAAAGTGTGAATTATAAAAGAAGAAAAAAAAACATAAATGATATATGAACAACATAAAACAAGAATTGTAACAAATAAAAGAATATAGGGTGAAACACCAATAAATTCCAAAATATGATATTGTGAATTATTTTTTCCTTCATTTTTTCTTATGAACTCAAAAGTCCCTTTAAAGTGAAAATTACACAAAAGGGTAGTCACTTACATGTTTGGATTTAATTTTTCAGGGATAAAAGTGAGTTTCTTCAAATGTAAAATTACACATTTGGAAAAAGAAATTTTAGATTTTTCCTCATTGTAGAACAAATCTTACATTACGAACAAAAACGCAGCACTCTAACATAACATTCTAATGTAACACACTAAAAACTCCTTGGTATATTTTTTCCAAACATAACGACCTAATATTAAAAAAAAACTCTTTAGTGTATTTTCCCAAACATAACACTTCAATCAATGTAATTCGAAACATAATACTTCAGTGTAACACATAGAAAAACACTAAAAACTCCTTAGTGTACTTTTTCTAACCGTAACATTCATAGTTTGAAATTATACCTTCGCCCAAAAATGTACTAAGGAAATTTTGTACTCATTTTGGAATAATTTGAAGAATCCCACATCTTTTTTTTTAGAGTGTTACATTGAAGAGTTACTCTTGATAAAAATATACTACGAAGTTTTTTAAAGTATTACATTGGAGTGTTACGTTTGGGAAAAGTACACTAAGAAATTTTTTTGTGTGTTACATTAGAGTGTTACACTAAGAAATTTTTTTGAAGTGTTATGTTGGAGTGTTACATTTGGAAAAAGTATACTAAAGAGTTTTTTATGTGTTACATTAAAGTGTCAAGTTCAGGAATTTTTTTGGAATGTTATATTGGAGTGTTACATTTGAAAAAAAGTATACTAAAAAGTTTTTTTGTGTGTTATATTAGAGTGTTACACTAAGGAGTTTTTTTTTGGAATGTTATAATGGAGTGTTACATTTGAAAAAATGTATACTAAAAAGTTTTTTTATGTGCTATATTAGAGTGTTACACTAGGGAGTTTTTTTTTAGAATGTTATATTGGAGTGTTACATTTGAAAAAATGTATACTAAAAAGTTTTTTTGTGTTATATTAGAGTGTTACACTAAGGAGTTTTTTTTTTAGAATCTTATATTAGAGGGGTATATTGGAGTGTTATCTTTAGGAAAAATACACTAAGGATTTTTTTGGAGTGTTACATTGGAATGTTACGTTTGAATGTTACATTGGAGTGTTACAGTTTGAAATTATACATTTGTCCAGAACTTATTAAGGAGTTTTTGTACTTTTTTTGAAATGTTTGAAAAATCCCACATTTTTTGGAATATTTGAAAAATCTCATATGTCAAGTCGTTTTTGTACTCCTTTTTAAATGTTTTCCTAATGAAAAAGATTCTCATAAAAAAATTTATCCCAAATTTGATTTTCATAGATTGTATACCTTACCTTTCTAGTACAAAAGAAAAAAAGAGAAGGAAACATAAAACAAATAAGGGTATAATCGCAAATCTAATTTTCAAATAATGTATTAAATATATCTTTCCAAAATTAATGGGATTAATTGGTCTATAAGAAAATCCTTGGAATTAAATGGATCACCATTCTTCAAAATGGGATTTATAAGTAAATTTTCCAAGAATATAAGTAACTTTAAACTATATAGAAATATAACAAATAATATAGATAACAAATAGAATATATCAATATTTGATAAAACTCAATTTAAAAATTATTTTTAAAATTTTGCAATGTAAATAATTTGGAGGATGTGAACTATTGAAATTTTGAAAATGTGAAGTACTCAAGTTTAAAATTAATTACTAGTATAATATACATAATTTTTTAAAATTTCGAGGATACAACTGCTCCTACCGGCACCCCTTAGATCATCCTGTGCAAAAAAAAGTGTTTCTCCCCATGCCCGGAGAAAGTAAGCTAGTAATCAACAAAAGGATATTATCATGAAGACAACGAGTCTTCAAAGTGGTTAATTTAGGAAGACATTGAGAAGGGCAAAGCACATAATTATTGATACGAGAAAGGATCGTTTATGATGCCAAAAGGTTGCTCCTCAAGCTAAAAGCACATGACAATGTTAAGAGGTTCGGAAAATTGCTGCACTTTTTTGCTTAGCAGGAACAAGTTATGATAGAATACGTCTTGCTTATCTCGATTAAATGGGAGAAATAACTATCCCTCCAATGGTCCAATTAGACAACATCTTGCTTTGAACATAAGAGTTGTGAAGAGTAAAATTTGGGAAAAGGGCCTAATTGTGTGGAAATTGCTTCAAGAAATTATTCGGGGCATCTTATTTTGTTGAAAGTACACAATGTAGTTCCGGTTTTTTATCTTTATTTTTATTTTTTTATTTAAGGATCACAATGTGTTTCATTATCATATCTTTTCTATAAATAATCATCACAATCAAGTAAAAAATAATGGTGCTACACTATCGAGTCTAAACTAAAATATTTGAACTAAAAAGTGGCATCGGTTGGCTTCTATCGGGCTTTGATGATTTCTCATTTCCCTTAGTTTCTTTTTTTTTAATCGGCGAAAGTTAATAGTTAATTGTTAAATTGACACATTGGGAGAGTTAAACTCTCACATTTTCCTTGTAAATATTTTAGTCTTGTCACCTATTCCACTCTTAAAAATGAAAAATTTAGACCTACCTATCGGAGAGGTTACATGTCCCTCAGTTGTTATTGATAGTTTGCAGAAAAATAATTTATTTTGAAAAACAAATTTTCAAAGAGACATCACCTAATTACACAATCTAAAATACCTCAATTCAAGCGTATTGTTGATAATACCTCACAAAGCGATCCAAATATCTCGCCTCCAAAGTGATTCACCTTGCACCCTCGTGAATTTATTTCTGTGTATATTTTTCTACAGACCTTAAAAATTCTAATGGCTAATTTTTATATCAAATATATCTGATATATATACACAACATATGATAGAGTTTGCATGTAGGTGGGATCCTTAGGAATCTCTATCTTTTAGTTGTGAGGATAAAATAAAAGATGTATCTTTTATCTTAAATATGCAGCATACAACTTATCCAATTTTTCATTAATTATCTTTTAAATAGATAATATAGAAGTTCCACTAATTGCAATAATGTTCATCAATACATTAGAATTAAACCCCTACAAGTAGAGAATTACAAGTGAGGCCTTTTTTTTTACAATTAATCACAAATTTCCTTCTATCAAACTATATTCCACATGAGATACTAGGTGTGGACAAATTTATCACTATAAAAAACCCTAACTCATGTAACTGAATTCTAAATTTTTTCTTCTTTTAATTGGACCCCAAAAACATTTTAAAAAAATAGTACTTTTCTAATTATACATGTATAAAAATATTTTTTATCAAAAAGTTACTGGTCGGTTTTCTTTTGGTCCAACGTTAATAAAAAAAAATTGTTTGAATATACTTTCTTACTTTGAGAATGGTGAATTTTATGTTAAGCGCCTTTATAAATCAATTACCACTCACTTAACCTAATATATCCGTATATATATATAGCCTTTGGTTCGGCATCACCGATTGACAATATCAAAGTTAAATGAATAGTTAATTAATTTATACAAGATTCTTAGGTCAAAGGAAAATAAGTTCATTGTAATAGAACTACTTTTTAAACTGACAATGATCATTCCATAGGTGTTCTCAAAACCGATCATGTTCAGTGCATGTACCTATTGCATAACACACCTATTTGCCTAAGGTTACTGCCTCAATGATGGAGTTAATCATTCTATAATATAATAACAAAACAGGTGTAAGCCACAGTAGTCACTACAAAAAAAACCATTTTTGGCGAGTAAAATTACAATTTTCGTCGCTAAAAGTACTAGAATTGGCGACTAAAATGAAATTAGTCGCCAAAACTGATCACTTTTGCCGACTAAACTAGTTTAGTCGCCAAATGCATACCTATTGGCGACTACAAGCAATTTGGTAGCCAAAAGTAGGGGTTTTGCCGACTAAAATTCAATTTAGTCGCCAAAAGTGGAGATTTTTGGCTACTAAAAAAATTTAGTAGCTAAAAGGTGGGGTTTTGGCGACTAAAACTCACTTTAGTCGCCAAAAGTGCTGTTTTTGGCTACTAAAAAAAATTTAGTAGCTAATAGGGTGTGTTTTGGCGACTAACAGTCACTTTAGTCGGCAAAAGTGCTGTTTTTGGCTACTAAAAAAATATTAGTAGCTAATAGGTGGGGTTTTCGCGACTAAATCTGATTTTAGTCGCCAAAAGTGGCTGTTTTTGGCTACTAAACAAATATTAGTAGCTAATAGGTGGGGTTTTCGCGACTAAATCTGATTTTAGTCGCCAAAAGTGTCTGTTTTTGGCTACTAAACAAATATTAGTAGCTAATAGGTGGGGTTTTCGCGACTAAATCTGATTTTAGTCGCCAAAAGTGCCAAAAAAAAAATTTTAGTAAATAATTTATTTTTTAAATAATTATATTGAATTAAAATAATTATATTTGTATATATTATTTTGTATTAATACCGGTTAATATACTATATAAATAATATATATTGCATATATATTCATGTGAACTTGTTGTGGCATAGTGGAGGGCGTGTGTTGCAAAAAGGCGAGTGGAGGGCGTGTGGTTCGGGTTGAAACTCGGAGAAGCAAAAAAGTGAGTTTTTTTTTTTTCCGGAATAACACCTTTGGCGACTAAAATATTAGTCGCCAAAAGCCTTGATTTTGGCGACTAAGCCGTTAGTCGGCGTTGAGTGAGTATTGGCGACTAAAGTTTAGTCGGTAAATGTATTATTTTCCAAAGTGAAAAACACTATTGGCGACTAATTTATTAGTCGGTAAAACCCATTTTGGCGACTAAAAAGGTTTAGTCGCCAATACCTCCGCCGACCACAACACGACAACTATGGCGACAAAAAAATTTTGTCGGAAAAAGTCAAAAACAGGCTTTCGGCGACTAAAAACAGACTTTTGGCGACTAAAAATTTAGTCGCCAAAAGTCATTTTTCTTGTAGTGAGTGCACTCAATCAACACCTACAGCCTAGAACATTAATTGGGTCAACAAGACACCGAAAAATCATAACTCTCAGCTTTTGATTTATTAACTATTAGCATGTTTTTCTACAATGTTATCCAAGGGATCGTATGTTCACATCATATGTAATATTAAATATAATATTACCCAGAATATTAATATACAAAGTGTAAAATAAAAGGCCAAGTAATTTATTTAATCAATTAACAAAGTCAACAAATTAGTTTTTGAAGGCGCAAATGCTAACAGTTATAGCAATATAAATTATCAATATATGAATGTTGTCGTTGCTTGAATTCAAAAGAGTGAGTGAGAGAGAATTTATTTAGAGAAAATGTGTTTGTTAAACCTTTGTGGTGAGTGAATTCTACGTCCTCCCTACTTTCAAATCTTCCACCTAGTTTTATTTTCTATCCTCTTTATAATCTTAACTTAATTTTACAATATGTCACATGTGCCGATAACTTTTAAATTTACCCGAATAAGATTAAGGGAGAGTTAATTTGTGGATAAACAAGAGGTTATCCTCAGAATTTTGTATAATTGAATGTTATATATGATTGCAAATTGATAAATTATTTATCTATAATTAGGAGGCTATATAAGGTTTGATCCAATGCAATTTAATGGTACAAATAAATAACTACTTCTAGAAAGTTTAGCTTATTATTTTTTTAATAACAAATGTAACAGAAGTAAAGTGGTTTAGATGCATAAAAATAAAATAAATTTGATTAGTTTTATGTAAGAAACTCAGCAATATTCCTTTCTTGGCTTTTGATATTCTTTGTAAATCAAGACTCCAATATAGGAGGCCTAAATTGATATTATAGTTGGATCAATTACACAATTGATAGGTCAGTAACACTAGAGCTTTCAAAGCTAATCTGTGTCCATCAATTTGTCCAATTAAATCTATTTGAAACTCATTTAAATTCATTCAAATATCTAATTGATTTTAATTGAGTCGGCTAAGATGATTATGCTAAGGCCTCGTTTGGGAACAAACTATTTTAGTAACTTTTTAATTTTTTGGCTAAAATATGAGATAAAAAAAATTAATGGGATGACTTTTTAATTTTTCACAAAAAGATGTGCAAAAAGTAGAGAAAAAATAAAATCTTTGACTTTTTAATATAAGTTATAAGCTTTTTGACTTTTTGATTAAAATATTAACTTGTCAAATGAGACCTAAGGACATGGATTGTCGTGGGTCACGCACGGATGCCTATTGCATCATGCTAAGACAAAAGTTAACGTAGCTCTGGTGTGCCATCAAATGAAGATCCCACATGAAAAACGACACTATAAAAATAACACATGCAATTTTTAAAATAAATGCTAATGATTATATATATATGATTACTTTTGCATTTTCATAATTTTTTTTTTTCTAAATTCCATCTCAACTTTTCTTTTGATACCATATATATATATACATATATATAGTTTTACGTACATGAATATTTATAATTTACTATAAGTAAAAAATTTAATCTTACACTTTCTTTATATCCGTTTCAATATTATTTTCATAAAAATTCTGAAAGTTTAGGATATCAGTCACCCGCCCCTCCCACAATCACCATCATTACCACCCCATCATAGTTGGAAAAGTAAATAAACAAGTTGATCAGATTATTTAAACTCGTTTATTAAATCAACATGTTGGATTGCCTAATCCATTTAAAAATTTCCATTTGTTACATCTAAGTAGGACTAAGGCCTCGTTTGGCAAGAGGCTATTTTAGCCAAAAAGTCAAAAAGTTACTAAAAAAGTCAAAAAGCCAACAACTCATATAAAAAAGTCAAAGATTCCCTTTTCTCTCTACTTTTTGCACATCTTTTCGTAAAAAGCCAAAAAGTTATCCCAAATATACTAATTTTTTTTACATCACATTTTAGCCAAATAGCCAAAAAATTACTAAATTAGCCTGTTCCCAAACGAGGCCTAAGTATTGATACAATTAGAGACGGAACTAGCTAGGCATAGGCCATTAGGGGGCAACTAGAGACAGAACTAGGTGTAGACTATTAGGGGCCGTGGTCCCCGCCCTCTGATAAAACCATGCAATCCATTCAGACTATGATAATAAGAGTAATGATTGAGACTCTCACAAAAGTTTCACCTCTACAACTCCTACATTATCCTATGTGAGAGAGAGGGGAAAAAAAAAAAAAAAAACATAGACCAATCACACACATTTGGGGGTCATGGGAGTTCCTAAATTGAGAGTCCCAAGCTTTTTTCTGATAATAATATGAGTAATAATTGAGACCTTCACAAAAACTCTATCCCCACAATCCTCACATCATCCTATGTGTGAGAGAGAGAGAAAGGGAAAAAAAAACAAAAACAAAAGCACACGGACCAATCACACACATTTAGGATCATAGGGGTCTCCAAATTAGGGGTCCCAAACTTTTTCCTAATAATATATTATAAAATTAACATAGTTTTTCTCGACACAAAAGAAGAAAAAAAGAAAAAGAAAAGACAAATTACATAACAGTGGTATTGAGAAAAAATAATTATAAAAAATAATAAATATTATAAATATTAATGCCTCTTCACATTGCTGTTAGTTTCTTCCTTTCTCCTCAATGATGCCTCTCTCATATCTTGCAGTATTCACTACCAAAAAAAAGGTACACTTCTATGGATTGAAATTTTAGTCATAAAAGGGCTATTTTTAATCGGTAAAAGCATTTTGTGACAAAAATAATGGTCGCCACTTTGGTTGCTAATACATGCGGAAAGTAATCCGCTACTAAAAAAAATCATTAGTCGGCAAAAACAAATTTTTGGTGACCAAACTTTTAGGTCATTGAACATATAACTACTGCAACTAAACCATTTGACGTTCGTTTAAGGCAGTATTTGACGTTGAAGTATCTCTCATATCTTGTAGTATTTGACTGAAGAGGCGGGTCAGTTGATTGGCAATAACCTTGGTCGGACAATTGACGTTAATGTGATGAGAGTAGGGTTGCTTTAGGGTGGTATTTGCGTGTTCAATTTCATCTTGATGTTCACAAGGCACTCTAGCGAGGAATGCAGTTGTCAATCCCCAATTGAGATCCAGTTTGGGTTTCTTTTAAGTATGAACGTCTTCCTCTATTCTGCTATGGTTGTGGGTTGTTTTGGGTCATAGTGAAAAGGAATTTGAAGTATTGATTCTGAAGGCGGGAGATGACAAACAACCATTACAATATGGTTCTTGGTTATGGTTAGATTTGGTGCGGAGTAAAGCTAAGGTGGTCCATGATGACAACTTTGCTGAGCGATTGAATGAGGGGACTAGTCATAGATTTTGTGGTCCGTCTAAAAAATCTGCTGGTCGGGTAAATGCAAGTGTGTCGCCGGAGTTTGATGATCGGTGTGTGGGGGCGACAGAACAATCCCAGGTTGTGGTTAAGATTGGCAACCCCGGTAATCGCGGTGGACAGGAATGTCTTTAGGAGGTAATTGTGACAGAGACTCCATACATGACTTTCACAATTCTTACTCTCATTCCAACCACTCATAATGTAAGACCTATATATACATAAGTGGATTCCACACACATCAAAGGATAAGATCAAATTGGAGTCATGAAACCTCTTAAAAAAAAAAAAAAAAAAGGGTCCAAACATTTCTGCTAAACAAATATCGAATTTGAGATTGATCGTACGTGGGGAAAGTCTGGAGTAAGTAACTTTTCGAAAGATTGGCTGTATCATTGTGTGGATCCTATGGTTATTTGTCCTGGGCTCACAGGTGATTCTGGTATTGTTGTTGGGCCTAGTTTAGCTGTTCTGGATTGAAGGCAAACTCATGAACCTGCTTTGGGCTTTGACCTAGTTGAATCTGGTATTGAGATGGGGTTAGATCCATTGGGTTTATCCTTGCCTTTAGTAGGCCCTACTGTTTGTGTTAAGGCAAACGAGTTGGGTGGTTCTAAAGCCATTGTTCCTGTTGGCCATTTAGGATTATCTATTGTGAGCTCAGATACTAAGAAGCGTGTTGTAGGTTCAGGGGAGAAGTCTTGTACTTCAGAGAAGAAATGGAAAAAGCTTGCCCGTAGCGGGAGAATTCCTAAGTCTTAGGTAGAGCTGATTAGGTGTGGCAAGTGATCGGCTTCTGCTGAAGACTTAGTGAGTAATGGTGTTGAGAACCCATGTTTGAGAGGTAAGAAATGTTGGAACAATCTTCTATGTAAAATAAATAAGTTGAAACAAATCAAACAAATAAAAATAAATTATTTACAGAATTTATTTTGCTGAAATAAAAAATAATAAAAACGATCAAGTCGAATGTGTGACACTCTATCCTTAAAAAGCTTCTATCTCCTAAGATACAATGATCTTCACAAATTGTATTAGCACTCCAAACAATTTGTACAGCGAACCAAACCTGTATTCTATACTCTCAAATATTTCTCTAAAAAACTAGAATGAAGAATAATGCAAAGAGAGCACAAAGGAAAGCAAGAAAAAAAAAAAAGATTTTTGGATTGTGAAAATGCTAGAAGATGGTTTGTGTTAGGTTTTTTTTATTGGCAACCCCGTTTGACAAAACTCTTTTGAGTTGTAATTTTATTCGCATTTTTATTTCAGTGAGACTTTGAGTTTATTAGATGCGAATCCAACCCGAATCGAGCTTTGCGGAGAAGTTTGTAATGTTAATGCGTTTAAGATTGCCACTTCGCTGATTATTACGGAGGTCGAAGTCAGCTCGCGGCCGAAG
Organism: Camellia lanceoleosa; assembly: GCA_025200525.1. Lineage (NCBI taxonomy): Eukaryota > Viridiplantae > Streptophyta > Magnoliopsida > Ericales > Theaceae > Camellia > Camellia lanceoleosa. Next base: position 117,585,026 of record CM045761.1, read on the forward strand.
CAAAATTCAAAATTGCATTCAAAATTACATGTTAGCCGTTGCTCGCTCGAGCCAAGGAATGCTCGCTCGAGCCAAGGATTGCGTCCATACAAAAACTTGAAAGAAGTGATCGGTCGCTCGAGTCAAGGATCCGTCGCTAGAGCCAAGGCACTAGTAGAAATCATGAAAATTACTCTTCTCGCTCGAGCCAGGAAAGCTTCGCTCGAGCGAGCCTCAGAATCCGGATTTCTCAAGGAGTTTTTTTCTTCCCAATCTAGGATTACTTTTGGTTCTCTATAAATACTTGGTTTTCTCCCAAAACTAAGTAATTAATTGAAGTCCTCCAGATCTTCTTTTTGGTTCTTAAAGGTTTATATTTGGGGATATTTTGTAATTTTTCTTTGATGTTTTATTGAGTATTCAACTCATGGTTTAAAGAGAGTACATCAAAGGTTTGTTTGTTATACACAAAAGAGAGAGTTGTTCTTCAGTTGTGAATTCTGAAGAATTCGAGCCTGAAGCTTTGGTGGAATCCGGAGTGGCTCATCAGAAAGACAATTCCGTGCTGAAGATGTGGTTGGAAGAGGCACATAGAGGTTGGTTCAATTAGGCGTTGTGGATTCGCTAGATAATTGAGAGTTATACCTGTGTAATTCCTTTAAATCTTCTTAGTGGATTGTTCTTGTGGTAGTTGCCTGTGGTTTTTTGATTACAATTGGAAGGTGTCCAATTGTGGTTTTTCCACGTAAAATCTTTGTGTCTCTTTCTCTTGATTGTTTGATTGGGATTGTTATATTTTGCTTATTATTGATACATAATCACAAATCAACATTTAGGGTTTCTAGATTTTTCAATTGGTATCAGAGCAGGTCGTTCTATTTTTTTTTAAAAAAAAAATTTGTTTTAGAACGCTCTATTTTTTTTAAAAAAAATTTCTTTTAGAACGAGATCTTGTTTGATTTGTGATAATGGATTCAATTCGTGAGGGAAATTCTATGGTTCGACCACCCCTACTTAACGGATCCAATTATTCTTTTTGGAAAACTCGGATGAGATCTTTTTTGAAATCTATTGATGAAAAAGTTTGGCAATCCGTCATGAATGGGTGGACTGAACCAACAATTACTGTTGATGGAGTAACTTTCCCCAAACCAATTGATAAGTGGGACACAACTGATTACCAAAATAGTAGCTGGAATAGTAAAGCTATCAATTCTCTCTTTTGCGCTGTCACACCTGAAGAGTTTAGCCGTATTTGTAATTGTGAAGTCACAAAAGAGGCTTGGGATATCTTACAAACTATTCATGAGGGCACTCCTTCTGTCAAACGATCAAAACTTCAAAGGCTCACATCTAGTTTCGAAAACCTTTCAATGAAAGATAGTGAGACCTTTGATGAATTTTATGCGAAGTTGAGTGACATTGTAAATTCCAGCTTCAATTTAGGTGAAAAAATATCGGAATCCAAGATTGTAGGAAAAATTTTGAGGTCCTTGCCCGATCGGTTCCAACCAAAAGTTACGGCCATTGAGGAGGCTCAAGATGTTGACAACCTCAAGCTAGATCAGTTGGTTGGAAATCTCCAAACTTATGAGGCACATAGAAATTTCAAAAAGAAACAAAAAGATGTTGCTTTTAGTAGTGCTCATAAAGTGGTAGAGGATTCTGATGAGGACTGTGAGATAGATTCTAAGATTATGGATGCTTTTGTTAAACAATTTAAAAAATCTTTTTTGAAAACGAATCCTAATCTTTTGGACTCTACTCATGCTCATGAATTTAGAGGCAAAGATAAACTCAAAATTAATTCTATAGCCAAGAAGGAGAAATGAAAGATACAAGGGAACTCTGAAAGAGTCCAATGCTATAAATGCCAAGGTTTTGGCCACTTTGCTCAAGAATGCCCTACTCGTTTGAAAAAAAAGAAAGCCCTCGCTGTCACCTGGGATGATGAATCAGAATCTGATGAAGACGAAAGTGACGATAAAGATCAAGGCGAAGATAAGCAATTCCTTGCTTTCATGGTGGCTTCCGAAACTGAAGGACAAACAGAGTCTCCGAAAAGGTCAGTTGAGAATACTACTGATGATGAATCCTCGGAGAGTGATCATGAAGAACTTGAGCAAGCCTATGAAAAGCTGTATAAGGAGTCTCTTAATTTATTCAAATTGAATGACAAACTCACAAAGAAACTCAAAGCATGTGAATGTGAGAATGTCAAACTTAAGGAGGAGATTTCCGAGGCTAGGATCAATGCCATCAAGATAGCTGATGATCAACAAGTTCTTTGTGCAAAACTGTTGATTTGTGAGACAGAGAGGAATGAGCTACAGGAAACTCATGCTATGTTTGAAGAAAAGATTGAATCTCTCGAGATGTCACAAGTTGCTTTGGAAGAACTAATGATCAAGAAAGAGGAAGAGCTCAAGTGTGCCATAGTTACCATTGGTCTTTGGAACAAAGGATCAAAGACTTTGGAGGATATCATTGGGTCTCAACAAATCTGTTCAGACAAGAGTGGCATTGGCTTTGGTGGCAAGAAAGAGCAAAAACAGAGTGCATCAACATCTCATGATGCAAGAACTCAAGGAAAGGGAGGACAAAAGATTCAACAAGAGGAAAGACTTCTCAAACTCCCTAGAGTAGGTAAGGTAAAAGAAAAAAAGGTACACCCTGTATTTATTTGTTATCATTGTGGTATGCATGGTCATGTTCGCCCTTATTGTTATAAGTTGCATGGGAGAGTGTCTCAAAATGGTAGAAATTCGAATTCTTCTGGGTTAGTAGACAACCTTACATGTCCAGGCGGAATACCAAGATTTATGAGGGTGTTCACAACACCACGACATTTACCAAGACCGCTAGATCTAATTTTACCAAAAAGATTTGGGCGAGAAAACTTGACTTGTGTTAATGTGTTTACTCTTTTTAGTTTTTTTTTGGGGTCTCTGTGTTTTTTTGATGAAAAAAATAAAAATAAAGATGTGTGAATGTTTGTTTTTTTATTTTTTTTTGTCTTGCTTTGTTTAGAAAAAAAAAAAAAAAAAACCCAAAAAGATTTTCTTAGTATGGTTTTGCAAGCTTGATTTTTTTGAGATGTCCTTGGTGCATATTGGAATTGATGAGAATATCCATTACATGTTAACATGTGTGTGCTTTCTTTGGTCATTACTCATTTTGGAGTGTGTGTTCTTTGATTAGTATGTCTCATTCTGTACACACTCTTGGATTAGCAAATATCGGAGTCTTTCGACTTAGTGATTATTTTGTTCTTATGGACTTCTGGCATTGTATCTTTTGCTTTTCTAGAGGAATTGACCTATACTAGCATATCATGGGTGATGTTGAGTCTCTTAACCACCTTCCATCTTTTTGCATCTACACGGCTTTCCCCTCTGTTCTTTGTAGTCCAGCCATGAGGAAAAGGCTACCTCAGAGTCACCAACCAGGCTATCCTTATTATATCCATGCTTCTCTGGTTCGGTTTCCATACTCTTGAGTGTGCCAGCCGCCAATGAATGTGCAAAAGAAAGAAAAAATGTGCAAAAGAAAGAAAAAAGTGCTAAAGAAAGAAATAAAAAATGTGCAAAAGAAAGAAAAGAAAAAGATGTGAAAAAAAATAGAGCATAAAATAAAGGATTCATTGATTGAGGGGGAGCCTCCGCTTTTACTCACCAAATACCTCTTGATTCCTAGTGGTTTGACTTTCCTTAGTTGTGCTCAAATTCTCTTATCAGAGGTCCAGCTTTCATATCACTACCAGGATTTGCATCTAGTGTTTGTCGAACTCCAAAAGTCACACACACACTTTTTCTCATGGGATCTATGCTTTTCACATAATGCATCACTTTCTTTTATGAGGAATCTTCTAGAGGCTGTACACATTGTGTTTTCTTGTAATTGTGCTTCTTGGATAATCTTGTGTGTTTCAAGGTACAAATCAGAAATTCCTTACTTGCTCCACTATATTATTTTTGTCGTTTTCTTCTTGTTCACTGTTTTCAGTGTTTGTGGTTGCTTTTAGTGAGGGGGAGTCTGGTTCATCTTGATTTGGGTTGGTAAGGGAGTTTGGTTTATCATTGCAAGAATTTGTTAGCATGTTCACTTTGATTTGTTTGGCAAGGAAGATTGGCTTTAGTTGTTTTACGTGTTGCTTTGCATTCTTGTATGCTCCTGATATTTACATCATTATATCATTGCTTGTGTGGTTTATGATCATGTTTTAGTTGATTGAGCTTCCTTTATCAATTCATGACAAAAAGGTGTTATTCATGTTTTCATGCTACATGTTCTTAAAATCTTCAAAGTCGCATCTATTCATGTTTTCCATCTCATGCTTCAAGATAATCTTGTCATATGTTTATTGTTTTTTCATATACTCTTGTGGCACTAATAGTTGTTTTGGAGATTGTGGCACTAATAGTTGTTTTGCAGTTCATGACCTTGAGAAAGAAGTTTTTGTTTGTTGATTGTAATGGGTTGGGGTGATTAGGATTTCATTTGTTAGGTGTGTTTTGTCACGACATTGCCAAAGGGGGAGATTATTAGGTTTTTTTTATTGGCAACCCCGTTTGACAAAACTCTTTTGAGTTGTAATTTTATTCGCATTTTTATTTCAGTGAGGCTTTGAGTTTATTAGATGCGAATCCAACCCGAATCGAGCTTTGCGGAGAAGTTTGTGATGTTAATGCGTTCAAGATTGCCACTTGATTATTCGCGTCATTTGCGCCGGTCATTTCATGGTCAAAGCAAAATTCAAAATTGCATTCAAAATTGCATGTCAGCCGTTGCTCGCTCGAGCCAAGGAATGCTCGCTCGAGCCAAGGATTGCGTTCATACAAAAACCTGAAAGAAGTGATCGGTTGCTCGAGCAAAGGATCCGTCGCTCGAGCCAAGGCACTAGTAGAAATCATGAAAATTACTCTCCTCGCTCGAGCCAGGAAAGCTTCGCTCGAGCGAGCTTCAGAATCCGGATTTCTCAAGGAGTTTGTTTTCTTCCCAATCTAGGATTACTTTTGGTTCTCTATAAATACTTGGTTTTCTCCCAAAACTAAGTAATTAATTGAAGTCCTCCAGATATTCTTTTTGGTTCTTAAAGGTTTATATCTGGGGATATTTTGTTATTTTTCTTTGATGTTTTATTGAGTATTCAACTCATGGTTTAAAGAGAGTACATCAAAGGTTTGTTTGTTATACACAAAAGAGAGAGTTGTTCTTCAGTTGTGAATTTCAAGAATTGAGCCCAAGCTTTGGTGGAATCCGGAGTGGCTCATCGGAAAGACAATTCGTCTTTGAAGATGGGGTTGGAAGAGGCACATAGAGGTTGGTTCAATTAGGCGTTGTGGATTCGCTAGATAATTGAGAGTGATACCTGTGTAATTCCTTTAAATCTTCTTAGTGGATTGTTCTTGTGGCAGTTGCCTGTGGTTTTTTGATCACAATTGGAAGGTGTCCAATTGTGGTTTTTTCACTTAAAATCTTTGTGTCTTTTTCTCTTGATTGTTTGATTGGGATTGTTATATTTTGCTTATTATTGATACATAATCACAAATCAACATTTAGGGTTTCTAGATTTTTCAGTTTGTATTTATAGGCAAATGGTGACCTACAGATCTGTCTGAACAGGTGTAATACAACCTGAACAGATGCAGTCTTCAAACTGAACAGATACAATTTCGAAATAGGATAGATCTGCTAACTGCTGGCAGTTTTAAAACTACCCGGAACTACTGGGTAGTTTTTCAATCTGTCGAACAGTTTGAACTTGTTATACTTGTTGGAAAATGGACTGAAAAACAGCGCTGTTTGGACAGAAAAAATTGGCACAAAATTTAAATTAATTTTCCTGCAAGAAAAAAATTAAAAAAATTCAAATAAATTTTGTCCAAAAAATTAATATTAGAACTGACCCGATCCACAACCCAAACCCAAACCCAAACCCACACCCACACTCGCGTTCAGCACGGCTCGGCCAGCCGCTCGGACGGACGGTAGCGGTGGGACACGCGCGCGTGTGTGGTGGTTTGAGCCAAGGTTCAATTTGTTCGTAATTCCTCCTTTCTACAAACTTGGGGTGTCCCTTGGGGCCCAACCCACGTGTTGCCACCTAGAACTTATATACACACATAAGTTCTCTTAAATTTCCAATGTGGGATAATAATTTCAAGGAAACCCATATTTTACTTCTTTAATAGTCCATTCCACGAAAACGACGTCAACTTACCATTCACTCATAAATGGTTTTGATCAATTGTCTTCACCGGGTGACTTGCCATACGGTAAGGAACACGTTACCTCTTTGGACCCACCTCAAAAGACATGTGGGCCCCATTCAAATTTGGGTTCAAAGTTAGTCTAAAAGAAGCCTATAAAACCATATTTTTCTAACAATCCCCTACATAAATGAAATTTGATGGAGAGAAAATACAACAACATGATCTAATTACAGAGAGTATAGAAATTGGGAATATTCTACAAATGATAGGTAGTTTTTGGCTTTGAACTTTCCCTTATGAGGCACTATCGGATTTACTAGCTAACCAATGAACATGATGTCTTGAACTGTTCAACTATTTGTGTAAACCAAGACAATAGAACTCACATAGTATATTACCAGACACAGTTTAGTTCTCACTATTGTGTTCATTTTGGCCCTAAACAACTTGGTCTTTCATGAGTGCTCTAGAGAATTGCAGCCTTTCACAAATCTCATAGAACCGGCCCAGTTTACACTCATATAGGTGATTCTTACGAAGAGTATCCCGCTATACTCCACTAGGTATACCTAGATATAAGAATCATTAAAAGTATTACTTGACCTAAAACACTACAAACATCACTATTTCATCATAAAAATGGGCAGGAGTTTAACTCCCCAGTGATCCTTATGAGTCATATACAACTTGGTTGTCCCTTTAAACCTAGATCTTGGGATCTCCAGTCTACTAGGTTGGGTTGCCATTGTGGTAAGTCTTATTTAATAGGCTTAAGTCCTATTCCCCTCCATGAATTCTCAATTAGCTCTTTTGCTAACCCTTTGGTTAGTGGATCTGCTATGTTGTCTTTAGACTTCACATATTCAATGGAAATAATTCCATTAGAGAACAGTTGTCTTATGGTGTTATGCTGACGACGAATGTGTCGCGACTTACCGTTATACATATGACTCTGTGCTCTACCTATTGCTGATTGACTATCACAATGTATGCATATAGCAGGCACTGATTTTGGCCACATTGGAATATCTTCAAGAAAGTGGTGGAATATCTTCAAGGAAGTGGCGAAACCATTCTGTTTCTTCTCCAGCTTTATCTAAAGCTATAAACTTTGATTTTATAGTAGACCTAGCAATGCAAGTTTGTTTGGAAGATTTCCAAGATACAGCTGCATCACCAAGAGTAAAGACATATCCATTGGTGGATTTTGAGTCTCTAGTACCCGATATCCAGTTTGCATCACAGTATCTTTCAAGTACTACTGGATATCTACTATAATTCAGCCCAATGTTACGAGTAAATCTGAGCTATCTTAGAACCTTTATAATTGCTTTTTAGTGTTCTACTCCTGGGTTACTCGTATATCTACTTAATTTACTTATCGCATAAGTTATATCCGGGCGAGTGCAGTTCATCAAGTACATTAAGCTTCCAATAATTTGGGCATACCCTAATTGAGAAATACTTTCTTGAGCATTCTTAGAAAGAAACAAATTAATATCCATAGGTGTTCTAGCAAGATGATCATTATCTTTGCTAAATTTGTCAAGTATTTTCTCAATGTAATGAGAATGTGACAAAGCATAACTTTCTGATGTTTTGGTAATTTTCATACCAAGTATAACATCAGCAATCCCCATGTCTTTCATATCAAAATGTTTATTCAATATTTTCTTGGTAGTTTTAATCATGTTATTATTACTATCTGTGATGAGCATATCATCCACATAAAGACATACTATAATATAATCGTTGTTTGTGTTTTTAATATAAACATATTTGTCATATTCATTAATTTTGAATCCATTTGACATCATTGTTTTGTCAAATTTCTCATGCTATTGCTTTGGCGCTTGTTTTAAACCATATAATGATTTATCCAATTTACACACTTTCTTTTCTTTTCTTGGAATAGAAAATCCTTTTGGTTGTTCTATGTAAATTTCTTCATCTAATTCACTATTTAAGAAAGCGGTTTTCACATCCATTTGATGAATTTCTAGATTGTACAAAGATGCAATGGCAACTAGCATTCTAATGGATGTTATTCTAGTAACTGGTGAGTATGTGTTGAAGTAGTCAAGATTTTCTTTTTGTCTATATCCTTTGACCACAAGTCTTGTCTTGTATTTGTCAATTAATCCATCCGTTTTTATTTTTCTTTTGAAAATCCACTTGTACCCAAAAGGTTTACAACCTGGTGGTAAGTCTACTAATTCCCAAGTGTGATTTTGCAAGATGGATTCAATTTCGTTGTTTACAACTTCTTTTCATAAAGGAGCTTCAGGACTAGACATAGATTCTTTGAAAGTTAAAGGCTCATTTTCTAACAAAAATGTTAGAAAATCTGGATCAAAAGATTTTTAGGTTCTAGCATGTTTACGACGCCTAGGTTCCTCTTTCTCACTTTGATCTATCTTTTACTCTTGCCTTTGATCATGACTAGTAATAGCATCATAAGATCTTTTACTAAAACTAGTCTCTTGTCCTGTCTTATTTGGAAATATATTTTCAAAGAATGATGCATTCCGAGATTCAATAATAATATTCACATGCATTTCGAAATGTTTTGACTTATGAATCAAAAATCGATATGTACTACTATTCTTGGCATAACCAATGAAAATGCAATCAACAGTTTTAGGACCTATTTTAGTCTTTTTAGGACTAGGAATATAGCCAAACATCCCCACACTTTTAAGTATTTGTAGGATGGTACTCTCCCATGCCATATTTTTTGAGGTGTTTGATTCACTTTCTTTCGAGGTACTTTATTAAGTATATAATTAGCAGAAAGTATTGCTTCTCCCCACAAGTTCTGAGGTAATTCAGAACTTATTAACATGGCATTCATCATTTCTTTTAAAGTCCTATTTTTCCTTTCAACAATTCCATTTTGCTGAGGTGAGTAAGGAGCGGTGGTTTGATGAATTATTCCATATTCTTTACAAATTTCACCAAAAGGTGATTCATATTCACCACCTCTATTACTTCTAACTTTTTTAATTTTCTTACCAACTTGATTTTCAACTTCATTCTTATTTTGAATGAAAGTTTTCAAAGCTTTATCCTTAGTTCAAATTAAATAAACATAACTATATCTAGTATAGTCATCTATAAAAGTGATAAAATATTTTTTCTCACCTCTAATTTGAATTGATTTAAAATAAAAAATATCGCTATGAATTAATTCAAGTAGTTCCGTACTTCTTTCAATTGTATGAAAAAGAGTTTTGGATAATTTTGCCTCAACACAAATTTCACATTTATGATTTAAATCAATGTCAAATTTAGGTAAACATTGAATATTATTTAATCTACGCAGAGATCCATAATTAACATGTCTAAGTCTACCATGTCATAAATTTGAAGACTTAAGCAAATAAGAAGAAGATGTATTTTTATTAATAACTGACGGTACAATGGTCATTCCATTCATCTTGAAAAGGCCATTAGACATGTAACCTTTTCCTACATATATCCCATTCTTAGTAAATACAAATTTATCACTCTCAAACACTAGCCTGAACTCATTTTTACTCA